>OZ023243.1:22677567-23298363 GCA_964006365.1 Trididemnum miniatum
ACCCCAACCTCAACCCCCCGACCCCAACCTCCCCCCGACTCCAACCCTCCCGACTCGATCCAACCCCCCCGACCCCAACCCCCTGACTCCACCCCCCGACCCCAACCCCCGACTCAACCCCCGACCCCAACCCCCCCCCGACTCCAACCCCCCGACCCCAACCCCCCCGACTCCAACCCCCCCCCGACCCCAACCCCCCCGACCCAACTCCCCCGACCCCAACTCCCCCGACTCCAACCCCCGACTCCAACCCCCCGACCCCCCCCGACCCTAACTCCACCCCCCGACCTCAACCCTCCCGACCCCAACCCCCCCCCGACTCCAACCCCCCGACTCCAACCCCTCGACTCCAACCCCCCCGACTCCAACCCCCCCAACCCCAACCTCCGTCTCCACCTCCCCAACCCCTCCGACTCCAACCTCCCGACCCCAACTCCCTCGACTTAAACCCCCAACCACAACCCCTCCAACTCCACCCCCCGACTACAATCCCCCACCCCAACCCCCCCCGACTGCAACCCCCCAACTCCAACCCTTGGGATGTTCCTAACGCCCTTGTCGTTAGTCCATAAGTTCCTTGTGGTGTTTTTAACTACCTTGTAGTTGGTTTAAAAGTACCTTGTAGTTCCTTGTGATGTTTTCAAGCGTTTCGTAGATTTAAAAGTACCTTGTAGCTCCTTGTAGTGTTTTCAGCTACTTTGTGCTTCGTTTAAAAGTATCTTGTAGTTCCTTGTAGTAACCTCGTAGTTCTTTGCACTGTTTTCAGTACCTTGTAGTTCCTTGCGGTGTGTAGTAGGACCATATTTGCGTGTTATTTTGTCTGTGTTCATCATAAAAGCGTCCAAATAGTTTGATTTTGTGGGTAAGAAACCACTTTCCATCTGGACACAAGTTTTATTAATTTCCTTTAATAAACTTAGACGCTATAGTTAAAGTTATGCACCCCGATTATGAAAAAATTGAGCAAAATCAAGTTCAAGCTCAAATATCATGACGTCATAATAAAATAAACTTGAAATTTTTTTGTTAAATGTATTTTGTAGCTTTTTTCTTTCGTTTAAGCCCAAAATGAGAGTTCTACAGCGACTACAAACGACTAAAACTACTTGTATAGGGTAAGTACATGTTGTGCCGGCTCATCGATTTTACCCTCTTTACCCCCTCACCCTAGTCACACCCACCACCTCTGACCCGGCAGAAATCTGATTTCGTGCATGGTTTGAAGTAATTTAAACGATAATAGGGATAAAAATTGGTAAGCTTCCAGCTAGGCTCGGACCTCTGGGCTGCCGGACTATGTTTCGAACGTTTTTTAGGATTGTCAGCTCCATTATGACGAGTTGTGGCCAATAAACACCAAAATGATAAATTTTGCAACCACAAGGTAACAAAAATCAATTCATTATTTAAAATTTATTATTTAAATGTAACAAAAATCAATTTATTATTATGGCTTCCCGAAAAGGGAAGCCATACTGTTTTTGTTTGGCCATTTGTGCACTTTTTGACACTTCCAGCAGCTGTAGCTGCTAAACTACTGTTCCAATTCAAAAGTGACCTAGAGTTCAAATGTGTGTCCCACCTAGGTCTACACCTTGATCGCCCTAACTTTCCCCGGCAGCCCCCCACTTTCTAGATAAAAAATATTTTGTTTCCGAAAAATTCTTTTTTTTTTTTTTTTTTTCAACACCAAATTTTGTGCAGCCTAAGGCTTTTGAACCGCTGATGCTAGAGACTTGAAATTTTCAGGGATGGTAGATCTTATTGGGAACTTGTGCCTAACAACTTTTGGGGGGTGGCGGTTGTCAGGTTAAAGGTCAAAGGCCAAAAAACCAAATTTACCAAAACCTAATATCTTTTGAATGACTACAGGTAGGACCTTCAAATTTTCACAGTATATGCATATCAATGTGGGGAATAATTATATGCATAACAATGACCTGTTCGTGACGTCACTTAGGGTCAAAGGTCAAATCAACGAATCTCAACAGATTTTTGTGCAGCCTAAGGTTTTTGAACCGCTGATGCTAGATACTTGAAATTCTCAGGGATGATAGACCTCCATGTGAACTTGTGCCTAACAGCTTTTGGGGGGTGGCGGTCATAAGGTTAAAGGTCAAACGTCAATCAAATAAAATGATCAAAATTCTGATCAAACGTTAATAACTTGTCAATGGCAACTGGTAGGACCTTCAAGTTTACGGAGCAGATGCATCTCAACGAGGGTGCAACAGCACCAACAGTGATTAGTTTTGCGTGACGTCACTTGGGGTCAAAGGTCAAATACGCAAATATGTCGTTTGGCGTATAACTATTGATGGAAAACACATAGGAACTTGAAATTAATAGGGTTGGTGTGTCTTGATATGTCCTTGCACTGTACCAACTATAAACGTTCTATGTCACGTGACTCGGGGTCAAAGGTCAAAAAAATCGGGAAGTGTTGCCAATCTTGCGCAGCCTAAGGCTTTTGAACCGCTGATGCTAGAGACTTGAAATGTTCAGGGATGGTAGATCTTATTGGGAACTTGTGCCTAACAACTTTTGGGGGTTGGCGGTCGTCAGGTTAAAGGTCAAAGGTCAAACAACCAAATTTACCAAAACCTAATAACTGTTAAATGACTACAGATAGGACCTTCACATTTTCACAGTATATGCATATCAATGTGGGGAACAATTATATGCACAACAATGACCTGATCGTGACGTCACTTAGGGTCAAAGGTCAAATCAACGAACCTCAGCAGTTTTTTGTGCATTTGAAGGTTTTTGAACCGCTGATGCTAGAGACTTGAAATTCCCAGGGATGATAGACCTCCATGTGATCTTGTGCCTAACAGCTTTTGGGGGGTGGCGGTCAACAGGTCAAAGGTCAAACGTCAATCATATAAATTGACAAATAGTTTGATCAAACGCTAATAACTTGTGAATGGCAACTGGTAGGACCTTCAAATTTACAGAGCAGATGCATCTCAACGAGAGTACAAAAGCACCAGCAATGATTAGTTTTGCGTGACGTCACTTGGGGTCAAAGGTCAAATACGCAAATATGTCGTTTGGCGTATAACTATTCATTCAAAACACATAAGAACTTGAATTTGATAGGATTGGTGTGTCTTGATATGTCCTTGCAGCGTACCAACCATGAACGCTCTATGTCACGTGACTCGGGGTCAAAGGTCAAAAAACCGATAAATGTTGCCAATCTTGCGCAGTCTAGGGCATTTCAACCGCTGATGCTAGAGGCTTGAAATGTTCAGGGATGATAGACCTCGATGTAAACTTGGGTCTCACAACTTGCGGGGGTGGCAGTCAAGTGGTTTGGGGTCAAAAGTCAATAATAAGAAAATGTTCACAAGCTCATAACTGTTAAATGACAACAGCTAGGACCTTCAAATTATCGGAGGATATTTATCTCAATGTGGGTAACAAAAATATCAATATAATGAAGGGTTACTCCAGAGCGCCTGACTTGGAGTCAAACGTAAAAAACGTGAAATTTCAGGAAACCTCATGAAAGTCAAGCAAAGTTATGTAATCCGTTAGAGGGCAGTAGGGTAACATGTTTTTGAGCTATTTTGGCTTAAAACTTTTTCATTCGTGAGTGAGCCGTATGAGTTTGTGGTTAAACTGACGTTTTAATCAGCAATAAGGGGCACATGGGAATTGGCCAAGTGGTTGGTGCATTGGACTCATGACTTAGCTTTGTGGATTCCTCGCATTGAAACTGTGTTCGCATTGCGGCGAAGAGTTTGCTAGAGTAATAGCTAGCATAGTCCGCTATCAGATTATCAAGCTTGTGGTTTCGCGAAATTGGTTGTAATTGCCGTGTTTCCCCGATAATAAGACCTACTCGCAAAATAAAACCTAGCGTGATTTTTGAGGATGATTTTAATGTAAGCCCTACCCTTAAAATAAGCCCTAGTTGAGAGCGGCAGAAAGACGAAAAAGTCAAACATTCTTTTTTTATATTTATTCAAACTGCTTTAATGCGGTGTATGCCATCCTTTTCAAAAAATTCTTGAATAAATTGTTGTTAATGAGTTTCTGAATAAAAAACATGTTAATGGCAAGTAAATGTAGATCTTTTTTCGTAATTTCTGTTTATTTAAAATCTCGTAATTTTTACTTTGCAACTTCATTTTTTGATATATCAAAATAATACATCCCATTTTATGCCGCGATTTCTTGGCCCTTAGAATCGAGCACAAGCTCCATGATTTAATTTCGTTTTGTGTGAATGCAGTCGTCCTTGCAGCTACACAAATCCTTCAAGAATCATGGCGTTTATTGTTTGAATTTACTGCAAGATTTGCCAGCTTGTTGGAAATGTCAGAGAAACAAGATGATTTTGCTGCAGACTTGTGTAGCATTGTGCCGGCCGATTAGCTCAGTTGCTAAGCCCACCCTATCGGTGCGGGAGGTGTGAGGTTCAATTGCGTGGTCGGCCAAATCGTCACAGTGTCGCCAACGGCTCGCCACCGTTGCGACGTTTGTTCGGAGTTGTGTGGCCCAAGCGCTGCGCCGCGTAGGTGGGCTCCGCCACTTGTTACACGCTTGGGCGTAATATCGCGAGTATAATGAAGATTTGATTTCTTGTGCAGCATCATCACTGTACACGTGAAGAAATTTAAGGATAATAGTTTTATTGAGATTTCGATGACTGTATTACAGAAATGTAAAAAGTCGTTACAATATTATTAAGTTTATGGAGCACAGGCTGCAGGAAATTCAACTTACTTCATGTGTGATAATGCCCACCTATACTTTGCACGGATTTGTTGTTTTTTTAAGTTGTAAAAGCGAAGTCGCTGTGCTGTTCCCTTAGACGTTTGGGTCCCTAGTAAGCTTGATCGGGAAGCCATAAGCGGGTGCTTGCAGCTGCCATCTAGTTTAAAATTAATTTTTGTTAGGTTGCGGTTAAAAAATCAATCATTTCCGGTGTTTATTGGCTATAACTCGTCATAGTAGAGCTGACAATGCTAAAAAACGTTCGAAAAAGCAAATCGTTCACAAAATCCTAAAAAAAGGACTACCCCTCCTGGTAGTCATATTTTTAGGACGCGCTTCGTGTGACATATTTAGAATTGATTTTCGTTAGGTTGCGGTTAGAAAATCTATCCTTTCTGGTGTTTATTGGCTATAGCTCGTCATAATGGGGCTGACAATCCTAAAAAACTTTCGAAAAAGCAAACCGTTTACAGGATCCTAAAAAAGGACTACCCCTGCAGAAAAGGACTACCCCTAAAAAAGGACAATAAAATAAATCTCACTCTCTCCTGGTAGTCCCATTTTTAGGACACGCTTCGTTTTGCGTAGACTATTTAAAATTGATTTTCTTTAGGTTGCGGTTAGAAAATTTATCATTTCTGGGGCGGCATACTATGCTCTTCGTACGAACACGAATATTCGTCTTTCGTGAATTTGGTATACTATGCTGTTCGTTACGAACGAAATTCCCGAATCTTCGTACGAAGATATTTTATTCGGCCGAAGATTCGTTGTCCAACACGAAAATTTTGAAATCTTCGTACGTAGATATTTTTATTCAACCGAAGATTATTTTAATCGTACGAAGATTCTTTTGTTCGGGCGAAAATGTTTTTTATTCGTGTAAAATTTTTTATTCGCAAGAATGAAAAATTTACTCGCACGAATAAAATTTTGTTCGTACGAATAATTTTTTGGTGTTGCGAATATTCGCCTAAACAACAAAAATCTTCTCGATTTTGCCAAAATGTTCGTGAATATTCGCAAGTGGTATCGACCACTCGTGAAACTTTACGAAGATTTTTTGACGGGGTTAATGTAGTTACCGGTCCACTTACGGTACTGAGACTAAAGGTAAATTGAGAAAGCATCTATTTTTTGAAGAGCGGTCGGTAATGTCGTTGGTTAGTTTGTTTATCGAGAGAGGAAGAAGACATGAGGAAGTAGAGCATGATAGTTTTCTGGAAAGAAAGCCCGAGAGTGAAGTTTTGGAAGAATTTCGCATGTCAAAGCAAGAAATTTATGCTCTTTGCGATGTTGTGCAAGCAGACATGCAACCTGTAGGACAGCGGTCAACGGACTTGACTTTGCTAAACAAGATGTTAATTGTACATAATATGGATTCTAAGATTCGTGTATTAAATATTTGTGTGTCAATAACCTTCATTGTTCTTGATTATTCGGACTTCCGATGACGTTTTTTAATCGTGAAAAAATTTTAACTTAACGAACAAAAGTTTACGAAGACGAAGATTTTTAAATGTAACATGTGAAGATTTTCTCAATTGTGCATAAAGCATTGCGAAGATTTTTATGGCTTCCCGAAAAGGGAAGCCATACTGTTTTTGTTTGGCCATTTGTGCACTTTTTGACACTTCCAGCAGCTGTAGCTGCTAAACTACTGTTCCAATTCAAAAGTGACCTAGAGTTCAAATGTGTGTCCCACCTAGGTATACACCTTGGTCGCCCTAACTTTCCCCGACAGCCCCCCACTTTCTAGACAAAAAACATTTTGTTTCCGAAAATTCTTTTTTTTATGGCTTCCCGAAAAAGGAAGCCATATTGTTTTTGTTTGGCCATTTGTGCACTTTTTGACACTTCCAGCAGCTGTAGCTGCTAAACTACTGTTCCAATTCAAAAGTGACCTAGAGTTCAAATGTGTGTCCCACCCAGGTCTACACCTTGGTCGCCCTAACTTTCCCCGACAGCCCCCCAGCTTGTAGATAAAAAATATTTTGTTTCCGAAAAATTCTTTTTTTTTTTTCAACACCAAATTTTGTGCAGCCTAAGGCTTTTGAACCGCTGATGCTAGAGACTTGAAATTTTCAGGGATGGTAGATCTTATTGGGAACTTGTGCCTAACAACTTTTGGGGGTTGGCGGTTGTCAGGTTAAAGGTCAAAGGCCAAAAAACCAAATTTACCAAAACCTAATATCTTTTGAATGACTACAGGTAGGACCTTCAAATTTTCACAGTATATGCATATCAATGTGGGAAATAATTATATGCATAACAATGACCTGTTCGTGACGTCACTTAGGGTCAAAGAGCAAACCAACGAATCTCAACAGATTTTTGTGCAGCCTAAGGCTTTTGAACCGCTGATGCTAGATACTTGAAATTCCCAGGGATGATAGACCTCCATGTGAACTTGTGCCTAACAACTTTTGGGGGGTGGCGGTCATAAGGTCAAAGGTCAAACGTCAATCAAATAAAATGATCAAAATTCTGATCAAACGCTAATAACTTGTCAATGGCAACTGGTAGGACCTTCAAGTTTACGGAGCAGATGCATCTCAACCAGGGTACAAAAGCACCAACAGTGATTAGTTTTGCGTGACGTCACTTGGGGTCAAAGGTCAAATACGCAAATATGTCGTTTGGCGTATAACTAATGATGGAAAACACATAGGAACTTGAAATTAATAGGGTTGGTGTGTCTTGCAATGCCCTTGCAGTGTACCAACTATAAACGTTCTATGTCACGTGACTCGGGGTCAAAAATCAAAAAAACCGAAAAGTGCCGCCAATATTGTGCAGCTTAAGGCTTTTGAACCGCTGATGCTAGAGACTTGAAATGTTCAGGGATGGTAGATCCTATTGGGAACTTGTGCCTAACAACTTTTGGGGGGTGGCGGTCGTCAGGTTAAAGGTCAAAGGTCAAACAACCAAATTTACCAAAACCTTATAACTTTTGAATGACTACAGGTAGGACCTTCAAATTTTCACAGTATATGCATATCAATGTGGGGAACAAATATATGCACAACAATGACCTGTTCGTGACGTCACTTAGGGTCAAAGGTCAAATCAACGAACCTCAGCAGTTTTTTGTGCATTTGAAGGTTTTTGAACCGCTGATGCTAGAGACTTGAAATTCCCAGGGATGATAGACCTCCATGTGATCTTGTGCCTAACAGCTTTTGGGGGGTGGCGGTCAACAGGTCAAAGGTCAAACGTCAATCAAGTAAATTCACAAATAGTTTGATCAAACGCTAATAACTTGTGAATGGCAGCTGGTAGGACCTTCAAATTTACAGAGCAGAGGAATCTCAACAAGAGTACAAAAACACCAGCAATGATTAGTTTTGCGTGACGTCACTTGGGGTCAAAGGTCAAATACGCAAATATGTCGTTTGGCGTATAACTATTCATTCAAAACACATAAGAACTTGAAATTGATAGGGTTGGTGTGTCGTGATATATCCTTGCAGTGTACCAACCATGAACGCTCTATGTCACGTGACTCGGGGTGAAAGGTCAAAAAACCGATGAATGTTGCCAATCTTGCGCAGTCTAGGGCATTTCAACCGCTGATGCTAGAGGCTTGAAATGTTCAGGGATGATAGACCTCGACGTAAACTTGTGTCTCACAACTTGCGGGGGGTGGCAGTCAAGTGGTTTGGGGTCAAAAGTCAATAATAAGAAAATGTTCACAAGCTCATAACTGTTAAATGACAACAGCTAGGACCTTCAAATTATCGGAGGATATTTATCTCAATGTGGGTAAAATATCAATATAATGAAGGGTTACTCCAGAGCGCCTGATTTGGAGTCAAACGTAAAAAACGTGAAATTTCAGGAAACCTCATGAAAGTCAAGCAAAGTTATGTAATCCGTTAGAGGGCAGTAGGGAAACATGTTTTTGAGCTATTTTGGCTTAAAACTTTTTCATTCGTGAGTGAGCCGTATGAGTTTGCGTTCAAACTGACGTTTTAATCAGCAATAAGGGGCACATGGGAATTGGCCAAGTGGTTGGTGCATTGGACTCATGACTTAGCTTTGTGGATTCCTCGCATTGAAACTGTGTTCGCATTGCGGCGAAGAGTTTGCTAGAGTAATAGCTAGCATAGTCCGCTATCAGATTATCAAGCTTGTGGTTTCGCGAAATTGGTTGTAATTGCCGTGTTTCCCCGATAATAAGACCTACTCGCAAAATAAAACCTAGCGTGATTTTTGAGGATGATTTTAATGTAAGCCCTACCCTTAAAATAAGCCCTAGTTGAGAGCGGCAGAAAGACGAAAAAGTCAAACATTCTTTTTTTTATGTTTATTCAAACTGCTTTAATGCGGTGTATGCCATCCTTTTCAAAAAATTCTTGAATAAATTGTTGTTAATGAGTTTCTGAATAAAAAACATGTTAATGGCAAGTAAATGTAGACCTTTTTTCGTAATTTCTGTTTATTTAAAATCTCGTAATTTTTACTTTGTAACTTCATTTTTTGATATATCATAATAATACATCGCATTTTATGCCGCGATTTCTTGGCCCTTAGAAACGAGCACAAGCTCCATGACTTAATTTCGTTTGGTGTGAATGCAGTCGTCCTTGCAGCTGCACAAATCCTTCAAGAATCATGGCGTTTATTGTTTGAATTTACTGCAAGATTTGCCAGCTTGTTGGAAATGTCAGAGAAACAAGATGATTTTGCTGCAGACTTGTGTAGCATTGTGCCGGCCGATTAGCTCAGTTGCTAAGCCCACCCTATCGGTGCGGGAGGTGTGAGGTTCAATTGCGTGGTCGGCCAAATCGTCACAGTATCGCCAACGGCTCGCCACCGTTGCGACGTTTGTTCGGAGTTGTGTAGCCCAAGCGCTGCGCCGCGTAGGTGGGCTCCGCCACTCGTTACACGCTTGGGCGTAATATGGCGAGTATAATGAAGATTTGAGTTTTTGTGCAGCATCATCACTGTACACGTGAAGAAATTTAAGGATAATAGTTTTATTGAGATTTCGATGACTGTATTACAGAAATGTAAAAAGTCGTTACAATATTATTAAGTTTATGGAGCACAGGCTGCAGGAAATCAAACTTACTTCATGTGTGATAATGCCCACCTATACTTTGCAGGGATTTGTTGTTTTTTTAAATTGTAAAAGCAAAGTCAATCATCTGTTCCCTTAGACGTTTGGGTCCCTAGTAAACTTGATCGGGAAGCCATAAGCGGGTGCTTGCTGTTGCCATCTAGTTATGGCTTCCCGAAAAGGGAAGCCATATTGTTTTTACTTGGCCATTTGTGCACTTTTTGACACTTCCAGCAGCTGTAGCTGCTAAACTACTGTTCCAATTCAAAAGTGACCTAGAGTTCAAATGTGTGTCCCACCTAGGTCTACACCTTGGTCGCCCTAACTTTCCCCGACAGCCCCCCACTTTCTAGATAAAAAATATTTTGTTTCCGAAAAATTCTTTTTTTTTTTTTTTTTTCTTTTTTTTTTTTCTTTTTTTTTTTTTTCAACACCAAATTTTGTGCAGCCTAAGGCTTTTGAACCGCTGATGCTAGAGACTTGAAATTTTCAGGGATGGTAGATCTTATTGGGAACTTGTGCCTAACAACTTTTGGGGGTTGGCGGTTGTCAGGTTAAAGGTCAAAGGTCAAAAAACCAAATTTACCAAAACCTAATATCTTTTAAATGACTACAGGTAGGACCTTCAAATTTTCACAGTATATGCATATCAATGTGGGGAATAATTATATGCATAACAATGACCTGTTCGTGACGTCACTTAGGGTCAAAGGTCAAATCAACCAATCTCAACAGATTTTTGTGCAGCCTAAGGCTTTTGAACCGCTGATGCTAGAGACTTGAAATTCCCAGGGATGATAGACCTCCATGTGAACTTGTGCCTAACAGCTTTTGGGGGGTGGCAGTCATAAGGTCAAAGGTCAAACGTCAATCAAATAAAATGATCAAAATTCTGATCAAACGCTAATAACTTGTGAATGGCAACTGGTAGGACCTTCAAGTTTACGGAGCAGATGCATCTCAACGAGGGTACAAAAGCACCAACAGTGATTAGTTTTGCGTGACGTCACTTGGGGTCAAAGGTCAAATACGCAAATATGTCGTTTGGCGTATAACTATTGATGGAAAACACATAGGAACTTGAAATTAATAGAGTTGGTGTGTCTTGATATGCCCTTGCAGTGTACCAACTATAAACGTTCTATGTCACGTGACTCGGGGTCAAAGGTCAAAAAAATCGAAAAGTGTTGCCAATCTTGCGCAGCCTAAGGTTTTTGAACCGCTGATGCTAGAGACTTGAAATGTTCAGGGATGGTAGATCCTATTGGAAACTTGTGCCTAACAACTTTTGGGGGTTGGCGGTCGTCAGGTTAAAGGTCAAAGGTCAAACAACCAAATTTACCAAAATCTAATAACTTTTGAATGACTACAGGTAGGACCTTCAAATTTTCACAGTACATGCATATCAATGTGGGAAACAAAAATATGCACAATAATGACCTGTTTGTGACGTCACTTAGGGTCAAAGGTCAAATCAACGAACCTCAGCAGTTTTTTGTGCATTTGAAGGTTTTTGAACCGCTGATGCTAAAGACTTGAAATTCCCAGGGATGATAGACCTCCATGTGAACTTGTGCCTAACAACTTTTGGGGGGTGGCGGTCAACAGGTCAAAGGTCAAACGTCAATCAAGTAAATTCACAAATAGTTTGATCAAACGTTAATATCTTGTGAATGGCAACTGGTAGGACCTTCAAATTTACGGAGCAGATGCATCTCAACAAGAGTACAAAAACACCAGCAATGATTAGTTTTGCGTGACGTCACTTGGGGTCAAAGGTCAAATACGCAAATATGTCGTTTGGCGTATAACTATTCATTCAAAACACATAATGAATGAAGAGGAGCCGATGTAAGTCTATATATAACAAATATAACAGGGTAAATGGTAGGCCTTGAAGACTTACTAAATGAATAATTGGTTTTCACAGCGTTTATTTAGTAAGTCCTCAAGGCCTACCATTTACCCTGTTATATTTCAAAACACATAGGAACTTGAAATTGATAGGATTGGTGTGTCTTGATATGTTCTTACAGTGTACCAACCATGAACGCTCTATGTCACGTGACTCGGGATCAAAGGTCAAAAAACCGATAAATGTTGCCAATCTTGCGCAGTCTAGGGCATTTCAACCGCTGATGCTAGAGGCTTGAAATGTTCAGGGATGATAGACCTCGACGTAAACTTGGGTCTCACAACTTGCGGGGGGTGGCAGTCAAGTGGTTTGGGGTCAAAAGTCAATAATAAGAAAATGTTCACAAGCTCATAACTGTTAAATGACAACAGCTAGGACTTTCAAATTATCGGAGGATATTTATCTCAATGTGGGTAAAATATCAATATAATGAAGGGTTACTCCAGAGCGCCTGACTTGGAGTCAAACGTAAAAAACGTGAAATTTCAGGAAACCTCATGAAAGTCAAGCAAAGTTATGTAATCCGTTAGAGGGCAGTAGGGTAACATGTTTTTGAGCTATTTTGGCTTAAAACTTTTTCATTCGTGAGTGAGCCGTATGAGTTTGTGGTTAAACTGACGTTTTAATCAGCAATAAGGGGCACATGGGAATTGGCCAAGTGGTTGGTGCATTGGACTCATGACTTAGCTTTGTGGATTCCTCGCATTGAAACTGTGTTCGCATTGCGGCGAAGAGTTTGCTAGAGTAATAGCTAGCATAATCCGCTATCAGATTATCAAGCTTGTGGTTTCGCGAAATTGGTTGTAATTGCCGTGTTTCCCCGATAATAAGACCTACCCGCAAAATAAAACCTAGCGTGATTTTTGAGGATGATTTTAATGTAAGCCCTACCCTTAAAATAAGCCCTAGTTGAGAGCGGCAGAAAGACGAAAAAGTCAAACATTCTTTTTTTATATTTATTCAAACTGCTTTAATGCGGTGTATGCCATCCTTTTCAAAAAATTCTTGAATAAATTGTTGTTAATGAGTTTCTGAATAAAAAACATGTTAATGGCAAGTAAATGTAGACCTTTTTTCGTAATTTCTGTTTATTTAAAATCTCGTAATTTTTACTTTGCAACTTCATTTTTTGATATATCAAAATAATACATCCCATTTTATGCCGCGATTTCTTGGCCCTTAGAAACGAGCACAAGCTCCATGATTTAATTTCGTTTTGTGTGAATGCAGTCGTCCTTGCAGCTGCACAAATCCTTCAAGAATCATGGCGTTTATTGTTTGAATTTACTGCAAGATTTGCCAGCTTGTTGGAAGTGTCAGAGAAACAAGATGATTTTGCTGCAGACTTGTGTAGCATTGTACCGGCCGATTAGCTCAGTTGCTAAGCCCACCCAATCGGTGCGGGAGGTGTGAGGTTCAATTGCGTGGTCGGCCAAATCGTCACAGTGTCGCCAACGGCTCGCCACCGTTGCGACGTTTGTTCGGAGTTGTGTGGCCCAAGCGCTGCGCCGCGTAGGTGGGCTCCGCCACTTGTTACACGCTTGGGCGTAATATCGCGAGTATAATGAAGATTTGATTTCTTGTGCAGCATCATCACTGTACACGTGAAGAAATTTAAGGATAATAGTTTTATTGAGATTTCGATGACTGTATTACAGAAATGTAAAAAGTCGTTACAATATTATTAAGTTTATGGAGCACAGGCTGCAGGAAATTCAACTTACTTCATGTGTGATAATGCCCACCTGTACTTTGCAGGGATTTGTTGTTTTTTTAAATTGTAAAAGCGAAGTCAATCACCTGTTCCCTTAGACGTTTGGGTCCCTAGTAAGCTTGATCGGGAAGCCATAAGCGGGTGCTTGCAGCTGCCATCTAGTTATGGCTTCCCGAAAAGGGAAGCCATATTACTTTTGTTTGGCCATTTGTGCACTTTTTGACACTTCCAGCAGCTGTAGCTGCTAAACTACTGTTCCAATTCAAAAGTGACCTAGAGTTCAAATGTGTGTCCCACCTAGGTCTACACCTTGGTCGCCCTAACTTTCCCCGGCAGCCCCCCACTTTCTAGATAAAAAATATTTTGTTTCCGAAAAATTCTTTTTTTTTTTTTTTTCTTTTTTTTTTTTTTTTCAACACCAAATTTTGTGCAGCCTAAGGCTTTTGAACCGCTGATGCTAGAGACTTGAAATTTTCAGGGATGGTAGATCTTATTGGGAACTTGTGCCTAACAACTTTTGGGGGGTGGCGGTCGTCAGGTTAAAGGTCAAAGGTCAAAAAACCAAATTTACCAAAACCTAATATTTTTTGAATGACTACAGGTAGGACCTTCAAATTTTCACAGTATATGCATATCAATGTGGGGAATAATTATATGCATAACAATGACCTGTTCGTGACGTCACTTAGGGTCAAAGGTCAAATCAACGAATCTGAACAGATTTTTGTGCAGCCTAAGGCTTTTGAACCGCTAATGCTAGAGACTTGAAATTCCCAGGGATGATAGACCTCCATGTGAACTTGTGCCTAACAACTTTTGGGGGGTGGCAGTCATAAGGTTAAAGGTCAAACGTCAATCAAATGAAATGATCAAAAATCTGATCAAACGCTAATAACTTGTGAATGGCAACTGGTAGGACCTTCAAGTTTACGGAGCAGATGCATCTCAACGAGGGTACAAAAGCACCAACAGTGATTGGTTTTGCGTGACGTCACTTGGGGTCAAAGGTCAAATACGCAAATATGTCGTTTGGCGTATAACTATTGATGGAAACCACATAGAAACTTGAAATTAATAGGGTTGGTGTGTCTTGATATGTCCTTGCACTGTACCAACTATAAACGTTCTATGTCACGTGACTCAGGGTCAAAGGTCAAAAAAATCGGGAAGTGTTGCCAATCTTGCGCAGCCTAAGGTTTTTGAACCGCTGATGCTAGAGACTTGAAATGTTCAGGGATGGTAGATCCTATTGGGAACTTGTGCCTAGCAACTGTTCGGGGGTGGCGGTCGTCAGGTTAAAGGTCAAAGGTCAAAAAACCAAATTTACCAAAACCTAATAACTTTTGAATGACTACAGGTAGGACCTTCACATTTTCACAGTATATGCATATCAATGTGGGGAACAATTATATGCACAACAATGACCTGATCGTGACGTCACTTAGGGTCAAAGGTCAAATCAACGAACCTCAGCAGTTTTTTGTGCATTTGAAGGTTTTTGAACCGCTGATGCTAGAGACTTGAAATTCCCAGGGATGATAGACCTCCATGTGATTTTGTGCCTAACAACTTTTGGGGGGTGGCGGTCAACAGGTCGAAGGTCAAACGTCAATCAATTAAATTGACAAATAGTTTGATCAAACGCTAATAACTTGTGAATGGCAACTGGTAGGACCTTCAAATTTACGTAGCAGATGCATCTCAATGAGAGTACACAAACACCAGCAATGATTAGTTTTGCGTGACGTCACTTGGGGTCAAAGGTCAAATACGCAAATATGTCGTTTGGCATATAACTATTCATTCAAAACACATAAGAACTTGAATTTGATAGGATTGGTGTGTCTTGATATGTCCTTGCAGTGTACCAACCATGAACGCTCTATGTCACATGACTCGGGATCAAAAGTCAAAAAAACGATAAATGTTGCCAATCTTGCGCAGTCTAGGGCATTTCAACCGCTGATGCTAGAGGCTTGAAATGTTCAGGGATGATAAACCTCGACGTAAACTTGGGTCTCACAACTTGCGGGGGTGGCAGTCAAGTGGTTTGAGGTCAAAAGTCAATAATAAGAAAATGTTCACAAGCTCATAACTGTTAAATGACAACAGCTAGGACCTTCAAATTATCGGAGGATATTTATCTCAATGTGGGTAAAATATCAATATAATGAAGGGTTACTCCAGAGCGCCTGACTTGGAGTCAAACGTAAAAAACGTGAAATTTCAGGAAACCTCATGAAAGTCAAGCAAAGTTATGTAATCCGTTAGAGGGCAGTAGGGAAACATGTTTTTGAGCTATTTTGGCTTAAAACTTTTTCATTCGTGAGTGAGCCGTATGAGTTTGTGGTTAAAGTGACGTTTTAATCAGCAATAAGGGGCACATGGGAATTGGCCAAGTGGTTGGTGCATTGGACTCATGACTTAGCTTTGTGGATTCCTCGCATTGAAACTGTGTTCGCATTGCGGCGAAGAGTTTGCTAGAGTAATAGCTAGCATAATCCGCTATCAGATTATCAAGCTTGTGGTTTCGCGAAATTGGTTGTAATTGCCGTGTTTCCCCGATAATAAGACCTACCCGCAAAATAAAACCTAGCGTGATTTTTGAGGATGATTTTAATGTAAGCCCTACCCTTAAAATAAGCCCTAGTTGAGAGCGGCAGAAAGACGAAAAAGTTAAACATTTTTTTTTTTATATTTATTCAAACTGCTTTAATGCGGTGTATGCCATCCTTTTCAAAAAATTCTTGAATAAATTGTTGTTAATGAGTTTCTGAATAAAAAACATGTTAATGGCAAGTAAATGTAGATCTTTTTTCGTAATTTCTGTTTATTTAAAATCTCGTAATTTTTACTTTGTAACTTCATTTTTTGATATATCAAAATAATACATCGCATTTTATGCCGCGATTTCTTGGCCCTTAGAATCGAGCACAAGCTCCATGATTTAATTTCGTTTTGTGTGAATGCAGTCGTCCTTGCAGCTGCACAAATCCTTCAAGAATCATGGCGTTTATTGTTTGAATTTACTGCAAGATTTGCCAGCTCGTTGGAAATGTCAGAGAAACAAGATGATTTTGCTGCAGACTTGTGTAGCATTGTGCCGGCCGATTAGCTCAGTTGCTAAGCCCACCCTATCGGTGCGGGAGGTATGAGGTTCAATTGCGTGGTCGGCCAAATCGTCACAGTGTCGCCAACGGCTCGCCACCGTTGCGACGTTTGTTCGGAGTTGTGTAGCCCAAGCGCTGCGCCGCGTAGGTGGGCTCCGCCACTCGTTACACGCTTGGGCGTAATATGGCGAGTATAATGAAGATTTGAGTTTTTGTGCAGCATCATCACTGTACACGTGAAGAAATTTAAGGATAATAGTTTTATTGAGATATCGATGACTGTATTACAGAAATGTAAAAAGTCGTTACAATATTATGAAGTTTCTGGAGCACAGGCTGCAGGAAATTCAACTTACTTCATGTGTGATAATGCCCACCTATACTTTGCAGGGATTTATTGTTTTTTTAAGTTGTAAAAGCGAAGTCGCTGTGCTGTTCCCTTAGACGTTTGGGTCCCTAGTAAGCTTGATCGGGAAGCCATAAGCGGGTGCTTGCAGCTGCCATCTAGTTTTTTTTTTTTATGGCTTCCCGAAAAGGGAAGCCATATTACTTTTGTTTGGCCATTTGTGCACTTTTTGCCACTTCCAGCAGCTGTAGCTGCTAAACTACTGTTCCAATTCAAAAGTGACCTAGAGTTCAAATGTGTGTCCCACCTAGGTCTACACCTTGGTCGCCCTAACTTTCCCCGGCAGCCCCCCACTTTCTAGATAAAAAATATTTTGTTTCCGAAAAATTCTTTTTTTTTTTTTTTTTTTTGTTATTTTTTTTTTTCTTTTTTTTTTTTTTCAACACCAAATTTTGTGCAGCCTAAGGCTTTTGAACCGCTGATGCTAGAGACTTGAAATTTTCAGGGATGGTAGATCTTATTGGGAACTTGTGCCTAACAACTTTTGGGGGGTGGCGGTCGTCAGGTTAAAGGTCAAAGGTCAAAAAACCAAATTTACCAAAACCTAATAACTTTTGAATGACTACAGGTAGGACCTTCACATTTTCACAGTATATGCATATCAATGTGGGGAATAATTATATGCATAACAATGACCTGTTCGTGACGTCACTTAGGGTCAAAGGTCAAATCAACGAATCTTAACAGATTTTTGTGCAGCCTAAGGCTTTTGAACCGCTGATGCTAGAGACTTGAAATTGTCAGGGATGATAGACCTGCATGTGAACTTGTGCCTAACAGCTTTTGGGGGGTGGCGGTCATAAGGTTAAAGGTCAAACGTCAATCAAATATAATGATCAAAATTCTGATCAAACGCTAATAACTTGTGAATGGCAACTGGTAGGACCTTCAAGTTTACGGAGCAGATGCATCTCAACCAGGGTACAAAAGCACCAACAGTGATTGGTTTTGCGTGACGTCACTTGGGGTCAAAGGTCAAATACGCAAATATGTCGTTTGGCGTATAACTATTGATGGAAAACACATAGGAACTTGAAATTAATAGGGTTGGTGTGTCTTGATATGTCCTTGCAGTGTACCAACTATAAACGTTCTATGTCACGTGACTCGGGGTCAAAGGTCAAAAAAATCGGCAAGTGTTGCCAACCTTGCGCAGTTTAAGGCATTTGAACCGCTGATGCTAGAGACTTGAAATGTTCAGGGATGGTAGATCCTATTGGGAACTTGTGCCTAACAACTTTTGGGGGGTGGAGGTCGTCAGGTTAAAGGTCAAAGGTCAAACAACCAAATTTACCAAAACCTAATAACTTTTGAATGACATTAGGTAGGACCTTTAAATTTTCACAGTATATGCATATCAATGTGGGGAACAAAAATATGCACAACAATGACTTGATCGTGACGTCACTTAGGGTCAAAGGTCAAATCAACGAACCTCAGCATATTTTTGTGCATTTGAAGGTTTTTGAACCGCTGATGCTAGATACTTGAAATTCCCAGGGATGATAGGCCTCTATGTGATCTTGTGCCTAACAGCTTTTGGGGGGTGGCGGTCAACAGGTCAAAGGTCAAACGTCAATCAATTAAATTGACAAATAGTTTGATCAAACGCTAATAACTTGTGAATGGCAACTGGTAGGACCTTCAAGTTTACGGAACAGATGCATCTCAACGAGAGTACAAAAACACCAGCAATGATTAGTTTTGCGTGACGTCACTTGGGGTCAAAGGTCAAATACGCAAATATGTCGTTTGACGTTTAACTGTTCAATCAAAACACATAAGAACTTGAATTTGATAGGATTGGTGTGTCTTAATATGTTCTTGCAGTGTGCCAACCATGAACGCTCTATGTCACGTGACTCGGGATCAAAGGTCAAAAAACCGATAAATGTTGCCAATCTTGCGCAGTCTAGGGCATTTGAACCGCTGATGCTAGAGGCTTGAAATGTTCAGGGATGATAGACCTCGACGTAAACTTGGGTCTCACAACTTGCGGGGGGTGGCAGTCAAGTGGTTTGGGGTCAAAAGTCAATAATAAGAAAATGTTCACAAGCTCATAACTGTTAAATGACAACAGCTAGGACCTTCAAATTATCGGAGGATATTTATCTCAATGTGGGTAAAATATCAATATAATGAAGGGTTACTCCAGAGCGCCTGACTTGGAGTCAAACGTAAAAAACGTGAAATTTCAGGAAACCTCATGAAAGTCAAGCAAATTTATGTAATCCGTTAGAGAGCAGTAGGGAAACATGTTTTTGAGCTATTTTGGCTTAAAACTTTTTCATTCGTGAGTGAGCCGTATGAGTTTGTGGTTAAAGTGACGTTTTAAGCAGCAATAAGGGGCACATGGGAGTTGGCCAAGTGGTTGGTGCATTGGACTCATGACTTAGCTTTGTGGATTCCTCGCATTGAAACTGTGTTCGCATTGCGGCGAAGAGTTTGTTAGAGTAATAGCTAGCATAATCCGCTATCAGATTATCAAGCTTGTGGTTTCGCGAAATTGGTTGTAATTGCCGTGTTTCCCCGATAATAAGACCTAGACGCAAAATAAAACCTAGCGTGATTTTTGAGGATGATTTTAATGTAAGCCCTACCCTTAAAATAAGCCCTAGTTGAGAGCGGCAGAAAGACGAAAAAGTCAAACATTCTTTTTTTTATATTTATTCAAACTGCTTTAATGCGGTGTATGCCATCCTTTTCAAAAAATTCTTGAATAAATTGTTGTTAATGAGTTTCTGAATAAAAAACATGTTAATGGCAAGTAAATGCAGATCTTTTTTCGTAATTTCTGTTTATTTAAAATCTCGTAATTTATACGTTGTAACTTCGTTTTTTGATATATCAAAATAATACATCCCATTTTATGCCGCGATTTCTTGGCCCTTAGAAACGAGCACAAGCTCCATGATTTAATTTCGTTTTGTGTGGATGCAGTCGTCCTTGCAGCTGCACAAATCCTTCAAGAATCATGGCGTTTATTGTTTGAATTTACTGCAAGATTTGCCAGCTTGTTGGAAATGTCAGACAAACAAGATGATTTTGCTGCCTAGCATTGTGCCGGCCGATTAGCTCAGTTGCTAAGCCCACCCTATCGGTGCGGGAGGTGTGAGGTTCAATTGCCTGGTCGGCCAAATCGTCACAGTGTCGCCAACGGCTCGCCACCGTTGCGACGTTTGTTCGGAGCTGTGTGGCCCAAGCGCTGCGCCGCGTAAATGGGCTCCGCCACTCGTTACACGCTTGGGCGTAATATGGCGAGTATAATGAAGTTTTGATTTTTTGTGCAGCATCATCACTGTACACGTGAAAAAATTTAAGGATAATAGTTTTATTGAGATTTCGATGACTGTATTACAGAAATGTAAAAAGTCGTTACAATATTATTAAGTTTATGGAGCACAGGCTGCAGGAAATTCAACTTACTTCATGTGTCATAATGCCCACCTATACTTTGCAGGGATTTGTTGTTTTTTTAAGTTGTAACAGCGAAGTCAATCACCTGTTCCCTTAGACGTTGGGTCCCTAGTAAGCTTGATCGGGAAGCCATAAGCGGGTGCTTGCAGCTGCCATCTAGTTTTTTCTTTTTTTCTTTTTTTTTTCAACACCAAATTTTGTGCAGCCTAAGGCTTTTGAACCGCTGATGCTAGAGACTTGAAAATTTCAGGGATGGTAGATCTTATTGGGAACTTGTGCCTAGCAACTTTTGGGGGGTGGCGGTCGTCAGGTTAAAGGTCAAAGGTCAAAAAACCAAATTTACCAAAACCTAATATCTTTTGAATGACTACAGGTAGGACCTTCAAATTTTCACAGTATATGCATATCAATGTGGAAAATAATTATATGCATAACAATGACCTGATCGTGACGTCACTTAGGGTCAAAGGTCAAATCAACGAATCTCAACAGATTTTTGTGCAGCCTAAGGCTTTTGAACCGCTGATGCTAGAGACTTGAAATTCCCAGGGATAATAGACCTCGATGTGAACTTGTGCCTAACAGCTTTTGGGGGGTGGCGGTCAACAGGTCAAAGGTCAAACGTCAATCAAATAAAATGATCAAAATTCTGATCAAACGCTAATAACTTGTGATTGGCAACTGGTAGGACCTTCAAGTTTACGGAGCAGATGCATCTCAACCAGGGTACAAAAGCACCAACAGTGATTAGTTTTGCGTGACGTCACTTGGGGTCAAAGGTCAAATACGCAATTATGTTGTTTGGCGTATAACTATTGATGGAAACCACATAGGAACTTGAAATTAATAGGGTTGGTGTGTCTTGATATGTCCCTGCAATGTATCAATTATAAACGTTCTATGTCACGTGACTCAGGGTCAAAGGTCAAAAAAATCGGGAAGTGTTGCCAATCTTGCGCAGCCTAAGGCTTTTGAACCGCGAATGCTAGTAACTTGAAATGTTCAGGGATGGTAGATCCTATTGGGAACTTGTGCCTAACAACTTTTGGGGGGTGGCGGTCGTCAGGTTAAAGGTCAAAGGTCAAAAAACCAAATTTACCAAAACCTAATATCTTTTGAATGACTACAGGTAGGACCTTTAAATTTTCACAGTATACGCATATCAATGTGGGGAACAAATATATGCACAACAATGACCTGTTCGTGACGTCACTTAGGGTCAAAGGTCAAATCAACAAACCTCAGCAGTTTTTTGTGCATTTGAAGGTTTTTGAACCGCTGATGCTAGAGACTTGAAATTCCCAGGGATGATAGACCTCCATCTGAACTTGTGCCTAACAGCTTTTGGGGGGTGGCGGTCAACAGGTCAAAGGTCAAACGTCAATCAATTAAATTGACAAATAGTTTGATCAAACGCTAATAACTTGTGAATGGCAACTGGTAGGACCTTCAAGTTTACGTAGCAGATGCATCTCAACGAGAGTACAAAAACACCAGCAATGATTAGTTTTGCGTGACGTCACTTGGGGTCAAAGGTCAAATACGCAAATATGTCGTTTGGCGTATAACTATTCATTCAAAACACATAAGAACTTGAATTTGATAGGATTGGTGTGTCTTGATATGTCCTTGCAGTGTACCAACCATGAACGCTCTATGTCACGTGACTCGGGGTGAAAGGTCAAAAAACCGATAAATGTTGCCAATCTTGCGCAGTCTAGGGCATTTCAACCGCTGATGCTAGAGGCTTGAAATGTTCAGGGATGATAGACCTCGACGTAAACTTGGGTCTCACAACTTGCAGGGGGTGGCAGTCAAATTTTATGATGGTTATGACTTCAACTTACAATTATTTAGGATTTGGACTTGATGCTGAGAGAATTTAGGATTTGGATTGGAGAATCCGTAAAATGCTCAAGGATTCGTGGATAGAACCAGCTCTCATAAATAGCCGAATATTCAGTAATAGGAAAAACCCTAAGACTCTAAGCAAGGGGTCAAATTCTCAGCAGGTAAATCTCAACAACCTCGCCCAACCAACTAGGTCTAACCACAGGCCCCATATGCCGATCCACTAATTTGCAGCTGCAGACGCGTTTCGACCTTTTTAGGTCTCATCAGTGCAGCATAACAACCTCTCCCCCCCCAAACCTATGTAACATCTGTGTATCAGTGTATTGTTGTCGTTTCCAAAATTTGCTGTTTTTATTTTCTGTTTTTAAAATCTTCAAGGCCACATTGCAGATTTTTTAACTACGTAGAAGAAATGAAAAAAAAGTGACAAGAAGTTCATAGTTTAATAAATACAATAAAACTCCTCACCATTTTTTTTTTTTTCATTTCTGGGCATAGGAATGAGCAACATGATTTGAACAGATGAACTCTCAACTCTGACTTTCGTTTTGGACACTGAGCACAGAGAGTGGTTCCACTGTTGGTAGTAATGGATATGCCTACTCTGTGGTACTGGTGTGGTGATTGCTGAGTTGTTGCCATTTCACCTGTTTTTGGTTGTGTCTGTTGTTTAAGAGACATCAGTTGTAATTATTTTACAAAATCAACAGATCAATTATCGTAAAAATTTAAAGGGATTTAAAAAATTGTTTCTGCCCGGTGTTAAACAAAAACACACCTGAGTTGTTAGCGGAGCAATAAAATAACAACTTGTTGGCAGGTTTTTTCGCAGCCCATGCTATCCCTATTTTGTGACGCAGTTTGTATAGCCTAACTTCGTATACACGCATTTTGGTCCGTGGTAGTATCACTCCCCATGTTCGGTTTGGATTTAATTCGATGAGGTTAAGGTTATTAGGCTAGTAGAACAGAAAACATCACAGATTTATTGATATTTGAAAGAAATCATAAACTGCAAACCATGGCACTGTGACAATGCAAATTTATTTGCATTTTGCAATTTGTCTCAATAGCACAAGTGCTGGTAATGATTGGAACAAAATTGTGCCACATGCACCAGTTCATACGATACAGTTGTAGAATAACCAGATAAAAAAGTAGAAACAGATTAAATTAATAACATAGGCCTAGCGTAATGCAAATCACAAAAGTCAAATCAGGCAAAATCACTAGTAAAACAACATCAAAAGTAACAGAGCAGTAGCATAACAAACATGGTAACAATATGACATTAGATGGTATACAGTACGGTACATATAACGCTGACTTAATATATATTTAATAGGATCAAAAACGTGCAACATGTTTAAGAATTGGGATAGTTGCTGCACTTAACTTAAAACAAGTAAACGACCACAAACAAACAAGTAAGAAAACAAAACATGCAATCCTAATGATATAACTTTTAACATCTGTACATGGCATTCAACAAACATCGAAATATTTTTTTAAATTTTTTATCACTAACACATGCACAGCTCGTCAATGTGGAACCAAGTGAAAAACAATATAGAGATAAGAAATTTGCAAGGGACAAATTAATGTTTCGACTATAACCAAAGTCTCGTCAGCCTTGCTACGCACAGCCAATCCAGGCTAAACTCATTCCAGACTGCAAAGACTTTTTTGGGGCCAGTCGCCTGCCAAAAATAGGGCACAACCTAGAAAAGAGATGAAGTTGAGATGTACAGGTAAAGCAATGCAAAAACAGAGTCTTTGCAGTCTGGAATGAGTTTAGCCTGGATTGGCTGTGCGTAGCAAGGATGACGAGACTTTGGTTATAGTCGAAATATAGAGATAGCTGTGGAATAGGTAGACCTATTGTTAACCAAAAATTATAATACTTCAAAGTTTGAGGTTTGTGTCGGAAATTGACATTGTGTTTTGATGTTATATACAATATGACAATTGCAGCCATCTATGCCAACACATACTATTAGGTATGTCAACATAACGATAAAATAGGATCAAATATTATTACAGGTAAAAGCATCTGATGAAATGGGTTTAGTGAACGAGTACACAAGTTCAGTACCAGTTACAGATTCAAGTAAATGCTCAGCAAATAAAGCTATGAAACAAGGTAATGGTACAGTAAATGAATCAAAAATAAAATGTAGAAATGACATCAAAACTCACAGACCATAGACAATTGTTGTGTTGCATTGGTGGGTAATTAGTGTTGCATTGGTGCTAGCCTTGGGACAAATTAACAGAAAAAAACAAATTATGCTACAGTAGAAATTCAATTTGAGCTTTAGCTGAAGCTTTTATTCAATGTAATAGTGTACTGGTAGTTGTCATTAAAATAGTTCGTATGCCACCATAATCCAGTGATCACCTGTGATTATGTTATTTAGTTGTGTTTGAGATGTAGTGTTCACAATTGCAATGTGCAATCTCTTGTTTCGTTGAAGTTGCTGGCGAGTATGCTGCTGTATACTTTGCATGAACAAATTAAATGGAGGGATGGAGTCCAGCCAATATACTCCACTTTGATCATTGCATGTGGCATGCAATATCTTTAACAGTTGGTTGTCAGTTAAAAATTGTCCGTCGTCTGTAGGCACATTCAAAATACTGTTGTACAGTGGAATGAGGTTGTCATCAGTGACTTTATCAAACAATGCTTCTGCAAACCAGTTGTTCGATTCATGAATGGCAATTGCTGCTCGACAAGCAATGTAGCCACATGCATTTGGTGCTTGGATATTTGGCAAGATTAAATTGTTCATTTCAAAGCTGTGTTGTTGACACCAATTTTGGAGAATATAGACATTCTTATTTCCAGCCCATAAGTCTACAATTCGGGCTCTGCCAACTGGTTGGTGAGTTGTTGGTTGAAGTTGAATTGTGTCTAAAATTAAAAATTGAATATTGTTAAGTCGCAACATAACGTTTACAGTTGTGATAGTTATTGAAAAACTAATGTTTTTGCAGAATAGAGCCATGTACCCAGTACCTCCTAGAAAAAGCCAATTTTAATCTAGATTTAAAGAGTACCTCCCTTATTCTTTTACTTAAAAATTAGTTGATTTATTTACACTAGAAACAGCCAAATCCAATGATGATAAAAATCTGTTATTAATTCTAAATGGCAAAAACAAATGTTACATATATATTTGTTATAATTTCTCAATTTGAACGATCCTGTATGCGATATATATTAGATCTGTCACTTCAATAGCATTCATCATTATACATATTTTAGTTTTCACTACTTTCCATATTCAGATCAACAAAGGAATGAACCAATCAATAAACAAAAAAAAAATATATAAACCTATCTTTCGCTATAAAATTCCTAATTTTTGTTTTACCATTGCAATTTTCTGGACTGGATAGGCATATATTTCTGGTGTCTTTTTTCTTTTGCCTTTTCTTGGAAAATCTTTTTGGTGCAGAATGATTACTATCAATATTGATACCTAGTAAAACATATGTTAAAGTATGATGCACTAATATTAATTCTGATGCACTTACCATTGCAGTGTTTTTGGGAAGAAAGGGATTTTTTCTTGGTTTTGTTGATTTCTGACTTCGGTTTTGGAGCAGTTTTTTTTTCTGAATGATGATCTAGTAAAAAATGCATCACAATATTTACAAATTATGTTTAACTTGCCCTGTGTTTGCAAAATCTACAAAGTAGATGTGTGTGTGTGTGTAATTGCTAGGTGAATGTCAGTATTTCATGCTTTTTTGCTCTTAAACATGATTAGTAGACTTTTGCAGCTTATAAACTTGGCTACATTCTTATTGTTACATTTATTTATACTTCCATTTGTTTCTTTTTCATAATTTAATTCAGCTTCTGGTACCAACAGTGTATTGGTATATTGATGCATTACCGGTAAGCATTACAAAGATTGGTGATAGGCTGTTTATCAATGCTAAGACAGAAAAGTCAGTTGTTTTACTGGTATATATGTAATGATGTCCCATTAGTGGAAAATTGCCTTAACCATTTTCTTCACACTTGATTAAGGTACGAACGTCTTGGTTCTAACAACTGTTATGTCACAAGTGTATGACCTTGACATAAGTTCTTATTTTTGCGATATGCTAGTATCTAAAGTATTAAGAATATATAATATGCTGTGTAATAATGCTTGTTGATAATTAGCTTAAATTGGTATATTATACAAAAATATACTGTTACTGAAGATCATTTTTAGATTTTTCCACTAAACTTGCGTGTATGTAATCATTTTTTTACTTATATATGATAGGCACAACCAGCAAGTACCAGAACTGAAAGAACATCAAACGTGTGGCATTGTTCTGGTCATGAACCAGAAATTAATTTTATTGTTTCTTTGCTTAGTGTTAGCTTATAATTCAACGAAACTACTTACCGGTACGTGTCAACTTTTCTTTGCAACAATCTTTTGTGCATATCCATAAATAGACGGGTTCGTGCAAACTGTAGAAAGAAGAAAGGACTCCAGCATGGCAATTAGGAATTTGAAATGTGTAGATGGCATCTAGCAGTGTGCCACTGGTTGTTGTAAAAGTTTTGATTTGTTGTTCAAATCTTTCGTTGGTGAAATATTTCCAAACAGTACAATTTTTATTTGCTTTCAAATCTTCATTGAAGTCACCTACCACTACTATCTGTGTAGCGTGTTGATTTTTCATCGTGTTTTTTAACAATTTTGGCAAAGATTTTAAACTTTCTTTTGGAAGGTGTGGTGGTCTGTAAATCACACATAGTATTAGAGAAGTTTCCCATTCTTGGTCGTCACAAATTATTTTCAAACAAATTTTTTCAATAGTATCATTGTTTGCTTCTAACAATTCCGTTTTCTTTTTGATTTGATTTGATAGATATATGGCCACTCCTCCTCCTCTTCCATTTTTTCTGTTAATTGCCAGCATTTCGTAATTTGGAATTTCATAGCTTGTGCTAGACAGATCGTTTATCCAAGTTTCTGTGAGGCATATAATGTCATAATTTTCAAAAGAAATGTTAGTGCAAAATGCTTTGAAATGCTTTTTAATTGATTGGGTGTTGTGATGTGCAATTTTTAAGTGTTCTTTAGGATCAAAAACGTTGTTTCCCAAGCATAGGTTTTCCATTTCTTTTAGAGCATGACAAGTTCGTTCGCTCGTATAGATTGACTTCAAATTCAAATTTGTTATGAATAAATTGTTGATGTCTCTCACTCTGGAAAGAGCAACGTAGGCCATTCCTTCACAAAATATATTGCTCATGTTTATCACTAGATTATTCGAAATCGTCATCCCTTGGATTTTGTGGATGGTTACTGCCCATGATAATTTTAGCGGATATTGGTATCGAGTGTATGTTTTTGTTCCCTTCTTCACTGGGTAACTGTGTTTTGGCTCAACAATAACAGAGTTAGATGGATAATTTCCTTTCACTTGTTTGGCTTTTGCTTTTTCTCCAACTTTTTCGTCATCAAATGTTATTGCAATATACTGTGGCAAATCATAAATATTTTTCTTTTCACTAATTTTGGTCACTGTCCCGACTACTCCGTTGACCAAACCATCATTTACATCAATGTTATTAATAAGCATAGCCCTGGCACCTTCTGCTATTGTGAGGATATCGGGCAAATTTGGATTATCTTTTTTTGAAAACTTGATTGGGTTTTTGCTTCGATAATGGCGCTGCTCGGACGTTTTGACTGTGTCTTGTGCAGGAATGGTGACAATTCTTGTGGGTAGAGTTGATAGCATGCGTTGATTGTGAAGATCAACTTCTTCATTCTTTCCAAATATATGAAGGCTTTCTTTCGGGTAGCTATGGTGTTGTCTACTTTTCAGTATTTGAATGTCTTCTGACCTCATGGATTCTTTTTTTGTTTTCAGTCGTATCCTATTAAGCATCTGAACAAATAAACCATTTTCTTTTTGTCGCATAATTTCATCCAATTCTGAGATTTGGAAGGATTCCCAGATGTCTGGTGGAAGTGCTCCTGGGTCAAATCGGAGCAGGGACTCGCCACAAACTGGTGGAAGTTGATGGAAATCTCCCACTGCAATAACGCTTATGTTGCCGAACGTTGCTTGAGGTTTGTTGGGTCTAATAATTTGATTTAATCGTTCGCTGACATAAACAAGCAATTGCTTGCTCACCATGGAAATCTATAAAAAAAAAACACACACAAGTTAAACAGCCGACTTATGAGCATAGTTGATCCAAAGCATTTAATTTAAATTTTCCATATATCATATAAGTGAAAACATAATTGCTAATACATAATTCTTGTAACTAGACGTTTTGACCACATAGATTCACCTGTCTGTCATAATTTTATACTGCCTTGCATAATGGTTATACTGCTGATGATGATAGCTGAATTTTTATTGTCAAAACTTCCAGCTAGGAAATTTACTCTGGTATTATTTTTCCTTGAACAATGGGGGCGGTACCATAATATTTACTGTAAATAGAAACATAATACAATATATATATATATATATATATATATATATATATATATATATATATATACTGTATATATAATCAATCAAGGTTTTCAATCACTTGACCATGAGGAAATAATCAAACCTAAACTGGTCCTAAGCGATAGAGAGGTTGTGGACCACGGACCTAAAATATAATAGTACCTCATCGATGATAAGAATTTTTGCTTTTGCAAGTTTAACTCTGAGAGTATTAAGAGTTGATTCTCTCAATGGTATGTATTGATTTCGACTTGTCCTGTTGATGCTAAACAACGAATGTATGGTGTTTCCTCCTGTATGATACAAGATACATTTAATAAGAATGGTAGAAACGTGTTTTTTTATATATGGTAGGTACTTATCATACCTATGTTAAATGCCGCTGATCCAGTAAATGCTGTTAGAAGGACCGTTGTGTCGTCCGGGTTTTCAGTAATTTGGGAAAAAATGGTGGTTGCTTCATGATGAATTGCTTTTATCAGTAAGCTTTTACCTGTTCCTGAAATGATAATGGTAAATGCATAGATGCAGGTTGTATAATTTGTGCATTACACGTCGCTTGCATACGAAGCAGTTGTTTGTAAATGGCAGTACTAGTCAATGTAAGCTGTTAATTTTTCTGTACTGCAGAACTTTGCATATGTGCTACACTGGTAATGGCTCACCTAAACCCACTAGAAAAACTTATTATTTGCTTTAATAGATTATTGCTTTTGAAGTTAAGTGGTGTATAATAAATTTCTTACCTGCACCACCAGTTATGAACAATCTTAGAGGTTTGGGATTCTCGCTGTTTTTTGAATCAATACACCATTTGCGCACATAATTAAAAATTAATTGTTGCTTCAAATTCAATTTCGCTTTTAGCTCGTATGCTTTTTGACTCGAAATCGGTTGCCTATTCAGTTCTACTGCAAACGCTTCCGCATGATCAGTGCTTTTGTTGGTTTTGGATAAAACATGTTGCATGTCCATTGGCTCAAAAGGATTTTCATCATTCTGATCTTTGCCTTCTTCTTGTTGGCTCAACCTTTCTTCTTCCACTGAGGGAGCTACTATTTGCCAAGCATCCTCTAATTGCTCGAAGTTGGACATGTCATCAAGTATTTCTTCCATATTGAATGTTTTGGTGAAATTTATCATTTCTGATTTTACAATACTGCTAACAGGTAGTTGTTTGTTTCCTGCCAAAGCAATTGTACCTTTGGAGTAGTATTCTGCGTATGAGCTGTACTGTGGTGGAAGAAGTATCCCACGATGAGGCAAATAAAGGCATAAAAGACTGGCATAATGTTTCTCAGGAAATTTTTCGGGATGAAATTTCCTGAAACGTATTACAGCTGTTTTTCTTCGTTTCCTTAAGGCTGCTGTACCGTCCAGAAGTTTATCAAAACTACTCATATTTTTCATTGCTTTGGCTGATGTGATGATTTCGTAATTGGAAGCAAAATGAGCCAAACTCATGTTTGTAAATTGTGGCGTTGTTGGTCTTTGTTTGTAACGATCTAGAAGGTTTGTCATCCACAGGCTTGTGTCGCTTTTGTCATTTTGCAAGGCTTTCAAAGGCCGAGATAATCTGCATATGTAACAGAAATAATTCACACTAACACGCATTACAGAAAGAATGCGTTGACGATTACCGAAATTATTTTAACATAGTATGGCGCAGCAGTAGTAATTTTTATAAGGCATCGATTTCCATAAATTTCTACCAGTTAAAAGCTATTAAAAACTGAAATGCATTCGCTTATTACCTGGTATACATATTACATATCCATTAGCTTATCACAAATGGCTAGCTGTGTTGATTAGGCAATGTACTCGCAAATATTGTTTTAATCGGTAAAATAGGAAGCTTACCATAGAATATGTACCATGTAAACAAGCTAATTGAGTCGTATCTTTTGCTAGTGTGAAGTGGGATTTTATTGTATAAAAATACCTGTTTTATGTAATATGCTCTGTTGCGCTATGCTAATAACTATTTTTATAGAGTGGTAAAATATAAGAGAACAATTTTTCTCTTCATCTAAGAAAAATTTAAGCCATTTTTCTCTTTATTGTAAGGTACATTTTGACGACATAAATTGAGTTGAGGTTTAGTTTACAATTTTGGGCTGCAACGAAGTTCTGGATAAGTTGTCGAAGGTTGAGTGACAGTAAATAAAAAAATTTTTGTGCTGAACTTTGATTACTATGTTATGGACTTATGGTGTGCTATAATATTTAATCAATTATATACCTTATGCAGTTTTCATCCGTTTGCACAAATACCACTTTTCTAGAGCTGTCTTTCAATTTTAGTCCAATTGAACGATACACCGATTCCATTACGCTCAATTCTCTGTGAGTCAGATATTGCTTTCCAATAGTTTTGAGCTCTGAAATTGCATCGGCATTGCCATCTCTTGCTTCATTTTGTGCAAGTTTAAGCAGAGTCGAGAGCTCTCTTTCACTTTTTGTAATGTAAGAAACGATGTACATAATCACTGAATATGGATTCAAGCAAAATTGAATATCCATATTGCCATTCCATGCATCGAGTAATGTTGCATTATAGCCATTGATCCAACATTCTGAAGGATTTCTTTTCAGAATTACGGTGTCTTTCTGGGTTAAGTTTTTAAAGGCTTGCTGGTACTCATCATTGGTTACACAAGCTTTCTGTAACATTATCTAAATGTTAACTGTTGTAAATAGTTACTAGGATACGTAAATAATTTTGAAAAATAATGTTGCTAAATTACTCTGTAACAGTTTTCTACAGTTTATCACACGTAGTTAAATGCATGCGCTCGTTGCGGGTTACTTGGAAAAGAAGCATGCCGTATTGAACGCTTTTTTATGATTACCTGTAAGATATCAGAAATGGAATGTGAACAAGCGGTTGTATCGCTTAGCAATTTCCATATTTTTTCCAGAATTTTTGTACTGCAATGTACATCTTCTTTGGAAGTTTCTGAATTTTGTGGTCTGGCAATGTAAGTCTTCGAGCTAATCGGTCGAGGGAAGTTGAATCTGAGTTAATTTGAATTGAAAAAGCTAATCTTTATTATATATTATTTAATATTTGTATATTGCTAATCATGGTGACCCACACGTTACTGTTAATTATACGTTAATAGGCCTACCTACCTGCACGCTGTATTTTTTCGTGATTTTCTGCAGCTGCGCGTGTGCCGTTGGCTATGAGTTTGTAATTTTGTTACTTTTTCATGTAACTGTGGAGCTTCTTCATTGTTAGGAATGGCGCATGTAACATACTTGCTAATAAATGCGGCGACAGTGTCATCAGAAGCGACGCCAAAAACAGGGGCATTCTCAATCCAAAATAATGCATGTACATGTGGCCAGCCTAAAATATCTCGCCTTAGTCATAAAGTTAGTTGCAGCAATTATAGAATAATGATGTACCTCTCATTTGAAATTCTATTCTGTAAAAATAATCTACTACTTTTCCAATTGGTTGCGCTTTAGATTTGATGACGTCATTGAAGAAATGGTGGAGCCTTTGATCGAACATTCTCAGCATGTCACCGGATTACTTGCTATCAACCGGCAGTATTCTTCCCAGTTCATATCATGTGGTACGTCAATTCCTTGCGAAGCGCACACACTCTTAATTATTTCAGGCCAGCGTTTATCAGCCGCAGAAAATGAGCAAAACCAGGTCGGCATTCCTGTTAAATATCGTTAACGGTCTAACAATAATATCAATTTATCATCTATGTCAAGCAAACGAGCAAGGTTGTTCGCATACGTAAACAGAATGCTTAATGTTATGGAGACCAGAGCAAAATAGTAACAGGCAATTGAACATGTAATGTTTTTCATTCTACAACTTAACATTTTATTTCGTGGTTAAAGGCATTCATCAGGAGCAAGATCTTATTCAAATGGAGTGATCTTATGATTCTCTTTTTTCAATGTATTGTACGTGTATAAATTTCTGGTACGTGGTTGAGAAAAATTGGTATCATTTCTTTGTTGCATCAACTTATGCATACAAGCTTACCTAGCTGTCGCAGCATTGCAAACAAATCTCGCATTGTTTTCTCCCAGTACGGCGGCGAGCCCCGAACTGGCACTAAGCTTTTGTATGCCAAGTCTTCGTTCATCAGCTGTTTCATTGAGTGCGGATTGAGTAGAATATCTTTTGTGATGTCATTATTTTGAGCATCTTTGGGATGATGTTTCCTCATTGCAATGCTTATTGAAGAGGCAACAGTAGAAAGTTCATGGACATATTGCGCCCAAAATATGTACTCGGAACATGATGCAAAGCGATTGTCTACGGATTGTAGACGACAATTAATGTAGCGGTTAAATGATATTGGTACATTTCTTGGCTCCTGGAAAGCGTTAGTGGCTCTTGGAAATAATGTTGGAAAACACTGCCTTTCTGTGTCCATTACTTTGGTTGGTTTGTTATTTTCACCTGGAGCAAGGCACAGTATATCGTCTTCATTGTCCAAAAGGTACTGCCGTAAGTCGCATGGTTGTAAGCAGGTCGTTTGAGGCGCAGTCATTTCTTCCATAGGCTCTGCGACAAAGCGGTTAATTGTAATTTTACGGACTCACAAGGGTTGACCTTTTAACCTTTTGAAACTTTTGATTTTGAATTGTAAAATGTGCAAACAATTTCATTACTACCAAATAATTATATAAGTTTAAATCAATAATAAATTCAAAACGATGTACTAGTAAAAGTAAGGTGACTATCTGCATGTAATTGAACTATTTATCATCCTTAACTCATATAGAAAAAAATAGTCATTAGCATGAATACTGGTATGCTGACTCGAATTATCGTAAGACGAGATGTCCTCACCTTGAATCGCGTATGTATGCAACAAGACTTTGCTTTCAATTTTATTTATGTAATGTATATATTATACCTGCTTCGTTATCAGCTTCATTCAATTGCACTTCAACAATCATTGGGTTTTCCTCATTGCTTGCTGATAGAGTGTCATGAGATGTAACATTACCATCTGAGTTGCAAAAGAACATAGTATTAAGTTTTTCAATGCTTAGTGGTCCGTGTAAATTGTGATGTGAATGCAAATATGAGGCGAGTAATTAATTTAGCGAAAAGAGTAACATTCTTCTTGACCGAATTTTAACCACACTGATCAAATTATAACCGAACAGCCACCAGTCTGCCGCTCAATGCAAATCATATATACGATTTCTGTTCGTAGTAAACGATTTTACCCATGCAACTTGCTTATTTTTTTGCACCAGCGTTTGCTGACATACTTTACCTTGTTCAGTACCATGAGTTTCTTCGCCGTATTGAATTTCAACGAGGAATTGGTTTGTTTCATCAGCAATATTAAGATAAGAAGCATCGATATTTATATCTGTGAATATAACACTGCACATTAAAATATTCTCGGCAATTTGTGAAATTACTCTGGACGTCAAAGAAGGTTAGGGTGATTTGATATTGCTACTATGACGTGTTTAATAGGACAATAGTAATCTTGGGTTCGACAACAACAGTTCGCTTCAGCATAATAATTTGATACGTGATTTGTAAAGGTAATAAAAATAGGAAGGATCGTTGATAAAGATGGAGATGAGATTTTTGGAAACGCAAACTTGAGATGCTGTCCTTCGTAGCTCCCCCTATCCCAGCAGCGGGACGAAGAAATTAGAATAGAATAGCATTTAGTTTATTGCCATCATTTTATACATTAGATGAAATAACTAAAGTTAACGTTCGCAATTAGTTTTGGTGAAAGCATGCAATCATAGCTTGGGGAATCATGCAATCATGGAAATCATGCAATATGCAAGCTTGATGTGGTATCAATTACTGTTGAATTTTCGGTTCAATATATATTTGAAAATAACCATAGTAACTTCACTTTTTAGCTGTATGAAGATAATGAAATTCAGCACAAAAGTACCTGCACACAAAATTTATTTCAACTCCTAATTAAGTAATTGGACCCGATTAGTTATTTGTGGTTTTCTGCATTAATGCATGAAAATACTTGGCGTTTAGTTAAACCTATTTGCTCAAAGTTGGGATTATTTGTGATTTTATGTGCCGGTATAGATTGATTTTCGCTACTGGCCTTTATATAAAGGGTTGTTACTTTTTAGATATATCAGGGCGTTTGACACCATCCGAGGATGAATGAGCTGAAATAAGTAGTGTTGCTTTTATTCAAGTTTTCTCTTCAATTTGACTTTGAGGAATGAATTCGTATCGATTGGACGTGGTAAAGTGGTGGTAACTTTATCCAAATCTGATTGCACGCATACAACCTAAAACAAAAGACCGGTAAATTTTAGTTGGTAGAAATATATGTATTATTTAACGTCTATACTATACAGCTATTCAAGTATATTTCACGTGCAAATCTCCATCAGGTAGTCAAAAATAGCTAAGCATAATGTTAACAACGAGTTGTGAAATTTACGATAACGGTGTATTTTTATGATGACATACAAAGTTTAATAATGTCTACGATAACATAATTTGTTTACCGATCCGTGAATTCCTTTTTGCTTTCCTTTTGGCAAAAAAACGATTTTCATGAACGGCAAAATCGGACATATCAAGTGCCTTTCAAGCATATTCAAATCTTTTAATTCATCCGGAGTGTCTTCGAGCTGTAAATTGTTTTCATAAGCTTGGGGTGGTATTTGTCTTTTTCGTAAATAGCTATTACAAGTGTGGCAGATCCACTTTTGGTTAGTGCCGTTCGTTGGATTGGAAGAACAAATTTCCTCTACACCTTTATGGTATTTATTTAAATCAAATACCAGCACTTGCTTGTGAAAAAAGAGTCTGCAGCAAACGCAGCAAACATATTTCAACAGTAATTGACAGTGGTTCCGGAATTTAGCCAAACTCTTTTGAATGTCTGTTAACTTATGATTTGAGGAGAGTTGAAAGTTAATGAATTTTAATTTTTTTCTCAGAAAATGTTCGCTTTTATATCTTCTTAATAGAGTTCTTGCAATCTTGTTTGCCACATCATGTTTTTTGTTGGAACGATATGTTGTGCCGTTTGGCTCCTGTTTTTGCCTTATTTTCAGTGCATAATATTTCTTTCTTGCTTTCACTTTTAAGTGCTTTCGAAAATTTGAGTCCAGTGCATATTTTTTTTTGATGCGCTTAGATGATTTTTCAATCGTTTTTTGCTTGAATCGTGAGTTTGTGTGGTATTTTTCCTTCATTGCTTCTGAAGACCGATTGATGCAACGTTTTCTGAACTGCAGACTGGATCGATATTTTTCCTTTGTTCGTTTGGAGGAATTGTTGATTGTAGATTGCTTGAATGACGAGCTAGTTCGATATTTTTCTTTGATGCGTTGTGATGCGTTCTTGATGGAGGATTGTCTAAATGAGGAACTGGAGTGGTATTTTTCTTTGATTCGTTGTGATGCGTTCTTGATGGAGGAATGTGTAAATGAGGAACTGGTGTGGTATTTTTCTTTGATTCGTTGTGATGCGTTCTTGATGGAGGATTGTCTAAATGAGGAACTGGTGTGGTATTTTTCTTTGAATCGTTGTGATGCGTTCTTGATCGAGTATTGTCTAAATGAGGAACTGGTGTGATATTTTTCTTTGATTCGTTGTGATGCGTTCTTGATGGAGGATTGTCTAAATGAGGAACTGGAGTGGTATTTTTCTTTGAATCGTTGTGATGCGTTCTTGATGGAGGATTGTCTAAATGAGGAACTGGAGTGGTATTTTTCTTTGATTCTTTTCGAAGACTGGTTAATGCAATTTTCTTTGAATTTCAAGTCCGTTTTGTATTTTTTAGCAATGCAGGCCTGTCTGTATTTTCTGTAGTATTGCTTTTGATATTCCTTTCGGCTTATTGGTCGTTCTTGTCTGCGTGCTTTATCCGGATTGCCTGCATTCTTGTCCATGATATCCTGAACAAAAATTAGTTATAGCCGTAACCTGCTAAAGCTTTTCATTATTATCATTGAGCGGAACAATTACCTGTGTAACATTTCCAAGTTTTTTTCTGTTTCTGGCTTCTTGCATGCGGTTTTTATTAGATTCTTTCACCTTGCGGTTATTCAGGCGACTTTTTTTTCTAGGCACTTTTGTTACACAATTCTTGCTCTAAAACAAGGAAAAAGTAATTACTATATTAAAATTTAATAAAATCCATGAATATTCAAAATTCAAACAAAATAATACCACCGATGCTCTAATACCGGTACAACCTTTCAAAACTGTTCAAAAGTCAAGGTATAATGTAATTGTTGGCTCATACCGGTACAACCTTTCAAAACTGTTCAAAAGTCAAGGTATAATGTAATTGTTGGCTTCAACTCGATGTTACGATATATGTGTGAGCTTTACTTTTTTGTGCCAACTTATTCACGGTTGTTCTAAGTTCTCTTATGCTGAAAAGGCATATGCATATAATAAAGATTTCTATAGTGATTTTAAAACGATCGCAGCAGATGTTTTCGTGGACAACGTTAATCATACAAGTTCATTAGTAAAATCAAAATCAATTTGCACAGTCAAAAAATGTGAGGGTGTGAGCATACGTAAGCACAGCATATTACAAGATCATCTTATGTCAAAAAGTTTTTCTATTACTGAAACCACAAGATTCTGAAATTGTTTCTTGCAAACACTACTAAAATAAAAAGTAAATGTTTTTACGTATGCCTGCAATGAAAGTTGCCACTTTTGTGACAAATAGTTTTATTTTGGCTAAAATAATTCAATCAACTTGTCAAATTGTTGTTGTCAAATTTGTCAAGGAAACACGTTTAGCTGAAATTGCTCAATTAGCTTACAGAAGGAGCTACGAATTTGAAAAAAAAATACAAATCGCAAAAATGAAAACATGAATGTGTCGATAAATTTTGCTAAACTGACAAACAGCAAATAAAAGTCCGGTAAAATCAATGCTATTATTCTTGTCAATCGACGTTTACCCTGTACACATGGTTAACTGCTTTTGTACTGTAAGCATGATTTCATGAAGTGTAAATTGTTTAAATACTTTCAGAATCAGTGGACTGTTTGTTCTGAAGAAACACGAATGTATCATTTTAACCATTATTTATAAATCAACAGTAAATGAAATAGTTTTCCGAATTGTTGGTGAATTTTTGAACCAAGTAACAACCAACAGATTGACCTGTTATTTTTCGCTAGGCAACACTTTTAGCTGAAACTGCTCAATTAGCGTGCAGCAGTAGCTACTAGCTTATAAACAACAGAAATCGTAAAATTGAAAACTAGTTGGCCTAAATTGTTTTAGCTAAATTGACAAACAGCAAAATAAAAGTCCGGTAAAGTCAGTGCTATTATTCTAGTCAGTCGACGTTTACGATGTATACATTGTTATTTGCTTTCTCACAGTAAGCGGTGTTTGATTTTATGAAGTGTAAATTGTTTAAATACTTTTAGAATCAGTGGACTGTCCTTGCTGAGGAGAACGAGGTGTGGAAGAAACAGCTTCGTTTGCTTGAAAACTGCCATCGAACACCGAGGCCAAATCAGCATCTGTGACGAGAGATTGGGACACACTCAGGAGCTGTTGAGCCTCATTCAATTTCTTGGTATAACCATTTACGATCTTGACGAATTCCTGCTTCGCTGTGTTCACCGCTATCTTCACGTCTTTCACCCCATTTCGTAGCTGAGCTTCCCCCATCTCTTTTCGGTTCATAAGCAATGAGATCGTTCCTTTGTCGATAGCATTTTCTAGGTCTTTCATTGCGCTATTTAATTTGCTTATACAGTTATTCAATTCCATTATAATTACCTACAGAAAGAAAAGACAGTGTTATGAAATTGCAACGCAAGCCATTGCTGTATGAGCAAATAAAAAGCTTGAAATAAACACCCATCATCAATAGGCCATTAATGAAACGAAACAATATGGTTATTGATAATGCCTGTAATAATCATTGGCACTATTTAGAACAAACAGTTTTGCATTTTTGCTCAAAAAATTTAAGCCGTAGTTCCGCCCTGTTTGTTCTGAAAAAACAGGGACCAATATTTGTTAAATTATTTTACCAACAATAGATGTAAGATTAGTTTTCTAGAAAACACTTTTTCTTCCACTAGCCTGCAAAAGCAGCTACAAACTTGTAAATAACATAATTCGCAAAAACGACTTGTTACAAATTTGTTTTTGCTAAGAGATAAAAGTCTGGCAAAATCGGTGCTATTATTCTAGTCAACCGACGTGTAAAAACTTAAAACAAAGTCCCATGAAAACTAGGCCTGTAATAAATTGTGACACTATTTGAAATCAGTTGTTTTGCTTTTTATCTGTTTTGAAGAAACGAGATATTTAAACCATTATCAAGAAGCAAATAGCAACTAACAGAGTAAACTATTAAAAGAAACGCTTGGCTAAAATTGCTCCATTAGCCTATGCAATTTGCAAAAATAATTTGTTAACGTAATTTGATAAACAGCAAAATAAAAGTCCGGTAAAGTCAGTGCTATTATTCTAGTCAATCGACGTTTACGCTGTATACATTGTTATTTGCTTTCTCACAGTAAGCGGTGTTTGATTTTATGAAGTGTAAATTGTTTAAATGCTTTTACAATCAGTGGACTGTCCTTGTTGAGGAGAACGAGGTGTGGAAGAAACAGCTTCGTTTGCTTGAAAACTGCCATCGAACACCGAGGCCAAATCAGCATCAGTGACGAGAGATTGGGACGCACTCAGGAGCTGTTGAGCCTCATTCAATTTCTTGGTATAACCATTTACGGTCTTGACGAATTCCTGCTTCGCTGTGTTCACCGCTATCTTCACGTCTTTCACCCCATTTCGTAGCTGAGCTTCACCCATCTCTTTTCGGTTCATGAGCAATGAGATCGTTCCTTTGTCGATAGCATTTTCTAGGTCTTTCATTGCGCTATTTAATTTGCTTATACAGTTATTCAATTCCATTATAATTACCTACAGAAAGAAAAGACAGTGTTATGAAATTGCAACGCAAGCCATTGCTGTATAAGCAAATAAAAAGCTTGAAACAAACACCCATGATGAATACGCTCTTAATGAAACGAAACAATATGGTTATTGAAACGGTATGGTGTTTAGAACAAATCGTTTTGCTTTTTTGCTCAAAAAGTGTAAACAGTAATTCCGCCCTGTTTGTTTTTAAGAAACAAGAATGTACCATTTTGTCCATTCTTTGTTGAATTATTTTATGGAATCAACAATAGATGTAGCATTTTCCGAATTATTTGTGAAATTATAAAGCAAATAACAACTAACACAATGAACTATTGTAAAAACTCATAACAAACTCCCAAGAAAACTAGGCCTTTAATGAAAATAAGCAATATTGTTATTGATAATGCCTGTAATAAACTTTGTCACTATTTGAAATCAATTGTTTTGCTTTTAATCTACGAGAATTTATTGTTTAAACCATTATTACGAAGCAAATAGCAACTAACAGAGTGAACTATAAAAAAGACACTTGGCTGAAATTGCTCCATTAGTCCATACAATTTGCAAAAATAATTTGTTAACGTAATTTGATAAACAGCAAAACAAAAGTCCGGTGAGTTCGGTGCTATTATTCTAATCAACCGACGCTTACGCTGTATACATTGTTATTTGCTTTCTCACAGTAAGCGGTGTTTGATTTAATGAAGTGTAAATTGTTTAAATGCTTTTACAATCAGTGGACTGTCCTTGTTGAGGAGAACGAGGTGTGGAAGAAACAGCTTCGTTTGCTTGAAAACTGCCATCGAATACCGAGGCCAAATCAGCATCTGTGACGAGAGATTGGGACGCACTCAGGAGCTGTTGAGCCTCATTCAATTTCTTGGTATAACCATTTACGATCTTGACGAATTCCTGCTTCGCTGTGTTCACCGCTATCTTCACGTCTTTCACCCCATTTCGTAGCTGAGCTTCACCCATCTCTTTTCGGTTCATAAGCAATGAGATCGTTCCTTTGTCGATAGCATTTTCTAGGTCTTTCATTGCGCTATTTAATTTGCTTATACAGTTATTTAATTCCATTATTATTACCTACAGAAAGAAAAGACAGTGTTATGAAATTGCAACGCAAGCCATTGCTGTATGAGCAAATAAAAAGCTTGAAACAAACATCATGATGAATGTGCTCTTAATGAAACGAAACAATATGGTTATTGATACGTTATGGTGTTTAGAACAAATCGTTTTGCTTTTTTGCTCGAAAAATTTAAGCAGTAGTTCCGCCCTGTTTGTTTTTAAGAAATAAGAATTTACCATTTTGTCCATACTTTGTTGAATTATTTCACTAAATCAACAATAGATGAAATTATGAAGCAAATAAAAACTGAAACAACGAACTATTTGTTTTTCGCTTGGAATCACTTTTTGCCAAAATTGCTCGATTAGCCTGCAGAAGCAGCTACGAGTTTGTAAATCACGCAATTCGCGAAAATGAATTGTTAGTGAATTGTGTTTGCTAAATTGACAAACAGCAAAATAAACGTCCGGTGAGTTCGGTGCTATTATTCTAGTCAATCGACGTTTACGCTGTATACATGGTTATTTGCTTTCGTGCAGCAAGTAGTGCTTGATTTTATGAAGTGTAAATTGTTGAAGTGTTTTTAGAATCAGTGGACTGTCCTTGCTGAAGAGAACGAGGTGTGGAAGAAACAGCTTCGTTTGCTTGAAAACTGCCATCGAACACCGAAGCCAAATCAGCATCTGTGACGAGAGATTGGGACGCACTCAGGAGCTGTTGAGCCTCATTCAATTTCTCGGTATGATCATTTACGATCTTGACGAATTCCTGCTTCGCTGTGTTCACCGCTATCTTCACGTCTTTCACCCCATTTCGTAGCTGAGCTTCCCCCATCTCTTTTCGGTTCATAAGCAATGAGGTCGTTCCTTTGTCGATAGCATTTTCTAGGTCTTTCATTGCGCTATTTAATTCCATTATAATTATCTACAGAAAGAAAAGACAGTGTTATGAAATTGCAACGCAAGCTATTGCTGTATGAGCAAATAAAAAGCTTGAAACAAACACTCTTAATGAAAAGAAACAATAGTGTTATTGAAACGGTATGGTTTTTAGAACAAATCGTTTTGCTTTTTCTTTGTTAAATTATTTTATTGAATCAGCTATAGATGTAGCATTTTCCGAATTATTTGTAAAATTATAAAGCAAGTAACAACTAACACAATGAACTATTGTAAAAACTCATGACAAACTCCCAAGAAAACTAGGCCTTTAATAAAAATAAACAATATTGTTATTGATAATGCCTGTAATAAACTTTGTCACTATTTGAAATCAATTGTTTTGCTTTTAATCTGTTTGTTTTGAAGAAACGAGAATTTATTATGTAAACCAATATTACGAAGCAAATAGCAACTAACAGAGTGAACTATTAAAAGAAACGCTTGGCTGAAATTGCTCCATTAGCCTATACAATTCGCAAAAATAATTTGTTAACGTAATTTGATAAAAACAAAAGTCCGGTGAGTTCGGTGCTATTGTTCTAATCAACCGACGCTTACGCTGTATACATTGTTATTTGCTTTCTCACAGTAAGCGGTGTTTGATTTAATGAAGTGCAAATTGTTTTAATTATTTTTAGAATCAGTGGACTGTCCTTGCTGAGGAGAACGAGGTGTGGAAGAAACAGCTTCGTTTGCTTGAAAACTGCCATCGAACACCAAAGCCAAATCAGCATCTGTGACGAGAGATTGGGACGCACTTAGGAGCCATTGAGTTTCGTGTAATTTTTGGTATAACCATTGCAGCTGTGCCGTTTTCAGGAAGAACACAACGTGGCCAAATTTTCGATGTTTTTATAGCATAAATTTGATGTTTAACCTCTATTCTTCATTATGCGTAAAAAACAAATTTCAATCGCGAGTAGTTTTCGAGATATTAGAAATGAAATGGAAAAACACAACGTCGTGTTTTTTATTCCCAATATTTCAGGAAAAACACAACGTGTTAGGGCATGCGCATACCTGCTTCGTTATCAGCTTCATTCAATTGCACTTCAACAATCATTGGGTGCTCCTCATTGTTTGCTGATAAAGTGTCATGAGATGTCACATTACCATCTGAGTTGCAAAAGAACATAGTATTAAGTTTTTCAATGCTTAGTGGTCCGTGTAAATTGTGATGTGAGTGCAAATATGAGGCGAGTAATTAATTTAGCGAAAAGAGTAACATTCTTCTTGACCGAATTTTAACCACACTGATCAAATTATAACTGAACAGCCATCAGTCTGCCGCTCAATGCAAGTCATATATACGATTTCTGTTCGTAGTAAACGATTTTACCCATGCAACTTGCTTATTTTTTTGCACCAGCGTTTGCTGACATACTTTACCTTGTTCAGTACCATCAGTTTCTTCGCCGTATTGAATTTCAACGAGGAATTGGTTTGTTTCATCAGCAATATTAAGATAAGAAGCATCGATATTTATATCTGTGAATATAACACTGCACATTAAAATATTCTCGGCAATTTGTGAAATTACTCTGGACGTCAAAGAAGGTTAGGGTGATTTGATATTGCTACTATGACGTGTTTAATAGGACAATAGTAATCTTGGGTTCGACAACAACAGTTCGCTTCAGCATAATAATTTGATACGTGATTTGTAAAGGTAATAAAAATAGGAAGGATCGTTGATAAAGATGGAGATGAGATTTTTGGAAACGCAAACTTGAGATGCTGTCCTTCGTAGCTCCCCCTATCCCAGCAGCGGGACGAAGAAATTAGAATAGAATAGCATTTAGTTTATTGCCATCATTTTATACATTAGATGAAATAACTAAAGTTAACGTTCGCAATTAGTTTTGGTGAAAGCATGCAATCATAGCTTGGGGAATCATGCAATCATGGAAATCATGCAATATGCAAGCTTGATGTGGTATCAATTACTGTTGAATTTTCGGTTCAATATATATTTGAAAATAACCATAGTAACTTCACTTTTTAGCTGTATGAAGATAATGAAATTCAGCACAAAAGTACCTGCACACAAAATTTATTTCAACTCCTAATTAAGTAATTGGACCCGATTAGTTATTTGTGGTTTTCTGCATTAATGCATGAAAATACTTGGCGTTTAGTTAAACCTATTTGCTCAAAGTTGGGATTATTTGTGATTTTATGTGCCGGTATAGATTGATTTTCGCTACTGACCTTTATATAAAGGGTTGTTACTTTTTAGATACATCAGGGCGTTTGACACCATCCGAGGATGAATGAGCTAATATAAGTAGTGTTGCTTATATTCAAGTTTTCTCTTCAATTTGACTTTGAGGAATGAATTCGTATCGATTGGACGAGGTAAAGTGGTGGTAACTTTATCCAAATCTGATTGCACGCATACAACCTAAAACAAAAGACCGGTAAATTTTAGTTGGTAGAAATATATGTATTATTTAACGTCTATACTATACAGCTATTCAAGTATATTTCACGTGCAAATCTCCATCAGGTAGTCAAAAATAGCTAAGCATAATGTTAACAACGAGTTGTGAAATTTACGATAACGGTGTATTTTTATGATGACATACAAAGTTTAATAATGTCTACGATAACATAATTTGTTTACCGATCCGTGAATTCCTTTTTGCTTTCCTTTTGGCAAAAAAACGATTTTCATGAACGGCAAAATCGGACATATCAAGTGCCTTTCAAGCATATTCAAATCTTTTAATTCATCCGGAGTGTCTTCGAGCTGTAAATTGTTTTCATAAGCTTGGGGTGGTATTTGTCTTTTTCGTAAATAGCTATTACAAGTGTGGCAGATCCACTTTTGGTTAGTGCCGTTCGTTGGATTGGAAGAACAAATTTCCTCTACACCTTTATGGTATTTATTTAAATCAAATACCAGCACTTGCTTGTGAAAAAAGAGTCTGCAGCAAACGCAGCAAACATATTTCAACAGTAATTGACAGTGGTTCCGGAATTTAGCCAAACTCTTTTGAATGTCTGTTAACTTATGATTTGAGGAGAGTTGAAAGTTAATGAATTTTAATTTTTTTCTCAGAAAATGTTCGCTTTTATATCTTCTTAATAGAGTTCTTGCAATCTTGTTTGCCACATCATATTTTTTGTTGGAACGATATGTTGTGCCGTTTGGCTCCTGTTTTTGCCTTATTTTCAGTGCATAATATTTTTTTCTTGCTTTCACTTGGATGATTTTTCAATCGTTTTTTGCTTGAATCGTGAGTTTGTGTGGTATTTTTCCTTCATTGCTTCTGAAGATCGATTGATGCAACGTTTTCTGAACTGCAGACTGGATCGATATTTTTTCTTTGTTCGTTTGGAGGAATTGTTGATTGTAGATTGCTTGAATGACGAGCTAGTTCGATATTTTTCTTTGATGCGTTGTGATGCGTTCTTGATGGAGGATTGTCTTAATGAGGAACTGGAGTGGTATTTTTCTTTGATTCGTTGTGATGCGTTCTTGATGGAGGAATGTCTAAATGAAGGTTCTTGATGGAGGATTGTCTAAATGAGGAACTGGTGTGGTATTTTTCTTTGAATCGTTGTGATGCGTTCTTGATGGAGGATTGTGTAAATGAGGAACTGGAGTGGTATTTTTCTTTGATTCGTTGTGATGCGTTCTTGATGGAGGATTGTGTAAATGAGGAACTGGTGTGATATTTTTCTTTGAATCGTTGTGATGCGTTCTTGATGGAGGATTGTCTAAATGAGGAACTGGAGTGGTATTTTTCTTTGAATCGTTGTGATGCGTTCTTGATGGAGGATTGTCTAAATGAGGAACTGGTGTGGTATTTTTCTTTGATTCGTTATGATGCGTTCTTGATGGAGGATTGTCTAAATGAAGGTTCTTGATGGCGGATTGTCTAAGTGAGGAACTGGTGTGGTATTGTTCTTTGATTCGTTGTGATGCGTTCTTGATGGAGGATTGTCTAAATGAGGAACTGGAGTGGTATTTTTCTTTGATTCGTTGTGATGCGTTCCTGATGGAGGATTGTCTAAATGAGGAACTGGAGTGGTATTTTTCTTTGATTCTTTTCGAAGACTGGTTAGTGCAATTTTTTTTGTCCGTTTTGTATTTTTTAGCAATGCAGGCCTGTCTGTATTTTCTGTAGTATTGCTTTTGATATTCCTTTCGGCTTATTGGTCGTTCTTGTCTGCGTGCTTTATCCGGATTGCCTGCATTCTTGTCCATGATATCCTGAACAAAAATTAGTTATAGCCGTAACCTGCTAAAGCTTTTCATTATTATCATTGAGCGGAACAATTACCTGTGTAACATTTCCAAGTTTTTTTCTGTTTCTGGCTTCTTGCATGCGGTTTTTATTAGATTCTTTCACCTTGCGGTTATTCAGGCGACTTTTTTTTCTAGGCACTTTTGTTACACAATTCTTGCTCTAAAACAAGGAAAAAGTAATTACTATATTAAAGTTTAAAAAAATCCATGAATATTCAAAATTCAAACAAAATAATACCACCGATGCTCTAATACCGGTACAACCTTTCAAAACTGTTCAAAAGTCAAGGTATAATGTAATTGTTGGCTTCAACTCGATGTTACGATATATGTGTGAGCTTTACTTTTTTGTGCCAACTTATTCACGGTTGTTCTAAGTTCTCTTATGCTGAAAAGGCATATGCATTTAATAAAGGTTTCTATAGTGATTTTTAAAACGATCGCAGCAGATGTTTTCGTGAATAACGTTAATCATACAAGTTCATTAGTAAAATCAAAATCAATTTGCACAGTCAAAAAATGTGAGGGTGTGAGCATACGTAAGCACAGCATATTACAAGATCATCTTATGTCAAAAAGTTTTTCTATTACTGAAACCACAAGATTCTGAAATTGTTTCTTGCAAACACTACTAAAATAAAAAGTAAATGTTTTTACGTATGCCTGCAATGAAAGTTGCCACTTTTGTGACAAATAGTTTTATTTTGGCTAAAATAATTCAATCAACTTGTCAAATTGTTGTTGTCAAATTTGTCAAGGAAACACGTTTAGCTGAAATTGCTCAATTAGCTTACAGAAGGAGCTACGAATTTGAAAAAAAAAATACAAATCGCAAAAATGAAAACATGAATGTGTCGATAAATTTTGCTAAACTGACAAACAGCAAATAAAAGTCCGGTAAAATCAATGCTATTATTCTTGTCAATCGACGTTTACCCTGTATACATGGTTAACTGCTTTTGTACTGTAAGCAGTGTTTGATTTTATGAAGTGTTAATTGTTTAAATACTTTGTTAAATGCCTGTAATAATAATCATTGGCACTATTTAGAACAAACAGTTTTGCTTTTTTGCTCAAAAAATTTAAGCAGTAGTTTCGTCATGTTTGTTCTGAAGAAACACGAATGTATCATTTTAACCATTATTTATAAATCAACAGTAAATGAAATAGTTTTAGCCCACAGCAGTAGCTACTAGTTTGTAAATAACCCAGATCGTAAAATTGAAAACTAGTTGGCCTAAATTGTTTTAGCTAAATTGACAAACAGCAAAATAAAAGTCCGGTGAAGTCGGTGCTATTATTCTAGCATGGTTATTTGCTTTCGTACAGTAAGCAGTCTTTGATTTTATGAAGTGTAAATTGTTTTAATTATTTTTAGAATCAGTGGACTGTCCTTGCTGAGGAGAACGAGGTGTGGAAGAAACAGCTTCGTTTGCTTGAAAACTGCCATCGAACACCGAAGCCAAATTAGCATCTGTGACGTTGAGCCTCATGTAATTTTTTGGTATAACCATTGCAGCTGTGCCGTTTTCAGGAAGAACACAACGTGGCCAAATTTTCGATGTTTTTATTGCATAAATTTGATGTTTAATCTCTATTCTTCATTATGCGTAAAAAACAAATTTCAATCGCAAGTAGTTTTCGATATATTAGAAATGAAATGGTAAAACACAACGTCGTGTTTTTTATTCCCAATATTTCAGGAAAAACACAACGTGTTAGGGCATGCATAATAATTGCAGTTATTGCATGACCAAAGTCCGTATAACTTCGTATAAGTTGCGAGGACAGGAATGGAGCGGAGACAATGGAGCAAAAAATGTGTCCAAAAGGACAATCGCCTGCCGTTGGAAAGTGTAACACAAAAGTTTTCTTCGCCTGCCGTTGGAAAGTGTAAAAAAAAAGTCATAACTTTAGTTATCCTCGTTTGATGTAATAAGTTTTAACAGCATCGTAAAGCTCTTGATTTTAGCTATCGTTTAAATTAAAATTTTAAGAAAATTGATGGTGTTTTAAGCACCCTACGTGGTTAATAATTTGGACATGCTAACAGTATTTCTAGGTATTTTAAAAGCATAAATATAGCGCAGATTTGCAAAAAGTAAAAGTTTTTGTTTGATTCAAATTAAACAGGTTCTATTACAAAAATTTGAACTTCAAAATGAAAGTAGCCTAGCTATTGATCGTAGTTTTCCAAGCCTTTTTAAGATTTGCAAAAAAATGATTGCGTAAATTGTTTTAAACCTCATGGAAAAGTAGGCTTCACTGTTCGTGTATAGAATTAGGGTTTTACAACCATGGTAGGTTGGGGTGAGGTTGTTAACTTCTGTCATGTTTCACCCTTGGGCCATGCGTTAAACCAGCATCTAGTTACGATTTTAAAAGCCCAAGGTTTGAAAATCAAGAAGCTGCAGCCATGTAACGACGTAGACCTATGGTAATGTATAATGGTGTATGAAACAATGAAATCAAAAAGTAAAATAGATACCGGTATATTTTTCCCGCCTGAATTTTGCTGGTGAAACACGACAGAAGTTAACAACCACGCTACCAATCCAACGTGGTTGTAAAAGTTTAGTTCTAAACAGTGAAGCCTTCTTTTACATGAGTTTATAGCAATTTACGCAATCATATTTTAGCGAAAAAGTTTGAAGGGTTTGAAAAACCACGACCAATAGCCAGGCTAATTTCTTAGTGAAGTTTAACTTTTTGTGATTGAATCTATTTAATTTGAATCAAATTAACTCTTTGCAAATCTTCCCTATATTTATCTTTTAAAATGACAAGAAATGCGATTAGTTAAAAAACCGCAAAAAAAATTTATATCTCTGTCCAAATTATTTACAATGTAGAGTGCCTAAAACACAACCAGTTTTCTTGAAATTTGTTTTAAACGAAGTGAAGAGCTTCATGATGCAGTCAAAATTTTTAAAATTGAACAAGCAAAAACAAAGTTATGACTTTTTTCAAAACGCTTTCAAGCGTTTTGGCATTACGAAAGATAAACAGGCGATCGTGTTTTTGAACACGTTTTTGCTCGATTGTCGCTTAACAATGTAACGAATGATTCGCTCAATTTGATGTTTAGACTCTATTCTTCATTATGCGTAAAAATCAAATTTCTACCACAAGTAGTTTGAGATATTAGAAGTGAAATGGAAAAACACAACGTCGTGTTTTTTATTCCCAATATTTCAGGAAAAACACCACGTACTATGGCATGCATAATAATTGCAGTTATTGCATGACCAAAGTCCGTATAACTTCGTATAAGTTGCGCGGACAGGAATGGAGCAGAGACAATGGAGCAAAAAATGTGTCCAAAAGGACAATCGCCTGCCGTTGGAAAGTGTAACAAAAAAGTCATAACTTTAGTTATGAGCTCTTGATTTTAGCTATCGTTTAAAACAAATTTCTAAGAAAATTGTTGGTGTTTTAAGCACCCTTCTATTACAAAAATTTGAACTTCAAAATGAAAGTAGCCTAGCTATTGATCGTAGTTTTCCAAGCCTTTTAAAGATTTGCAAAAAAATGATTGCGTAAATTGTTTTAAACCTCATGGAAAAGTAGGCTTCACTGTTCGTGTATAGAATTAGGGTTTTACAACCATGGTAGGTTGGGGTGAGGTTGTTAACTTGTGTCATGTTTCACCCTTGGGCCATGCGTTAAACCAGCATCTAGATAATTTTATTCTGGCCCACAATATTTGATTTTAAAAGCCCAAGGTTTGAAAATCAAGAAGCTGCAGCCATGTAACGACGTAGACCTATGTTAATGTTTAATAGTGTATGAAAAAATGAAATCAAAAAGTAAAATAGATACCGGTATATTTTTTTCGCCTGAATTTTGCTTATTGAATTTTTCGTTTACCAAATGGTCCAAAGTCCAAGGGTGAAACACGACAGAAGTTAACAACCACGCTACCAATCTAACATAGTTGTAAAAGTTTAGTTCTAAACAGTGAAGCCTTCTTTTAAACAAGGTTTATAACAACGTAATCATATTTTAGCGAAAAAGTTCCACGACCAATAGCCAGGCTAATTTCTTAGTGAAGTTTAACTTTTTGTGATTGAATCAAATTAACTCTTTGCAAATCTTCCCTATATTTATCTTTTAAAATGACAAGAAATGCGATTAGTTAAAAAACCGCAATAAAAATTTATATCTCTGTCCAAATTATTTACAATGTAGAGTGCCTAAAACACAACCAGTTTTCTTGAAATTTGTTTTAAACGAAGTGAAGAGCTTCATGATGCAGTCAAAATTTTTAAAATTGAACAAGCAAAAACAAAGTTATGACTTTTTTCAAAACGCTTTCAAGCGTTTTTACATTACGAAAGATGGACAGGCGATCGTGTTTTTGAACACGTTTTTGCTCGATTGTCGCTTAACAATGTAACGAATGATTCGCTCAACTTATACGTGAGTTATACGGACTTTGTGCATGACATTGGCAAAACAATGTCAGGAAAAATTTGGCCATGCGTAATAATTCAGTAATCGCACTGATTGCGTAACGTTGGTGAAACAATCAAACACAAACTATTAATTAACGTAAAACTAAAAAATAGCTCACGTTGTGTTCTTCCTGAAACAGCAGAGCTACCTTCATGTCTTTCACACCCATCTCTTTTCGGTTCATAAGCAATGAGATCGTTCCTTCGTCCATTGCACTTTGTAGGTCTTTCATTGCGCTATTTAATTTGCTTATGCAGTTATTTAATTCCTTTATAATTACCTACAGAAAGAAAAGAAAGTGTTACCGTCTTGCTTTTTTGCTCAAAAAATTTAAGCAGTAGTCACCCTGTTTGTTCTGAAAAAACAGGGACCAATATGTGATAAATTATTTTACCAACAATAGATGTTTTCTAGAAAACACTTTTTGTTCCATTAGCCTGCAGAAGCAGCTACAAACTTGTAAATAACATAATTCGCAAATATAACTTGTAACTAGATTAAAAGTCTGGTAAAATCGGTGCTGTTTCTCAAAACAAACATCCATGAAAACTAGGCCTTTAATAAAAATAAAGATATTGTCATTGATAATGCCTGTAATAAACTTAGCCACTATGTAGAACCAAACGTTTTGCTTTTTGTTCGTTTTGAAGAAACGATCGCTTTCAGATGGCTCGCTAGGCAGCTCCAAACGGTTTGCACGACATTTTGGGAGGTGATTCGCTTTTAGTTGGCACGCTAGGCGGCTACTTCACCGTACCCCAAACGGTTTGCACGACATTTTGGGAGGTGATTCGCTTTCAGTTGGCACGCTAGGCGGCTACTTCACCGTACCCCAAACGATTTGCACGACATTTTGGGAGGTGATTCGCTTTTAGTTGGCACGCTAGGCAGCTACTTCACCGTACCCCAAACGATTTGCACGACATTTTGGGAGGTGATTCGCTTTTAGTTGGCACGCTAGGCAGCTACTTCACCGTACCCCAATGGGCTTGCAAGACAATTTGGGAGGTGATTCGCTTTTAGTTGGCACGCTAGGCAGCTACTTCACCGTACCCCAAACGGTTTGCACGACATTTTGGGAGGTGATTCGCTTTCAGATGGCACGCTAGGCAGCTACTTCACCGTACCCCAAAGGGTTTGCATGACATTTTGGGAGGTGATTCGCTTTTAGTTGGCACGCTAGGCAGCTACTTCACCGTACCCCAAAGGGTTTCTGATTAACTGACTCTAGAGCACCTCTATTTATAGTCGAAACTTAAGGGGAATCACCGAACTCACGATTGCTTAATTGGTCGGAAACTGCCCCATGATTGGAGGAAATTTTGGTGGAGCACGTGTGAGTTCGGGTATTCCCCTTGATTTTCGACTATTAATAGAGTTGCCCTAGAGTCAGTTGATTAGAAACCCTTTGGGGTACGGTGAAGTAGCTGCCTAGCGTGCCAACTGAAAACGAATCACCTTCCAAATTGTCTTGCAATCCCATTGGGGTACGGTGAAGTAGCTGCCTAAGGTGCCATGTGAAAGCACATCACCTTCCAAATTGTCATGCAAAGTCTTTGGGGTACGGTGAAGTAGCTGCCCAGCGTACCAAAATGATAGCGAATCACCTATTGCGTTTAAATCTTACGAAATGGTTTGTTTGTTGATGGCATTTTCGACTTCTTGCATTGCTTCGTCGAATATAATCGCAAAAGTTGTTTAGTTCGATTTTTGATCTCACCTGTGAAAGGTACTATTTTGCTGAAACTCAGGGAAACGATTTTTTTCGGATAATTATAATCTTAACTAAAGAAGATCACAATTCAAGCTCACGTCCCGTGAACTCGCGCCCCTTAAATGCTCAACAAATTCTTTACAAACTCGTGATTTCACTACAGTTCACTAAGACGCGGAGATGGGTCCCGCCATTCGTAACTTGGTTTGACGTATTAAATTTATTCAGATATGAACTTTTTGGCTTTTTGTTTAAAGATAACACCGAAAATCCGAACAATATGGATACTGGGAGAATTAAGAGGGGGGAAGCTACATTGGTAAGCCGTTAAGAAACTTCCGGTCGATATTTCTGTAGGTCTTTCTGCAATTTTTTTATTTGGGTTCAGGCAGACGACAGCTGAAGGACCGACAAAACATTGAGCAATTAAGCAAGAAACCTGTTTGATATTGAAACTGTGCTTAAATTGTACTACCGCAAAACTTTATTTCCACGATTACTGCAAAAGTTTATTAGTTCGATTGGTGATTTTACCTGTGAAACGTAAGACCACGATGCCTGCGATCGAGCATTTTTTTTAAGTTCTGATTCTTGTAGATTGGGCAACATCCGCGTCGTGCGCAATTCCAGCGTCTTCCGAGAGCCATCACACAGGTACTTCGATGAGGAATAATATAATAACGGTACAAGAGAAAGCGACAAATCATCCAAACACAAAACAAAGGCACCATAAATAAAAAACACGATATAACAAAACTTCAAATATTTATTGATCGGATGGAGTCGTTGGATTAACCTTTATAATAATGCATCCATCCGGTGAGAATTCTACATTCAGAAAAGCATTGAATGATGAGGGCACGGGCGGCGAAGATGAAGGCGAGAACTCTGGACGTGTGGGGCTGCCTGTTGAAGCGTCCGGGCTGGAAGGGCTATCCGGAATGGGTTCCATAATGCTGTCTGCGAAGATGTCTTCCGGACTTGTGGGGTAGTAACTGTCAGGGGAAATGGAAACGTCCGGGCTGGAAGGACTATCCGGGATGGGTTGCTCAAAAGGAAGTACATGTTGGGTTAATGGAGATGGGTTGGAAGATTTACAAGATAGTTTGCAATTTCCTGGGCAATTGTCGCATTGTATGTACGTAAGTGGAAGGGATCCTTCGTTAAGGTACTCTAGCATTTGTGAATGGGTGAGAATAATCGTATTGCTACAATTAGGTTTGTTTTCTTGGAAATTGTCCGGGACGAGCAACACATTATGTTGTAGAGCATTACAAATATCAATTCGCTCCATGCTAATTATTGGTTTAAACCTGAAACAGCAAATTAAAATGGTAAGATAGGAACATGGTAATACTAAGCAAAACAACTAATAGGTGCGCCCCAAAGGATTTGCACGACATTTTGAAAGGTGATTCACTTTTAGTTGGCACGCTAGGCAGCTACTTCACCGTACCCCTAAGGGTTTGTACAACATTTTGGGAGGTGATTCGCTTTCAGTTGGCACGCCAGGCAGCTACTTCACCTTACCCCAAAGGATTTCTGATCAACAAGCTCAAGGGCACACCATTTATAGTCAAAATTTACGCGGAATCACCGAACTCACGATTGTTTAATTGGTCGTAAACCGCCAGAAAATTTTGGTCGAGCACGTGTGAGTTCGTTTTTCGCCTTGATTAAGCAGCGTTTTTCTCCTTCCTCGATCAAAATTTCGTGCACTTTGCATTTCTCGACTTCCTCGACCAAAATTTCGTCCAATCATACAGCGAAAATTTTTTTCATTTTTCATTAATTGAGGAAGGCACACCTGTTCGAGAAGCGTTTTTCGCCTTTCTCGATCAAACTTCGTGCATTTCTCGGCACTACTCGACTTCCTCGACCAAAATTTCATCCAATCATAGAGCGAAAATTTCTTGCATTTTTCACCAATTAAGCAAGGCACACCTTGATCGAGAAGCGTTTTTCGCCTTCCTCGATCAAAATTCGTTGCATTTCTCACCAATTAAGCAAGGCATCTGTTTGTTGGTAGGGCATTTCTCGACTTCTTCGACCAAAATTTCATCCAATCATAGAGTGATTGAGCAATTAAGCAAGAAACCTGTTTGGCAGATGGACATTTCTAGTGGTGTAAAAAGTACTTTTAAACTGTAATCAAGTAAAAGTATTGTTACAGACCGCAAAACTACTCGAATTAAACAAGTAAGTATTTGACCAAAAAAAGTACTCAAGTAGAAGTAAAAAAGTAGTCATTTGTAAACTACCCTTGTAAAATTATAGCGATCGCAATTGTTGAAGTGTCAACTGCACACTTGCCGATGATGACTTGTTCTGATTAAGTAAAAGTAAAAAGTAGTCATTTAAAAACTATTCAAGTAAAAGTATAGTTAAGCGATCGCAATTGTTGAAGTGTCAGCTGCACGCTTGCCGATGATGAGTTGCTCTGAAGGTGGTAAAATAGTAAACCAAACCAAATCATTAGCCTACCGCTCAGACGGCCGAGTGCATGGAGTGTCTGCTTCTAGAATCGAAGACTGTGGGTTCGATTAAGAGTAGGTTTATAGCTTCCCTGCATGACGCTTAGCATCAAAGGCGACATCGTAAAGGACAAGCCGCGAAGTTCATTTGTTGTGCCGTCAGTTCCGGATTAAGGGGAGGGCTGTGGGTAGGTAGTAGTAGTAGGTAGTAGGATTTTTTTATTTTTAACCATAAAACAACGTCATCATCAACACAAAAAACAGCTTGGTTAAAAAAAATGAAACAGCGACAAAACGTTATACGTTGAACATGCTCAAGATAAAAACATATAACTAAAGCGTTTAAAAAAAATTAGCACGGTCGCTGCACCTAAAAAAACAACACGAAAACAGAAAATAAAAAACAAAACATACACATTACACAAGCAGTGCAACCTATAGATTTTTATGCCATTAAACCAAGAACCTTCTGTATTAATACTACTACTAATATGCAAGTTCTTATTAAAAATAAATCATCCTCAATTGTCCCTTCCGTTCGGTAGTCTACAGAGATCTCTTTTAGCAATACAAAATTTAATTTCTGTCCATATAATGTCCAATTCGTAGTATGTTATTCCGGAATATAACGCTGCTTCGTCTTGTGATTCTCTACAGTTTTCTTCTAATGATTTGTCAATTGTTACATTAATTCCACCGAATTCAGGTTCTGAAAAAGAAAAAAAGACGGAGCAGTATGCATTCTCGATAAAAAAGGAAAAAAGTCTTAGCGAGTGGAGTGGGAGTTATTTTTGGTTGAGGGAGATAATATGCGAACGAATATGCTTGCGGAAGTTTCGATACGATTTTAGCCGCTTTATATCAAGGGGGATTTTGTTCCAGATTAACGGTCCCTTATATTTCATTGATTGTTTCGTAACATTTATTCTACAAAATTTAGGGTAGAGATTAGAGCTGCTTCTGGTACTTCTAGTGATATTTTCTGCTGAACTATTTATGCTGTTGGTTTGAAAAAAATCATCGAAACAAGGTGGCAAAAGGCTTTTATTATATCTCTTCATAAAGCAAGCTATCTCAAATTCCAACGTTTGCTCAACAGACAATAAGTGACTTTGCACCATTACTGGTTTGACTGAATCTCTAAAATTCAATCCATTAATTAGCCTTATAAATTTATTTGCTGAACGTTGTAAATTTAGTATGATAGTTTTATTTCCGAAACACCATGTCGTTACACAATAGGAAATATGGCAGTTAAACATAGAATGATACAACATAGTGAGAGCACTGCGATTAAGGTATGATGATATCTTTCGAACAACACCCAAGCTTATGCGAAGCCTTTTTAGTACTGTATCCATGTGAGGTTTCCAACTTAAATTTTCATGAAGAATTACACCTAAAAACTTGCTTGAGGTTACCCTGTTAATGTGTTTGTTTCTTATAAGTAAGGTGAGGTTATTGGAAGGGGGCTTAGAATTTGGAGTTCTAAATACTACATGGTTCGTCTTTTCAACGTTTAGTGACAGCTTGTTGGCAATGAGCCAATGATCAATATTACATAATTGCTTGTTTGCACAATCATATATTGTTTCATAGTTTCTTCCAGTGAAAAATATATTCGTATCGTCTGCAAACATTATCATATCACCAGCGGCTATGCAATTGTGAAAGTCATTGACGTAAATTAGAAATAAAAGGGGACCTAATATTGAACCTTGTGGAACTCCAAATTGAATTGATTTAACTTGGGAGCGAGCGTTTTGTTGCTCAACCATTTGAGTTCTACCACTTAAATAACTTTGAAACCAATCATTGGCTAATCCTCTAATGCCACAATGTTTTAACTTATGTAAAAGTATGTTATGATCTATAGTATCAAAAGCCTTGGAAAGATCTAAAAATACACCCAAAACTTTCTTGCGATTTTCAAACGCTTCAACTATGTACTCAGTAAGCAAGGTATTAGCAAGACTAGTGGAATGATTCTTTCGAAAACCAAATTGCAACTTAAAAAAGAAATTTTGTTCGATCAAAAACGAAGTTACACGACGGTGCATTATTTTTTCCAATACTTTTGACATTACTGGAAGTAAACTAATTGGCCTATAATTATTCACCTCAGTTGGGTTACCTTTTTTAAACACTGGAACGACTTTTGCAATTTTAAAAGCTGAAATATATTCTCCACAACTTAAAGAAAGATTGAAGATATGAGCTAGAGCTTGTAGTATGTTATCAGGGGTACTTTTCAGAACTGATGATGGGATTTCATCAATTCCACTGCTGGATTTTGATTTTAATTCTAGTAATATATTTTTTATTTCCAACAGAGATGTAGGGTTTAAGTACATGGAATCAGCAGAGGATGTTCCGAGATATTCCCTAAAATTATGCAATGAAATTATGCAATGGGTAGGGTGTTCCATATGCCCCTACCTTTCTAGATTCATCCAAGAAAGTGTGATGCTGTTCTATCTTCATATCTAAGACTTTTTGTAAAGTTTCAGCAAAAACAAACAACATCCTATGCTAGCACATTTGCTGTTTATTTTCACAAATTAATGAAAATAAACCGATACTGGTGGTTATTTACTGTAGTTTATAGCCCATATTCCATTTTGAACTTCACCTAAACCGCAGTTATCCGTATCTTTGTAGTCCATACCATGGATTCTATGCCATGTTCCATACGAATAAGATTAATGCCTATGTGTTGTTTTTGCTAGGACAAGTTTAAGTGATTATACTTAAACCTGTTTTTGTTGAAAAAGGTGCACTATTAACAAAAAAATATTTTTCAGCTAAATTTCTTCAAAAATGAGTTCATCTCGAAGTAATTTTGCAATAAAAACTAATGTGGCATTTTTCTTTTTATTTTATCGAACTAATGTGACTGAATGCGATAGTAGAATTCCTGAAAACCGGTTGCCATCAGAAGAGCAAAAATTAATACTCAGAGCTTTTTGAGTGTTTCTCCGAAAAGGCTCTTAAATATAGCTTACTCGGTCAACATAAATCTGTCAATTGGACTAGTGCTAAAAGCACTCTTAGTCTCATTAAGGAAGTAGGCTATATACCAAACATTGTTCCCTCAAAGGTGCGAAATTTGAGAAAAATCAGAAATTTTGGGGCAAATTTTCCAATTTTTCTTAAAGATTGTCGTCTGAAATGGTGATTATTATCCGAATTTGAATAAAAGTGTTCATTATTTTAGTGCAAAACAGAAGTTATATATGTACTCTAGAACTCATTCTTGAGGAAAAAATTGCATCAAACTTTCTTTAGACCCCCTAAATTTTAAAGCAAATTTTTTATTGAAATCTTTATTTGGGCAAATTCGCACTTGCCAAAAACTTATAGGAAACAGTGATACCAAACCAGGTATTCCAATGTTATCTGATGATGGGGGATGTAAAAAAATGTTGAAGTTGTGTGATGAATACAAACGTTAAATGAGATTTCGGAAAAACGACGATCTCAGGTTACAATAAAAACCGAGTGGAAGATTAGCAATTCCGGCTTCGCAATATCACACTGGCATGTTGGGACCCAAAAGAAAACTTGAGAAAGAAGATGAAGAATTTCTTAAAAGCATGAAGGCTCACAGAACTTTCACTGTAGGTAGTTTGGATACGAAAAGACCAAAAATGATTCAACGCAGGAACGAAAAAGAAGAGCGACAGGAGAAATTTTGAAAACGGACCCTGCTAGAAACTGAGACTATATAAAAAAAAAAACTGTGGACCATAATGAACTACTGAAAGAAATAGGGCCGACATTTTCCAGAAATATCATATCTCAAAGTGACGCTGAATCAGACGCTTGAGATATTTGCCCCACAACCGCTTCTGGAAGACATCACACCAAGACGAAAGCATAGAAGGACAGTGAAAACTGGCTCTGAAGTATTTATTCCATATGATGCTGTGGCAGATCCTCGAGTTGTTGGTTACGAAGTTCGAACTAAGAGTTCAGTAACCCATACTTTTGGCTTCTTGAGCACCATAATTGAGCGACAAAAGGCCAAGACAGGCTACCAATTTTAGTTTCTGGATATGACACTCACAAATTGCTTGGTGTTGCAGCTCTTCCCACTAAATGCAACATGACAGCTGGAAAATAAATTTCTAAAAAAGTTCAGCTCCTTTTAGATAGATGGAAATGTATAGACCGAATAGTCAGTGTGGTATTTGATACCACTGCAATCTACACTGGTCACGTGATTGCAGCATGTGTGAGCTTGCAATGGAAACTGGGTCGCCTTCTTCTTTGGTCTGCTCGTTCCAAGCTAATTGTCTGAAAAGAAAAGATGACCATAACTCGATTTTTTGCAAAACAATTTGAAGTAATTTGCGGCTTTCTTTTAGCCCATGTATTTCTTATACTACAATTGTTTAAAAGTCCAGCTTGCTAAACTAATGAATTTAGAATTTTCGGTGACAGTGTGGGTAAAATGAATTCGTGCTAATTTCAAAAACTGATGTTATGAAACCGTTATGTCAACATGATTTAATAACAAAAAACATTAAAAACCATTGAAACCGCATGAAAATAGTAGGATGTGCTAGCATAAGATCTTCTTCAAAATCGCTCATATTTATCCAAGTGGTTCGGTACTAATGGTAGAACATTTGGAAGCAGTCTTGAAGGTATCTGAAAAGTTTTAAATTTTAGGAGGGCGCAAGACACACCCTAGCTGTGGGGGCTATAGCCCCGGGGCCCCCGATTAGTGATAAACAGTTTGTCAATGGCGTCCCCAAAAACAATAAATAAAACACCCCTTCGGTTTCATACTTAATCAAATTCAGTATGAAAAGTTTAGATGGCCATTGAATCACTTCTGCATGTTATGATGATTGTTTGAGATTTTAGCAATTGCCAATTGATACCAGTAAGTGGCAGCCCTGCAAAAGTGTTAATGCAGAGGTTCGGCGAAACATTTTATAGAGGGTTATTCTTGTATTCTCCATACCAGTTTTGCTTCACATACTGTAATACTGTATATTTCTTCACAGGTTCTTCGGAGATCACTCAGTGGCGTAGTCGGGGGAAGGGGCTCCCTTTTTTCCTTTAAAGATATTCTTTGAAAATGAGGACCTTTGTTGTTGATGATTTGCCTAAATCGGGTACAGCATCCCCCTAAAATATCGCTGGCCACGTCGTTGTCGTTATCCGGCTTGAAGAGTCGGTATTGGCTGTGTTAAATGCTAAGCCGCCGAGGTGATTCGGTGGATAAGCTGTTCCAGGGCCGGCGGTCCCGCCCCCTGAATCTCCCAGCTGGGGGGGAGCAGGCTTAGCCAGGGGCCCCACCCTGAACGTCGCGGCGTTTTTCTTACTTAAGCAACGCGGATTTTAATACCGTGTTAGCGATGCAACATTAATTTGTTTGTGTGCGTGGAAAGGTTCGGGCGGGGGGAAGAGGGGAGGGTTGAAGATGTTGGACTCCAATTGCGCCGCAGGCTCTTGTTTAAAATATAGGCTACTGTAAGCAAAATCGTTTGAATGTAAACGATTTTTTCGATCTGCTGAATGAACGAAAGCATAATCTTCTGTCAAAAATACACATGTTATGAAATACAAATTATAGCAACAATATTAACTTCTTATTTCATGCGCCTTGCGTTGATGAAGTCGTGCATGGTAGGTGTTTGAAAGATTGTAGTTTTATGGTTTTTGCACAAAAGCATCAAGGGTGTGCGACTCTGAAGAAAATTGGATCAGAATTGGTTCGTCAAACAGATCGCTAAAAGTTGAAATTTATGACAGTATGAGTTTAAGTACTGTGTATTTGGGGTGTTGGAAACACCAGAAAGGTTTTGCGATATAGCTGTTTTGTTTGGTATTATCATGTTCCTATCTTCCCGGTACCATTTTATTTTGCTGTTTTAGGTTTGAATCTATATAAATATTACCATGAAGCGAACCGATATTAGTGATGCTTTATAATTTGATGTGTTATTTGTCCCGGATGATTTCAACCAAAATAACCTCATTTGTAGTAATGCTATGATTTTGACGCACTCACAAATGCTCGAGTAGCCTACATTTATAAAAGCATCCGTCCCAATTACCTACTTACAATCAGACATTTGCCCAGGAAATTGTAAACTCTTTTGTGCAAATCTTCAAAGCAATCACCATTATGACAGCGTGGTATTTCTTTTATGCAACCCATCTTTGATAGCCCTTCCAGCCCGGACATTTCAACTGACAGTTACAGCCTATCAAGTCGACTGGACATATTTGCAGACAGCACTTTCTCGCCGTCTATGCCTCCATTTTATGCGACCTCTTCTTTCACTGAACAATATCTCATCAATGCCCATATGAATGTATAATTTTCACCAAATGGATCCATTATAATAAGGATCAACCCACCGGCTCCACCCGACCAATAAATCTATGAAGAAGCTTTGTTAAGCTAATTGATTTTATTTCAACTAATCATGTTTTTTGTTTATGGTGCCTTTGTTTTGTGTTTGCATGAATTTTTGGTCTGGGAATTAAAACATCTTTATGAAGTACAGAGTAAAATTAATGAAAATTTTTGATGTATTGAGTAAAATTAGTAGCGCTATTGAGTAAAATTAGGATTACGTGCAGTATTGTTCACAAAGTTTGAAATCATTGAGCCAGCGCATTTTACTTCTGCTGTAGAACTATATCATAAAATAGCCATCTCCAATATTGCATTATGACTTGGTGCAATAGAAATAAGATCGTGGTTAAAAATCTTCAAATTTCGGATAACAAGTTTGTTAGATAATATTTAAGCTGAATGATAGAAATAGTGTAAAAACTCTGATGCAAGAGTATAGTATTTTGACGATTCATCAATTAGGAGAATTATGTAGTGCGGCGAATGTAATGAAGATTTGATTTTTTGTGTAGCATTATCACTATACACGTGAAGAAGTTTATGAATAATAGTTTTATTGAGATTTCGATCACTGTATTACAGAAATGTAAGAAGTCGTTACATTATTATTAAGTTTCTGGAGCACAGGCTGCAGGAAATTAAACTTAGTTCATGTGTGATAATGCCCACCTACACTTTGCACAAATTTGTTGTTTTTTTAAGTTGTAAAAGCGAAGCTAGGACCTTCAAATTATCGGAGGATATTAATCTCAATCTAGGTAACAAAAACATCAATTTAATGAAAGGTTACTCCAAAACACCTGACTTGGAGTCAAAGGTAAAAAACGTGAAATTTCAGGAAATTCAAGCAATTTTTTTTAATCCGTTAGAGGGCAGTAGGGTAACCTGTTTTTGAGCTATTTTAGCTTGAAACTTTTTCATTCGTGAGTGAGCCGTATGAGTTTGTTTTTAAACTGACGCTTTAAACAGCAATAAGGGGCACATGGGAATTGGCCAAGTGGTTGGTGCATTGGACTCATGACCTAGCTTTGCGGATTCCTGGCATTGAAACTGTGTTCGCATTGCGGCGAAGAGTTTGTTAAAGTAATAGCTAGCATAGTCCGCTATCAGATCATCAAGCTTGTGGTTTCGCGAAAATGATTGTAATTATGGCTTCCCGAAAAGGGAAGCCATATTGTTTTTACTTGGCCATTTGTGCACTTTTTGACACTTCCAGCAGCTGTAGCTGCTAAACTACTGTTCCAATTCAAAAGTGACCTAGAGTTCAAATGTGTGTCCCACCTAGGTCTACACCTTGGTCGCCCTAACTTTCCCCGAAAGCCCCCCACTTTCTAGAAAAAAAATTTTTTCGAATAAATTCTTTTTTTTTTTTTTCAACACCAAATTTTGTGCAGTCTAAGGCTTTTGAACCGCTGATGCTAGAGAGTTGAAATTTTCAGGGATGGTACAGTAGATCTTATTGGGAACTTGTGCCTAACAACTTTTGGGGGTTGGCGGTCGTCAGGTTAAAGGTCAAAAAACCAAGTTTACCAAAACCTAATAACTTTTGAATGACACTAGGTAGGACCTTCAATATTTCACAGTTATTGCATATTAATGTGGGAAACAAAATTGTGCACAACAATGATCTGTTTGTGACGTCACTTAGGGTCAAATGAACAAATCTCAACGAAGTTTTGTGCAGCCTAAGGCTTTTGAACCGCTGATGCTAGGGAATTGAAATTGTGAGGATGATAGACCTCCATGTGAACGTGTGTCTAACAGCTTTGGGGGTGGCGGTCAACGGGTTAAAGGTCAAACGTCAATCAAGTAAAATGTTAAAATATCTGATCAAACGCTAATAACTTGTGAATGGCAACTGGTAGGAACTTCAAGTTTATGTAGCAGATGCATCTCAACCAGGGTACAAAAGGACCAAAAGTGATTAGTTTCGCGTGACGTCACTTGGTGTGAAAAGTCAAATAAGCAAATATGTTGTTTGGCGTATAACTATTGATTAAAAACACATAAAAACTTGAAAATTATAGGGTTGGTGTGTCTTCGTATGTCCTTGTAGTGTACTAACTATAAACGCTCTATGTCACGTGACTCGGGGTCAAAGGTCAAAAAACCGAAAAGTGTTGCCAATCTTGCGCAGTCTAAGGTTTTTGAACCGCTGATGCTAGAGACTTGAAATGTTCAGGGATGGTAGATATCAATGCGAACTTGTGCTCAACAACTTTTGGGGGGTGGTGGTCGTCAGGTTAAAGGTCAAAATAATAGAGTTGGTGTGTCTTGGTATGCTCTTGCAGTGTACCAGCTATGAACGTTCTATCTCAAGTGACTCGAGCTCAAAGTTCAAAAAACCGAAAAGTGCTGCCAATATTGCGCAGTCTAAGGTTTTTGAACCGCTGATGCTAGAGGCTTGAAGTGTTGAGGGAAGATAGACCTCGACGAAAACTTGTGTCTCACAACTTCCGTGGGGTGGCAGTTAAGTGGTTTCGGGTCAAAGGTCAATAATAGATAAATATTCACAAGCTCATAACTGTTAAATGGCAACAGCATGGCGTTTATTGTTTGAATTTACTGCAAGATTTGCCAGCTTGTTTGAAATGTCAGACAAACAAAATGATTTTGCTGCAGACTTGTGTAGCATTGTGCCGGCCGATTAGCTCAGTTGCTAAGCCCACCCTATCGGTGCAGGAGGTGTGAGGTTTGATTGCCGGGTCGGCCAAATCGTCACACTGTCGCCAACGGCTCGCCACCGTTGCGACGTTTGTTCGGAGCTGTGTGGCCCAAGCGCTGCGCCGCGTAGGTGGGCTCCGCCACTCGTTACACGCTTGGGCGTAATATGGCGAGTATAATGAAGTTTTGATTTTTTGTGCAGCATTATCACTGTACACGTGAAGAAATTTAAGGATATGGGTTTTATTAAAAATACGATCACTGTATTGCAGAAATGTAAAAAGTCGTTACAATAACAATAAGTTTCTGGAGCACAGGCTGCAAGAAATTAAACTTACTTTATGTGTGATAATGCCCACCTATGCTTTGCAGGGATTTGTTGTTTTTGTAAGTTGTAAAAGCGAAGTCACTCTGCTGTTCCCTTAGACGTTTGGGTCCCTAGTAAGCTTGATCGGGAAGCCATAAGCGGGTGCTTGCAGCTGCCATCTAGTTTTTTTTTTTATGGCTTCCCGAAAAGGGAAGCCATATTGTTTTTGTTTGGCCATTTGTGCACTTTTTGACACTTCCAGCAGCTCTAGCTGCTAAACTACTGTTCCAATTCAAAAGTGACCTAGAGTTCAAATGTGTGTCCCACCTAGGTCGCCCTAACTTTCCCCGGCAGCCCCCCACTTTCTAGATAAAAAATATTTTGTTTCCGAAAAATTCTTTTTTTTTTCAACACCAAATTTTGTGCAGCCTAAGGCTTTTGAACCGCTGATGCTAGAGACTTGAAATTTTCAGGGATGGTAGATCTTATTGGGAACTTGTGCCTAACAACTTTTGGGGGGTGGCGGTCGTCAGGTTAAAGGTCAAAGGTCAAAAAACCAAATTCACCAAAACCTAATATCTTTTGAATGACTACAGATAGGACCTTCAAATTTTCACAGTTTATGCATATCAATGTGGAGCATAATTATATGCATAACAATGACCTGTTCGTGACGTCACTTAGGGTCAACAGTCAAATCAACGAATCTCAACAGATTTTTGTGCAGCCTAAGGCTTTTGAACCGCTGATGCTAGAGACTTGAAATTCCCAGGGATGATAGACCTCCATGTGAACTTGTGCCTAACAGCTTTTGGGGGGTGGCGGTCATAAGGTTAAAGGTCAAACGTCAATCAAATAAAATGATCAAAAATCTGATCAAACGCTAATAACTTGTGAATGGCAACTGGTAGGACCTTCAAGTTTACGGAGCAGATGCATCTCAACGAGGGTACAAAAGCACCAACAGTGATTAGTTTTGCGTGACGTCACTTGGGGTGAAAGGTCAAATACGCAAATATGTCGTTTGGCGTATAACCATTGATGGAAAACACACAGGAACGTGAAATTAATAGGGTTGGTGTGTCTTGATATGTCCTTGCAGTGTACCAACTATAAACGTTCTATGTCACGTGATTCGGGGTCAAAGGTCAAAAAAATCGGCAAGTGTTGCCAATCTTGCGCAGCCTAAGGTTTTTGAACCGCTGATGCTAGAGACTTGAAATGTTCAGGGATGGTAGACCTTATTGGGAACTTGTGCCTAACAGCTTTTGGGGGGTGGCGGTCGTCAGGTTAAAGGTCAAAGGTCAAACAACCAAATTTACCAAAACCTAATAACTTTTGAATGACTACAGGAAGAACCTTCACATTTTCACAGTATATGCATATCAATGTGGGGAACAAAAATATGCACAACAATGACCTGATCGTGACGTCACTTAGGGTCAAAGGTCAAATCAACGAACCTCAGCAGTTTTTTGTGCATTTGAAGGCTTTTGAACCGCTGATGCTAGATACTTGAAATTCCCAGCGATGATAGACCTTTATGTGATTTTGTGCCTAACAGCTTTTGGGGGGTGGCGGTCAACAGGTCAAAGGTCAAACGTCAATCAATTAAATTGACAAATAGTTTGATCAAACGCTAATAACTTGTGAATGGCAACTGGTAGGACCTTCAAATTTACGGAGCAGATGCATCTCAACGAGGGTACAAAAACACCAGCAATGATTAGTTTTGCGTGACGTCACTTGGGGTCAAAGGTCAAATACGCAAATATGTCGTTTGGCGTATAACTATTCATTCAAAACACATAAGAACTTGAATTTGATAGGATTGGTGTGTCTTGATATGTTCTTGCACTGTACCAACCATGAACGCTCTATGTCACATGACTCGAGATCAAACGTCAAAAAACCGATAAATGTTGCCAATCTTGTGCAGTCTAGGGCATTTGAACCGCTGATGCTAGAGGCTTGAAATGTTCAGGGATGATAGACCTCGACGTAAACTTGGGTCTCACAACTTGCGGGGGGTGGCAGTCAAGTGGTTTGAGGTCAAAAGTCAATAATAGGAAAATGTTCACAAGCTCATAACTGTTAAATGACAACAGCTAGGACCTTCAAATTATCGGAGGATATTTATTTCAATGTGGGTAAAATATCAATATAATGAAGGGTTACTCCAGAGCGCCTGACTTGGAGTCAAACGTAAAAAACGTGAAATTTCAGGAAACCTCATGAAAGTCAAGCAAAGTTATGTAATCCGTTAGAGGGCAGTAGGGTAACATGTTTTTGAGCTATTTTGGCTTAAAACTTTTTCATTCGTGAGTGAGCCGTATGAGTTTGTGGTTAAAGTGACGTTTTAATCAGCAATAAGGGGCACATGGGAATTGGCCAAGTGGTTGGTGCATTGGACTCATGACTTAGCTTTGTGGATTCCTCGCATTGAAACTGTGTTCGCATTGCGGCGAAGAGTTTGCTAGAGTAATAGCTAGCATAATCCGCTATCAGATTATCAAGCTTGTGGTTTCGCGAAATTGGTTGTAATTGCCGTGTTTCCCCGATAATAAGACCTAGACGAAAAATAAAACCTAGCGTGATTTTTGAGGATGATTTTAATGTAAGCCCTACTCTTAAAATAAGCCCTAGTTGAGAGCGGCAGAAAGACGAAAAAGTCAAACATTCTTTTTTTATGTTTATTCAAACTGCTTTAATGCGGTGTATGCCATCCTTTTCAAAAAATTCTTGAATAAATTGTTGTTAATGAGTTTGTGAATAAAAAACATGTTAATGGCAAGTAAATGTAGACCTTTTTTCGTAATTTCTGTTTATTTAAAATCTCGTAATTTTTACTTTGCAACTTCATTTTTTGATATATCAAAATAATACATCCCATTTTATGCCGCGATTTCTTGGCCCTTAGAAACGAGCACAAACTCCATGACTTAATTTCGTTTTGTGTGAATGCAGTCGTCCTTGCAGCTGCACAAATCCTTCAAGAATCATAGCGTTTATTGTTTGAATTTACTGCAAGATTTGCCAGCTTGTTGGAAATGTCAGACAAACAAAATGATTTTGCTGCAGACTTGTGTAGCATTGTGCCGGCCGATTAGCTCGGTTGCTAAGCCCACCCTATCGGTGCGGGAGGTGTGAGGTTCAATTGCGTGGTCGGCCAAATCGTCACACTGTCGCCAACGGCTCGCCACCGTTGCGACGTTTGTTCGGAGTTGTGTAGCCCAAGCGCTGCGCCGCGTAGGTGGGCTCCGCCACTCGTTACACGCTTGGGCGTAATATGGCGAGTATAATGAAGATTTGATTTTTTGTGCAGCATCATCACTGTACACGTGAAAAAACTTAAAGATAATAGTTTTATTGAGATTTCGATGATTGTATTACAGAAATGTAAAAAGTCGTTACAATATTATTAAGTTTCTGGAGCACAGGCTGCAGGAAATTAAACTTACTTCATGTGTGATAATGCCCACCTATACTTTGCAGGGATTTGTTGTTTTTTTAAGTTGTAAAAGCGAAGTCGCTGTGCTGTTCCCTTAGACGTTTGGGTCCCTAGTAAGCTTGATCGGGAAGCCATAAGCGGGTGCTTGCAGCTGCCACCTAGTTTTTTTTTTTTTTTCTTTCTTTTTTTTTTTTTTTCAACACCAAATTTTGTGCAGCCTAAGGCTTTTGAACCGTTGATGCTAGAGACTTGAAATGCTCAGGGATGGTAGATCTTATTGGGAACTTGTGCCTAACAACTTTTGGGGGGTGGCGGTCGTCAGGTTAAGGGTCAAAGGTCAAAAAACCAAATTTACCAAAACCTAATATCTTTTGAATGACTACAGGTAGGACCTTCAAATTCTCACAGTATATGCATATCAATGTGGGGAATAATTATATGCATAACAATGACCTGTTCATGACGTCACTTAGGGTCAAAGGTCAATTCAACGAATCTTAACAGATTTTTGTGCAGCCTAAGGCTTTTGAACCGCTGATGCTAGAGACTTGAAAATCCCAGGGATGATAGACCTCCATGTGAACTTGTGCCTAACAGCTTTTGGGGGGTGGCGGTCATAAGGTTAAAGGTCAAACGTCAATCAAATATATCGATCAAAATTCCCATCAAATGCTAATAACTTGTGAATGGCAACTGGTAGGACCTTCAAGTTTACGGAGCAGATGCATCTCAGCGAGGGTACAAAAGCACCAACAGTGATTAGTTTTGCGTGACGTCACTTGGGGTGAAAGGTCAAATACGCAAATATGTCGTTTGGCAAATAACTATTGATGGAAAACACATAGGAACGTGAAATTAATAGGGTTGGTGTCTCTTGATATGTCCTTGCACTGTACCAACTATAAACGTTCTATGTCACGTGATTCGGGGTCAAAGGTCAAAAAAATCGGGAAGTGTTGCCAATCTTGCGCAGCCTAAGGTTTTTGAACCGCTGATGCTAGAGACTTGAAGTGTTCAGGGATGGTAGATCCTATTGGGAACTTGTGCCTAACAGCTTTTGGGGGGTGGCGGTCGTCAGGTTAAAGGTCAAAGGTCAAACAACCAAATTTACCAAAACCTAATAACTTTTGAATGACTACAGGTAGGACCTTCACATTTTCACAGTATATGCATATCAATGTGGGGAACAAATATATGCACAACAATGACCTGTTCGTGACGTCACTTAGGGTCAAAGGTCAAATCAACGAACCTCAGCAGTTTTTTGTGCATTTGAAGGCTTTTGAACCGCTGATGCTAGATACTTGAAATTCCCAGCGATGATAGACCTCCATGTGAACTTGTGCCTAACAACTTTTGGTGGGTAGCGGTCAACAGGTCAAAGGTCAAACGTCAATCATATAAATTGACAAATAGTTTGGTCAAACGCTAATAACTTGTGAATGGCAACTGGTAGGACCTTCAAATTTACGGAGCAGATGCATCTCAACGAGAGTACAAAAACACCAGCAATGATTAGTTTTGCGTGACGTCACTTGGGGTCAAAGGTCAAATACGCAAATATGTCGTTTGGCGTATAACTATTCATTCAAAACACATAAGCCTTGAATTTGATAGGATTGGTGTGTCTTAATATGTTCTTGCACTGTACCAACCATGAACGCTCTATGTCACATGACTCGAGATCAAACGTCAAAAAACCGATAAATGTTGCTAATCTTGTGCAGTCTAGGGCATTTGAACCGCTGATGCTAGAGGCTTGAAATGTTCAGGGATGATAGACCTCGACGTAAACTTGTGTCTCACAACTTGCGGGGGTGGCAGTCATGTGGTTTGGGGTCAAAAGTCAATAATAGGAAAATGTTCACAAGCTCATAACTGTTAAATGACAACAGCTAGGACCTTCAAATTATCGGAGGATATTTATCTCAATGTGGGTAGAATATCAATATAATGAAGGGTTACTCCAGAGCGCCTGACTTGGAGTCAAACGTAAAAAACGTGAAATTTCAGGAAACCTCATGAAAGTCAAGCAAAGTTATGTAATCCGTTAGAGGGCAGTAGGGAAACATGTTTTTGAGCTACTTTGGCTTAAAACTTTTTCATTTGTGAGTGAGCCGTATGAGTTTGTGGTTAAAGTGACGTTTTAATCAGCAATAAGGGGCACATGGGAATTGGCCAAGTGGTTGGTGCATTGGACTCATGACTTAGCTTTGTGGATTCCTCGCATTGAAACTGTGTTCGCATTGCGGCGAAGAGTTTGCTAGAGTAATAGCTAGCATAATCCGCTATCAGATTATCAAGCTTGTGGTTTCGCGACATTGGTTCTAATTGCCGTGTTTCCCCGATAATAAGACCTACCCGCAAAATAAAACCTAGCGTGATTTTTGAGGATGATTTTAATGTAAGCCCTACCCTTAAAATAAGCCCTAGTTGAGAGCGGCAGAAAGACGAAAAAGTTAAACATTCTTTTTTTATATTTATTCAAACTGCTTTAATGCGGTGTATGCCATCCTTTTCAAAAAATTCTTGAATAAATTGTTGTTAATGAGTTTGTGAATAAAAAACATGTTAATGGCAAGTAAATGTAGATCTTTTTTCGTAATTTCTGTTTATTTAAAATCTCGTAATTTTTACTTTGTAACTTCATTTTTTGATATATCAAAATAATACATCCCATTTTATGCCGCGATTTCTTGGCCCTTAGAAACGAGCACAAGCTCCATGATTTAATTTCGTTTTGTGTGAATGCAGTCGTCCTTGCAGCTGCACAAATCCTTCAAGAATCATGGCGTTTATTGTTTGAATTTACTGCAAGATTTGCCAGCTTGTTTGAAATGTCAGAGAAACAAGATGATTTTGCTGCAGACTTGTGTAGCATTGTGCCGGCCGATTAGCTCAGTTGCTAAGCCCACCCTGTCGGTGCGGGAGGTGTGAGGTTCAATTGCGTGGTCGGCCAAATCGTCACAGTATCGCCAACGGCTCGCCACCGTTGCGACGTTTGTTCGGAGTTGTGTAGCCCAAGCGCTGCGCCGCGTAGGTGGGCTCCGCCACTCGTTACACGCTTGGGCGTAATATGGCGAGTATAATGAAGATTTGATTTTTTGTGCAGCATCATCACTGTACACGTGAAGAAATTTAAGGATAATAGTTTTATTGAGATTTCGATGACTGTATTACAGAAATGTAAAAAGTCGTTACAATATTATTAAGTTTCTGGAGCACAGGCTGCAGGAAATTAAACTTACTTCATGTGTGATAATGCCCACCTATACTTTGCAGGGATTTGTTGTTTTTTTAAGTTGTAAAAGCGAAGTCGCTGTGCTGTTCCCTTAGACGTTTGGGTCCCTAGTAAGCTTGATCGGGAAGCCATAAGCGGGTGCTTGCAGCTGCCATCTAGTTTTTTTTTTTTTCTTTCTTTTTTTTTTTTTTTCTTTTTTTTTTCAACACCAAATTTTGTGCAGCCTAAGGCTTTTGAATAGCTGATGCTAGAGACTTGAAATTTTCAGGGATGGTAGATCTTATTGGGAACTTGTGCCTAACAACTTTTGCGGGGTGGCGGTCGTCAGGTTAAAGGTCAAAGGTCAAAAAACCAAATTTACCAAAACCTAATATCTTTTGAATGACTACAGGTAGGACCTTCAAATTTTCACAGTATATGCATATCAATGTGGGGAATAATTATATGCATAACAATGACCTGTTCGTGACGTCACTTAGGGTCAAAGGTCAAATCAACGAATTTCAACAGATTTTTGTGCAGCCTAAGGCTTTTGAACCGCTGATGCTAGAGACTTGAAAATCCCAAAGATGATAGACCTCCATGTGAACTTGTGCCTAACAGCTTTTGGGGGGTGGCGGTCATAAGGTTAAAGGTCAAACGTCAATCAAATAAAATGATCAAAAATCTGATCAAACGCTAATAACGTGTGAATGGCAACTGGTAGGACCTTCAAGTTTACGGAGCAGATGCATCTCAACGAGGGTACAAAAGCACCAACAGTGATTAGTTTTGCGTGACGTCACTTGGGGTCAAAGGTCAAATACGCAAATATGTCGTTTGGCAAATAACTATTGATGGAAACCACATAGGAACGTGAAATTAATAGGGTTGGTGTGTCGTGATATGTCCTTGCAGTGTACCAACTATAAACGTTCTATGTCACGTGACTCGGGGTCAAAGGTCAAAAAAATCGGGAAGTGTTGCCAATCTTGCGCAGCCTAAGGTTTTTGAACCGCTGATGCTAGAGACTTGAAATGTTCAGGGATGGTAGATCCTATTGGGAACTTGTGCCTAACAGCTTTTGGGGGGTGGCGGTCGTCAGGTTAAGGGTCAAAGGTCAAAAAACCAAATTTACCAAAACCTAATAACTTTTGAATGACTACAGGTAGGACCTTCACATTTTCACAGTATATGCATATCAATGTGGGGAACAAAAATATGCACAACAATGACCTGTTCGTGACGTCACTTAGGGTCAAAGGTCAAATCAACGAACCTCAGCAGTTTTTTGTGCATTTGAAGGCTTTTGAACCACTGATGCTAGAGACTTGAAATTCCCAGGGATGATAGACCTCCATGTGAACTTGTGCCTTACAGCTTTTAGGGGGATGGCGGTCAACAGGTCAAAGGTCAAACGTCAATCAATTAAATTGACAAATAGTTTGATCAAACACTAATAACTTGTGAATGGCAGCTGGTAGGACCTTCAAGTTTACGGAGCAGATGCATCTCAACGAGAGTACAAAAACACCAGCAATGATTAGTTTTGCGTGACGTCACTTGGCGTCAAAGGTCAAATACGCAAATATGTCGTTTGGCGTATAACTATTCATTCAAAACACATAAGAACTTGAATTTGATAGGATTGGTGTGTCTTGATATGTTCTTGCAGTGTACCAACCATGAACGCTCTATGTCACGTGACTCGAGATCAAAAGTCAAAAAACCGATAAATGTTGCCAATCTTGCGCAGTCTAGGGCATTTGAACCGCTGATGCTAGAGGCTTGAAATGTTCAGGGATGATAGACCTCGACGTAAACTTGTGTCTCACAACTTGCGGGGGTGGCAGTCATGTGGTTTGGGGTCAAAAGTCAATAATAAGAAAATGTTCACAAGCTCATAACTGTTAAATGACAACAGCTAGGACCTTCAAATTATCGGAGGATATTTATCTCAATGTGGGTAAAATATCAATATAATGAAGGGTTACTCCAGAGCGCCTGACTTGGAGTCAAACGTAAAAAACGTGAAATTTCAGGAAACCTCATGAAAGTCAAGCAAAGTTATGTAATCCGTTAGAGGGCAGTAGGGAAACATGTTTTTGAGCTATTTTGGCTCAAAACTTTTTCATTTGTGAGTGAGCCGTATGAGTTTGTGGTTAAAGTGACGTTTTAATCAGCAATAAGGGGCACATGGGAATTGGCCAAGTGGTTGGTGCATTGGACTCATGACTTAGCTTTGCAGATTCCTCGCATTGAAACTGTGTTCGCATTGCGGCGAAGAGTTTGCTAGAGTAATAGCTAGCATAATCCGCTATCAGATTATCAAGCTTGTGGTTTCGCGAAATTGGTTGTAATTGCCGTGTTTCCCCGATAATAAGACCTAGACGAAAAATAAAACCTAGCGTGATTTTTGAGGATGATTTTAATGTAAGCCCTACCCTTAAAATAAGCCCTAGTTGAGAGCGGCAGAAAGACGAAAGAGTCAAACATTCTTTTTTTATATTTATTCAAACTGCTTTAATGCGGTGTATGCCATCCTTTTCAAAAAATTCTTGAATAAATTGTTGTTAATGAGTTTGTGAATAAAAAACATGTTAATGGCAAGTAAATGTAGATCTTTTTTCGTAATTTCTGTTTATTCAAAATCTCGTAATTTTTACTTTGTAACTTCATTTTTTGATATATCATAATAATACATCCCATTTTATGCCGCGATTTCTTGGCCCTTAGAATCGAGCACAAGCTCCATGATTTAATTTCGTTTTGTGTGAATGCAGTCGTCCTTGCAGCTGCACAAATCCTTCAAGAATCATAGCGTTTATTGTTTGAATTTACTGCAAGACTTGCCAGCTTGTTTGAAATGTCAGACAAACAAAATGATTTTGCTGCAGACTTGTGTAGCATTGTGCCGGCCGATTAGCTCAGTTGCTAAGCCCACCCTATCGGTGCGGGAGGTGTGAAGTTCAATTGCGTGGTCGGCCAAATCGTCACGGTGTCGCCAACGGCTCGCCACCGTTGCGACGTTTGTTCGGAGTTGTGTAGCTCAAGCGCTGCGCCGCGTAGGTGGGCTCCGCCACTCGTTACACGCTTGGGCGTAATATGGCGAGTATAATGAAGTTTTGAGGTTTTGTGCAGCATCATCACTGTACACGTGAAGAAATTTAAGGATAATAGTTTTATTGAGATTTCGATGACTGTATTACAGAAATGTAAAAAGTCGTTACAATATTATTAAGTTTCTGGAGCACAGGCTGCAGGAAATTAAACTTACTTCATGTGTGATAATGCCCACCCATACTTTGCAGGGATTTGTTGTTTTTTTAAATTGTAAAAGCAAAGTCAATCACCTGTTCCCTTAGACGTTTGGGTCCCTAGTAAGCTTGATCGGGAAGCCATAAGCGGGTGCTTGCAGCTGCCATCTAGTTTTTTTTTTTTTTTTTCTTCTTTTTTTTTTTCAAGACCAAATTTTGTGCAGCCTAAGGCTTTTGAACCGCTGATGCTAGAGACTTGAAATTCCCAGGGATGATAGACCTCCATGTGAACTTGTGCCTAACAGCTTTTCGGGGGTGGCGGTCGTCAGGTTAAAGGTCAAACGTCAATCAAATATATCGATCAAAATTCTGATCAAACGCTAATAACTTGTGAATGGCAACTGGTAGGACCTTCAAGTTTACGGAGCAGATGCATCTCAACGAGGGTACAAAAGCACCAACAGTGATTAGTTTTGCGTGACGTCACTTGGGGTGAAAGGTCAAATACGCAAATATGTCGTTTGGCGTATAACTATTGATGGAAAACACATAGGAACTTGAAATGTATAGGGTAGTGTGTCTTGTAATGTCTTTGCAGTGTACCAACTATAAACGTTCTATGTCACGTGACTCGGGGTCAAAGGTCAAAAAAATCGGCAAGTGTTGCCAACCTTGCGCAGTTTAAGGCTTTTGAACCGCTGATGCTAGAGACTTGAAATGTTCAGGGATGGTAGATCCTATTGGGAACTTGTGCCTAACAACTTTTGGGGGGTGGCGGTCGTCAGGTTAAAGGTCAAAGGTCAAACAACCAAATTCACCAAAACCTAATAACTTTTGAATGACCACAGGTAGGACCTTCACATTTTCACAGTATATGCATATCAATGTGGGGAACAAAAATATGCACAACAATGACTTGATCGTGACGTCACTTAGAGTCAAAGGTCAAATCAACAAACCTCAGCAGTTTTTTGTGCATTTGAATGTTTTTGAACCGTTCATGCTAGATACTTGAAAATCCCAGGGATGATAGGCTTCTATGTGATCTTGTGCCTAACAGCTTTTGGGGAGTGGCGGTCAACAGGTCAAAGGTCAAACGTCAATCAATTAAATTGACAAATAGTTTGATCAAACGCTAATAACTTGTGAATGGCAACTGGTAGGACCTTCAAGTTTACGGAGCAGATGCATCTCAACGAGAGTACAAAAACACCAGCAATGATTGGTTTTGCGTGACGGCACTTGGGGTCAAAGGTCAAATACGCAAATATGTCGTTTGACGTTTAACTATTCAATCAAAACACATAAGAACTTGAATTTGATAGGATTGGTGTGTCTTGATATGTTCTTGCAGTGTACCAACCATGAACGCTCTATGTCACGTGACTCGAGATCAAAAGTCAAAAAACCGATAAATGTTGCCAATCTTGCGCAGTCTAGGGCATTTGAACCGCTGATGCTAGAGGCTTGAAATGTTCAGGGATGATAGACCTCGACGTAAACGTGGGTCTCACAACTTGCGGGGGGTGGCAGTCAAGTGGTTTGGGGTCAAAAGTCAATAACAAGAAAATGTTTCGAAGCTCATAACTGTTAAATGACAACAGCTAGGACCTTCAAATTATCGGAGGATATTTATCTTAATGTGGGTAAAATATCAATATAATGAAGGGTTACTCCAGAGCGTTTGATTTGGAGTCAAACGTAAAAAACGTGAAATTTCAGGAAACCTCATGAAAGTCAAGCAAAGTTATGTAATCCGTTAGAGGGCAGTAGGGAAACATGTTTTTGAGCTATTTTGGCTCAAAACTTTTTCATTCGTGAGTGAGCCGTATGAGTTTGTGGTTAAAGTGACGTTTTAATCAGCAATAAGGAGCACATGGGAATTGGCCAAGTGGTTGGTGCATTGGACTCATGACTTAGCTTTGTGGATTCCTCGCATTGAAACTGTGTTCGCATTGCGGCGAAGAGTTTGCTAGAGTAATAGCTAGCATAGTCCGCTATCAGATTATCAAGCTTGTGGTTTCGCGAAATTGGTTGTCCTTGCCGTGTTTCCCCGATAATAAGACCTAGACGAAAAATAAAACCTAGCGTGATTTTTGAGGATGATTTTAATGTAAGCCCTACCCTTAAAATAAGCCCTAGTTGAGAGCGGCAGAAAGACGAAAAAGTTAAACATTCTTTTTTTATATTTATTCAAACTGCTTTAATGCGGTGTATGCCATCCTTTCCAAAAAATTCTTGAATAAATTGTTGTTAATGAGTTTGTGAATAAAAAACATGTTAATGGCAAGTAAATGTAGATCTTTTTTCGTAATTTCTGTTTATTTAAAATCTCGTAATTTTTACTTTGCAACTTCATTTTTTAATATATTAAAATAATACCTCGCATTTTATGCCGCGATTTCTTGGCCCTTAGAAACGAGCACAAGCTCGATGATTTAATTTCGTTTTGTGTGAATGCAGTCGTCCTTGCAGCTGCACAAATCCTTCAAGAATCATGGCGTTTATTGTTTGAATTTACTGCAAGATTTGCCAGCTTGTTGGAAATGTCAGAGAAACAAAATGATTTTGCTGCAGACTTGTGTAGCATTGTGCCGGCCGATTAGCTCAGTTGCTAAGCCCACCCTATCGGTGCGGGAGGTGTGAGGTTCAATTGCGTGGTCGGCCAAATCGTCACAGTATCGCCAACGGCTCGCCACTGTTGCGACGTTTGTTCGGAGTTGTGCAGCCCAAGCGCTGCGCCGCGTAGGTGGGCTCCGCCACTCGTTACACGCTTGGGCGTAATATGGCGAGTATAATGAAGTTTTGAGGTTTTGTGCAGCATCATCACTGTACACGTGAAGAAATTTAAGGATAATAGTTTTATTGAGATTTCGATGATTGTACTACAGAAATGTAAAAAGTCGTTACAATATTATTAAGTTTATGGAGCACAGGCTGCAGGAAATTAAACTTACTTCATTTGTGATAATGCCTACCTATGCTTTGCACGGATTTGTTGGTTTTTTAAGTTGTAAAAGCGAAGTCGCTGTGCTGTTCCCTTAGACGTTTGGGTCCCTAGTAAGCTTGATCGGGAAGCCATAAGCGGGTGCTTGCAGCTGCCATCTAGTTTTTTTTTTTTTTTTCTTTCTTTTTTTTTTTTTTTTCAAGACCAAATTTTGTGCAGCCTAAGGCTTTTGAACCGTTGATGCTAGAGACTTGAAATGTTCAGGGATGGTAGATCTTATTGGGAACTTGTGCCTAACAACTTTTGGGGGGTGGCGGTCGTCAGGTTAAAGGTCAAAGGTCAAACAACTAAATTTACCAAAACCTAATAACTTTTGAATGACTACAGGTAGGACTTTCAAATTCTCACAGTATATGCATATCAATGTGGGGCATAATTATATGCATAACAATGACCTGTTCGTGACGTCATTGAGGGTCAAAGGTCAAATCAACGAATCTTAACAGATTTTTGTGCAGCCTAAGGCTTTTGAACCGCTGATGCTAGACACTTGAAATTCCCAGGGATGATAGACCTCCATGTGAACTTGTGCCTAACAGCATTTGGGGGGTGGCGGTCATAAGGTTAAAGGTCAAACGTCAATCAAATATATCGATCAAAATTCTGATCAAACGCTAATAACTTGTGAATGGCAACTGGTAGGACCTTCAAGTTTACGGAGCAGATGCATCTCAACGAGGGTACAAAAGCACCAACAGTGATTAGTTTTGCGTGACGTCACTTGGGGTCAAAGGTCAAATACGCAAATATGTCGTTTGGCGTATAACTATTGATAGAAAACACATAGGAACTTGAAATGTATAGGGTTGATGTATCTTGTTATGTCCTTGCAGTGTACCAACTATAAACGTTCTATGTCACGTGACTCGGGGTCAAAGGTCAAAAAAACTGAAAAGTGCCGCCAATCTTGCGCAGTCTAAGGTTTTTGAATCGCTGATGCTAGGACTTGAAGTGTTCAGGGATGGTAGATCCTATTGGGAACTTGTGCCTAACAGCTTTTGGGGGGTGGCGGTCGTCAGGTTAAAGGTCAAAGGTCAAACAACCAAATTTACCAAAACCTAATAACTTTAGAATGACTACAGGTAGGACCTTCACATTTTCACAGTATATGCATATCAATGTGGGGAACAAATATATGCACAATAATGATTTGTTCTTGACGTCACTTAGGGTCAAAGGTCAAATCAACAAATTTCAGCAGTTTTTTGTGCATTTGAATGTTTTTGAACCGCTGATGCTAGATACTTGAAAATCCCAGGGATGATAGACCTCCATGTGAACTTGTGCCTAACAACTTTTGGGGGGTGGCGGTCATAAGGTTAAAGGTCAAACGTCAATCAATTAAATTGACAAATAGTTTGATCAAACGCTAATAACTTGTGAATGGCAACTGGTAGGACCTTCAAGTTTATGGAGCAGATGCATCTCAACGAGGGTACAAAAACACCAGCAATGATTAGTTTTGCGTGACGTCACTTTGGGTCAAAAGTCAAATACGCAAATATGTCGTTTGGCGTATAACTATTCATTCAAAACACATAAGAACTTGAATTTGATAGGATTGGTGTGTCTTGATATGTCCTTGCAGTGTACCAACCATGAACGCTCTATGTCACGTGACTCGGGATCAAAGGTCAAAAAACCGATAAATGTTGCCAATCTTGCGCAGTCTAGGGCATTTGAACCGCTGATGCTAGAGGCTTGAAATGTTCAGGGATGATAGACCTCGACATAAACTTGTGTCTCACAACTTTCGGGGGGTGGCAGTCATGTGGTTTGGGGTCAAAAGTCAATAATAGGAAAATGTTCACAAGCTCATAACTGTTAAATGACAACAGCTAGGACCTTCAAATTATCGGAGGATATTTATCTCAATGTGGGTAACAAAAATATCAATATAATGAAGGGTTACTCCAGAGCGCCTGACTTGGAGTCAAAAGCAAAAACGTGAAATTTCAGGAAACCTCATGAAAGTCAAGCAAAGTTATGTAATCCGTTAGAGGGCTGTAGAGATGCATGTTTTTGAGTTATTTTCGTATAAACTTTTTCATTGGTGAGTGAGCCGTATGAGTTTGTGGTTAAAGTGACGTTTTAAGCAGCAATAAGGGGCACATGGGAATTGGCCAAGTGGTTGGTGCATTGGACTCATGACTTAGCTTTGTGGATTCCTTGCATTGAAACTGTGTTCGCATTGCGGCGAAGAGTTTGTTAGAGTAATAGCTAGCATAGTCCGCTATCACATCATCAGGCTTGTGGTTTCGCGAAATGGGTTGTAATTAGCACTTGTTTGCTTTATTTCATTCACGCCTTATGCAATTGGGTAACTGGACAAATTTAAAACGGTTTGGCTGTACCTTGATCAATGTCAAAGTTTTCGTTGAAGCAGTCACAGCACTTTTACTTAATGCGAGCAATGTTGGTCTATCAGTCGTTTTACTGTTTAAGTTGCTAAAAAGTTGCCATTCATAAGTAAGTACTAAGTTGTAACTTCTAAGTGTCAACTTATCAACAAGTGTGACTTCAATTGATTTATCTGCAATACCTTGGGCGAAGTCTTATGCGAAATATTGCAGCCTTTAATTTTTGCGCAGATTGTTAAGCAGTGTAATCGCTGCTTTAAAAGTGAGTTTTGTGCCGCGATTTGTTGCCCTTAGAAACGAACACAAGCTCGATGATTTAATTTCGTTTTGTGTGAATGCAGTCGTCCTTGCAGCTGCACAAATCCTTCAAGAATCATGGCGTTTACTGTTTGAATCTACTGCAAGATTTGCCAGCTTGTTGGAAATGTCAGAGAAACAAGATGATTTTGCTGCAGACTTGTGTAGCATTGTGCCGGCCGATTAGCTCAGTTGCTAAGCCCACCCTATCGGTGCGGGAGGTGTGAGGTTCGATTGCCGGGTCGGCCAAATCGTCGAAATCTGGAAATCGTTGATCAGTTTTGAACGTTTTTTTTAATGAGTTTAAAATTTATTCGTTTTGAGTTAATAAAAATTTCAGTTGCTTCTTTCGGAATTGTTGTCAACATCAAATTAGAAAAAGGTGAACGATTAGCTAAAGGGTCGAGGGGGTTGGGGTTGGGGGAGTTGGGGTTGGGGTCGGGAAAGTTGTCGCCCTCGCGTCAAATCGTCCTTGCGTCAAATCGTCTTCGCGTCAAATCGTCTTCGCGTCAAATGCCACCTTGCCGTTGTTGGTATTGACGTGCTTACTGGTTACTTTGCGTGCAGGTACTGGTAAATAGTTACTTAGTTGAGCAGCCTTGTATGTGAATCACGCCTTTGGCCAGGGATGACAATTACCACTGACAGGCCCCAACTTGACGCTTCGCCTAACTTGACACTCCGCCACAATTTTCGGTTTGTACTGTACTTTTTAATCGATCGACGATAAAATAAGTCTTGAGTTGTTTTTCCGAAGCGAAGTGTGTGCTGTGGCATCTGAAATAAGTCGATTTTCAAAAAATGGGCGTCTTCAGTGTTTTTCCGGGGCCTCTCGAAAAAAGCATCTCCACGTTATTCCGTACCATAGGCCTACTGTTTCAAGTATATGTTTTAGCTTATTTAGGCCAGCTTAGTTGAGGCTTTTATATTGTTGAGGGAAAGCAAAGTTCGAATTACACTTTTGTCTGACTAAAGTAACACAGCATTATGCCTCATCTTTTTGCCAATTCTTTTATGTTACGTCAATGACGGAGAGTCCTAAGCCCCGTCAGATTACAAAATTGCCCCATTCTCTTAACTACTCTGTAATACAACCTCGTGCAGCCTAGTCAATATCTTTCCTTCTAAAATCACTTTTTCGTTGCTTGTGTAGTTGTTGGAGGGCCTTTTTTGCCGGGCGCCCTGGGCAATTGCCCCCGCAGACCCCCCTTAATACAGCCTTGACTGAAGTGTTACCTGTTACTTCAAACGTTTTCCTTCGCCATGTTACCAAAATCTTGTGTGCCTGTCCTGTTAAGAATATTTTTGCGCTATAGCTTTGGGTATGAGTTAAACTGGTATTTTTTGTGGTTCGTAAGTGTTCGGCTTTCAAAAAACTAAAATTATGTGTGTTGCATTCCGGCTGAGTGCTTTAAACGGTTCAGTAAGAGTTGGCGCTCCCTGTGACCAAATTACCGGTACAAAAACCACTCCAACCATCAAAGCGTTCATGAACTTTATTACATGGAGATAAGGGGCGGTATACTGCTCAACTTTTGTTGTACTTAACGCAACGCGTTAACTTTGTTTGTTTAGTAAGTTAACGCATTGTGGTTGGGCTACGGAACTGAGAATTGAGCACAGCCGAACCGTGCAAATCGAAAAACAGGTTTACATGGTAAGCGTTAGGTAAGATTCACACTAATCTACGCTACAAATAAAAAATGAAAATTAAGCAATATCATTCCACCACCTACTGTCATGTTCGATTTGTTAAAGCGATTTCAAGCTACTTACCAAGCTTTGCATTAAAAACAAACTTGTTTGGACTTATCAGGTAGAATTGCGTGAAAAAAACAAAACAAGAATTTTTTCCTAAAATTCATGATACGTAGATAGTAACATAGTTCTCCGTAAAAGCACCCCTCCAACCCCAATCCCCACCCAAATCCCCAACCTCACCCCCCCAATCCCAACACTCCCGACCCCAACCCCTTCAACCCCCCGATCCCAACCCCCCAACCCCCTCCGACCCTAACCTTCCCAACCCTAACCCCCTCCGACCCCAAACCCCCCGACCCCAACCCCTCCGACCCAACCCCCTCGACCCCAACCCCATTCCCCGTTCCAACCCCTCCGAACCCAACCCCTCGATCCCACCCCCCGACCCCAACCCCCTCCGACTCTAACCCCCCCCAACCCTAACCCCCTCTGACCCCAACACCCCCCGACCCCAACCCCTTCGACCAAAACCCCCCGATCCCACCCCCCTGACCCCAACCCCCTCCGACCCTAACCCCCCAACCCTAACCTCTTCTGACCCCAACACCCCCGTTCCCAACTCCTCCAACCCCACCCCCCGATTCCAACCCCCCCGACCCCAACTCTAACCCCCCGACCCCCTCCGACCCTAAAACCCCCCCAACCCTAACCCCCTCTGACCCCAACCCCCCCGTCTCCAACCCCTCCGACCCCATCCCCTCGATCCCAAACTCCCCGATCCCAACCCCCTTCGACCCCAACCCCCCTAATCCCTTCTGACCCCAACATCCCCGACCCAAACCCCCCCCGTCCCCAACATCCCGTCCCCAACCCCCCTGACCCCAACTCTCCCCCCGTCCCCAACTTCTCCGACCCCAAACCCCAACCTCCCGGCTCCAGCCCCCCATCCCCAACCCCTTCGACCCTAAAACCCCCGATCCCAACAATGTCCATCGGTCCCAAAATACCCATTTGCCCCAATTGCTGATTTGCCCTGGTGCTCATTTTTCCTGGTGTGCATTTGCCCCAAATGCCCATTTTCCCCAATGCTCACTAGCCCTAATGTCCATCGATCGGTCCCAAGGTGCCCATTCTGCTCCAAAGTGCCCATTTGCCGCAAATACCTGTTTGCTCTGGTGCTCATGTTTCCTGGCGCCCATTTTCCCCAAGTGCCCATTAGCTCCCAATGCCTACTCGTCCCTGTGCCCATTTGCCTCAAAAGTTCTTGTTTGTCCAATTAAATGCCCCAAATACCCATTTGCCCCGGTGACCAGTTGCCCATACAATTGCGCTCATTTTTCCTGGTGCCCATTTTTTTAAAGTGCCCATTTGCGCCAAATAGCTAAGTGACCATTTGTCCCTGTGCCCATTTATTTTACATTCCTAACCCAAGTCAAAACAGTAATGGTTTCTGCCGCTAGGGGGTGCTAGAATTGTAGTACGTGTGCCCCTATGCATAGTCGTACCCCACATGAAATCATAGAGCTTACATGGATTCATAAACATTTGCATGTTTTTCATTCCTCTTCAAAAACAATAATTTGATATATTCGGCCACTAGAGGGTGCTACATATCATTTTGCATTAGTCATTGTCATATCCCAAGTCCCCAAAATAGGGCGCCCCTTAGTCCTTTGCCAAACGAGACCTGCAACGTATTTCTCAGACAAAACAACATATTTCTCAGGTAACGTTACCAGCCCTGCAACGTATTTCTCAGGCAAAACAACGTATTTCTCAGGTAACGTTACCAGCCCTGCAACGTATTTCTCAGGCAAAACAACATATTTCTCAGGTAACGTTACCAGCCCTGCAACGTATTTCTCAGGCAAAACAACGTATTTCTCAGGTAACGTTACCAACCCTTATGGGTCTATCTGCCTGACTACGGTAAGGCGAAGGGAGGTCACTGTACTCACATGCGAAAGTTGAATACCGTAGAATACGGTAACTAGTTACAAAAGAACTGCAACTACTAGCTACAGCTGTACAGGAACTAATTATTTTTTTAGCAACTGTAACTGAGTTACTTTTCTGCAACAGTGCAAAAGCAACGGACTTTGAAACTAGGCTTAGCCGCTTAGTGTTACCAGTGTTGAGCTTATAAGAGTAAAAATTTTCACCATGTGCTTGATTAAACTTTGTCACAAGCACATGCTATTTACCCCAATTTCCAATAAATCTATGCCAAATAAGCTTTTTGCTCATTTTGCAATTAAAGGTGTGTTTACACAAAATACGATGAAATTTTTCGTACGTACAGTGACATAGGCTACGAAACTGTTAGAGGTTATGACGTAAAGCTACGCCACTATCCGCGGCATTCTAAAATACAATCGTTAGGGGCTTCGCAAAACAACCGGTAGGAAGCAAAACTGTTTGGGTTTGAATTGAGTGAAAGATATTTTCGTCAACTGCTTACGTCAAAAATCTGATAAAACTTCGTACGACAGCAGATCGGACTGAAATCGCACTTAGTGTAAACAGACCTTAAGCCAACTAAAATTTCTGTAATATACTACCGTACTGCACTATTCATGGACCGTACGGTAGTCTATTCTTGGTCTAACTACTAACTATCCTACACCCCTCTGTTAATCTTCCAGCAACTTAAGTCTACAGGCTTTTGCTCTTACTTTATTCCAACTAAAGTACCACCGGTATTCAGCAATACACTGCAAGTCTACGCAGTAGTGTTATACAACTATGCACTGTGTAGGTTCATACAGTACATGCAGCAAGTCCACTTAGCCCAACACAAAAACTAGCCATTACGGGTAGCTATTTTTTCCCGCAATTTATTTTTGTTTGAAATTACGTCACATATCGCAGGGGAATCTATGATCAAATGACGTCAGAGATAGTGGACAAGCCGATTTTAAAGCTCGATATCTTCTAAACTACACAATAAAAACACACTGGATCAACGCGAAAAAATTTTTTTGATTTTTATTTATCGATGCCTTTCATAAAATCAACAAATATTTTGACTTGAATGCCCCTTTAAGAAGCGGTGTGGTAAACATATGAGAGTTGGATCTGCGGGTAACTAGAGAGTGCCGTTGGTTAACTTTAATAAAATCACGGGTAAGATTGGGAGGATGAGCTTTGTGATAAATATGATACATGATTTTAGCAACTTCAAAATTATACAATTCGTCTAACTTTAAGATATCAAGAGTTTCGTAACAAGGTATTGCACTAGTCTCCCATTTCACTCGAGATATGAGTTTTACAGCCTTATTTTGTAGAGCAACGATTTTGTGGAGTTAAGTATTATATGTTGATCCCCATATCGGAATAGCATATAGTAAATGAGGATAGATTAGAGCATGGTAGAGTTGCACAAGTACTTCCGTAGGAAAAAAGGAACTTAGCTTATAAAGTATGCCAACAGCGCAAGCAATTTTTCTTTCGATATTTTTTATATGTACATTGAATTTTAATTTGTCGTCAATCCATAGTCCAAGGTATTTGACATTTTGAGTTTGTTCTATAAGTTGTCCTTCATGCCTGATATCAAGGTATTGAGTTTCGTTTTTTGTAGTTGAATTAATTATCATAATATTTGATTTTGCCGCATTAATTGTTAATTTGTTAGCTTTCATCCAGTTGCTGGCTTTTTCAATTGCCTGATTTAACAAAAGTTCTAAATCATTAGTTGTTTCAGCTTCCACTTTTATACACGTGTCATCAGCATATAGAACTGGTGCAGAGTCATAAGTATTGAAAAAGTCATTGACGTATATCGAGAAAAGAATGGGACCTAAATTCGAACCTTGAGGTACGCCATATTCTATGTCGGCAGTGGATGAAATTGCTTCGTTAATTGACACAAACTGTTTACGTCCCGTTAGATAAGTTTTTAATAAATTATATGCGTTGCCACGGATACCATAATAATCTAATTTTAGTAAGAGGATATCATGAGACACCGTGTCGAATGCTTTTTTGAGATCTAAAAAAATTAATCCAGTAATTTTTTTGTTTTTAATGTTGCAACTTATTTTATTCATAATATCAAGCATAGCATGTGTAGTAGAGAGATTTTCGCGAAAGCCATATTGGTTATCGTGTAGTATTTTATGCTTTTCAAGAAATTTGGTTAGTCGTGAGTAAATAAGTTTTTCTAAAATTTTTGAAAAATTTGATAGAAGGGATATTGGTCGGTAGTTATTTACTTCTGTTTTGAGGCCTGCTTTAAAGATGGGGATGATTTTCGCTGTTTTCAGACATTCTGGATAGATGCCGAAATCGAAGGAGAGGGAGTACAGTTGCGTGATATAGGGTGTTATTACATCGCATGATATGCGAATAAAATAAGAGTCAATGCCATCATTCCCCGCAGCTCTATACGTAGTCCTAGTGAATGAATAAGATTATACACCTCGTTATATCTAGGAGGCTCTAAGAATATTGAAGACAATATTTTCGATTTGAGGCAGTTTTTACATGAATTTGGGGAGGAGACTTGAGAGGCCAGTTTTTTTCCAATAGAAGCAAAATGCCTATTAAAAGTATCGGTTATGCCGTTACTATCAGATATAACTTTGTTGTCAAGTACAAGCCGATCAATTGCAGACTTCTTTCTTTTCTGTTTGGTAGCCGAAAGTGCAGAGTTGATTAGATCCCAAGTTTTACGAGGATTTCCTTTACTGAGAGTAAATTGTTCTTTATAAAAAATTTTTTTTGCCAGGTGCTTAACTTTGGTTAGTTTGTTTTGATATTTTTTGTAAAAACGCTTTTGTTCTTGATTACCCTCCAGGAAATATGTTTTATGTACCGGTAGTAGACGTTTGCGACGAATAGAAATCAAGATTCCTTTGGTTAACCACGGTTTGGTTTGAAGCTTTTTTTGTCTGCGTGAAAGATTCTTTAATGGCGCATGCATTTCGATTGTATTTTTGAAAATCGTAACAAAATCAGTAAACAGTTGGTTAAAGTTCTCCGGTGAGACATTTATAAAATGTTCGTTTAGGGAGTCTAGGTTTGCTTCTAATTGAGAGCAAAAAGATTCAGCATTAAAATTGCTTTTATCTCTGAATTGAAATGGTAAGTAGTCAAGAGGTTGATTCGTCAAGTTTAAGGTAAAAGAGAAAATAATATAGTGGTCACTTATGTCTGATTTTATGACACCAGGTAATTTAAGTTTAACATCATTCGTTAGAATATTATCAATTATTGTTTTTGAGGTGTTTGTAACTCGAGTGGGTTTTTGTATTAAGGGGAAGGTATGATTGCTCAGCAGCATGTGCAAAAGCGATTGTGCCGCTTGGCTCGAGGTGTTTGGGTCTAAATTAATATTAAAGTCTCCCGATAGATAGAAAATGCGATTCGTATTGATTACATTCATAATGCTGTCATTGAGGGCATTAATAAAATTTTCATGTTGATTTGTAGGATGGCGGTATACAACTCCTACTACATATTTGAGGTTAGTTTTAGAGTGAGTTATATTAATCCACAAGTCTTCGCAGTCTTCACATTTAATGTTAAAATCGTTGACAACTTCAGTTTGAAACTTATTGGAAATGTACATTGCAACTCCACCAGCTCTGCTCTTAGAGGGAGAATGAAAAAATTCGTACCCGGGTATAGTTATGTTCATTATAGGATGTGATCTTATCCACGTTTCGGAAATACATATGACCTCAGGAGGATTGGAAAGCGGTTGTAAAAATTCATAGAGAGATTCAAAATTTTTAGTAAGTGATCGAATGTCTAAATGTAAAATAAAAAGAGAGTTTGGTGGTCTAGAAGGAAATATTGAGTGGTCAGGTAGGTAATAGTTGCAGTCAGCAGAGTGTTCATACAATTTAAAAATTTTATCAGTTTCATCATCAGGGGTTGTTTGATCAGGGCGAAGAAAATCCAGGTTATCATCAAAAGTGCAGTACTTATCAATAAATTTGTTACACTTCATAACACAGTGAAAAACAAAAACTAAAAGAAAGACAACAGACTCTAGGAAGCAGCAGCGTTAAACCTGCGCATGAGACCGCGCTGCTGCTGCACAAATAATCGTACTAACCATACATAGAGAGCATTGACAGCTTTTAGATAGCTTACACCTTGTTACAGTTAATTAACATAATACATAGATGTCATCAGTGTTCCTTTGTGATTAATACCGTGAGTATGGTATTGTATGTCGAATTAATGTTCTGGATACACTCGTACGTCATCCACAAACAAACAATATTCACAATTTTGGATTTTCCATACAGTTTTTTTCTTGTTGTTTCTAGCATCTTTGTAGAAAGGAAGTAGTCTCTTTTTTTGCTCTTGCAGCTCTTTTGGAAGATGTTCCGTAGCATAGACATATTCTGTAGCACTGTATGCTTCTCTGTTCTTCAAATTATATTGCTTAAGATGTTTCAGGTTTTGAGTGAATTTTTGCTTGTCAAATATTGTGCTAAATTTGATAATAATCGGCCTCGTTATTTTACGATGTCTTTTATCATAGATAGGGTGCTGTGGGAGACTGTGTATATCGGCTAAAGAGATTGAGCTCGTGTCTGTGATATTGAGACCCTCTTTAATAAATTTTTTAAATACAGTTTCCGTTTGTTTACAGGTTTCCCATGGATTCGAGTCATTCTCTGGAATTCCCTGAATTAAGTAGTTAAGGCGTTTACTGTAAAGTTCTTTACTTAATCTTTGAGTTTCAGCTTCTTTTCTCAGTTGATTATTTTCCTCTTTCAGCTCTTCGATATCATCTTCTAATTTAGTGATTTTTTCATCTTGATGGTCTTGTTCACTTTCGATCTCTTTAAATTTAGTGTCATATTCTTGCATCTTGGTTTCTAAGTTCTCGAATTTTTTTTCCAGATTTTCTAATTTTTTTAGTCTTTGATCCAAGCTTTTCATGGTGCTTAATATTTCATCAAGTTTGTTTTCGATATTATTCATTTTGAAGATTGTTTAACTTATAGTTGAATTTAGTTTACAGCTCAGACACAACTCAGTTACTGTTTGCTCAGTTTTCAATTTTTGCAGCGAGCACGCACGTTTACTGCTGCGCAGACCTTGCCGCTTTTTCTCAGCTAGAGCTCATTGAAACACGTCTGTTCTCGACAACAACTTGCATCGAATGACGACTCACACCAATCCTAAATTCCTTGTCGCCACTAATTTCCTTGCGCCAACGGCAGGGCCGTATCCAGAAATTTGTTCAGGGGGGAGGCTAAATTAAAAAAAATTCCGGTGGTGTGACGGAGCAGCGAAGGCTCGCAAGGGCCGAGCCCTTGAAGGAGGGTCTGGGGGGGTTCTCCCCCAGGAAAATTTTGAATACCTGAAGCCAATTTTGCGCATTCTGACGCATATCTGAGGAAAAAATCGCCCAGATTTGGACAGAGGAAAAAATCGCCCAGATCGACCAACCATACGTTTACTTCGCACGCGATATAAAAAAAAATTATGGTCCTTGATTGACCTTGCGTATATAATCACTCACCACAGTTGCTTTTTGTGGCATCTCATCTGAAAAACTCACTTTAGAGTTCAATACTTTTCCGTTGATTTTATATGTTGCAGCTCAGCGAGAAGTGTGATTTGCGTTGAATGATGTAATTGATCGCTAGACAACCAGGCCCAGACAATTTATCAAAAACGAATGACTACCTACCAAGGAAATGTTGTGAAGGAGCGTGCATAGGCTAATCAAATATTTTGCGAAAGGTGTTGGCTGGACCAAAAACTTACTTCGGTGATTTTATCGATTTTTGTCGCAGATTTTTCTCCATCACCTCAAATTGCTTTCGGCAATTTCTTGATTACGCACCGCAGACGGTGTCAGAGCAATCTTTTCGGACATTTGACCGAATTGGTTCTATTAATTTCGGTCATTGAGAAAAAAAAATCGAAAAATAACCGACAAATGACCGAAAAAAAGAAATAGGGCCAATTTAGGGAAATAATTACCATCTATTTCATCAAAAAACATGCCTGTAGGCTAATCTATACAACTTATTACTACGGTCACATGTGCAGAAGCACGTTTGGACAATCAGGATAAAAGCCTTATTTAGTAGGCTGTTTTCATTTTTTATAACCTACGACGTTATAATTAAAATCAAGTTCCAACACTTCACGCTTCTTCACTTTTCACTGCTTCAAGGTATTTTTCCCCGAAATCCAGTTGATCGAGAAGTTTGACGCCAGTAAATCAGAAGTAGGAAGCGGCGCGCCTTTGGAAGAAGTCAAATGGCACCATAGGTGGCACATTCGTGCTTTGCTGTAAAATTGAAAATTATAATTTGCAACACCAACACGAACGTGAATGCTATTTGGGAAAAAAGTTTCGAAGAATGAAATGAGAGCGATGAGAGAGACCTATACATTAGCTCACGCGCTTCGTTATGGTATCGTGACGTAAGCGTACACTGCAAAACCGCATTGTCGTGATTGTCCGATGATCTGGACACCTTGCGCGGCGTGGCTGTAGTTAAATACACATTTTTGCCGATTGAATATTTTTGCGCCAAGTAACAAAAGTAATGAAATTCTGGGCCAATTAGCACATATTTCGCAATTTCTGCACCAGCTGGCGCAGAAATTGCGATAGTTTCTGCGCCGGATATATGCGCCGGATATATCCATAAGGGCTAGTAACGTTACCTGAGAAATACGTTGTTTTGCCTGAGAAATACGTTGCAGGGCTGGTAACGTTACCTGAGAAATACGTTGTTTTGCCTGAGAAATACGTTGCAGGGCTGGTAACGTTACCTGAGAAATATGTTGTTTTGTCCGAGAAATACGTTGCAGGTCTCGTTTGGCAAATGACTAAGGGGCGCCCTATTTCGGGGACTTGGGATATGACAATGACTAATGCAAAATGATATGTAGCACCCTCTAGTGGCCGAATGTATCAAATTATTGTTTTTGAAGAGGAATGAAAAACATGCAAATGTTTATGAATCCATGTAAGCTCTATGATTTCATGTGGGGTACGACTATGCATAGGGGCACACGTACTACAATTCTAGCACCCCCTAGCGGCAGAAACCATTACTCTTACATGTCATTTTGTCATACCCCAAGTCCCCCAAATAGGGCGCCCCTTAGTCATTTGCCAAACGAGACCTGCAACGTATTTCTCGGACAAAACAACATATTTCTCAGGTAACGTTACCAGCCCTGCAACGTATTTCTCAGGCAAAACAACGTATTTCTCAGGTAACGTTACCAAGGCCTCTCGATATATCCGGCGCAACATACCAACTTTCCAATCTGGATTACAGGTTCCTTGTGAAAGGTTGGAGTCTGCACAAGAGATGGCATGGGCTGCTGAGAGACTCGCTAGGCCTATAAAGTCATTAACTGGTCGTTTTACTGGTCTGCTAACGACCCAGTTTCATCTGTTGTTCATTACTGGGCTGCTAACGAGCCGGTAACAATTTTTGAAATCCGTTAAGTTTGTATAATGTGATTAAAGGTTCATAAAAAAATGATCTTTGGGCGGGCTGGGCCATATTGGTGGTACCAGTATGAGTTTCCGGGTTGGTTACAGTTACTGGGCTAGAAGTCCCGAGCCTCAAAAAAGTCAGCCCGAGCCATCTCTACAGCTCTTGTCTGCACTGTGCTGCCTGTGCATGCAACTTCTTGTTCCCAGTGCAGTACTTGGATAGACACACAGTTAGACCTATTGGTGGCGATACCTAGTCTAAACTAAAGACAGCTTGCAGGCTACTGGGCTAGATTACATTCAAGTTGCTATTACCAGATTACCCGATTACCGGTAGGCCTATCAGATTGAGTTGTTGCAACTCTAATCCATGCCAGTTTCGGACAACTGTCTACATATGGATGAGTTTCAATCACAAAAACCCTCAATTCCTTCTGGTAAGTTTGCTCAATGAATATTGTACCGGTATTTGCTGCACGTTCAAATTAGGGTATAACAAATGCTGTGCCCCATGAGCATTGCCACTTTGAAAACAAAACATTTTCCCAAAAAAACTGTTAACTGTTAGGCAGTGTCTAGAGCACCCGCTTGGTTTCCATAACCAAAAGGCTGCATCACCAGCAGTTTGGTACGGTATCTTTCCATAATGATGTCGCTGTCATGTGGTGTCCAGTTTTCCTATGCTGCAGCGGATTGCTTGTTTGTTTCTATGAAAGTCTGCCGATGCTCTAGACACTTCCTTACTTTTAATCTTACATGGATCTGATTTTGCTCTCATAAAACTGGAATGTAGCAGTAACAATAACGTATCGTATGATCAGTGATATGAGATACTGGTATATGGGATTACCGGTACTGTATTTTTCAAACTGTATGGTGCGGTAACACTGTTTGTCAGTGACATGGTCTAGCGTTACTGTGACAGGTTCAACTTCAGACTTACAGCTGGAGCTGATTGCATTTGACATACCAGGTGACTGCCGACTTTCAACAACACAAGCTCACTTCGCAGTCTCCCTCGATGAAACCCCTTTTACACTTTGGCAAATTTGGTTGTGACTCCACTACAAATCATAAAATTTAGAGTTGCAGTGGAGTTGCATTTGCAGTTGGTTGCATTCACTGGTAACGGTGTTGCAGCGGATTTGCCAATGGATAATAAATTTTCAACATGTTGAAAAATCTGGCTGCAAATTTTTAAGTGGTAATGGAGTCGGAACAAGTTGGCTAGGGTGTCGCTGTCAATTTTGAATCAAATTTGTGGTGATTCTACTACAACTCATGGAGAGTCCACTGCAACACTAGTCAGCTAGTGTGAAATCAAAAGTTGGCCCAAAAATGTAAGGTGATAATTACGACGCAATAATCACAGCCTATGAAAAAAAAAACTCCTGTGTAAATCAGAATCGAAGACAGCCTCAAACTGTCTGGTTAGCTGATTGGTTAAGACGTTGCTGTCAGTGCGATAGGTCTGGAGTTTGTTCCCTAGGCTGCTCAAATCAGAAGCAGTGTCGCCAGCGACTCGCTGCTGCTGTGATATTTCTTTGAACTTCGAAACTGTGTTGCCCAGGCGCTAAACTGTGGAGATGGTCCTTGCCTCTCAATAAATGCTTCAGCGTATTATCACAAGTATAATGAAGGTTGGATTTCTAAAAACAGTTTTGTAGCCTAGGATTTCTGCTAGGGGGAGGGTGTGGAGTGGGCTCTCCGCTTCCCCTAAAAAAGTTCTAGCCCCCCCTAAACAAAACTCGTTATTAATTTGTGTATGCTATAGCCTACCTAGAAATAGCTCGCCCCCTCCCCCCCTGGAAACATTTTGCTCTCCTAAGCATTCACTTCTGGTGGCAAGCCTGTTGTAACCAAAGGAGCGGGATCGAAGCCCCCCTCTGAGAAAGTCTTAAATTTTCAAAAAGATTTACACGCTAGACAGGATTAAATCTTGTGTATTGTGAATCCTTGCCTGCCATTTCTGACTAGGCTGCAATGTGTTCATTTTTACTTTTTTGTTTTTGGCACTTGGTGGAAGATGTTATTAAAAAAGTTACCAGGAGGGGTAACCATAATTTTTATCAGGGATAGGAGCCCACGCTTAGTGCAATCATAATGTTTTACTGATACTGTTCTGCATTTGTATGATACTAGAATATTTTTGTTTCCTGGGTACACCTTTATGTAGCTTGGTCAACTTTGAAGGTTGGTTTGTATTTTTAATTGAATATTGACACTGGCTATTAGGTTCATAAAGTATTTCAAGAAAATTAGCTGTCGTGTTTTGAAGTTTGATTCCACTTTTCTTTCAAAACTTTCTGACACATTCACCTTCTACTAGGCTAGGACTGTGAAAGAAGGTGGACAGGGGTAAATGACTTATGGGCCCATGCTGATTTAGGGATCTATCAGAAGCTTTAACAATATCCGAAAAAGTGACAGTAAGTTTGGTTTACAATCGCATTATAGCAGGTCTCCGGCTTTAGGATAAACGATTAATTAGTTTCAAGCATATGATACTGTAAATAATAAATTGTTTTTCTAACCAAAATAAAGTTCATTTTAATTCTTGTAACTGCCCATGTTTCATGCGAAGCAGTTTTGCCAAGGCTTTACCCAAAACTTCCTTCGATTACACCAACGTTTTGTGCGTTTTTTTACTGGTAACTTATGCAGCAGTTGCTAATACAAACATTTCTTCTTCAGCAAGCAAGATAATGCCCTGACTAGACATTTTGTGACGGGAAGTGACTCTAAATCGCAATGGTTTTTGAAGGAAGTTCGCTACGGAGTTGCAAGTAATTTGCAGCTGAATCGCAGTAGTGGAATCGGCATGGTACTGCGACTTCGCAGTAGTGAAATCGGCATGGTACTGCGACTTCACAGTAGTGAAATCGGCATGGTACTGCGACTTCACAGTAGTGAAATCGGCATGGTACTGCGACTTCACAGCATTGTAGAACACAAGAGGTTTGCAGTAGTGTCGCAATTAAATTTGCCAAAGTGTAAAAGGGGCTTTACTGTTGTGTTTTCAGTTCAATATAATTTGAAAATAACCTATTTACACACTATTGCTTCACTTGTTTACTGATTTTACTTTTCTGTTAATTACTTGCTGCTTGTTTTTTTCTCGCATGTCAGTGTGCCTGGGTGTTAACCTATCACCATTGTGTTGTAATTCAATAAATAAAAAAAAATAAAAAAAAACAAAAACCTCAGTTATTAGTTAAATTGGTATGATAATTAGTTAACTGTTAACAACCAAACAGGAAATATTTTTGTACTGGTAAGTTATTACTTTTGGAGGTAAGGTGCACCAGGTGATAAGGTGGACTATGGATGCATGAGAACTACTCTACTAGCAATCCAATTGGATTAGAGCTTGCTCATAAAGCTCAACTTTATCCAAAAATGAGACGCATCATAGGATGGCACTATAAGATGACCATTCAGTTTTTGAAAAATTATAGAGGATTCTTAGTGCTTCTCATGGTTCAAAAATATGGTGTAGATGCTGACAAACTATTGGTTCAATTGTAGAGGCTGCAGCAAATGTAGCCCCCTAAATGAAAGTAGAAGCTGTTTGTTTTAAGTAAGCTTTTATGAGCATTGGTAGGTTCTGTGCAATGTATAAATATTTGCAATATTTTTTTAAGGTATTTTCAAAGCTTTGAATCACAAATTTGCTACAACGTTTGATGATGTTAAATTGTCAAGATATTTATGGCAGCATTCTGTGGATGCTGAGAAGGAGCAAAGACTTATAAGATGGATCACCTTGAGTTTGAGTTTACACAACTCCCTGTAAGTGTGTTGCGATTGATTGAGTCATGGTGCAATGACATGTGTAGGGCAATTTTTTGTCATAAAAGTTTTATTTTTTGAGAAGGTCTGTTTTTTATGTAGTACCCTAAATATTAATCAAAACTTTTGTAGGATGTTCAGTAAGGGAGTTAAAAAGTCATACAGAAGTCATATTTTATACAATAAGTCATAAGATATGTTTTTGGTCTTAAAAGTTATAAATTGAAACATTGTTTCCGAATTCAGTATGTTGGTGGTGCAAAGATGAAGCTAGTCTGACTATCTCCGTTATTGTTATTACTCTATGACGCCATAGTTATCTTGCTTAGAAATCTGAAACTAATTCATTCATGCCATTATGAATTCCATCTATAAGCGTGTAGCTGCAGGTAGCGACTTTCTTAAAATCGCCTCTGGTGGTGGTGCAGATCTATCAAACCACTACCCTGCTGAGGTAGTGCTGCTTCAAAAAGCATAACCTACTTCGGCTTCCGCGGAACGCTCTTTTTTATTCTGAAGAAAATGCTATTTTCTGGATGGAGTTTCGACAAGAACAATGCCCGTTCTTGTTTAATCATGTGGTTCAACTGTTCAAAATAAGTGATAACAAGTTCAGTACTTCGACTCGGCTGCATAGTTTTTAAGAACCAGACAAAAATATTAGGTCATGTTTTTAGAATTATGGAGTCATATTTGGAAATAATTAGGTCATAAAAGAATTGCCTTAGTCATGTCTAAACTAAAAAGTGATAACAAGTTCAGTACTTCGACTCGGCTGCATAGTTTTTAAGAACCAGACAAAAATATTAGGTCATGTTTTTAGAATTATGGAGTCATATTTGGAAATAATTAGGTCATAAAAGAATTGCCTTAGTCATGTCTAAACTAAAAATATAAAAAGCTGAAACTTCTCAAGCCTGTGCTAAGCTGCCTTCTTAGGTCGTAGTGCAATAAAACTAAGAATCTGTGGTGTTTGACAATGATACCAGAAGTGGGTGATGCCATCTGCCCTCTACTTAGCTTTTTTTTGGTTGTAATTTTGGTAGAATTTCGACTAGCTTAATCACTTGCTAATTTTTTGACTAGTTTAACTTTCATGCACTGTTTTTGTCATCGTAAAGTTTTTTTCTGGTAATAATAATAAAACGAACGTCGTCGTTCCTGGCCTGCTGAATGGGAAGTCAGAACGACTTCCACGTGTTGTGTTGGAGAATAGAACTTCCTCTATCACCAACAGTTGCGCAGCAACTCCAGCCATAGGGTACCATAGACCGGAACAGTGCTGTTTCGAGCTATTAGACTATTACCTGAGTGCTATTAGACTATTGCCTGAGTGCGGCTGATGAGGGCTAATAGCCTGAAACAGCGCTGTTCTGCTCTGCAATTTTTTTCTGGCTTGCTTTCAAGTTTCCGGCATTTTCAATTTTATTTTTTTGAATACTGGTATATCATATAAAGATAACCTATGGAGAAGCTTGATTGCGTAAAAAATTGCTATGATACAGTAAAAGTATTATTATGCTAGCTCTAGTAAGTTTAAAAATTGAAATTTTTGGGTTTGTTTTCTAAGTTAAATGATCGTAGCTTCAGCTTTTAAATAGATTTTTTACTGCAATAATTGTAAAAAGTACACCATGCAGTATGTGCTTTGCAAGTTTCATACACTGAAAATTATTGAAATCATGTTTAATTATTTGTATATCTGTGGTAGTGTGGTGTAGTGAATTCATCTATGAAATAAAGTTGACTCAAAAAAAGCGTTATCTATTCCATGCTGTTGGTTGACTTCTGGGTTAATGGACCTAACAAACATGTCAGTTGTCTCAGTGTGGAAATGGTTGATAAAACATTGTAAGTTGTGACCCACTCTGTGGAGGACCAACATTTACAGAATCTGTGCCAATGATAAGGGTTATGCATTTTACAGCGCATTTATTTTGAAGTTTTTTTTATGTTGTTAGAAACTCCGAGGTTAAAGAACTCATGTGGAAAACCTTGGTTGATTTTTTATTGAGCTTGGAGCGAAGAGTTAATTGCGAAAAAAATCAGAATGAAATTGAGATTAAGAGTGCTTTTACTGATGTAAGTTTGAACGCAGTGTATTATTTGCATGCTGCTGAGCGTTTTCATATTTGTGTGACTAGCTATGCTTTATCCACGTGGAAAGAGTCAAGGCTAAAGATACAATTATTTCATTTAAATTTTGATTAAAAATTGCAATTTTTTTAATTTTTTTTTTTTTATTGTATTTCATTTTCAAAGTCAGTTCGTAAAATTTGCGGTCATTATGTGCTTTTTATCACATGAAGCATGTATTTTATACTTCTAAAGTTCAACCACATTCTTGTTGTGATTTCCTTATAATTTCATCTTCGCTTTTTTACAAATGTAAAGAAAGTGATTGATAAGTTTCACTTGCCTGGGAGTTGGAATGCTTTGTAAAACCTTTTTGTTGCATTTCGCAAGAATATTACTGTCTCGGCATTCAGCAATTATTTGTTAGGCTGTGAAATTATGGCACCTTCAAAGACGTGTATTGATTCGTGTTGATTTTGACAGCATTTTCTTGAGGAGCTCTCTCATCAGACTGACGATAATCTTGTTCTGCATTTGATTGATGTTTGCAAATGTTTATGCTTTAATTCAAAAATTCTGAGCGAGTTCTCAATTCGCTTTCAAACTTCGAGCAAACTTGCTGGTGCTTGGTTAAACTTTTTGAACAGGTAAGCAATGTGCGGTTTTTCATGGTCACTTCTATTGCCTGATGCTTTGCTGATTAAAAATCAGATTTGGTTTTAGCATTGCTATTAAATTTTCCAGCGTCCAACCAGTGGCGCTTCCAAGAGAGGGGAGGGTTAGGGGCGCGAAACCAGGGCTGCGAACTCTAACTCGCTGGAACTCGATCGTTTTTGCCGAACTCGACAAATAAAAACAATCGAGTTCACTAATTGAGTGCTTTGAATTTATTGATTCAAATCTCTTAAAACGAACTTCACTTTTGATTTTTGTTATTGATTGAATGATTGCAAATTTGCAATTTTGGTAGGCTACCGATACTGCATTACTTTGCATTTCATTTTGCGTTGTCTCATTGAAACTTATATATTGCATCATAATGGGTGATCACGGGCGCAGCCAGGGGAGGGGATTAGGGGGACCTGTCCCCCCCTTTTCAAGGTACAGATTTAAAAAAGTTATTAAACTATGGTATCTCCATTAAAATATTTTTAACCTAAGCATGATCAAATTGCCAGAAATGCGCCAGGTAGTGAGAATAATGCCGCTGTGTCGATAACTAGCTGTATTGTATTGCCATTGCGTTGAATTGATTGCCCCAATACGTCAGACAACCAAACACAACATATGATTAATCGCTGTTACATTCTTTCTACTTAAAGAATGCATTAGTGCTCTGCCCCTGAAAAGTGTGCCATCAAGCCAGAGCCGGCGCCAGAGCAGTCGACTTAGGGAAGCTAAACGTTTATCAGGGGGAAACAAAGTTTAAAATTAAGCACAAAAGCCGCTGTCTTTAAAAGAGAAAGCTTATTAAATGGGAAGCCAAGAATGTCGATTGGGGGAGGGCCAGACCCTTTGGCGCCGGACCTACATCAAGCTATCTACCGTGCTTACTGCTCATTTGCACATGTCATCAGTTGTACACTTGCAGAAAAGTAACAAGAAAAAAAGTGGCCGATTTTACTTACCGTAATAATCAGTGCGCAGTGGTTAGCAGTAACAATTCTAGTCTTGCCGAGGCAAAAAAAAAACTTCTGATTTACGGTCTGACTGTGGGGCAACAATAGAATCAAATCACTCATTCTTCAATACAAACTAATAGGCCCGGCTAAAACCTTCTTAGTAGCGGTACAATAATTCAATGAAAAAAAATTGTCCTCCCTTTTTTGTTTCTGGCTGCGCCAGTGTGGGTGTTCCGTGAGATTTCCATCAAAACGTAGAGCAATGTAGCGGCCTGCTCACCTGCTGCTGTTTGCGTGTTACTAGGTTAAGGTTTGGTTGTGGTTAGAATATTTTGAAGCTGAGTAAATCAATAAATAGGTCAAGAGAGTGCTGGGCTTTAGTGGTAAGGGTAGGGTGCGAAAGTTTAATTTCGTAGTTAGATGCTGAGTCTGCTGATATTACTTAAAGATCTTGTTTTCAGTGTTTCAGCTGGATTGGTAAAATATTTTTTAACTCAGAGTTCGGTGGCGCTAAAAAAAGTTTAGGATTCAATCTAGTGAATTTACTGACATTTTATTGAAGATGGCGCTATAAGAAGTTACAGAGTAAGTCGTCATAACTTTCTGCCAGTAGGCCAGGAAGGACATTGCTTTTTTTTTTTTTTTTTAGTCATTGCTCTTCACCCTGGCCACGTAAAGGATTTGACCAGCGCGGTGACGTAACCACACGAGTGGATACGTACCACAAAGGTTAAATTTTTTAAGATATATTTATCCGAAGGGATGAGTGATCCAGTCAAGTTCATTCGTTCTGGAAGAAGAATGTATTATACCTGAGGGTGGCTGATGAGGGCTATTAGCCCGAAACAGCGCTGTCCCGCTCTACGGTAAATTTGACTGAAGTGCTTTGCACTGTTGGCAATGGAGAGCTGATATTAGCCTCCGACCCAACAAGAGGAAGTCGTCATGACTAGAGATGTAAGTGTTTTTTTTGCCTTTGTTTTTTTTAAAAAACCGTGTTTTTTTTCAAAAAAACATGGCCTAAAAAAAACGTTTTTTTTGCAAATTTTGTTGCAAGCGGGAATACTGATTGTGCTTAGCTATTTCCTGGCTTCTGACAGTAATCCCATCTCCAATGGTTCTTATATCTTCGAAATCAAAGTGCTTATTGAAGCAGTTTTAAGGGTTCCGCGGTGGCTGGTGGGTCATGCTCAGTGGCGTACATTAGGGTGATGCAAGCGCCCCATAATTTGAGAAAATTGATTAAGAATGCCTGGCCTTTTTTTGGTGGTGAGGTTCATGCTAAAAACGATCCCTGTGAAGTTTGAAAAAATTTGACGCAAGTTTGGGGGTGGCAGCAGACCCCCAAAAGTTCATCGAGGGTCAATTTTTGGAAAAATGTCATAACTCAAAAACCGCTGGGCCTAGAAAGCCCATTTTATATTCAAATGATGCAGAATGGCCATGTTTCTATCTGCTGTAAAAGAACATTTTGTTGTAAATCTCATAGTTATCAAGTTATTTTCAAAAAACTACATTTTACCTCGATTGAAGGCAAAATTTATTCGCAATTTTTGAGTCGGATAATGAATACTTTCTTAAACTTGGTTCAGACAGCTGTTAAATTCTTCTTCATACCGGATTGCACATGACATGGTATATTTTGCCCAAGCACAAAGCATACAAAAATTACCAACAAACTGAAAATGCACTGAGAAGTAGACTTTAATATACCGACACTGTAGAACTGCATCACAATTTTATAAACCAAGTTTTTGATTCAATCTTCCGTTTGCGTTGGTTGGGAACTGCTTTTCTGTTGTTTTTAACAACTTGTAATATGCTTTGAAGTCGACTTTCTTGCTGACATATGTTAAAAGTCATGGCATAACTTGACACCCCGTTCTGCGGAGTCATTGACCATACAAAGATGTCTAACAACTCCCATTGCTGAAAGATACGATTGATCTTTAGGCCTCTCTGACACAGGAGTATGCAAGAAAGCAGTGTCCAATTTCAAAATTTTGAAAAACAAAAAACTATCTTTGCCAACAAATCTCTCTAGATCAGCAGTTCACTCTTTCGGGAGTACGAGAAAACTGGGCTTGTCATATTCTGCACCTGTTCTTCTTGGGTTCAATCCTTGCCTTCTGATACAACGGCAACACTGCCTTCACAGTGTCATTAGCTGCATCTCGCTTCCTTTTTGAAGCATGATGAGAAAGGAAGCATAGCAGCACTTGTCGAATTGTAGGCAATCTTGATCCTTGTATCTGTTTATCCGTTTCTGTAGGATTAGTATCCAACAAGAAAAAACGAGGATCTCTTAATTTAGACATGCTACTCTCAATCTGTTATAATGTAGGTGAACTAAATATCAGCTAGATACCTGCAAACCACCAATTTATTTATAATATATGCATTAATGCACTGGATTTTGATACCGTTTTTGTCAACTTACTGTCTTTACTGTGGTAGCTTATTTGACTTTTCAAGGCATGTACCTTTTTATCAAAATAACTAGCAAAAGTTTTCCTTTGTAGCTGGCAATAGCTACTCAGAAACTTGACTGACCTTCATGCTCAACCATTGCTATTTGCGTTTAATTTTGCTGCTACTGTATTACCGGTATCATTTTCTAAACGTCATATGGTCATACAGGATTACATCACAAAGGACCCAGCTGCGATAATAACTGGGCAACTACAAAGAAATTGCTCACTATTGAAAACTAACACAATTTTAACTATTACAACGTATCAGTAAGGGTGACTGATTCTTACTTGACGATGTGCTAGTGCCTAAAAACTTGGTTTAAACTTGCTGTTCATTCTAAAAATATGCTACAAAGCATATTTTTGGGACTTTTGACAATATTTTTGACTACCCTTAATCAAACATATCAGCAAATATAAAAAAACTTTTCTCTAAGCCGATCAAGGTAAAGTGTAGTTTTTTGAAAATAACTCGAAAATTTTGAGATTTACAACAAAATGTTCTCCTGCAGCAGATAGAAACATGGCTATTTTGCATCATTTGAATGTAAAATGGGCTTTCTAGGCCCAGCGGTTTTTGAGTTATGACATTTTTCCAAAAATTGGCCCCCGGTGAATTTTCGGGGGTCTGCTGCCACCCCCAAACTTGCATCAAATTTTTTCAAACTTCACAGGGATCGTTTTTAGCATGAACCTCCTCACCAACAAAAAAATGTACAGCTTTTTTGAAGTTGGTCGGGGCGCTTGCATCACCCTAGCGTACATTTGTGAAAATTATTGGGGGTGATGAATCATTGCACCATCAACTAAAACGTCAAGACCGAGTCAACTTCTGGGGGGCTCCGCCCCCCAGACCCCCACCTCTGTTTTTCTTTGCACGTTATCTCGTTTCAAAAGTTTTGACACTGTCAGCATGAACTTCTTCAACTAGTATAGACTTGAACAATGTTTACAAAACAACATGTCGGTACAGAAAATAAGCTGTACGTTTTCGGACAAATCGTCAGTCCTTCATTATAGCATGATCAGAAGTAAAAAGTTAACGCTCGGCAAACTAAATGAGCGAAAAGCAAAACAGCAAGGGTACGGTTGTGCTTTTCGCTTGAATTAGTTTGCCCTGGGCTCGTTAGCTTTCCATTTTCGATCATGTTCTGATGAAGGACGGCAGCGTGGCCGAGTGGTTTCGAGCGTCGTTTTTACGACGGTCATGATCGCAAGGTTGACGGTTTAACTCCCACCCAAGCCTCGTTGTTGCATTCTTGAATAATATGCTTCATGGCAATTATCTCTGCTTGGAGGAATTTAACTAGACGCAAATTGAAGAAGTCAAGCAAAATTCAAGCGGAAAAATCGGAAACAAGGGCAACTCCTAAGCGAGTCTGGAACTCTGGATTCGTCCTATTCATAGCGTCTCCGTCGCTTTCTCGTGATAGGAGGATAAAAATAAAGAACTCATCATCATCAAGGACGGTGGAGTTGTTAGAAAACGCTTGGCATATTTTCTGCATGTTATTTTCTATTTAAAAACGTTAAATGTTTTATGTTCTGAACTTATCTGTTGCTACAATAAAGATCTATCTCCCAAACTTATATTAGGCTGCGAGCTGATAGCTAAGATAAAGCTAATATGCTGACAGCTGCTACGAAAAGTGATGAATCAAATAATATTGATTAATTTAAATGGTCACAAATTGTGACGAAACTTTACCTCTCAAACAGCAAATCATTGGAAATGTATTAACCTAATCACTACCAGATAGTGAAATTGTCGGACGTCATTAATTATGTACTATCAACAAAATTTTAGATCACAATACCTGATCGCAGTGTTGGGCGACCTTTTTTTAACGCGGTCAGATCACCCTTTCAATAGCTATTGAAGGCCCACTGCATTTAAAACTGCGACTAAAGAACGAATAAATTATACAACATGACTAAAAATGAAGAAACGATGCGTTGTTTTAAAAGTAAAGAAAATGCAAAGCGCGTGCTTTTTTTTCTACTCGCTCGCATCGATAGAACTGAAGAAACAAAGAGAGCATTGCATGAAAGAGATACAGACACACGGCACTCGTTTTTGTGCATGACGTTACGGGTTTTGCTGTTATAGCCATGTACCAAAATCAAATCTTCATTATACTCGTGGTATTATGCCGAAGCGTGTAATGAGTGGCGAGGCCCTGGGCAACACAGCTCCGAAGAAATTTCATAACAGTGGCGAGCCGTTGGCGACACTGTGTCGTTTTGACTGGCCCGAGAATCAAAGCCAAGACCTCCCGTACTGATGGCGTGCGCTTAACGACTGAGCTAACCGGCCGGTGTAGCCATGTACCGCCGGGAGAAAAAGAATTGGATTGTTTTACACGCAAAGCATCAAAGGGAAGGTTTTTATTATTAGTTGTATGGGCTTACTTTTTATTTGCAGCTAGCATGCGGCCCACAAGGACTTTGTAAAACGGAATAGCTCGCCGCCACGTCCACAGTTGGGCCGTTGCCCACAGGTTGCCGACCACTGCCTTATCGGCGGCTTAATCCAACCGGTGCAAGCCACTTGCACGATTTACCATTTGAGCATGGCATGACAAGTTTATGGAGACTGGTCGTGTGTAGCAGAAACAGGGAGCTGGCCGACCTCAAATATCAGAAGAAGAAATTGAATCTGTGCGAGTGGCATATACCAGAAGCCCTAGAAAGTTTATTTGCAGGCTTCTACCCAATTGCAGATCCCACGCTCCACTATTCACAAAGTTTTGCTTAAAAATTTGCGATTTTATGCTCATACAGTAAAGTGCAGTTACTGCAAGCCCTTAAGCCAGAAGATAAGCCACGACGAAAAGAATTTGCAGTGAAGATGCTACACAAATTAGATGTAGATTCAGGATTTTTGAAACGTGTTTGTTTCAGTGACGAGTCAACATTTCACGTTTCTGGATTAATAAACAGACACAACTCGAGAATATGGGGCTCGCAGAATCTGCATGAAACCTACGAGCTTTAACGAAACTCCCCTAAACTAATTGTTTGGTGTGGAATCATGCATAATAAAATTATTGGTCCGTTTTTCTTCCCTGAGAAATCAATTACAGCTCAAATTTATCTCGACCTTTTGACAGAATATGTGTCACCACAGCTTAAACAGTATCAACCACTAGTTATTTTCCTGCAGGACGGTGCAACCCCTCATTGGGGTCTTGCAGTTCGTCAATTTTTGAATGACACATTTCTAGAAAGATAGATTGGACGTGATGGTCCCATTCCATGACCGCCACGTTTCCCTGATATCACACCATTGGATTTTTTCCTGGGGGGCTATGTAAAGGATATCGTTTCCCGAACAAAAGTCAGATACGTTGGTGATTTGCAACAACGAATAATTGAAGCACTTGATACAGTTACTGTGCATATGTTAGCAAGAACATGGATAGAAATTGAATATCGATTGGATATTTTATGTGCGACTGATGATGCACATGTAGAAGTATACTAAAGCATTTACGTAAACTTGAAGCATTTCCCTTTACTGTAAAACAAACCATTTGAAAATATCTTAAAAAGTAAGACTGTGACGAATTTTTGAAATTGTAGCAATAACTTATGGACACTCTGTACAATGACATGTGCGATACTCTGTCATGTTAGTCGTGCGATTTGACGCTGATTGTCTTGTTTTATTTTATAAACAAACTTTTTTTGGTTTTGTCAACTGCAAAGACAAAAAACAACGTCAAAAAAAATAACGGAAAAAAAAACAAGCGAAAAAAAACGTTATTTTTACATCTCTAGTCATGACTTTCCGCTAGTAGGCCAGGAAGGACATTGCTTTTTGTAGTTAAAGTTTCATAGAATTTAATTAGAGACTGCATAAAAGAAAGATTGAAGCAAGTCTGGCACAGTTTGCTTTACGTGTGGAAGAAAATGTAAGTTCGGCGGTCAAAGCGTGTTGCTAGGGGTGGATCCAAAAAATTTTGGTGGTGGGTATGTAGTTTTGAATTAGATTGAATGTTAACTGAATGCAAAGATGTTAAACCCCCAAAATAGCGTAAATAAGCCCTCTTTAGAAAATATGTCCACGTGAGGGGAGTACTGTATATTCAGAACTTTTTAGCACAAATTTTTGACACTTTTTAAGCGTATTTTTTCTGGCAAAGTTAAATTTGAAGCAAATAGGAAAACAAAAATGATTCTAGGGGGTCCAGGGGCATGCTCCCTCGAAAATTAGAGAAAATTTACATATTGTAATGAGCATTTCAGCATTTTTCAAACAATTTGCAATGCAAATTTTCTTCTTTCGCCCCTGATTAGTCCTTCACCAAATATATTGCATTTTATTCGCACATTTTCGATTTATGTGTGGCTAAAGGTCCGTTTGCACTAAATGCGATTTTAATCCGATTTGTGGTCGCACAAAATTTTATCCATTTTTTGACGTAAAAAGTTAGTTGAAATATCTGCCACACAACTCGAGCCCCAACAGTTTTGCTTTTTATCCGTTATTTTTTAAAGCACTAAACGATTGTTTTCTAAAATGCCGTGCAAAGTGACGTAGTTTTGCATCATAACATCTAACTGTCTCGTGGCCTGCATCACCTTACGTACGAAAAGTCGCATCGTATTCTGTGTAAACTCACCTTTAAGGCGTAAGAATTATTGTTAAATCAAAGAGGTTCGAAATATGGAAAAATTTTAATCATCAAAAACATTGTTAAAATTGGCTGTTGAGGGGGATGCATCCCCCATATCCCCTGGATCTGCCACTGCGTGTTGCCTAAGAAGTACACGAACACCTAACTAAAAAACTGTACTCAAAACCCTGTAAATATTTTTTTAATAAGGTGTTGAAATCATCGTGACAATAACCATTATTGTGAAATTTGCCACCTTTATTAATTTTTCAGCACCACTCTAATCTGACTTGAAAACATTTAAAAAAAAAAACAGTGAGAAAGCAGTTGTAAAGGTCAGTCAGAACAAGAATTAGTAAAGACCGAAATTCTTTCCAAGTAGCGTTAATGCAAAGGCTTATCGTCAGGGGAGCAAACTTGAACTCGAACCCGCTGAACTCGATCGTTTTTGCCGAACTCCAATTCGAAAAATAAAATTTTTTGAACTCGGACATGCAAATATCTCGTGAACTCGGTTAAAAATCGAACGAGTTCGCAGCCCTGATCAGCCCCCTCCCCTTTTGAAACCAAACCCTTGTTTTTACAGTGAAGTGTCCAAACTGTGCAAGTGTAGTACGTGCTGTTATTTCAACACAGCTATGACAGAATTTGCCTCACATCATACTGAAGCCAAATCGGCTGGTTGGTGTAGTGGTAACAGACATTGTTATCAGTGTGGGCAGGGGCAGATCTAGTAGGAATGTTGGAGATGCATCCCCCCCCCACCGACCCTTTTGAAACATATTTTTGATGAATACAGTTTTTCCATAATTTCGAGCCTTTTCGATAACAATAAGCCTTACGCTCTAAGCATGCACAATCGAAAATATACGAACAAAATGCATCATACTTGATGAAACACCCAGATTTAGGGGCAAAAAATTTAAACAAAATTTGTCCGAAAATTGTTCAAAAAGTGCTACAATGGCCACTACAGTATGTAAATTTTCAAAAATTTTCTGGGGGAGCATGCCCCCGAGCCCCCTAAACCCTTTTTTATTCTCAATATGCTTCAAAATAATTCAGCCCGAAAAAAATACACTTGAAAGTATGGCAGATTTGGGTGCCCCCTCTCTGAAAAATTTTCTTCAATACGTCGCAGACATGAAAACATTTTCAAAGGTTTTTTACGCTTTTTATTTGGTGTAACGTCTTGGTATTTAGTTAACACTCAACCTAATTCAAAATTTCGTTCCCCCACCAAAAATTTCTGGATCCGCTCGTGAGTGTGGGATCGAGTTTTTATTTTAGAACCCCCCCCCCCTTGGAAATTTGCTGGGTGCGCCCCTGCGTCCAACAGTCAGATCACTTGTTTCTATATCAGTCAGTAATGTAGTTAAGACCATCACCTACAAGGCCAAGACCTTGTAAATTTTTCAAGACCAAGACCTTTGATTTTTTTCAAGACCAAGACCATGAAAATGGGATGCGAATTAGCAGTTTATCACTTATCGCTATTTTTCTATAACAACAAAAACACGAGCCAACTATATACAGAATATTAAAAGAAAGAAAAACAACACAATCACATACACGCTGTTGGATACTTTTTCTAGCTGTGCAGGATCACTTAAATTTTACTAGATGCTTTTTAGTTCTTTTGGTCTTATGACCAAACTAAATTGTCAAGACCAAGACTGCAAATAGTCAAGATCAAGACCTTAAAAAAATGGTGTTAAAACCAAAACCGGTTTTAAGACCTTCATCACTGATAACAGTGTGCTCTGGGGTGGGTCGAAAAATGGTTTTTTAAAAAAGAGCCCCCTAAATTGTTGCCAAATATGGTAAAACTAATTTTGGCTCGTTGCCAATTGAAATGTACCAGCAACCAACACCTAGTGGTCGAAAATAATAAAAAATTTAAAAAATGTAACTTCTAAACTACATGTCGTAAAAAGCTGATTTTGGTGTCAAACGAAGCAGAATTAATGCGTTTATGTCTACCTTAAAGGAACATTTTGCAGTATTTTGCTTAAAAAAAAAGTTATATCTAAAAATCACAAAATGTTTGATATTTTACGTTGAAACAGACTTTTTCTTAGAACCATAGTTGCAAAAAATCTACTTTTATGCAAAAAAGATTTGTTTTTGAAAAATTGTCGCTTGATCACAACGTTGCTATGCTGAATACTAATTTCCAGTTTGCCATGGAACCAACTGTGCAACCAGTCAAGTTCAAAACTTATTATTTATTACCATGCCAAAATATACGTTAACTTGCTTTCCGAACAAAGTTGTTTAAAGTTTAAACAAAGGAGCAGATTTGGCCTAACAACATTTAAACTTTGCTTTCTGCCTGCTTACTCAGCAAAGATCGATTCGCCACTTTCTTTAAACTAAATATCAAAACTTCGGTAGCTCATAAAGAGTAGCCAAGATAACGTACCTCCCTTTAAATGAAAACGTATAGGCTATATGTAATTGCTTATAGCGATCTAATTCATTATCAGTGAACCAGTGAAAATTAGAAATAAGCTATCAGAGGTTATTTGACAAAATGATGAGACGAAGAAATCGCAGCATGACCAGCGAAACGTTGCATGGTGGGCACTGGGCAGTGAATACTGCTTGGAAGATGTCCTGGAAGATGAATGTTTCTTACCTGAGGGCGGCTGATGAAGGCTAATAGCCAGAAACAGCGCTGTCTCGCTCTACGGTACGATTTACTGGAGTGCTTTGCACTGTTGGTGATGGAGTGCTGTTATAGCCTCTGACCCAACAAGAGGAAGTCGTCATGACTTCCCGTCCGGTAGGCCAGGAAGGACATTGCTTTTTAGTTGAATACTACTTGTCCCACGTTTCTCCTCAAGATGGAAAAGCTGAATCAATAGCATCAAGTTTGTATGAAGCCATTAGAATTACCGAACTTGAAAAGAATTTGCAATTTATTGGTTCTGACGGAACGGTAGTCATGACCAGACATTCTGGCGTAGTGATACGCATTTTGGAAGAGCGGTTGAGGAGGCCATTACAATGGAGCATACGTTTATTACACAGTAATGAGATTCCCTGGCTCCATGTTTTCCGGCTATTAGATGGAATAACAATACTAGTACTGACAGTTTCTCAGGAAAAATCGGAAAGATGATTGGTGGGGTTGTTTCAAATTGAGATGTTAAAGATTTTAAGCCAATTGTCTGCGAATCTTTTCCTGCGCTAAGAGATGATGCCCTTTGTGATGTTAGTAATGACCAATAGCACGCATACCAAATTTATTGGTCAATCATTTGCGGAGGTTTAGATCCAGATTTGTAATTACCAGAAGTTGCTTCTTTGTTTCGTTCAAGATGGCTGACTCCAGGTTGTCAAATTCCGAGATAATACGTTTCCCAAGATAAACCAAATTTGACGTTAGTTCTTCTCACTGAATTTTGCATTAAGGTATTTTCCAAACTGTTTTGAAGTCAAACCAAAGAATTCGATTACGGATGGATGGTTTAAGAAATTTTTTTTCTAAGCTTAGGGGAGTCGCACAATTTCCTGATAAGCAAGTGAGAGATGTTGCCCTTAAAGTTTTGCAGCGTAATGCTTTTTTTGCTCATCCTGAGCAGGTAATTATTGTGATGCTTGGCGACGAAAACAAACCGGTCAGAGATGTTGCTGTTGATAAAATTATGTCTATACGAGATACACTCACTGCTGGCCACACTGATATCTAAAAAAAACAAGCTGCGAGGAAGTTTAAGGTTCCATCCATAAACGATGCAACTTCGTATCACCAGCTAGTTGATCTGCGCTTAGAGGCTGAGCCTCCTCTTTTACATCATCTAACGAATGATAAGCTCAAAAGTGTCCGACAAAAACCTATGTTCTTGAAGCAGCCCTGCCACAACCAGGCTGTTGCACGCCACGTCAAGTTGGTCACTCAAGCATCCGCTATCGTGGCAGGATTTGAAAGAAGAGATGGCCTTATACGCCAGATGATCAATTCACGATCTCTCATGAAAAATTTTGAGTTTAAAATGCTATTTGTATAATTCTTTTGAGCTTGTGCAATCTCTATTCAGTATGATAAAATGAACACAAATTTATGTTTTGAGTGAATAACTTCTTTTCTAAGCAAAATAGCACAAAATGTTCTCTTAAGGCAGATATAAGCTTATTAGTTCTGCATCTCGACTATTGAATAAAGTCTCTTCAGTGGTGCTTAAAACTTCAAATCCATGAAGTAAATCCATTAACATACATTTCATAGATTTGAAGTTTTAAGCACCACTGAAGAGACTTTATTCAATTGTCGAAACGTATCCCGTCTGGTGCAAAATAGTTCTGCATCGTTTGACACCAGCATCAGGTTTCTACGACATGTACTTCAGAAGTTATTGAGTTCACGATTTTTTCTTATTTCTGACCACTAGTTGTCGGTTGCTGGTACATTTCAATTGGCCACGAGCCAAAATTGGTTTTAAAGTTAGTTTTACCATATTTGGCAATGTTCTAAGGAGGCTCTTTTTTATTTCAAAATTTTTTAAATTTTGACTCACCTAGCGTACTCCCTTTTTCCCTTGCAAAACAAATCCAGACAATTTCGATGCTCGAAGCTACAACATCTAATTGCTTAGCTGAAAGCCTAGTTTCAATGTAGTAACGTGCCTTCATACTTTGAGGCATTCTTTTTACGACTATTAAGGTCGCAAGGTTAGTGGTTCAGCTCTCAACGAAGTGTTATATCCTGATAAATTTTTTGTTTGGTGAATTTTTAACCAGCAGCAATTTAAAGAAGCAAATTTCAAATTAAAAATCTGAAGACCAATTGTAGGTGTCCCTCATCGAGTTGACGTCATCTTGTGTGTTGCCTTTTCGTGTTGTGTGACTGGGTTGTTAAAACGAAGAAGTTAGAAATCATTTATTTCAGTCAAAAAGCTAATTGCCATATATTTGTAAAGTAGGAGCTGATAATTTTCAAATGAATGGATTGGTCGGGTTATTATTAATTGAATTAAAAGTGGTATGGGTGTTAATAAAAGGTTGTCTCAATGATATTTTCTCGCTGAAAATAGTGTATACCGTATTTTACGGACCATGAGGCGCATTCAAAATCCTTTTTTTTCTCCAGAATTGATCGTGCGTCTTGTAAGCCGGTGCGCCTAATGTGTGGATCAGGTAGTGCTTTATTGCTTACACTCAAAACCAGTACCGGCACCCTTACCACTACTAAATGAGCATTAAATGGCAACCCGATGCTCCTTAAAAAACGTAGCGTCTTATAGTCCGGTGCGCCTTATGTATGGAAGAAAAACGAATCAAAGCAATTTACCGATAATGCGCCTTATAGTCGGGTGCGCCTTATGGTCCGTAAAATACGGTAAGCTAGAAACAGAACGTGAATTTCTGCTGTTAATGTCTTGTTATCTTTCAGGCTTTTATGGAATCATGCAGAATCGAAAATCTTAGATCTTGTGCTTGATTTTGTGAAACAACTTGTACAAAAAATGCTGACTACATTACAAGAGACCGCCATTAAAAATGTGAGCTGCTATTGCGCTCAACTTTAGTTTTATTTTGAAGATATAATTATGCTGGTTGCTTTTTGTCAGAGATTACTGTTATGCGAATGTTGCCAATCAAAAACGATAGAATAAATATGGGACGAAGTTGCTTGAAGAGGAAAAATCAAGCTGCGCCAGTTCTTAGAACTGGACGTTTCGACAACATAGATTGAGCTGTCATCATCAGTAGTGTGAGCAAGGCAGTACAAAGCTGAAAATATATTATGATGCTTTTCAGTTTTAAAAACGATAGAGTTAAGCCAAAATCTGTCATAACATGCAAATACGTGCCTAATAATATGCCATGTTCTCCTGCACACATTTCTTTTACGTAAATATCAACCGGTGAGCGTATAATTTTTTCATTGTGTTACAATAATAATCAAGTAAAAAAAGTTGTAAATTGTTGAACATCCGACCAATCGAGATGGATCTATTAATTAACTCATTAAACAGTGCACGATCGCATTGTTATTGAAGCTATAGATATTTGCGATATTTTCCTGCTTATTTTAAATGTTTGCTTCACCTTCGGCATAAATAAAATGTAGAAAAACTGGAGTGATACGGGGCTTTGGGCACCCAGCTTCAGTTTTCAATTGGCTCAGTATGCATTGCATATTAGTTTTAGACAAGTTTTTTCTTTCCCATCTATGCATACCGCTACTCTGTCCTTCAAGTCAAGTATATGAATTTGAAGAAACTATGGCGACATTGTGATATTTGCAGGCTACCATTTTCGTTGCAAAGTTTTTCATGGCTCCAGCCATACAAGTTTATGAAACCATGAATGAACGTAAGAAATCATGTGAAAAAGCAAACGCTATTTTACAAACAATTGAAGCTATATTTTCCCAAGTTTTTTTCTCTCAGTAAGTCTTTGCAAATGTAAAGGATAATGCTTGCTTGGTGTAGTAGTGCTATGATGGTGTGTTACAATGCGCGCATGCAAAATTGCACATTGTAACTGTATGATTTGTATTTGCGAAATTAATTATGTTGATATAAATGTCGTTCGTTGTTAGAACTTTGCTTGGGTAGTTCACGATACTGTACGAATTTTCAGAACTTGTACTTTTTGCATGATTGTTTACCTACTCAAGTTGTTATGCCAGCTGTATACTTAGAAGATAATTGTCGTGAATTCATAACACAAAAAGTTTACATAGTTGCGACATTTAAACTTTCAACTTCTGTTCCAGCAACAAGTTTTGTTCGAAGCTATACGAGTGTGATACAAATTCATCTGTTGTCAAGTCCAGCGATTGCTTTGAAGGAATGACAGCCAAGCAGCTGCGTAGTCCAACTTTTTGCTTTTTCTGGAAACTTCATACGTTTGTTTCTGCTGGCAAAGTGAGTGCCAACTTGTGGAAAATTGGTTTAAATTGCTTTTATGGTATGAGGTAGGGCTATGAAATTTTTGAAGGTGTTCCGTAGAACTTCATGGTCTGTGGTCCCCTTCTAGACACTCTCACCATCAGCGGCCCCCTTCTCAGCCAAATAATATTTTGTCGGTAGTACATTGGTAGTGGCTGGTTGTAAGCCCAAGTGCTTGTGACCACGGTTCCGTGGTTGGCTCCCGGTTAACAACTCCTGACGTAGACGTAGAGCACATTCTGTAGCTTCAAAAATACCTTTTTATGTGATTCAATGTGCAATTAAAGTTTCAACTATGCGGTTGAGTTAACAATGTTTTATGCAGGATAATGATCGATATTGTATCACTGCTTATCGAATTTACTTGAATTCTTCTACTCAAACTCAAGCCGTTAAAAAAGTTTCGTTTTTTCTCGCTGTCAGTAACATTCTTCGAAGCGATAAGCATCAATCTTATTTGGATTTATTGTTGACATTATTTCAAGTAAGATTCGTGAAAATAGGCCGTATTAGCATGTACCAAATTTTAGTAGCTGTAATGCGATGATAGTACCGTGCTGAGATGCTTCCAACTGTTTATAGAAAGAACATTTAATCTTTATATTGTGATTTGTAACGTGTTGTTTTTTGATTGCATTCATGTTTTCATATGCAGAAGAACGACTGGTCGCTATAACGTGCGCGCTTAAGAGTTGCCCCAACCTTTCTGACGTGTAGAAGAAGATTTTCGTTAGGTGTTTTTTCCATCGACGCAAAACAACTAACCACGTTACTCTATGACCATTAAGTAATTTGCATTTTTTCAATGCTGAACTTCATGCGGGAAAGCTGTTAATAGCAATTTTTGAGTCTTTGGTTTCACGAGACTCAGAATCAAACCCAAAGTTGACAACTTTAAAGGTAGCCGCTCTGTCCACTCACCCGTTTTAATTCAGTTGTACAGCTAATACCATTAACCATGTTAGTATTGATTCTGCCTCTTGTCACGTAATACCGGTATTATGCCTAAAACTTGTAACCGCTCTGACATTATCTCGGTATTAAAGAAACTATTTGAACAACACTTAAGCAAGTTCTTGAGCTCTGAGGTTGTGAAGTTCTTAAGCTCTGAGGTTGGAAAAGGTAATTAACAGGATTCTTTCACCCTAAAAAGTTCTGCTTGGCGACTGGTGGCGACTCCTGAAGAAGCTCGTCATAATGCCCTTGTCGTTTTCTCTCCATGGTTGGATAAGAACACTACTAGATCATTAACTAGAACCAAAGACAAAGTTTATTTAATAATTGCTAAATGATAAGACGCAAGATTAGGTGCACACGAAATAACAAAATCGAGATAACATTGACGTCAGCAACAGGGTGGTTGTGAAAGGACAAGGCACTGTTTGTTAAATTTAACCTGCGAGATGGAGAGAGGGAGTGAGAGCGATTGCTGAGGGAATGAGGTACATCCGGCCACCTTCGGACACAAGGAAAAAACGGATTAAAATTGGATGATGATGATGCATAGAATACTCACTTAAATTTGGAAGAGGGAAATTGTAATGTTCATCCAAGGTCACTTAAGAAATTTTTTGTTTATTTAATCGATCAGTTCAGTGCTTCAAATAGGCAAGCACGTTAAACGTATTCAACATTTTTTTGAATGTCTTGTATTTTTTCTGTCAGGTTTCACTCTCAATTCTTTACCTACTCTCTTCCGATCTTTAATTCTTTTTAATCTTTTCAATTTTGTTTTAGATGAGCTTGCTCACTGATTTTGCAAAGTTGTCGATGAAGGAAGGCATTGGATTGCAACTTCATCAATTTAACATTGATTTTATTCAAATAATGATGGAAAAGACGTAAGGGATATTGATAATGTTTGTGGCTGACATTCTAATCATGGAGCTGTAATTTCTATTCCCAAAATGCTTTTTGTTTTCATGCAAATTTTGACTACTTCAGTGATCTTAAAAATCGACACTTAAAATGTAGAAAAATGGCTTGCCATTAATTTTACGTGGTTTAGCTGGAAAGTAAAAGTTCGTACTGTGTTTGGTGAAAATGTTGTTTGAATTTCTAACTGGCGTAATATTCTAACAGTAAGAAAAGTTTTGGGTAAACTTTTTATAATTCCGCCTATATGGAAATTTGATCTGTTAGAAAGAACTTTTTGTGGTATTCCTGTATACAAAAAGAAATTACGTCATATGGTTGATATTCAGGTGAAATCACTCTTTATTTACACTTAATCCTTGACCCACACGGTTGTTTTAGATATTATATTTTTACCAGGCTCAACAAGACGATTTCATGTTTCACAGTAATAGCAGAGCATGATTTTCCATCAGTTCAATCCAACCTCGGCTTGATAGTGAAAAAAATACTGGATGCTATGAGAGAAAAACCTCGGCATGATGTTGGAAAAATATCGGCATTTTTCAAAGCAGTTTTCCGGTTATCATTCGAAGTTCGAAAGGTTTGTTTATGCGAGGAATTAACGTTTGATCATGATTGAAATCAACATCTTTTACTACCTTCTCTCTTTACAGTGTAATGGCGTTTCACTTTTTTGGTTGAGTTAGCTGCGTGACGTAGTCGTTTGTAACGTCGTGATTGCGGTACACGACAACTGACCCCCGCAAACTGGCCGGCAGACAACTGACCGTCGTGAAGTGGCCGCCATGCAAACTGACCGCGAAGCATACTCGCTACCACGACAACTGACCGCCAAAGCACGAGGCTCGAAAAACCACTTCGCACCTTACGGCTTCGCGGCATTGTTTACTTAATGACCGTGTGAATTTGGTAGTAACTTCGCACCTTATTGTTTCTCAAGTAGTTGTTTACTTAATCACCTTTAATTATCTAACTAATGTACAGCACTCCTGCTGTGAGCCTTGACATCCCAGAGGTTTGAAAAATGTTTTGCATTAATCGCAAATACGATGTCTAGACTTCCTCCTGCTGGAGTTGATGCTTCGAAGATTTTTTACTTTTTAAAAATGATTATTGCTTTAGTTCGTAGTGTACTTGGGATAGGCAGCGGGGTTGCGCGTTTTCTCATGATTGCTGAGTATGCTACTTACAGATACTTGCGATGTGTTGGGAATGTAATGCTTTTGCTCAGTCAACTGTCCGTTTCATTTGATTATTATGCTACTTTGTTTTTGATCAATGTATCTTGAAATGCTTTCATGTGAGATCTGTTCCCAGGCAACCCCACCGAGCAACCGCAATTTGGGACATTTTTTTAACATTTTTTCTTCATAATTCATACTTTAAGCGGTTACAGTCATTTTAATAAATATATCATGACTTGCAATTCAGAAATAGAAGCGTTATTATTAGGGGGGATAAAGGTCATTAAAGTTATATATTTTTTGGTAGCGTAAAAACTTATGAAACCGATAATCGGGAAAAAAACTACGTTGATACGAGATCTATTTAAGGAAATATAAAGTCATAAAAAGTCATATTTTCTTTTTTAGGTTATAAAATATGACCGTTGATTTTTGTTATGAAATACAAATTATAATTCCCCGTATCACCGTAGATGCAGTTTCTATAGACTTTTTCTTTTTATGTTGAGAGGGGCAATGAGAATTTTCAACTTTTCGCGCCGACTTTCGCGAAGCATTTGAAGCGACTTTTTTATTATTAGATTTGAAAAAATTTATGCAAAAACATTCTGGAGATGAGTAGACCAGATATTTCACCAGCATTGTATGCCAAGTTGTTAACATACCAGCCTACATCAGCATCTGTAGTAGAACGGTCATTTTCGATGTCCTTAAATCCATGATTCATGAAAATCCATGATTTTTAACGATGCACTCGTCGCATTCTATTAGAAAATGTAATTGTATTCAACCGTTGAATTATTATTTTGCTTGTTGTAAGATACACATTTGTATTTTTTTTACTGATTTTCAAGTGAATTCTTCGTTCTTTTAAGTATGTTCTGGTTCAAAATGCATGGTTAGACTTACCATATGAGATGTTAATTACGGAAGACCGCATGAATTTGCTGTGTTCTAAAAATACAGTCATATAAAGCCATATTTTTCAATTTTATACGTCATAAAAAATCGCCCTAGTTATTGTGCGGCAATTTACGTTTCAAGCGAACACGCTTTTGGAGCTTTAGGTTTTCGCTCGTGTTATTATCAAATTAACTCGGTCATTAAGTAAACAATTATGCGAGAAGCGGTAAGGTGCGAAGTTACTATCAAATTAACTCGGATATTAAGTAAACAATGTCACGAAGCGGTAAGGTGCGAAGTGGTTTTTCGAGCCTCGTGCTTTGGCGGTCAGTTGTCGTGGTGGCGAGTATGCTTCGCGGTCAGTTTGCATGGCGGCCACTTTATGGCGGTCAGTTGTCCGTGTTCGTCGTGATTGCTAGTAGTGCTGTTATTAAGCAAGGTTTTTCAAACTTATCAAATAACAAATGATTTTTGAGGATTCAAATCAAATTGATCAAACAATTAATTATTCATTGCTGCAAATGCGGGCGCATGAAGCACAAAATTTCAATCATGGAATCACATAAGGAAGATCTCAACTTAGTAATAAATAGTAGCCTACAGCAGCACTGAAGCATCTTTCCGCTTCAACTAAAGATGGTGGAAGGGTGTTCATAGAAATTTTTTGTTTTTTTAGCACTTTGGGACACAGATTTTATGTGGTCAGCATGTGAAATGGTGCATGGATGCGCAGTACACACTCACACAAGTGCTGTTATGCTCTTTGCTCATTAGGGTATTTCATTTTTAAACTTTTTTTTTCAAATTTCTTTTGGATAGTGATTTTCTAATGCCAAATGAGCTAACTTCATAAGTGGGTAAAAAAAAAATTGAAAATTTTGTACGTTTTAGCTCCCCACACCGGGCATTTTAATAACGAGGGTATCCAATTTACAAAATCGCTGTAACTCTGGGCAGGATTATCACATCAAGCTGATATTGGTGTCAAACGAACCAGAATGGGCAACTTTATATCCAACTTCAAGAGGAACAATGAGTCTAACTTTCTTATTTTTCGAGTTATTAACAAAAATGTGAATTTTTGCTTTTGTTAAATTTCTCTCCTATTTTTCTAAATAAAAACTCAAATTTACACAATCACCTTATGTTTTTTCAAAACAACTACGAACAATGAACAACATCAACTCACATTTAACTTAAACAACTAAGCCAGAGGTTTTCAACCTATGAGCCATGGCACTGTTTTCAATGGGCCACATAGCTTGACTAGAAAGCAAGATTAGCTACCCCAATGATGCTGTTACGCTTATTTTATGTGTTTTAATAAAAGTAAATGGGCCACGGCCATATTTTACCATTGTATTGGGCCATGAGGAAAAAAGGTTGAAAAACCCTGAATTAAACAATCACTCGTTTTATTAAGTTTACTTGAACATAGTAGGCATGGTAATGTAACCCTTCATCTTGAGGTCGATATCGTCCGAATGTGTGAGCTTTTTTTTGGTTAGTTCGTCCTTCATTCGTCCAATCAGCCTTTCACAGCAAGTACTGTAGTTCCGAAAAGCTTTCCAGTCATGCTTACTTCCTTTGGTTAGGCATGGTGATGATCTAGATTAAGCCTTCAAAAATGCTGTAAGTGGACGATTTGACCATAGGAGCTCTTTCGTATGTGGTGTCCGGATGGCTATTCGAGATATGTCTATGTCCGCTTGCAAAACTCCAAGTGCTGCAGTTTTGGGGTTCATCCAACTCTATTGGGACTCGCAGCGCAAATAATTGTGACGTGAACAAATAGATGCACTGATGAATGGACTTCAATTTAATCACTTTTCTCATCTGTAAACTAATTTCTGTCACATATAACATCTTGGAAAATTTTCATCAAAAATTAACCTTTATTCTTTATGTGTATGCTAAAAAAAATACTAAAAATTGCTCAAAATTAGCAAAATTGCTTATATCTCCCAATCTAAAGGAGTTAAACCTGTAGTTTCTCTGGAAGTTGGGTGTAAACTTGCCTATTCCGGTTTGTTTGGTGCTAATATCAGCAAAGTACGATAATCCTGGCTTAAGTAATAGCATTTTTATGAATTTGACCCCCTCGGCTCAAAAATGGGGAGTGTGGGGAGCAAAAACACAAAAATTTTTCAAAAAAACTTTAAACATTGATCTAGTTAGTTCGTTTGGCATTAGAAAATCACTATCCAAAGAAAACTTTTCATCACAAGACGTGTTTTGACGTCTTATAGTTGTAAATTTCAAGTGAATAAAATTGTTTGAAATTTGGCAAAAAATTATTTGATAATTTTTCAAACAATTTAAATTTTCAAATAATCAAATATTTAATTGTTTTATAACAGTCCTAATTGCTAGGTGACTGGCACTAAATTCCATGACTGCCAAATCACTCGTTCAACTCTAACTCTTGCTTATTGTTATGTTTTTATATAAAATCATTGCAGAAATTTTTTGCTTTCGTCAATTTCTTTACAAGCATCGAATTAACGAACAAAATTCAACCAGAACTTTTGGGGAACAACTGCTCGTAGATGAGTCTTGAGTTTGTCGCATGCCCCCTTCGTATATAGTGACAAAATAACAAAAACTTAAATAAAATACGCTGTTGGTTTTGAAATTATTAAATGCAAAATATGAATTCAATGCACTAATTCGTATGACAGCCAGGTGTGTTGCTGGATGAGCTAATCCTGCTCATCATTGAAGAGATTGCTCGTAACCGAGGCATACAACATTGTGTGATGATCAGTGGCATCATTGGAGAAGTTGTGTCGAGTTTTTGTAAAGTTTCAGTCATGCAAAGTCTTGTTCTTGATATATGGAAGAATCTGCAGTCTAAAGCAAGAGCGTTGATTCCCGGTAATGAGAAGGTGGGATGCTAAGCTGAACAAATTTTTCGTTTGATTGGTGTTTTTGCGTTACAAACATTACAGAAGTTGAGCAACTGCAAAATATCGTGCGCACTGGTACTGTGCTTCATTGGTCTCTACCTTTTGTGGTTTCCAGCGACCTTCTGGACACTCTCTTACACCACTAACCCCCTTTTCACACAAAAAATACAATGTTGTTACAAGTGCTTGAAATTTGCAGCTATTTTTTCTGGAAGAGTCTAATATCGCCTAAAACCGTGAGACTTGTGCTCGATGTAAGTGGTTGGTTATCGTTAGTAAATCTTTCGTTTGTGATTCGTGGTAAGAACTTCTGCTGCGGTTACTTTCGAGCTGCAGTAAAAGCTAAACAATGATCAATTTCTGTGCAAGATTTTTCTATCAGAAATCTACTTCTCTAACTACTGCTTGCTGCAAGTGCTGATTCACTTGTACAACAACCATGCAGTGTAATATAAATTGAGTGTTGTAATAGAAGATAGAAAATGCTTACTTTCGAGAAATCGTCAGGTTTTGTAAATACAAGCTCGAAAGACGGTTATCGAAAACATGCTTATAAGTGCGAATTCAAATTTCGGTGATTATCCTTGCATTTGACAGGTTGCTGATGAAGAGCAATCACGTGAGTTATGTGAAGAAATTAGCGTCAGAAAGCGAAAGCATTCGGAGTCGGATGTAAAAATGAAACGAATTAAACTGGACGTCAGTCACACCGATATCCTGCATTGTCTCCTCGTGCTACTCAATAAAATTTTTGATAATGTGGATTTTTGTGAATTGAAATCTCTGGTATGGTTTTGTACAAATACACTTTATCATATAGAAGGCATGATGTAGGTTATATTTTTGAAAGTATGACTGCAAACACTGTGCTTATTTGTTGGGATATCTATCACAGATTCTAATAGTCGAAAGAATTATTAATTTAGGACAGTTTTTAAGGTGCTTTCACCACTGTGCTGCGACGCGACAATTTCAATTCTATGATTGCCTCCACCCTAAATTATGATAAGGCAAGCGACGCTCGCGTCATCAACGAATTGAACAATCAAATCTTCATTACACTGGCGGTGTTACACCGAAGCGTGGAACGAATGGCGGGCCCCATCTCGGCTGCTTTGCGCCTTGGTAACGCAGAGACGTCGCAGCGGTGGAGAGCCGTCGGCGATTGTGTCCGATTTGACTGACCCGGGAATCGAAGCCAAGACCTCCCGCGTCGATAGCGGTGTGTTAAAGCACGACGTCAATCGGGCAGTTTGAATTTCACAATATTCTGGCTCGGCGACAGAAATAGTTCGCGTCAACGTGACCACAATTGTTAATGTGAAACTGTACGTGCGCTCAATCTTGTTTTGAGGTTCATGAAAGGGAACGACCGGGGCAAGAATTTTGGCCGGGGTCGGGGAATTGCGCCTGCCCCGGGCCGGGGCCAGGGTTTATACAATGGTTTATATAGTGTCTGGAATACATAGCCAAGTAGGCTACTTGCGTCCTCACTCCTCATGTGAATGCCGCCAATAATGTTACGTAATGCTTTCGGTCACGTAATCCTTTCGTAATTGTACACGCTCTTCATTGAGCTTTTCATTAGTGCATGACAAACCTCAAAAACGCTTTAAGCATGCACGTTCTTTATTTTTACGCACCAACGCATTTTTCAAATAAAATAAATAAAATCTTTCTGTAAAAATAAGATACGACTTTTATATTAGTTGTATGAGATCATCTCAACTCTTAAATGTGGGTTTTTGCACTTTAAAGGTCGCGTTGTACGCCGGAATATACGGCGAATAAATTTGAAATTCAACCGCGGCTCTGGCCAATTTTTATGACCTCCCCGGCCGGGGCCGTACCGAGGCAAAAAGTGTCATCCAGGGCCGGGGCCCCAGTCGATCCCTAATTAATGAGCAATCAGCTTGGAGCATTAAGATGGAATTTTGGAACTAACCTTACTAAAATGGTCATAGCCGGTATATTTGTAAATGTGATGGCAAATATACCGGCTATGACCTTTTTAAGGTATTCATGTTGTTTGACCCAGGGTCAGGAAATTTATTGTGGGAACTTCGCTGCTGCGCATAGATCCTTAACTTTTCGTGTTGTCGTTTATCGTTAAATTTTGCTTAAAAAATGCTTAATGCTGCTTTGAAAACCAGTTGTGCGACTAGACACCGATTTTAAATGCTAGGAGATTGTTGAACCTGCGTTGCATTAAGCTTGTAAGCGCAGCTCACGACGTTTTATCGCAATCTTTGTTTGAATTTTCAACTGTAAGTTGCTGCACGCTTATGGCTTCATATGATGATAAAACATGTTGAGTTGTTTGAAGTTTTATATTGTATACAAAGATGCCTTTGCCGATGCGCGGCAAACGACAACGCGATTGCGTAATTTTTTTGTTTATTTCGTTTTGACGTTGAACTTTGGCGCGACAAAAACTTCGCAAAATCAACAGATTGTACTTACACAATTTTGCCACTTCATCGCTCGGAGTCGGAAATGTTCGAGGTGTCTTTGACGACGGCGATGAGGAACAAATTACTTTGGTTTGTTACGTCTTCATTGACGCAGGCTAGCAAGTTTTATATTGTAGTGATCGCAGGCCAGTATAGTTTGTTATGATATTAGCGTTGTCGTTAGTGGCGTATGGGTAACCGCAGCTTAGTGTGAAGCAGCTTGACGTGTGCTTGCAACCGCACATATCTTATCTTCACATTTCTGTTCAGGTTTTATCTCGAAAGAAAATGTCGGATTTACTCGCGGAACTGCGTGCAATGATACATGATCTTAAATCTTGTATTCATGTGAGTAGTGATGGGTTGCTGGGTCAGTATTATCACTTGCTGGTGGTTCTGGGGCATGAGGAACTGACATCAAAATTTTACAATCCAATCGATTCAGGTATGTGTGGAAGCTGTTTTGTTTTTGTACGATTTGTTTCGCCTTTTAGATTTTAATTACAGTCTTTATTTTGTCGCTAAACGTTATATTTGAACTCTGCAAAGCAACATTTCGTAAGGATTAAAAAAAAAAAAAAACGGAACACCAAACGCGATTTATTAGAGAATTTTAAAAATTGTCCAAGAGGAATGTTGAGAGGCTTTACTGCGATCAGTGCATGATCTTCGCTAGTTATTTTCTTGTTGTTGCTGACCCCTTCATTGGTTTTTCGACCAAAAGCGTTGCTGTTCTTGTACTTTTTTATCTCTAAGCAGTCAGTGCTTTGGAATATTGATGGTGCCAATGATAAGATTGAAATGAAGAAGTTGCGAGAGAGAATTTAAAGTTTTGACTACAAAAGACTCGTTAGCCTTGATATCCACAGCCAATCCTGGCTGGACTCATTGCACAAGTAACTACTCTCTACTATCACATTGCTTATCCTAAACCTCTCAACTTCATCACTTTTTAGGTTGTTTCCTCGTACTATCAGTCGGCCTGCCATAAGCAACAAAGCCCAGTGTAAAAGCCTAAGATCTGACCAACAAACAACGAAATTAGTCTAACTATATTACTGCTGGTCCCCAATTAAGGCAACTCACTCATTTGCAGCTGCAGACGCGTATCGACCGTATTATGGTTTCATCAATGCAGGACAGCAACTTCCCAACCTAAAAAAATCATTTTTTTTTAACCTAGCAAAGAAATGAAGTTGAGGTTCAGGATAAGCAATGTAATAAAGAGTCCTTGCAGTCTGAAATGAGTCTCGCCTGAATCGGCTGTGCACAGCAAGGCTGACTAGTCTTTTCAACATAGGATTGAAACGGTAGTTGATGTTGAGCCCCAATTTTTAATATTTAGCTTAGATTTCCGTCGACCCTGTATCACTTGCTTGGTGCACGAAATCAAATTTCGGAATAGTTCTACGAATCATTTTTTGTTACATCACCATCGTCTTATCCTAGTAGTTTCACGTAAGAAACCGAACACGATGAGATTGAGCGAAAAGCTAAGGCAGCAAGGAACTTCGGACATTGAGCAAAAAAACAAAATCATTATACAGGGTGTCCCACAATGATTCATCTCATTTCGTAGCCCAATAATTTTGGCAATTTTTGTTGGAATGACCTCAAATTTTCACAGCTTGTGTAGAAGCTTTTCTAGTTTATGTGTGTAACGTTTGGCATTTTTATCTTCACTGGTTAAAAAATGCCGCTCACTTCCAAAGAAAAGGCGTTTTGCGTGCTAGAGTATGCACGGACTTAGTCTCCGAAGACAGTGCAGCGTGCCTTCTTCATAACTTTTGGAGATGGAGTCCCTCTTGTGTTCAACTGTGCCATGAGGATTTTCTTCCCCCCAAATGCAAACATTATGTTTATTAACTTTGCCGCTCGTGTGAAACGTGGATTCATCACTAAAAACTAGCCTATCATCGAAATTGTCTTCTTCGAGTTTATCTTGCATTTCAGCACAAAACTCTTCACGTTGTCGCTTATCATGTGCCCTCAAGGCTTGATCGAGCTGCAGCTTTGTAAGGTTGAAATCGCAATCGTTTTCTCAGAAATCGCTAAGCTGTTGTTTGTGGAATGTGGGTTTTCACACTTGTTCTTCCAACACTCTTCCGAGGACTACGCAGGAAGGCTTTACGAACGTGCTCCACTGTCTCTGCTGATGTTGATGGTCATCCTGGCGATTTGAGTTTGCATAAGCAGCCCTTTTCTTGAAATTTTTGGTGCCCAGTCCTCATTTGTTTTGTAGTTGGAGCCTTCTTTGCAAATTTTGTGAAGAAGGAACTTTCCACTGTCTTCGGAGACTAAGTCCGTGCATACTCTAGCACGCAGAACGCTTTTTCTTTCGAAGTGAGCGGCATTTCTTAACCAGTGAAGATAGAAATGCCAAACGTTACACTCATAAACTTAAAAGGTTTCTACTCAAGCTGTAAAAATTTGAGATCATTCCAACTAAATTTGCCAAAACCATTGGGCTACGAAACGGGGTCAACCTTCGGAACACCCTGTTCTTGTAGTGATACGCCGAAACGAATGGCGGGGCCTTCTCCGCGACTTAGCGCCTGGGCAAACACAGCTCCGTAGAAAGATCGCGGCTGTGGCGGACTGTAGGCGACACTGTGTCCTGTTTGATTGTGCCGGGAACCAAACCCTGATCACCTGCGACGATGGCGATGTCTTTCTGCGCTGACCGACCGGTCACATGAGCGGCACTGCGGTTGTACCGTACTAGAATTGCCGGTTCTTTGTCATGAGTTGGATTGACGACTGAAGCAGGTCGCACTGGATACCTCGAAACGTTAAGCTCATTTTTCAAACCTTTGATGTGTTGTTGAGTTATAAGTAGTGTCCCAGCATACTCAGTACCGCTTGGGCTGGGATGCACTTTTTTTCCTTGATAATTCTTTGGCTGAATATCATTTTCTGTATAACCATTCCGAAATGTACTGCTGTGAAATCGGTTTTCGTACTCACCTTAAATACAAAAACTGTGAAGTTGGGATTTACAAATTTTAATGTAAATTTAAAATTTCTTCCAGATACAGAAGATTTTATTGATGTTGAAAATTTGAATACATGGGACGTTGAAGTAGGTGAAGGTGCAAGTTTTTCTTCGCGCTATTATTGCAAGCAATGGCAAGCATTCAAGATCGTCAAACTTTCGTCCAAGCTGCAGCAGCTAGAACTGGAAGAAGTGTTTGTTTCGGTGAGCATGTGTCGGGCTGGTTGTTATCAACTCGCAATTTTTTCTCACTCATGTTTTTGTAAGTTTTTGCTCCAGTAAATATGAGCGCCAGTCTAAAACTTGTGAAATTTTGAACTTTGTTGCTTTCAGCTTAGTAAGTGAGTAGCCCCGTAAGCGTCGATACAGCTGGGGGCAGGAGGGCGTCGCCCCCTCGAATCTAACACCGAAGGGGGCGACTCATGTGTGGCCCCCGCGGTGGTTTAATAACTATGTCAAGTGCATTGCTAAAACAGTTCCAAAATATAACAGTAAAATCGTAGTATTGTTTTGTCACAATTTTACGCTCACGAAGTAAGTAAAGCGACGATGCTGCTGTTACCATGAAAAATCATTTCTAAGCATAGAAACAAAGTTCGTATAAAAATTCTCGTCCCTTTGCTATTTGCCTTTTTTAAGAAAAAATCTACGCATATGAACAGGCCTGCACCTCATATATTTTAACTCGATTTGGAATTTTTTGTGGTTTTAGAATCACTATGAAGAATTGAAAGCTGCCTTACATACCACCATATCGTCTTTCCTTGCGTTAATCGCAAACACTGGTTGTATATGTGATGATTTGCAATGGAAGCAGATTCCTGAGCATATTGAGAATGAAAGTAAGTTGAGATTTGGTTATCGATGCAGGGCTGTCCGGAGTCTATTTTGAAACTCCCATCGAGCTCCAAACCAACTAACTCCGACTCCAGCTCCGTCTCCTGTGAAGGTCAGAAATCAAAACTCTTGCTCCTGTTTCTCAGGTGCACAAGCATGACTTCAGTTTATTTTCACGACAATGACTCAAATGAACTAAGAAACCAGTCATTCCGGCGCCTGGCCACCTCGGTGCTGATGTATATGCTACAAATTGATTGTCAAATCAAAACATATTTTTGGATGCTCAAGCTCATGTTCGTGACGGAAAGGGGACGAGTGCTTACTGTGACCGACTCCACTTTACGACACCTATCCACAACCCTAAATCTGACTCGGGCCATAAACCCGGCTCGTTCCCAGCGGTTTGCGCAAGCTCACGTTCTGTTTCGGACAGCACAACGCGTTCAAACAATTTTGTTGTGAGACGTGTAACTTTCGGGATGATAGAGGCAAATTGTAAGTCGGCATGATCAAGCGTTTATGATTGCACACGACTTGAAGCGCGTTTAAGCGGAATTTTTTTAACGAAACTGCACTCGACTCGCCTCGGCACAGCGAAGCGAACCGTTTGCGCGGTTTACTTTTTCAGCGCAGCTCGGCGCAACGCATCGTGGCAGTTAACTTACCTTTGTCATGGCGACGAGGGATTCCAAATTTAATTTTTGATAAAAATTTTATTTCATTTATGCGCTGGAGTAGTAAAGCCAAGTTCAAAATTATCATTATTATGATTTTGGCCAGTTCCTGTAACTTACTTTAGTTGCATCTTTCATGAAACGTAATTATTTTCCAGGTTTTTCAGATTTTCCTGTCCATGAATGACTAGAAAATGTAAAACATCGCTAGTTTGGATATGTAGTACCAAGTGTGATAGTCTACCAAGCGCTTGTTTCGCTATGCAGTCGCTTAAAATCAGTGCCAAGTGTGCCAAATATTGCATTGTTTAAACTTTAGAGCACTTCAGGTCATATGCTAAAAAAAAATATAAACTAAGCAAGCTTTCACGCCTCATGGAAAAGTATTCAATAATAACGTTGATTCAAATTATGTCATGACGTCACGCACAATTTTTTCTGATCAATGTAGCCCACGGCCTACCCTACCCAGTCTCAAGAGCAAAATCAATGACCAGAACGTAAGTGAATGGGCGTCATAAACTTTCATGAAACATTCGAGTTTGAGTTAGGCTAATTTTATTTCACGACCATAAAAACACAACTGAATCAAAAAAGAATAATAATTGAAAGCAGTGATTTTGTTTGGGAAAGGCTAAAACGTCTGTGAATATTGTAAATGCAGTTGCTTCTCACCCACTGTTCCAACTCATCAAGCTTGCATTCCTTCCATCGAGCCAGCTGCAAATTTACACACCATCTCGGAATGATGCAATCATTCTTTCCAATTCCTGTAGCAGCATTAGGCTGTTTCGTTTTTTCACCATTTTTGAAATTAAAAATGCTTGGGGTCGCGTGTGATAGAGTTTTGGGCACTGATTCCAAAATTGAAAAAAAATTGAAATGATGTCATGTTAGGGGGGGCAGGCCGCGCTTTAAGCTTTTTTCGGGGGGATTTCCCTAACTCGAGAACGGAAAGAAGCTAGCGCTTCAATATTGGTATCAAAATGCGCAGAATTGTTGATTTCCTATACCCTTCTAAGAGACTCCGTAGCTCTAACTTTATCCAAAGACAAGTTATTTTGAAAAATCAAATTTTGCATTATTTTAAGATATAAATTAATCATTAAAGTCAAAAATAACGCAAAATTTGATTTTTCAAAATAACTTGTCTTTGGATAAAGTTAGAGCTACGGAGTCTCTTAGAAGGGTATAGGAAATCAACAATTCTGCGCATTTTGATACCAATATTGAAGCGCTAGCTTCTTTCCGTTCTCGAGTTAGAAAAATCCCCCCGAAAAAAGCTAAAAGCGCGGCCTGCCCCCCCTAAATGACGTCATTTCAATTTTTTTTCAATTTTGGAATCAGTGCCCAAAACTCCATCACATGCGACCCCAAGCATTTTTAATTTCAAAAATGGTGAAAAAACGAAACACTCTAAGCAGCATGCATCGCAATATGGGCTATCTCAGACTCTCAACACAAACATCACAGACAGTTGTTCTGTCCTCTTGCTCAGTAAAGCGGTTTTAATGCAATTATTGTTTGAAACAAATATCTAATTTTTGCATGGTTTTATCAATTTGTCCAGCAAAGCTTTCCTTTTTTGGATTTCAGAGTTTGATAATGGGAGTTTCAAATAACAGTAAAATATGTAGAAAAAATTTATTAGCAAACCAGTATGAAAACTGAAAAGTAATACAAATATATAATTACTCGTTATTGCCTGCGTGTATATAATGATATGTGGTTACTTCAAACTATGCCACATCCTAGCTTGGTCAAATCTAAATCTATGTTTTCCTTTGCTGCTCCAAAAATTTGGAATTCTTTGCCTTTGCCGCTGCGTGAAATTAGCAGTGTTTCGCTTTTCAAAACGCATTTGAAATTTTATTTTTTTAATATTGCTTTTGAGGATGTTGCCAGTATTGAATAACTGTGCTATGTTTTACTGTAGTAGTGTATTACCAATGTTGAACAACTGTGCAAAGTTTTTTGTAGTAGTACTTGTCATTTATTTATCTTTGATGCTGTTGGGTAGTGATTTTTACCGTTAATTTAATTTTGGTCAACCTCTTCGTCAGATTCATCGAATTGTTGATGAAATCTTAAGGGGGATACAAATTGTTATTATTATTATTATTATTATAAATATTGCTTACATTGGGATAAACAGTAAGCTTTGTTGTTTTGGTGATAAACTCATAAATTCAAACAGAACGACTTTTTAACAAATTTTGCCAAGACCTAAAACAGCATAAGCCTAGGGTTGTCAATAGTAGCAACAAAAAATCAATCATAACATAGTAGCCTAGCTTATTTACGCCTAATAACACATTCTACTGAAATTCCCACTTATAAATATTTTTTTCTGGCTAAGTAGATGCCCGAGTGGTAAGAGCGTCCGCTTCGGAAGCTGTAGACTTGGGTTTGATTCCGAGTCGGGTCAAAACAATGACTTTAACATTGGTATTCACAGCTTCCCTGCTGGACGCTCGGCATTAAAGGAACAGTGTGGAGAACAAGCCGGCAAGTTTAGTTGTGGTGCCGTTAGGAAAGGCAGTTAGAGGGATTCCCCCATCTTGGTGTGGTAGACAGATGGCTGGCAACTCCTAAGCGAGCTCGTATAGCGCATTGATCGCTTTCTCGCGATAGGAGGATAAATATGCAACTACAAAACAATCAAAATTTTGCATTCAAAATAAATCATCTTCAAATCCAGCCACTGTTTGAGGAAACTTACCTCCGGTCAAGGTAGAAAAGAAGGGTGGTACTGCTGTCCAAAATATGTAAGTATGGATCAAAATTCCTTTCTAGACATTGAAATTTGCAGTCTTGTTGGTCTATCAAACAAGAAAGGCTGGTGCTGGTTGAGAGAGCCTATTATAGTCAGGGAATGGTAAAAGTAATAGTCTATCTTGCAGTAGCCTGCTTGATTAAGCTAGCTAAACCAAGCATTTTTTCCACATTATGCTATGGCGAAAACTTTTGATTGATTAACCTGCCTGTTTTCCAGCAACCAGCTCCGAAGCTGGCATAAGAAATGCAAAAATTTTAACCTAATTGCCGAAAAGCAAGATCTTATTAATCTGCGACTTTTTAGTTTGCCTATTGACCTTAATAATTGAGACCCACCAAACTATGGCACTCACCGCTTCCCACTAACTGATCACGAAAATAACCTAGGCCTATAGCCTAGGGTAGGCCCTCTGATACTTGCGGCCCTCGCCGTTTAACTGCACCACAAATTTATCGCTCACGAGCGATAACCACCGCAGTGTAACTCGGCGCGGCGAAGTTAAGTTGAGCGCAAGCCAGCTCGCACTAGCTCAAAGTCGACATAATAAAACAAATGAGGAATGCGCTGGAAAAAAGTTACGTGCAAACGCACCCTTGATTTAACGAAAAGCGATGTAGCCCAAAAAACTGGACAGTGAACAGGAACTAATTGATCCCTTGATAAAACCAGAAAGCCAAGCTTGTACTTGCAAATAGCGTTACCTCTCTAATTACAAATTCAAAAAAAATCAAGTCTCCATTATACTCGCGATATCACACCAAAGTGTGGGACGAGCGACGGGGCTTATCTCCGCGGCTTAACGTCTGGGCAACTCAGCTTCGAAGAAATATCGCAGCGGTGGCGACCGTCCCGGGAATCGAAGCCAAAACCTTGCGCACCTGTAGCAATGTGCTTGACGACCGGGCGGTTTGCAAACCAGCATATTCATATCGAATCGAATTGGAAATGTTTCTACACGATGTTTGATAATATGAAGCAGTGTGGTGCTGGAATTGAATTTGTGAATTATAACACCGCAAATATTCATTTTTAGTTTCTGAGTCCGATTTGTTAGTTTCTTTTTTATACTTTTTCAAACTGAATTGCTGTTATGATCTGTTTCATTTGTTGCAGTCAATTTCAACAGTGCGTTTTTCACTCTGTTGCGATCAAATCTACCAGTCATCTTGTCCATGTCGAGCGATGATAACTTGGCTCAGGTAGCCGAGCTAATTCTGCGATTTTACCAAACTGAAAAAGTGGTGAGTTGAATTTCAATTATTTCTTTTCACTTCCATTTCCGAATAAAATATGTTGATGTTTATTTGTTTCATGTTTATCCTCTTATCTCGAGAAAGCGATCAAAGCGCTATAACGAGCTCGCTTAGGAGTTGCCGACCATGTGCCAAGATGTGGGAATCCCGCTAAGTTCCTTTCCCTTCGGCATATCAAGTAAAGTTGCCGGCTTGTTCTCCACATTAATTCTTCAATGCGAAGCGTCAAGCAGGGAAGCTGTGAATACCAATTTTAAAGTCAGTTTGACCCCAATCGGAATCAAACCCCAGTCTACAGCTCCCTAGGCAGACGTTCCATTCATTCGACCATCTAAGCTGTCTAAATGGTCCCAAATTTGAAGAAAATTACCAGACGTTGTTTAACTCTAGTGGCCTATGAAAAGGAGCAGTGTGAAAGTTATGTGATTTTGGCTATTGTTTATTTTCAAGTGCAAGGCATTGTTGGTAAGCTCCGAACTCGACACTTCACCTGATATCATCAGCCAGTATTTCGTAAAATTCTTGTGTTAACGGAAAGATACGAAAAGTTGTGAAGACATTTTCGAATTTAGTTGGCAAAAAACTGGCATTTCAATTGTTTCGGTATACGTTGCCACTGGATTGTTAGTGACTCCCGATTTCTGGCAATATCTACTGTAGGTTTATGCATTTTCCACTGTTCGTCGTTGCTATTTTACCTATTCTATTTATCGTTCACCTGCTTAAAATATTTCCACGTTAATACAAAATCACGCAATCAGCTAGCTGTGAGTTAATCAGTCCAAACAAGTTTTCCTACAAGTTTCCTTTGTTTTTTAATCGAAGCTTTTTGCTTTGAAAATCTTTGAGAATACGATCGTACTGTTGACAGATTTTGCTTTTCACACTAACAGCTTAGATGATCGAGTAGGTAGAGCGTCTGCTTCTGGGGCTATACACTCGTGTTTGATTCCGATTAGGGTCAAACCAATGACTGGAAAATTGCTATTTGCAGCTTTCTTCTTGAAGCTCAGCATTAAAGGGACGGGGTGGAGAACAAGCCGGCAAGTTTACTTGTTGTGCCGTTTGGAAAGGCACTTAGCGAGATCTTCTGTCTTGGAGTGGTAGACACTAGACAGGCGACCTACACCTCCAAGACGAGCTCGTTGTAGTGCTCTCATCGCTTTCTTGTGGTAGGAAGATAAATTTTGTTCTACTAAATATAAATACAATCCTTTATAACAAATTAGTAATTTATCTACATTTTTTTTTTCAAGGTGACTGGCGGTCACGTGAATGTAAGTGCCCCCATCCTTGACATTTTATGTGATCGGGTTCTGGTTGAATGCTCGCGATTTCGTCAAGTTTTTATTCAGTTCTTGCTTAAAAATGTGGTGGCTACTGTTAAAGGTGAACAGTTTCATTTTATTTCAGAGTTTTAACACCGAAATCTAACGGTTTTACCTCGCCAATTCTTACGAGAATATTTGCGTTGATGTCACAGTTGTTACTCGAAAGAATTTTTATCCTCAAAATGTTGTAGTTTTTGACTTTTTGTCTTCTCAAACTCGAAAATGTTTGATTTATGGCAATGACATGTGCTTGTCATAAGTGATGTTTGAATAAAATTTAAACGCTCGGTGTTGTTGCAAAATGTTGATTTAATCTACATTCTGATAAATTATCGAAGCGTTTGAACTTATACTCAATACGAAAATTGAGCTAATTTGTATAGTTGTTGCTTGCCTGTCAACTATCTACAGTTGAGGCCGGATCTCTTTGCTTTCCTCGACCGTAGTTCGATCAGAGGAGAACCGAAAGCGGTTTTATAAGCAGATTCGAGATTGGTTGTTGAACATGATGTGGAATGGGCGCTTGCTGCCTTGTTTGACTCGCCTCTCTGCAGACGTTTGAAATGCTGCCGTTCCAGTCCAGTGCCATAAATTGTTAAGGTTTTTATTGCTTCGTGATTTTGTTCTATTAATATTTCAAGTTTGCGTGATTTAGTCCATTTTTTTGTTGTTCCAGTTATTTTGTTAATAACAACTCGTCTTGATGTTTTTAGTTTACGTGTAACTTAGTCGTTGTCTTATTATTGGATCAAAAAATCAAATCTTCGCTGTACTCGCAGTATTACGCCGAAGCGTGTGACGAGTTGCGGGGCTCATCTCCGCGACTTAGCGCCTGGACAACACAGTTCCGAACGAACATCGCAGGCGACACTGTGTCGAATTTGAGCGGCCCGGTAATCGAACCCCAGACCTCCCGGTCCGATAGCGTCTAGTGGATGATAGTTCTAATATGATTCCTGTTCATACCAGAAGCTTTCTCCGAAAAATTTCAGGAAATTCTTTGTTATTTTTTGTATTTTATATTTCAGGAAGTAAACGAAATAAAGATCTGAAAGGAATGTTCAGATTTGCTTTGTCATGCTCCACTGTATCTGCTGTGGTCGATCATACAGTTGTTATAGACAATGTTATGTCGGTATACAGCAAAGAATCCACTGCTGCTGATCAGGTAACACAAGTGATACAAGTGATCCTGTTCTGATGGTTTGTTTGCATATTTATCCACTTATCACCAGAAAGCGATCAAAGCGCTATAACGAGCTCGCCGAGAAGTTACCGGCCACCGGCCTACCACTCTAAGATGGGGAAGTCCCGCTGAGTGCCTTTTCCATCGGCACCTCAACTAACCTTGCCAGCTTGTTCTCCACACTGTCCTTTAATGCTGAGCATCAAGCAAGAAAGCTGTGAATACCAATTTTGCAGTCATTGGTTTGACTACAGTTCCAGAGGCAGACGCTCTTACCACTCGGCCATCTGAGTTGTTATTTAAGTTATGAGTATATTTAATAGGTCTGCTGATGATGCTAATAATAAATCGGCAATTCCGTATGTCTTTGAGTCAGTGCAGAAAATGTGTTTTAGGGTTGTTTTCTTCGCAATAAATTTTAAATTAAGCAATGCGAAGAGAAAGCTTTTCAATGTAGCAACTAGCGCGTGACTTCTTTATTAAACGTGCGTCAAATAAGAATTTTATCAACAATGTATTGATGTGTATGGTTTACAATAAATATTGGACGAAAATAGCTTAAAGGAGAAAAAATTAAAGGCGCAGTAAATCGTGAAACTGAACGTTTCCGCAGCATAGATTCAGCTGTCATCACCAGCAGTAGAAGCAAGGCAGTACAAAACTGAAAAGCATTTCGTGTCTTTTTTTAAAAAGACTTTCGGCTTTGTACTGCCTTGCTTCTTCTGTTGATGATAACAGCTGAATTTATATTGTGAAACGTCGAGTTTTACGATTTACTGCGGCATTCTTTTTCTCCGTAACGTGTCTGGTGTTTCACGTGCAATATGCGGAAAAACAAGATAGAACTATTATCCTTTTAATTGAGATTTGTTTGAGGGTTGAAAAATAGGTTACTGAGGTTAACTACGGGTGTGAAACGACAACACCTGAAGGAGAAAAATTCAATAGCTTGCAGGAAAGTGCGAAGTGAACTTGCGATCTTCGTGTCAGCAACCACCCGGCATGTGTTGAATGTGATCGGCTCCAGCCGTGAATCGAACCCGTCTTGTAGGATCTGTAACGTGCGTGCGGTGCCCCTAGCCTAACTCGCTGCCATCAAATAGGTTTATTATATTGTTTTTCGAATAGCAGTGTTTATTTTAGAAACTAGGAACATGGGCGCGGTCGTAGCGAGCTTAACACTTGGTTTTGATTTGTCTGTCTCAGAATTTGCAAACTTCTCTGATCACTGCATTTCGTGTCTTATCCATTCTTCCATATCATTCCTATCCAACCAATCAGAAACTGTCTTTCTTGCTGGTTGTGCTCGGTTGCCTGGCAACGTGCCCTGACAACTACGAACTTCATGAAGATTGTTGCAAAGTTGTGGAAAATCTCATCGGTGAGTTGTTTAACTAACTTTTCTCGACCCGCTTATTCTTGGACGATCGTGGAGGCGGCTGCTCGAGTTGGAGCCTCTAAGCATCTCGATCTTCCGCGACGAAAGTTAGATGCTTTAGTGGGATGCCAAGGTGAGACCAACTAAGATCTTCAACGTAGTTTCGCCATCGAGTTGTGAGACGACTTGTAGGTCATGAATGTGTTTGGACTGATCTCTGCGAGATGCTGGATTTGTCTTGGCGAACTCTATACGGTCACTGCATTGCATTTAAAAACCTTGTCATTTGCTGACGTCACAATGACGTTTAGTTGCCTGGAATTCGACCATTTTGTGAGGTTGTTCGACATTGACGGTCTTCAAAAAAATGTATTGCCTTACGTGGTTTTTGTTGTATGAAACTAAATAGTAAATAAAATTGTGATCAGACAACAAGCATGGAAAATTGAAAGTATGACGTCAAATCAAAAATAATAAATCTTTATTATTCTCGCGATACTGCGCTGAAGCGTGTGGCGGGGTCCATCTCCATGACTTAGCGCGTGGGCAGTGGGCAACATCGCCCCGAAGAAGCATCGCAGCGTTGACGACACTGTGTCCGATTTGAGCGGCCTGGGAATCGAAGCCCAGACCTCCCGCGCTGATAGCGATGCGCTGAACGACTCAGATGGCCCCCCGTTGTGCGCTTTGTAAACGAACTAACTCTGATGATGGACGTTAACATACTTGAATTAATTTCTTTATCAGTTTTAAAAGGTGCAACCAAAAATTTAAAACAACATGTTTTTGAAACATAGCATCTAAAGCACCTGTCTTCCCATTTTTTGTTATTTTGTATTATAATTTAAATATTAAGCGAAATGTACCAGTATGTGTTTTGCTCTCACTTTTAATGTAAATCTTCTGCAATATCAATTTTACAATCATCTGTTTGGTTTGTGTAGTGGTTTCAGATATCGCTATCGGCGCGGGAGGCTGGGGTTAGATTCCCGAACCGGTCAAATCCGACGCTTTCGCCACCGCTGCGATGTTTCTGTTTTGCCAAGGCGCTGCGCCGCGGAGATGGACCCGCCACTGGTTACACGCTTCAGCGTAATGCCGCGAGTAAAACGATTTTGTTTCATGCGTCTTCCATTATATTTTCCAGATGGCCCAGCCAATGAAATTTTTCTTGATATTTTCGCTGTCACATTAATGTTTCCGTATTTCACTTCACGTTTAAAGAGGTTTGTGCTTATTATGACAAATTTGTACTTGAAATAACACTTATGTAAATATACGTGGCTTCTGCCTGCCTTCGTAGAAACTCACTATTTTCTTGAAAAGTCGAGACGTTTGATGCGGAAGTGAAGTTAGTGATTTGCAGAAACGCCGATGTTACTGAGTTTGAAACCAGCGATTGCTCGCTGTATTTTAAGCGTAAGTTACAAGTTATTCAAATAAATAATCTCCTTGATCAATTATATTGCGCTTCGTCTGGGTCAAATGTTCTTATTATATCAATCCAATTGTAATATTGGAAATTTTGAAGCCTTCAAAATTAAATTTCATGCAGATTCCGTCGTGAGTTCAAGAGCTTTATTTGCTAAACAGCACTAAAGCAACAACTGTCAAATTGAATCCATGCTGTGTTTTTGTTCATGGTGAAATTTGTATTTGATTATCACAACGTGATTAACACATTGTTTGTGTAGATACAGCGTTGAGGGTCAGATTATTATCAAGAAATTACTTTTTACAATGTTCAAAACTTCTTCACTGGAAGTTATGCGGAACAGAATGGTGGATGTGGTAAGTTGGATTATAGTTTTTAAATATCAAATCGAGAATAAATGAGATCACAACTAATATTTCCAAATGATAGATGAAAATGTGCCGCTACCCATTTTTTGGAAGGAGAGCGTTGCACCAATGGAACACCCGTGTAGCGAAAGCATATTTAATTAAGAACTGAAAACCTACTTTTCTGTTAACAACTTGTCCTGCCTTTTCATTCTTCCTTATATTCAGTCTGCTGTCCTCTGTCTAAGCTGACAGTATTTTCCTTAATTTCATTTCTCTTATTTCTCGTTTGTCTATACGCTGGTATCTATAAAATGTTGAACTCTGCATGTAATTAGTTGGCTTTATTTTGTCATGGTGGTGTGCGGGGATATCAAGCGCGTAAGTGCCAGCCGTATAACCGTTCAAATTTCCGGCTTATTCTTCACACAGTCTCTGTCATGGGAGATGTCGAGTGGGGAAGGTAGAAATGCAAAATTCTTAAGTCGTTGATATAACTCTACTCAGAATGAAACCCTGATTTTACCGCCCCAGACCAGATCAAAAACAACTAACAAGTGAAAATATTGCAATTTGGTCTACAATTTTTCAAAATTGGAATTACCCAAAAACGAAAAATGACAATTCCAGTTGTTATTGATCCAACTCTGCCTAGCACTTCCCATTACTATCTGGTCATTTTGATTTTTAGACTTCGGTTGATTGTGATTCGCTTGCTTCTGTCACGTGGTTACTGGAGTGCTATTGTGACGTGATGAAGAGACACGTGGGTTCAACCGGTTGTAGCCGGTTTGCTCTGGTTCACGGAGAAGAAGAGGTGAAGAAAATCCAAGTAACAAACAACATTCAATTAATCAAAGAAATATCTCGTGCTCAGCGCGACGCGCTTACGGATTCCATTGAAGCAATTAATCGTTTGATAAAAAGTGAGATCTGCTTTGTTTTTATTGGAGAGATATTGCAGCAATAATGATAGGATGATTGGACCATAACGAAAGACTTTGTAATTAAGGTTTGAAAAGCGGAAGTTTTCTCATGACTGGTTGACATTTTGGTAGTCCCAGGTGTTGAAAATTTTCATTATTAAGCAAGTAGTGAAATAGTTGAAGATTCTGGAATGGTGATGCGAATTAGACTAGATTGAGCATCACACCTACGCCAGTTAAATCTTCAAAAAAAGAAAATCAAATCTTCATTATACTTGCGGTATTACACCGAAGCGTGTGACGAGTGGTGGGACCCTTCTCCGCGATTTAGCGCCTGGACAGCACAGCTTCGAAGAAATATTGCAGCGATGGAGAGTGGTAAGCTGTTGGCGACAGTTTGTCTGATTTGACCGGTCGGGAATCGAACCCCACATGTCGAGCAGCGATAGAGAGAACTGTGCCACCGGCCGGTATGTTTATTTGTGTTGTAATTGTGTTCCGGTCATTTCGGTCTGTGCCAGTTCATCGGGTCGGCGAACTGTTGAGCTGGCGTCTAGTTGCAACTTACCGGCTTTTCCGTTGCACTAAATCTGACCAACATGCTAGAACGTGGGTGATATTTATAGAATCGAAACGTTGCTTGAAGAAGTTGAAAAACGAAAATGATTATGAAGAAATCCACTACGACATGATGAAATTCATGCTTCTTGCCACGTTTTTCGTTGATATCTATTTCAGCTCAACAGAACATCAAAAAACACTTTTCGAAAACTCGGCTGTAAAAACCTGCTTGCTTTGTACTTTGTCCGGTCTGAAACGGGAAACGTAAGTGATATTTTCACCTTTTTTTGAATAAATGTTATTATTTTCTATAGTAGCTGTTGAAAAAATGCTACGTGTAGGTGAGCACTAGAAAGCTTGCGTTAACAAATCAAAAAAAATAATCAAAAGTTTGATTCTACTCGCGCTGTTTGCGGGAAAGTTTAACAAGTGGCGGGGTCCATCTCCGCGGCGTAGCACCTGGGCAACACTGTGTCCTGATTGACCGGGACGGAAATCAAACCCAAGGCCTCCCGCATCAATAGCGATTTCTTTAACCTTTACGTGAAGCGGCCGCGGTGACGTAATTATATTTAAACCAAAGCAGATTAATTCATCTTGTAAACTAGATGAATTATAACAGGAACCTTCGTGTGCTTCGTATCAAGCTTCAACTTCTTTTGGTGTGGTTTGAGCTTTCGCTCGGCTCCAAGAATGATGAAAATAATGAGGTAGATTTCTGTAATTGTTTCAACATTTCACGTCCAAGTATGTTAGTTAAGAATTTGTGGGTTTGTGCGCGAAAGTGTTAACTGATGCGGAAAGTTTTCATTTGAAGTTTTTTTATTTAATATTTCTGTCCATTTAATTGCAACATGGGTAAAACAGATTTTGTGTTGGTAGTCTGTCTTGTACCATTGAGTTAAATCGCTACTTGAAGATCATATTTTTGTGATAGCGCCTCTGCTTAACATTGGCGACGTGGCCTAGCACTACTGCGTGCGTTTCGTAAATCCTTCGTGACGGGTTCGATTCGCTAGTGGGCTCGATCGCATTCCATATATAATTATATATGCTGGGTGGCTGCTGACTTCAAAGACTTGCCAATCTCCCTCAATTACCGTTCAATTTTCAGTCCAATAATTTGATATAATCAGTTATTTGATTAATTCAATGCCAATGTCAAATTTTTTTAGACTTTTGACCCATTTGTGACACTTCAAGTTTCGTGGCAAGAAGTGATGGAACATTTGCTCCCCGTTGCTGCAGCGGTTCATAGCAGTTTAATTAAATCATTATTATGCCGTCTCATTTATTGCCTTCATTGGTCGCTACCTTCACACGAATGCTACCTTGGTAAGTAGGATGTTATAGAAATGTCGTTTTTTTATATTCTAACCGATTCACATAATCCGTTTGCACATCTTAGATGGCCGAGTGGTGAGAGCGTCTGTCTCTGACCTGTAGACTCTGGTCTGATTACGAGTCGGGTAAAATTAATGACTAAAATTGGTATTCATAGCTTCCTGCTTGACGCTTAGCATTAAGGGAACAGTGTGGAGAACAAGCCGGCAAGTTTGCTTGTCGTGCCGTTGGAAAAGGCACTGAGCGGGATTTCCTCATTTTGGAGTGGCAGACAGATGGCTGGCAACTCTTAAGCGAGCTCATTATAGCGCATTGATCGCTTTCTCGCGATAGGAGGATAAATATGCAACTAAATACTACCATCGTTGTCGGCTCGTCATCGCTTCGACGTTTCTGTGTTGTCCAGACGCTAAGCCGCGGAACTGGTTCCCGCCACTCGTTACACGCTTCAACGTAATACCGCGAGTATAATGAAGATTTAATTTTTCATTATTCTCAGGCTTGTTTTAATATAGCTTCTTATCATGGATGTTTTTAGAATTTACTACTTCATCGATCAGAACATTGAAGACTTCAGCAGATACGGAGACGATCGAGTCTGTGTTTTCTTACGTTGATCTGATCGTTTCAAGTTATCAGAGAAAAACCCGCAAGTTTAAACTTGTGGAAGGTGAGAGTCAACTGCTCAGGTGGAATCATAGATCGCTGTAATTTCGACGCCGCTTCAATTTTTCCTTTTTCTGAGTAAAACATATCTTGAAGAGGTTAAAAAATCAGCGTATTGACCTACCCTTGACTGGTTGGGGCGCGTGAGACATGCGCGGTATGCAGTCACTTTTGTTTCGAATTGGCCTGGAGTCGGTTTTTTTGAAAGCCCGACTCCGATCCTGTTTCGAAGTGCCACTCCAGCTCCTGTGAAGGTTAAAAATCCTTCCTTGTTTCTTGCGTTCTCAAACATCGTGTCAGTTCAAGCCTTGTACCGGTCAATCCCATTTCAGCTGCGATTTTGATGATATATTAAACTTCGGCTTCTGAAAACCTCTGATATTTTTCTGCGAACATAATGCTCTGCTTTGTAGTGGCATTTAGTGACTGCAAGTTTTCCATTCTCAACAAGCGATGTAACAAGGCAAGGGAAGATTCGGGTGTGGTAATGGTCTGCGTTGGATGCATTGTTGTATCATATTTGAAACATATCAGCAACGTTTTTATTGCCTTGCACAACTAAATGGTTGCACCGTGACTACGTAGCTACTTACTTTATCTTCTTGCACTTGGAATAGTTACAGTGTTTCCATGTTGTTAATAAACAGATACAAGACTAATGGTTGTTTGAAACAAACAAACAAACTCAAAGGTTATTACTGACACCATGCTATCACGTCGTAGGTTTGAAGTGATAGCAGCGTATCCGCTCTTTGCTTTGTTTTATCCCTAGCCATCAGAGACGTCACACCTTCCACCTCGTGGACAAGGACAAAGTTTGCTTCTTGAACAGTGAGTTCCTATGAGCCAGAAAACATTGCATACTAGTATATTGCGAAATAACCCATGACTTGCAAGTTTCGTCCTTAGCAAGATAATACAATGTTTTCACAGCTGCAGTATACGAAAAATTCATCACATATCAAAGAAAAGTAAAACGTACACAAACAGCAAATTGACAATCTGGAAGATATTGTTATTTGACAACCAGTTTTTCCTTGGAAGTTTTGAGTTTTCAGATAGCATGGTTGCACTAATATCCTTTAGATTGTTTGAAACAACCACTATTTTTTGTATCATCAACTTTCAGTCGTTATAATCCTTTATTTATTTGAAAAGAGTTTGATGTGACTAGATGTGGATTCTTGGGGCAGCAGAAAGGTTTTCACTCTGAGGACACTCATCTAGTTAAAAGTAGCAATTACCAACTGTTTTCTAGCTAGCCGGGATGAGAGATTGGGCAGACTGCATCCCACGTTTTTGAATGATGTCTTTCACGCTATTCCTCACTTGATTGAACGTGTTACGTCATCGACATTAAACCAATCAAATGTATTTATTCTACGATGTGCGTTTTCCAGTTTGAGCGAAGTTGTAAACATGGGAGATATTGTGTCAGAGAATGAATACGGCGAAGCACTAGCAGTGTTGGAAAAAGTTGATTTACATAATATTTATGTAAATCACGAACAAAGTGAGTGAATGCTGTGGATGTTTCTAGCTCTTATGAAATTATATCTGTAACCGCATTGTTGGTGCAGCGGTCAAACACATCGCTATCCGTGCGGGAGATTTAAAGTTCGATTCCCGGGTTAGTCAAATCAGACACAGTGTCGCCAATGGCTCGCCACAGTTGCGACGTTTCTTCGGAGCTTGTTGCCCAGGATTCGCTTCGGCGCGACACCGCGAGTATGACGAAGATTGGAATTTTGATTCTTTAACTATCTGTAGTATTCGATCGCTGTAGTATTCGATGTGACAACATTTGTTCCTCAGCACTTTGATGCTGATAGTCTTGCAGATAGCTGCGGGTTGTGCTATTAATTCATTGGTGTAACATGACTGGTAAATCCTTGATTGCGGGTGGAAAGTCGAACTCTTCCATCAATGCACTTATGATTTTGAATCAAGGGCACCAACCGCTTTTTCTCCCAGGTTTTCTTCCTTTATTTTCGTCCATGGGCCAAGTTCTCAATTCGATTTTAAGTCGTGCTCAAAAGATGATTGAAAACTTGGTACCTCATATACAAGCTGCATGCCGCAAGTTGATTAGTGCTGTGCTGTTTGCTGGAAGGTACGAAGGAATAGGTTTAGTGCTTAACCTACACAGTTTGAAAAAAATAAAATTAAATAACTGAAAGTACTTTTAAATTTATATTGAACTGAAAATTGCACAGTAATTAAAGAAGATTGCACAGTGAGCTTGCGCTCTTCGACTCAGCAACCACCCGGTATATTATGTCAAACCCGATCGTCTCCAGCCGTGAATCGAACCCGTCACAATCTAACGTGCGCGCAATGCTGCTGTATCATGACGTTCATAAAACTTATGACACGTGTAGTGACGTATTTTGAGTTGAAAAATCCCCGACGTTTATGTGAATGTGTGCAACACTCATTGTATCAATTATTAAGCATGGGACGAGTACAATATAAGACAGTAGACAACTGTACGTGCAGCGAATATACTTGCTTCTATTCTTCACATTTCACGCTTGTGTCGAGCGCCTGACCGGAAGTTGATAATTTTGTAGTATTGAGCTTATAACCCGTCCGAGAATAAATCTCTGGTTTACCGGCTACCAGGTGGGTGTTCATCACCAAGCTCGTCGTTTAGAACTCCCTTCTTTGACTCAAATTTAAGATAAACAATCTTATGTCGTTTTCGACGCATTTATTTGCATATCACACTACCTATCTCGAATAATTTGGGCCGAACTTTTTTGTTTATATTATCAGCTATGATAAAGCAGTAATACTACTGGAACAATAGTTTAAAAAGATTAGTATTCGTTTCAAAAATGCATTATCTTGATCATGCAAGTGGTGTTCTTATTTCATAATATTGTGACTTTTTCTTGTTTGCGCAGAAAAAGTTCTAATTGCCCAGATATCGCGTTGGAATGTTGTCGATTGCTTGAGAGAATAACTCATTTCATTGCTTCCAATTCGAAACAACATTTCGTTTATGTAAGTATTATTCTGAGCGTGTCGGTGCGAAACTTTTTTACATTCATTTTTTGCATTAAAATTTGTTTTGGGTTGCATAGAAGAAACACACTATTTAGGGGGGAGGGCGGCAGGCCCCGTTTGGCAATTTTTAGAGGGATTTTCTGACTCGAAAACGTAAGCAGACAGTTGGGATTGGAAACCCGCAGCATATTTCTATGAGACTCCATACAAACCCACTCCATAGTTTCTTGAATAGATGCAGCGGCAACTATTTTCAAACATTTTGTGCGCTTTTTATTCGAGGACGGCTTCAACTTTTTATTAATGTTTTCGTCTTTAAATGGATGTCCCTTGAGCATTAAAGTTAATCCAGCGTAAGTGGCTAATAGACAGAAACTCGGAATCAGCTGCAATTCTTCCAACTCGTGAGTAGGGTTGGATCCATTCATTATTTTTCAATTTTTTAAATTCAAATTTAAACCCATTGGTTTTGAAAAAACGAAATTCAAATTCATTGACTTAGGAAAAATAAAATTCAAATTCAAACTCATTGCTTTTGAAAAAACGAAATTTAAATTCATTGACTTTAAAAAAATAAAATTCAAATACATTGACTTCGAAAAAACAAAATTTGAATTCATTGCGTTGTGAAAGCTTCAACTTCAATTTCACTTATTTTGAAAGGGCCAATGTAAAATTTAAGTTCATAGTGACGAATCTCACCACTTTCAAATTCGTAAAACTTGGTAATTTAGACTAGATTAGTCGACATTTGATATACGAAACTATTAAATAGGCTTTAAAGAAAGATATTTTGAGTGGTACTAGCGAATTGTTTAAAGAAGCTCTACAGTATTTACTCAGGAAATTCGTAGATCTGACCAGAGTCGGATCAATCACAAAATGATTTTAATAGTCTTAACTGAAATATAATTTATTATACTTTCTCATGTAATTCAAATTATAGATGCAATTGAGTTTTTTAGTGCAAAGTAATTGTAATTTGAATGTAATTAAATACTGTATGGGTGCAATTGTCGTTACAATTGTAATTGATTTGACTGTGGGTCTATTTAACTGCAGAAAAAAGAGTAACCAGATGCAAAAACATAATAGTTTTTATCAGAAAACAGTTGGCTTTCTATTAGAGTTCTTTTATCTCTTGCCTGATGGTAAAATAAATAAATTTTAGAGAGCTTACTTAAACAATTGCTGATGTAGAGGAAAAATTATTCTTCTCTTGCAATTTTATTGTAATTTAAACTGCCCTAAAAACAGTTTCAAAGGAACAGGCTCCTTCAACCGGGTGGAAAGTTCATTCTTTCGCAGCTTCACTAGAAAGTTACCTGTTGCGAAAATAACTTCCACCTTGCAGCGTCACATCACAAACTTTCGGTTCGCTTGATAAATTTCATGGAACGTTTACAATATGTGCTCATATAAACCGCTTACAAATCGATACTTTGGCTTGGTGAATTCTAAGTCGAAAAAATCCAAATTCGTCGAATATTTAATCGAGATGTTCAAATTCAGTGACTTTGAAAAACAAAATTCAAATTTATTGACTTTGAAAAAACGAAATTCAAATTTAAATTCATGAAGAATTCGTGAGCGGATTCAAATTCAATCCAATCCAACCCTACTTGTTAGTAGGTCGTCACGTGCTACCCTACCGTTATCAATCAATTGCCATTGTTGTCGTGTGTGAGTACAGCACTGTGAAAAAGCGAAGTGAGGAAGTATTAATTACTAGGCAGCAACATAAATAGCGTTTACATGAATGATACCAGTATTATTGATGATGATGAAAATGAACATTGATGCAGTAATGAATGAAGAGGAGCCGATGTAAGTCTATATGTATGAAATATAACAGGGTAAATGGTAGGCCTTGAAGACTTACTAAATAAACGCTGTAAAAACCAATTCTACGACTAGTTTCGCGGTTTGACCGCTCATCAGGTAGACTCAGGTTTTGAACCCAGGACCTTGTGATTGAGAGCGTTACCTCTCCAACCACTCGGCCACCGAGCTTACAGCGTTTTCAATGCAATTTTCAGCTATACATACTCAAGCCCCTGCAACTGCAGGCTTAGCATTGAGCAGTTAGCCTAGTTGGCATGTATCGGCAATGAATTGATGCAGTAGTTAGATTCATTTGCTTGGTTTTCTTGTATCAGTAAAGAAACGGCTTTGTCCGTTGCGGCTTCTATTCAAAGGCGACCTCTATTGTTGTTTTTTTTACCAATTCGTGCGGTTTCAAGAGCGGCTTCTATTGAAGAAAATACGGCAATTAAGTTATTTTAAAATCACTGAAAATTGAATGTACAGCTTAAACAGCCGGCTGGGTCAGGAGTCATTTAAGTTTTAGTTTTTCGGAATAACTTGTGAATGAATAAAATTGGAACTATGGAATTTCTTGGAATTGCGCGTGGTTCGTCTCGATTCGCTATCTGCTTCCGTTTTCGAGTTTGAAAATTTCCCTTGGAAAATCTCTCCGTTAACCACCCTCTCTAGAAACGTCAGAGAAAATCTTTTTAATTTCAATGAAAGTGAAAACAATTAACACCTTCATTCCCTGGCTAAAATAGCAGAATGATCGTGTGAGGTTGGCCGATTGATTGATGAATTGACGTTGTGGATGAACTTCCGTCTCTAGCGTGAAGAATCGGTTCCGAGAGACGTAAAATCAAAAACTTAAAATTGCTCTTCACACTTTCTCCACTTTCAAAGTTGTCGAGTAAGTTTGACACTGAAGAGCCCCGTCTGTGATTGGTTGACAGATAATTCTCACCGAAATTGCTGCAGTATTTTGGTTGATATTTGAAAATACGGAAGTGAAAATATGATCGAGTGAATACTCGAACCGGTGATTATTTTTCTTCTCAATGTAATCGTTTGTCGTCTCATCGATAAACGGATCGATTTATTCAGAACGAAAATCTCACTTCTACCAAATTGACTTGCACAAGATGCTGCTGACATAGTCAGATCCGTTGTATCAGGTTCGGTTCGCCGCTGAAGCTGATCGCATTTGACATTATGTAGCGGTGATTGCTGGTCTGCAAGCGCAAGCTCACTTCGCAGTCTCCCTTAATCACTGTTCAATTTCAATAATTTGAAAATATCTTCATTTATTTATTTCAGTGCATTTTGTTCGTTGTTGCTGATTATGTGAATGAATTGGGGAAGCACCCGGTGCATCCATCAGTGAAAGTGAGCAGATTGATCATTTTGTAAAATTAACATACGTTTTAAATAGAAGCAGCTAAATGAATTTTCTATCAACTTCCGACTTGCTTATTGTAGATCAATGGTGGGGAGCATGTGGCCCGCTTAGTTTTTAATGCGTTCCACGTTTGAACTAGTTAAGTGTACTGCATAGTAGTGAAAACGTGAAACTTTCTCAATCTACAGCTCATTTAACAATTTGCTATCTTTGCGTCGTAAGCAGAGGTAAAAGTAGAAAATTTTTCTCACCGGTACTGCGCCAGAAGCCCAGAATGTAGTGGTGAAAGTAAAAAAAAATTCGTAATCGCTGATGAAAAGAGGCAAATGAGTCTTAGGTATCCACTTATCCAGTCACAAACTCCTGAACGCCTTAATTATACGCAAAACTTGAAATTTTAACGAACTATAACCTATCAGATAATCCAAAAATGGCTAAAACGCAAATACGGTAACCAATTTGTCTCTAGAATGAATCGCTAATTTCAGATTCGAAACAATGTCCTGTAGTAGTGTTGCCTGCATATTGGAGGGTAAAAGGCTTGCCACAGAACTATTTTGACATCAAATTTGAAAAAGCTATTTGGGTGGGGGGTAGAAGTACAAAAGATTCCCAAAGTCTACTTTTGACTTATTAAGGCCTATAACCACAAACGTAACGACACATTTTTGACCATGAACATAATCACATAATCCAAATCAAATATCCTTGTAAAATATGCTGATACAAATATGCATCAACTCCAGCAAAGTTTTCGCACATGAATTGCTTTTAAATAGTTTTTGTTTTGTAACTTTACCTGAAGATCTCTAACAGTGTGAAACAGGTTGGTGGAGGTTAAATTTGTCATTAACATTCAGCAACACAACAGATACTGTTATGTGAACGTATTAAGTAGCAGCAGACATCAGTAATGTTAGGCTTGTGATCATCGGACATTCATTTTACAAACTAACCATCAATTTTTGTCTACGCTAGTGCTTCTCCATTGCTGCAATTCGAGTGTACAAGTAAATTTTGTATTCGTTCAAAATGTGTTCTTTTCATTTTTTTTCAAATTTTTCGCGCAAATCTTTTTTGGAGCTCACACGGCCTTCCATTCAGCACACACTAAGCAAGCGTTTAAAGGGAACCTTGCCGCCGATAGCATTGTTTGGAACCACTACGCCAGCTTTCAAGTTCATATCTAGAAATATTCCATAGAGTAAAACAGCGCTGTGAAAGTTGTGATGCTTCCCTCTCATCAGCGAGCCAGGAACCGCAGTCTCTTTTATTTATATAGAAATGTGTTGATGATGATCATTTCTTCATTTTTATTCTTCTGTCTCGAGAAACCGACGGAGGCGCTATCCCAAACTCGCTTAGAAGTTCTCTTTGTTTTCGAGTTTTCCGCTTCAGTTTTGTGACTTCTTTGATTTGCTGCTTGTTAGATTCCACCATGCTGAAATGATTATCGCAAATCCTCTTGTCCAAGGATGCAGCTACAGGCTTAGGCGGAAGTTGAACCATTAACCTTGTCATCATGGCCGTCGTAAAAACGACGCTCCGAACCACTCGGCCACGCTGCCGATACATATCACAAAACCATTGTTATGTTTTAATTATGAAAAAGGGGTCGTAATATTTTGTTCCATTGCAGGAATCCTTGGACAGCGTTATGTATCACTTCGCATCTATGTGTTCTGATGAGGATATTAGCGTACTGAACGTTTATGCAGCTCCTGACATTCAACCAGTCTTCCAAAATTTTTATTCTGGATACAGCAAATATTTCAAATACAAGGGATGGGTGTAATGTGTGCTGCTGTAATGGTAAATAAAAATTCCAGTGCTGTTTCACAACCGATTGAAATACAAGCAGCAATTTTCTCATTTTTATTTGCAAGGATGACTCGGAGCTAAGTGAAATGACAAGAGTAAATTACTGTGCAAAAAACGAAAATTGAGTGAACTTTGCCAGATCATAATATCGAAATATTGTCCGTTCACATGAAGACGTACGTGAAACCATTGTAATATCGTAATCAATTTATTTGTCGACAAAGGCGTCTTACGAAGTAGCTCATACGAGATGGGTAAAAGAAAATCGCACAAAGATACTAGCACGTTGTTATGGAAGTAAACCGTCTGCTATCGCGGAGTCGATACAGAACTCACTCGATTTGAACGTTTTGAGCGGTTTCTATTAAAGTTATAAACACAAATAGGTAACGACAATAATCGCAACATTAAACTTAAACCTTTAGTATATCTTAACTTAAATTAAATCAGAAGAAAGTGCATCGCAGTTGCACAACAGTCAGCCGTTAACATTTGGTTTAAATTTACTCGAGACCGACGATCAGACAAAGTATGCAAATATGGTACTCACCAACTATTTCTTGCAGACGGTATTGAAAATATAAATTCAACGGATGACAAATAATGTCGAGCAATGAAAGCTCAAAGTTAAATTCTTGTCGAGCAATAAAGGCTCCAAGTAGTAACTCTACACACACATTGATATCGAGCAACGGCTCTGTAATTTCTTAAAACATCTAAAGCTTATTCAAATAGAATCAATTGCACTGCAACTTGCAAATCGACTAAATAGACGCTGCTATCACCAGCTCGTCAAACTCCATCTGAAGAGTTGTACAATCACAATTGCGGCTAACGGAAATCAACTTCGTATTGCATGTGAACGAAGCTGTAAAACAGTGGTTTTCAACCTGGGGTCCGCGGACCCCCAAGTGGTCCGCGAATGATTTTAAGGGGGCCGCAAGGGTTAAAGGGTCCGCAGTACCGGTGTTTATTAATTATTTACCGGTATTAATGTATTTTAAAAAATAATTTTTTGTGAAGAAAATAGGCTAAGGACAGATTTTGTTTTAGCTCCTCGCCGATATTTTCAGTGGAAAACAGGACATCTGAGGACGTGAAGACCTTTTTTGTTCTTTTCTTGATTTTGGGCGGAAAATTGGAATCGTATTTATTTGTGTTGGATCTGCAACAATAAATTGCTTAACTTAGGGGTCCGCGACTTGAAAAAGGTTGAAAACCACTGCTGTAAAACACTCAAAAAAGAAACAAATTTAATCAATGAGCTAATCGCGCATCTTTCAAGAAGCAATCGGCAATGACAACTCCCGGAAATATAAGCTGCAAAACGCCAGTTACTGTGACCTAGAGTAACAAAGGTCACTGTGATCTAGAGTGGCAAAACATGAAAGTTAGTTCGAAATCGGCTGTAGTCGACCACCGATTGTGACGACGCTACAGTTAGATAGGCTACCTCTCAAGCAAAAAATTTTAGTAATTGATTTTGAATTTTTTATAGAACTCGTCTCTCAATTCCAATGTTATTAAGTTCCATGTATTAGCTCCTTGAAATTTTATTGACCTTTGATATCTTACGGTAGAAAAATTTTCAACTTAGAGATGGTTCATTGAAAGAGTACTGTGACTAGTGTGTAGTAATAAGGAGTAATAAACGTTCTGCGATACAGTGTGAAATAATACGAATGAGTTTTGATAGGTAGGATGAGCAGGTAGAACCCCACAGTCAGTGGCGTTGGAAGTACTGGCAAACAGACCCCTCCTTGTTATCGCAACGTACAACATGCGTATACTGCACTTTATTTCGGTAAAAGTCGCTTGGAGACGGCCTAATTAACTCAAACTTTCCTCTGACATTAACTCAATAGCCAGATAGACGTTTGTAAACGTGTTAAACTCTTTTAAATGAACTTATTATCCGTTCACAGGTCAATGAATAGCTTGGGCCTTCTAGAAATAGCAAGCTAAGCTGTTCCGGAATGGCGAAGCAGAGAGCTAGTAATCTTAAGTCACAAGCTAAAAGACCTCTACCATTTCTGACAGCTCTCTCAGCCTCACGTAATAAAAAACCTTAGAAGTTGATTTTTTTCTCTAGCAGTTTTGTAGTTTGCGAAATGCATTTTCGCTACGTGGAAGCCAAAAGCTGAACAACAACTTATAAATTTCTACTAAGCCTGCATGCTAATTACGAAAACAATAGGCCTATTGCTTCTCACTAAGTTGATATATCATGTTTTGTATTGAAATTTGGACGTAGCCGTGATGTTCAATTAAAACCAGCAGAAACTTGTGGACAATATTCCGTCAGTGTAAAGAAAATTAAACGTGCGAATATCACCGTTACATCCAGTGGTGGGTTTCAAATTTTTTATAAGCCGGTTCGGTCACGAAAGTTTTTTTTCACCCGGTTCTGTTTCAACTAATGGTACAAGTTTAAACGGCAATGCTGACCTGTTCGCTGATCAAATAAATTTTCGTGAGACGGTTCTATAGAACCGATGTGAACCGGCTGAATCCCACCACTGGTTGTATCCAAATCGGCCCGAAAAGTGGGCCGACGTTTTCGTAACAAAGTGACAGAGGTCAAATATTGATACTGTAGAAATTGCGTGAACTAATGCGCCAGGATAAAAATGTACTCTACCACTGTCGGCAGCTTTACGCAGTCAACTTCGGAATAAACTTGAAACGAATCTTTTATTGCTAAATATTAAATCAATACTATTCAATTTTCCTTCAATTTAAGCTATAAACACAGACGCTTGACTAAATGGAAACAACGCATCGTTACGATGATTGAAAATAAGCTTGAATGTTGACTGCATGCTGAGGATTGGCAGCTGCATATCCAGGAGCAATAAAAGGGTTTGGAGGGTAAATTGCAGAACCTTGCATCACATACTGAGGTGCCATCATTGGATTTCGTGGACCCATCACCGAATTTTGAGTTGTCATAGCGCTCATTGGAACAGATTGCTGAAAATTATTGTTGCTAACAGCTGGGACTTTATCGGAAAAGACGTTTGCAGAAACTTTGTTTCCAAAAAGCTTTCTCTCTTCTTTCTGTTGACATTCAATTTTCAAATTATCCAGATTGATATCGACCCCCTTGAAATTCGACCATGTATTTGGTTTGCTGCAGAAAGGTGTTTTTTCCAAGTCACTGTGGGCAGTTGCACTAGAAGCTGCATTAAATTCACTACATGATGAAGACTCTTTAGCTCGGTCACCTATTTGCTCAGATACAGGTGCTAGTGAGATGCATGTTCCAAGTCCTCCCCCTGCTTTTGTGGGATTGGTTTCGGAAAGTGGAAATGCACCGGGAGTTGAGGACATGTTGGAAAAATTTGCAAAATCCGCCTGACCACTTTGAAGTAAGGAATGGGTTGCTGCTCCAATATTATCACTTGGCGCGACAGTAAAAGGTTTTTGAAAACGATGGGTCAACGAAACAAACGGGTCCTCTTCCTCATTTCCTTCGGTTTTTGTATTTGATTGAAAATTACCGAACTCGGCTGGTTGCGACAGATTGCTATCGTTTTGCTGAAAGCTATCACTGAAGTCAATAAAATCGTTTTGGAAAGAAGCGTTTACGGAATTATTAAGTAAATTATTTGTCGGGTTGTTAACTGGATATTTTGCTTCAAAACTTGATGGTCCAAAACTGTCTCCAAACGTCTTAGAATTTGCCGTTGAATTAGCGCTTCCCGTAAAATTTTTTGCTGCTCCTAGATCAATTTTTTTAATAGCGTTTTGTTTGATTTTGCTGATTTTTTCTTTTTTTGTGGGTGCATGCTCATCCCCTTGCGCTGGGGTATCAACAGATGCGGTGGCAGTCACCAAACCTAACGCCTTGTTTTCTTGAGATTTTATGTATTCTCTGTAAAAATATCTTTGTTCTTGTATTTCTCGTTCAAACTTTGCGTCTTCGTATGAAAGTCCAACATAGTTGTATTGGCTCGCTTTGGCTCGACGTCTTAATTCTCTTAGACGTTCCGTATCAAAAGCCAGATATAAGACTTCATGGACCTTACTATGGATGTTGGCTGTTACTTCTCTATTTTTTTCATCAAAGTAGTTATAGGCAAGCAGGCGCTGGATTCTGGGGGCCTGACACCGCGCATTATTAACTACATTTTCGGAACCATAGCGCAACAAATACGAGAGAAGCGTTAGTGATTTGTAATACCTCCTCCAACTTTTTCCGCTCTCATCAAACATTCTCTCCCAAAGCATTCCCATCACCTCAGGAAACTCGTCAAACGAATACGTGTACTTCGCCAGCTCGTGCATCACAGTCCCAGATGGACCCCAGGGGTCGCTGTTAGTCGCAGCTCTTACTTTGCTTTCAATAACTGAGTAATTCATGACGACATTGGTTATGACGTCAGCTGCTCCACGTAACTTTGTTGCTAGGGGACTCATGCTGCTTGTCTGAATTTACTTCCACGACAGACAGAACACTCAAGTTCAATTTAAAAATAAAATCGTTTCTACGAGCTAATGCAACGATTTCAACTGTGACTACATTGCTTCGAACAGAAGTGCCGGAAACTGCGTCTTTGACCTGTGCAATATTAATGATCTCAAAGAACAATAAATATTACCTCAACTGAGCGCTACATTTTTATCAACTTTCTCATCGGGCAAAACTTTATACGAATTCTTGCGTCATAATACCAGACTGACCTCATAAACCGTGATGATATTGGTTTCAAGGTCTGTTTTGCACTCAATCCGATTATCATTTAATTTGTGGTCGTACGAATTTTCATCCGAGTTTTTGACGTTAGCTGTTAATGGAATATCTTACACAGAGTTCAAACCAAAACAATTTTGCTTTCTATCGGTTGTTTTGGAAAGCACATCACGTTTGTTTTCTATAACGCCGTTCAAAGTGAAAAAGCTCTGCGTCATAACAGCTATGTGTTTCGTAGTGTACGTCACTTTAATACGTTCGAAAAAATGAGCCGTGTTTCGTGTATACACGCTATTACAGATGGGAAAGTCTCATCAGCCTGGCTATGCACAACCAATCCAGGTTAGACTCATTCCACACCTTAAAGGGGCAATAAAGTCAGAATTGTTGTTTATTTTATAAAACAAATCGTTAGGGAAAAATGTTTTTAATTTTTTCGCGTTGACCCGGTGCATTGTAATTGCCCAATTCCGAAGGTATTGAATTTAAAAAATTTGAGAGCCCTCTAAGAATATGATGTCATCCGTTTCCGCAACATACTAAAAGTCACGTGGTATTAACTAAGAGCAGATTGCAAGAAGCAGCTGCTTATGGCCGAAAATGAATGAACAATGTGGGCAGATAAAACGCTAGCGTTAGCCTTTGGGCTGACCCGTAGCAGCGTTTGAGTTGGAGCCTATGTATCTGGAATCTGCCAACGTAGCCACACAATTTTTGGAGAACTAGGCTGCCAACATATTCCGCGAATAGAACGTTAATGAATCCGCGACATTAACTTTCATGAAGCATTCGAGTTGAGTTTATTTTATTCCACGACCAAAAACACAAAACTAAATCAAGAAAGAACCATAGCCTAACTGAAAGCAATGATTTTATTTGGAGAAGTCTTCAACGAATATGAATATTGTAAATGCCGTTGCTTTCCACACCCTGATCCAAATCACTAAGCATGCATTCCTTCCTGTGAGCCAGCTGTAAATTTACACAGCATCCATGAATGATGCAATCATTGTTTCCACATCCTATAGCTGCATGCTTTGCAATAGATTACCTCAGACTCTTAACACAAGCATCACAGACTGCAGTTCTGTCCTCTTCTTTATAAAGTGGTTTTAATAAAGTGTTGTTTGGAATATATATCTAATTTTTGTAAGGTTGGTATCATTTTTGTCCAGCAAAGACTCCTTGGGTTTCAGAGTTTGAGAATGGAAGTTTCAAATAAAAGCGAAATTTATAGAAAAATTTTATTAGCAAACCAGCATGAAAGCTGAAAAATAATATAGCCTATAAATAAATGTATAATTAATCAAGAGATCATCATGAATATTGCTTACCGGTACACTAGTATAGGAAAGCTCCGGATGGCAGATGCTTTCCCGTAGCCCGGAGCGTTACTCTGTCTACGCTATTTAATCTGGCTGACAGAAACCGAATCTGCCTTAACGGCGAGACACCTAACGATGTTCAAGCTGGGCAGCGGCAAACGTCCTTTTCAGGACGGGGCGATGTGCATCTTCGGCGCACCGTCAACAAGTTCCAAAGGCCCAGCATTCTCCAACTGAACATCGAAGGCCTCACTGCAAGCAAGATGAGTGTGTTGCATCATCTTGCGTTACAGTGTGAGGCACTCGTCATCCTCTTACAGGAAACCCATTGCACCTCGGTAGAAAGGTTAGATCTTCCGAGCTACCATCTAGCTGGGTTTTCCTTGAGCAGGAAACATGGTCTTGCTACGTTTGTCCATGAGCGTCTGAAGTGGATCCTAATCGACCAGTCCCCACCAACATCGGAGATCGAGTGGGTATGCGTGGATGTTGATAACTATAAAATAGTCAACGTCTACAAACCCCCTCCAACACGGATGCAAGCATCTGATCTTCCAGCATTCCCCCATCCCTGCCTCTATGCTGGCGACTTCAACTGCCACCATGTTGACTGGGGCTATAATAATAACAATCCAGATGGTGAATGCCTGGCTGGCTGGGCCAGTGCCAACAACTTCACCCTGTTATATAGCCCCAAGGAGGCCGCCAGTTTCCACTCTGACCGCTGGAAAACAGACACCAACCCAGATCTTGCATTTGCCAGTGTCGATTCGGACAGTCGCTTACCTGACAGACGTATCTTAGGAAAGTTCCCAAGGTCACAACACCGACCCTCGCTTATAAGTCCACCCAAACTTGCTCATCCAAAACCGAGCAAGCCTGTAAAGCGATGGAACTTCCGCAAGGCCAACTGGGACCACTATTCTAACCTAACCAACAAACTGGCCAAGAGTATACCGCCACCTGAATCTCAGAATATCGATCAGGTTTACCAGTGCTTTTGCAAGGTAATAAGCACTGCGGCGAAGAAATGCATCCCTCGTGGTCGACGATCAAACCACATACCTTGCTGGGATGCGGAGTGTGAAGACCTCTATCAGCATTTCCTGCAGTCACCTGGGGGCCCTGATTCGGATAGGGCTGCCACAGCCCTACTCACAAGGCTCGACGGGAAGCGGAGAAATCGCTGGTCAGAGACGGTCCGCAACATTGACTTTTCGCACTCCAGCCGGCTGGCATGGAATACTATAAACAACTTGACTGGTAGGTCACGACAATCCCCTCGTCAATGTCCCGTTTCAGCTGATGCTATTGCTTCTCAGCTGGTTAAAAACGGGAAATACGAAGGTGTGAATCGACGCTCATCTCGGCTCGTTTTGCAGGAAGTGTCTGACCTTTGGAGGGCTGATCCATTACATCCTGCGAATGTCTCCGGGAGTTTTTTCCATCGGGAGTTCGCTGCTGCCCTCCAACATTTAAAACCAGGCAAAGCTCCTGGACCTGATTCCATTTGTCCGGAGCTGATAATCCATGCTGGAGCCAGCTTAAAATCTTGGCTACGTGGCTTCCTATCTTCTTGCCTGCACCACCTCAAAATTCCTAAGATCTGGAGAAGAGCGCTAGTAGTAGCGGTCCCAAAGCCTTCGAAACCTGTAGAGGACCCAAAGAGCTATCGTCCGATCTCCTTGCTCTGTGTTCCCTACAAGATTCTCGAGCGACTTATCTACGCCCGCGTCGAACCTCTTATTGACCCTCTGCTCCCACGGGAACAGGCGGGTTTTCGACGCGGAAGATCCACCGTGGATCAAGTCACCTTGCTCACGCAAAGCATTGAGAATGCATTCGAAGCGAAAAAGAAGGCCGGTGCCGTCTTTATCGACCTGACAGCTGCCTATGACACTGTCTGGCACCGTGGCCTCACCTGCAAGCTGTTGCGGCTTCTGCCGGACAAGCACATGGTGTGTATGATTATGGAGCTGATCCGCAACAGAAGCTTCACCCTTACAACTGGTGACAGCAAGCCTAGCAGGTTACGACGCCTGAGAAATGGCGTCCCCAAGGGATCGGTCCTGGCCCCCCTCCTTTTCAACATCTATACATATGATATCCCCTCCATAACCTCCAAGAAGTTCGCCTATGCCGACGACCTGGCGATACTTCATACACCTGGAGAATGGAAGGAGTTGGAAAGGACTCTAAGCCAGGACATGACTACACTCTCGGAATATCTCCAGACCTGGCGATTGAAGCTTAGCCACACTAAAACGGTGACGGCGGCCTTTCACCTCCACAATCGAGGGGCTAAGCGTGAGCTTAAGGTCTGTAACATCGGTAAGACCTTACCTTTCTGTCCAGTTCCCACTTATCTTGGGGTCAAACTGGACAGATCGCTCACATATCGTCCTCACCTGGAAGCATTGCGCAAGAAGTTAAGTGCTCGCGTCTCACTGTTGAGGCGACTTGCTGGAACAGGTTGGGGTGCTAGCGCTAAGACATTACGCACAGCTGCCCTGTCTCTGGTCTACTCGACTGCCGAGTACTGCGCACCAGTCTGGTGCCGCAGCGTGCACATACGGCTTATCGACAGTGTAATAAATGACGCCTTGCGCATTGTCACTGGGTGCCTGCGTCCCACTCCATCGGTCTACCTTCCGGTTCTTTCAGGCATCCAGCCAGCTGAGCTTCGCCGCCAAGGAGCGACACTCTCCCTAGCCAACCGCAGCTCCCTGGACCCTGACCACATTTTACATGGCCAGTTTCATGAGTCACAGGACATATGTAGGGAGAGATTGAAATCTAGACGCTCATTTGTACCTGCTGCTCGGAAATTACTAGACAGTCTTTCTGAGATGGACGTCCGTGCAGCCGAGTGGACGAACACAAAATGGGACATGGAGTACTCTGCCAACGCATTGTCACTCCACGCTTTCATTCCCAAGGCTAGCTCCAGACCCTTGGGTATGGGTTTGCCGAGGGCAGCCTGGGTCAAGCTCAACCGTCTGCGTTCTGGTGTTGGACGTTTCTGTTCGTCCATGTACAAATGGGATCTCGCTCCTCTAGCGAATTGTGAGTGTGGTGCCAGTGAACAAACCGCAGATCACATCATCTCACAGTGTCCCATACATCGAGCACCCCGAGGTATGTTTGGTCTAATGGTTTTGGATGACGAAACAAGATGCTGGCTGAAGTCCCTTACAGTCAGCATCTGACCCAAGCAGTTTGGTGGCCAGGGTGGTAAAAGGATAAACCCTCGGCCTTGGTCCTTTCATCTGTCATGGAAGAGATGCCCCGCCAAACGACGGCGACGAGTATAGGAAACAGTAGGCTATGATGTCTCTGTGATAAACTAATAAATTATAAAACAACATTTTACGAATTTAGCCAGGACATAAAACAGCATAGGCCGAGGCTTATCTATAATAGCAACAAAAAATCAACCATAACAAGAAGTAGACTAGCCCATTCATTTGTTTATGCCTGACACATCCAACTCAAACAGAAATAAATTCCCACCTAAGAATATCGTTTTCTGGCTAAATGGATAAAGTTTTGTCTAGTCTAAAGTCCAATCAAACTTTTGCTTTCAAAATAAATTATCTGCAAACCCAATCACAGTTTGAGGAAACTCCCCTTAGGCAGAGTGTACCAGTGTACTTTGATCAGGGTAGAAAAGAAGGATGGTGCTAGCTGTCCAAAATATGTTGTAACTACCATCCCAGTAGTCGAACCATTATTTTCGTTTTTATGTTATCTGATTATGTTTATTTCGCAAAATGGCTTTTGTTGCTGAGGTCTTTTCCTTTTCATTCGGTTTCGGATTCTGAACGGTCAAAGAAAGGTGGTCAATAAAAAAGTTGGAAAACAAACTGCGCGAGTAGATAAAGTAATAGTGAGACCAGGGCCACGACAGAGAAGAAAAATAGAAAGGATAAGCGACTACGTTGCAATGAAAATATGGACCAAAATTCCTTTTTAAACTTTGCAGTTTGGAAGTTTCAGTCTTATTAGTCTATTAACCAAGAGGTACTGGTTGCGGGACCCTACGCCAGTGAGAGTGTGCTGGAGGTACAGTAATAGTCTATCCTACGGCACTTCAGTACTTTGCTTGATAAGGCTAGCTAGACCAAACGACCATGGTTACCATAGTGATGAAAAACAAAATGCCCGCCAAAACCAACTCCTCAGAGGACTATCCATTCCATGGTAATCGGAAAGCTGCAATAACTTTTGAAAGAAGGCGTTTCTGGATGTAAATCACACACCATTCAAAAACATAATTTTTTTAAAGATTTTTAAGCCAAAGTGAAAATTTAGGGTTTATTGCCCCTTTAAAGACTTTATCACTATTCGAACTTTTTTTTTTGCTTTTTTCATAATACACTTGGCGCTCTGATAAACAGAAATTTCTCCTGCTTCTTCAGGTTGACTTATGTTTTATGTAAATTCTGTATCTTCTTTTATCTTTTCAATGGTAGAAGCAACTTTCATTCTACTTCCATGACTAATTTCATTTATTCATAAACCTTCGTCACGACCCAAAAGGTCAGTTTTGTCATATTTTCAACTCTTCTAAGTACTCATAATGAAACCTGTTTTTGAGAAGGATAATCAAAATGTCTTATCAGCACACGTATGTGTAAGTTGCTTATGTTATTTTATTTTTCATGTGACTAAATTGCCTTTTCTCTTTCCTGTTTTTTTTTTATTTATTTATTTTTTTTTGTTTAGGCTACTTTTTGTTTTTCTTCACGACACCGCATTTCAAACCCACCGAATTGATGTTTTTATTTCCCTCATAGCCAACTCAGACATACCCGCATCGATTGGTGACTAAATCTATTTGAAAAGTCTCAACTTACATACATCAGTATCAAATCCAGAGCCTTCAACAGGGGCAGAGATTAAATGACTATGTCCCTTCCTACCTCTTCATCACACGGACAGTTTCAACGTATGTAAATGCTTTAGTGATGTGTCCTTTTTTTATGCGCGGTGTTGTGTGATGTGAATAAGTGCTTTTGTTCTGTTCTACTTGATTCCAAAGTTTTTCGGTTTCATTTTGCGTTGTGAAATCATCGGCCCAGCTCACTACTTAATCAATTTTTTTAGGACCGAGTTCAAGTTGCAAAATTTCAACTATGCTGATTCAAGTTTCAGTTAACTGCCCTGTAACTAATGGTATTTTATCTTTTGAAAAATTAAATCATTTGAATTACCGGAATGGGCAACATCAAAATTGGATTAAATCTTTTTTCGCTAACGAATGATTTACTGCCCGTAGGGCAGGGGTCGGTAGCCTTTTTTCGCTCAGCTGACCGGTTCGAAACTGAACTTTTTTTGTGGATTGGTGGGGGGGGTAAAGGGCGATGCCCCCCCAAACAACCTTACAAAAAAGTGAAAAATGAACGAAAAGAAGTTTAACTTGGTTAATATTGGAAAGTTATAGTGGAACCGTTTACAATAGGGTATTAGAGGGGGTGGGGGTTGGTTGAAAATAACAACAAAATGCAGAAATTATTATTGTAAACTAACTTTAAAAGGTTACAAGATAGAGATATAAACGGTAGGCGTCAGGGTATCGTGAAATAAAGAGAATAATTACGTACCGGTAAGCGCCCATATTATGTGCTTGTTATGCCTTGTTCGTTACTTATTGTAGTTTAAAAATGTTTGATACCGATTTGTGCGTTCCATGGCTCAGATGAGCAAAATAAAATAGTGCGAGGATATAAACAGATAACGCGATCGTAACATGAGCCGAAATTTGGTTTAAATCGGTTTAGACAGCTTTTTTTGTACCTTTACCTCATCCAAATCCAACTGGCACTAATTTCACAGTAAAAGTTTGTGATTGATTTTGAGTTTGGTTTTAATTCTAATGTGAGACTGATTATCTTAATGAAGTTATTTCGTTTTGCTTGTCATGGCGAAGCCCACTGCAGCTAATTTGCCTTACAAAAACTATTTTGCCTAATAGCGTAGAAGTTACTAGTTAGTGCTTTTTTCAATTTCAAGGCCGGCCACTTGTTAATAGCTATTTTTATTCCACAACAGGCTTGCTAACTCAACCAGCTTTGGATAAAGACGAGAAGATCCAAACGCAAATTAAGTTCTTGTTGCTCTGACTTAAAGCAGCAAAATGTAGATCTAAATAAGGATTTTATAAAAACTAGGCCTACACGCAACCATGCTAATTCAGTCTTGACTTGCATGTTTTAACGTCTTCATGTTTTGTTGCACGCGCTCTTTTTCTACGTCTTCATCAATTTTAGTATGAAATTTGTGTGCTTGCGCTATCGTTAGGCTTTTCAGCGTTTTAGCGTTTAGAAGTAAAATGATTGATTGATTATAGGCCTAAAAGAAATGCATTGTAGCCAGTAGCCTACTGGGTACAACAAGAAGAAAATTATTGGAGTTAACAAGTTTTCCAATGCAAGAAATATACGACCGTTTTGGTAAAATTTCGATGGGTGGTTCTAGCTATAGAAATGATATGATAACCAAGTGCGTAGCCTGGGGGTTCGTGGGTTCAAAGCCTCCTCCCCTATTGGTTCGACAACTTTTGAGCTTTATGGATTGACTTTGGTCCTTGATAGGGCCGGCGCCAAAGGGGGCTTCCCCCCCCCAATCAACAAGCTTACTTTTGTGAAGACAGCGGTTTTTGCGCTTAATTTCAAACTTTGCCCCCCCCCCCCTTGAGTCGACTGCTCTGCCGCCGGCTCTGGTCCTTGATCTTACGGCTGTAGTAACGTTGTAGGCAAGGGTGGACGTTGTAGGCAAGGGTGAAACTCAAACCGAAACCTGAAAACCCGGTTTTAAAGGAAATTTTTGAAACCCCAACTGAAACTGACACCTACTAAGCCAAAATTCTGAAAACCTAAACTCGAACCAAAACCGTTTTATCTTAAAACGTCAAAACCGAAACTGAAACTGAAACCAAAACCTGTGCAACATTTTCTAAGGTGTTGGGTTTTAAAAATTGTCATCACCATCTTTACCAGCACAGTTCCTTTAACGCTGAGCGTCGAATAGAGAAGCTGTGAACACTAATTTTTGAGTCTTTGGTTTCTCCGGATTTGGAATCATTCCGTAGTCGACAACTTCTGAAGCAATTGCTCTCCTCACTCGGCCATCTGAGCTGCTACTTATCATCGTAATAAAACAAAAATGCCAAGTAAAGGATTTAAATAATCCGTATTCACAGTAAAATAACTTTTTTGGATGAAACTTACACCGAAACTGAAACCCAGAAACCGAAGCTGCGCGTAAGCAAAACTGGAACCGATTTTTCAACAGCCATGAAACCAAACCTAAACTGAAACCTGACATCTGGGTTTCAACACACCGAAACTGAAACTGACACCCTAACGCCAAGTAGCCAGGTTTCCACCCTTGGTTGTAGGCAGCGTGAGCCTACAAGAACCACAAGCGTTGCTCCTTTCCGGAATGCCAATTATTCGCACGTCACAATTTTGTGTACCACTCTTGCCACAAAACCGGGACTACCTCATTAACGAGATTGTTGAAATGTACCAGGAACTGTTGGATGAGGAAAACAGCAGTTATTTATCAAGCACTATTGAGTTTCAACGATGGAAAGCATGTTGGCTTGCGGTGCTGAAGGAAAAAAGACCTTGCACTGCCCTTCATACGTGCAAGGCCGCTAAGGAATTCGGTACTAATCCTATTATACACAAGCTCCTTCGAATTTAACGCTACCAGTAACTACGGCATTCAATGAACGATGTTCTAGCTCGTTAAAATATTTGAAAAACTTCTTGCGCTCAAGTATGACGGAACGGCGTTTGGGCGGTCTAGCGCTGTTGTACCTCAACAAAGACATTTTACTCAACTATGACACAATTATTGACGAATTTGCAAAAGTTAATCGTTGCATAAAGCTGGAAGCCTATATCCACCATTTTTATCTTAATGTTTGATTTTTCATGTTTATTTACTTGTCACGAGAAAGCGACGAAGGCGCTCGCTCGGGACAAATCCAGATTTTAGGTTTTAAGCCATTTGTTTCCAAGTTTTTTAGTTGAATTTTGCTTACTGATGCTTTAATTTGTTGCTTGTAAAGAAACCATCAAGCAGAGATAATCATCGTGAAGCATCTTATCCAAGGACTCAACAACAAAACGTATATGAGAGTTGAATAAGTCACCACCTTGGAAACAACGCTCCACCCACTGCGTCACGCTTACTTTATTTGTGCGTTGCATCGTTATAGTTTTTGTGAATATAGGCATAGGTGGGCACAGCTAACGCAAAAATTAGCTCCGCTAACAGCTAGTCCGTTAATTAAAAGATTAGCTTCGCTAACGCTAATCCGATAACACGAATTTTTCGTTAGCGGAAGCTAACGCTAGTCCGCAAATTAATCATAAAATTATAATTTGATACAAACACAACGAAAAATCAACTTGTGACTTGTAGCAATCATTTTAATATCACGTATTTTAGTTGATCAGCCAAATCTAAACAATATCGTATCTACGTAATTTCCAAAAGTTTATTTAATAGCACGGTATGCTGTCAAGGTTTTGGACACACGCTGAAAGAGAAATTAGCACATTGCCGAAGTAAGTAAAGCAGGGAAATATGCACAGTAAGCCTACTAAAATAAGCGTCGGTCTGACCAATCTGACCATGTCTGACTATTGCGTCTTTGCGAAATGCAAGGTTGATAGACCGGCAGCTGAAAAAGGTTAGCATACCTTTTCTACGTACCAATAACCAAGTATATTGCAACCTACTACGTCAAAAACCATCGGCGAAAAGTGATTTCTGCCGGGTCAGATGGGATACGTTTGGCTGTAATAATGGGGGCCCAACGACCCCCCCCAAAAATCGCTAGCATACCTTTTCTAGGTACCACATGAAACCTAGTGAAAACGAAAGCTTACATTGACCAGATCACGAAATGGTTTGAGACAAAAAGTTTTTCGGCTGCATTACCCCTGGCAGAAGCCTCCAAAGTTTGAGTGATGGCGTCACAAAGGTGAACTAGCGTCCTTTTTCTAGATACCACGTGAAACCTAGTGGAAACGAAAGCTTACATTGCACTGATTACGAAATAGTATGTGACAGAAATTTTTTCGGCTGCTTTACCCCCGGCAGAAGCTCCCAAAGTTTGAGTGATGACGTCAACGCGAAAGTATTTTGACTAAAACTCGCATAAAACTTAGTGCAAGTTTGAATTATGACGTCATTTTTGCTGTGACGTCATAAATCGCTGTGGCGTAATAACTCGAGCTTTGGAAGCTTCCGCTGAGGGTATAGCAGCCGAAAAAATTTCTGTCACATACTATTTCGTAATCAGTGCAATGTAAGCTTTCGTTTCCACTAGGTTTCATGAGGTACCTAGAAAAGGTACGCTAGTATACCTTTGCGACGTCATCACTCGAACTTTGGAGGCTTCTGTCGCGGGTAATGCAGCCGAAAAACTTTCTGTCACATACCATTTCGCAATCTAGTCGATGTAAGCTTTCGTTTCCACTAGGTTGGTAGGTTTCATGTGGTACCTAGAAAAGGTATGCTAGCAATTTTTGGGGGGTTGTTGGGCTCCCATTATTACCAGTGATGGAGTACTCGAGTACTGCACTCGTACTCGAGTACCACTTTTGGAGGACTCGTACTCGCAACCCCTGGTACGCGGTTAGTACTCGTACTCGAAGGTCAAAGTACTCGGTACTCGGTCAAAAAAAGCGCCGAGTACACGAGTACATTTGGCTTTCGCTAAAAGTAACAAACTAACAAACAAGATGAACTTTCGATAGCAAACTACAGCCAATAACACCCGTAAATAAATTGATGCGCCTTCTCAACATCCCAAACACTGAAAAAACGTATTCGTTTATGTTTTTGCGACAAACTTTGAGCTGTTACAACTTAAAAATTGTTCTTTTGCTAAATTTGCAAAAGTACTCGAACTCGAACTTTTTTGCGGTACTCGTACTCGGAAGTTGAGTACTCGACTCCATCACTGATTATTACGGCCAAACGCATCCAATCTGACTCGGCAGAAATCACTTTTCGCCGACGGTTTTTGACGTAGTACTCATAGTAGGTCGCAATGTACTTGGTTATTGGTACCTAGAAAAGGTATGCAGCGTATGCTACCCCTCGCAGCTGTTGGATTGGTTTATAACCTCTTAGCTCCTACATGTCGAAACAGTAATTGCGCAAGCTCAGCATGTCATTGACGGAGTTGCTATTGCTTGATCTCAGCGCCTAGCTAGAAGAGTACCGGTAGATTTTTTTATGTATTATTATTATTGTTGGCATATTTATCCTTCTATCACGAGAAAGCGACGAAGCGCTGTACGAGCTCGCTTAGGAGTTGCCGGCCATCTGTCTACCACACTAAGATGGGGGAATTCCGTTAAGTGCCTTTCCCAACGGCACAACAAGTAAACTTGCCGGCTTGTTCTCCACACTGTCCTTTAAATGCTAAACGTCAAGCAGGAAGCTTCTGAATACCAATTTTTAAGTCATTGGTTTGACCCCACTCGGAATCGAACCCCAAGTCTACCGATTCAGAAGCAGACGCTCTATACCACTCGGCCATCTGATCGGATATTTCTCTAGTACATAGATATTTTTCTAGCGCAAAAAACGGGAAAATATGGCAACTTAAAGACATTTTTTTATTAAAACCGCGGTAGCAACTATTCTTATTTTAGCGGATTAACGGAGTGGCTGAAAAAATGAGCTTCGATAACCATTCCGCTAACATTTTTGAAAGTTAGCTGAACAGCTAATCCGCTAGTGAAAAAATTAGCTTCGCTAATTAGCGGATTAGCGATTTGTGCCTACCTGTGAATGGAGGGCAACCAAAAGTCGCTTACGGACCGTCCACACACCAAGTTTCAGAGTGATATTTCAGAAAGCTTTGAATGCATAGTTTCAAATCGTTGTTTAATAAGTCAAAAGAAACCAAAATTCAGCGTTTGTGCAAAAATATTTTTACGAAGTTTTCTTCCTATTTTTCGTGTTTCTGTGAAATCATTCATTTATTTTTTTTATTTTTGACAAGACGTGCAACGGAGCAAAACATGTGAGCGTTTTTCAAACTGAGAGGCGTGGACTAGTCTGAAGAGAGGCGCAAATATTAGTCATAATCATTTTAAAAATATAGGCTTGTGCATTACTTTATGGAGGGGAGGGTCATGATTACTGTTTTGTGAGGGAGGCGTAGTAAGACAAAGTTTGAAAACCACTGCTCTAATGCGTACGCTTACGGGTGACATTGCAAAGCTTGCAATCTTAAAACATGCTAGAATTGTGCTACAGAAAAATATTTTTAATGAAAGACTTCAGCACGTCCCCAAAATCTAAATACATGCACCATAAAGAACAGGGTTTCTCAACTGGGGATCTTGCACGTTGCACCCCTTGGGGGCGCGAGGAAGCATTCCATGGGATTCAATACGGCTTATGGATTTTTATCTTGTATTAACAGTGCTTTTATATTCGGTTGCTCAGTGTCAATTTTTCAGCGTTACGCATTAGTAATATGGAATTCCCAAACGTCTAAGCGGCGAAAATCCCTTACACTCTTGGTGGTTAATCGGCTACAATCAAGCTCTGAAGACATAATTCGTTTGATTCAGCAAAAGAGTAGTGACTGGTTTAACTATCCTATACCTTGCCTTAGCGACACTTTAAAAAAGGCTAAAAACTCTAAAATTGATAGCTCAGCTGGGGGAGCTTACAGCGTTCTCCCAGATCCCCCAGCTGAACACCTGCTGGGTTTGTGACGCAAACTCATTACCGGAAAAATTTTAAGGTCAATAACACACATGAGTTTATTTCAGCTCCAACTATTACAAAAATTTACGAAGTTACTCACGACAGTCAATGATATACGAAGTTACTCACGACAGTCAATGATTAATTACCAGAACCAGGGCCGGATTTACGTATAGCCAAAGCAGGCTGAAGCCTAGGACCTCCGAGAAAAATGGGGGCCGCGGAGAAAATAAGGGGCCTCATCACGAACATCGAAGACCTTTTTTTTGATCTTTACCGATTTTTAGTGAAATTAGCCTAGGGTCTCTCATTGTCTAAATCCGGCCCTGACTAGAACCTGACTTTGACGTAACAAAAACATCCGTACTCCAACTAAAAACTCTGTTTGTGATTCAGCTTTGTTGCAACTTTTTAACTCGTCAAAAGTTGCCCCCCCTCCCCTTTTATAAATTCTAAATACGCCACTGCTTACGTGCATTGAGCTTATAGCGCTATTTGATTTATACGCGTATGTTATAACGACAGCATAATCAAATGTTTGCTGTTAAAGTAAAAAATTTGCTTTTGTAATTGGGTTGATTTTATGATTTTGAGTAATTTTGCCATGCTGGCTCACCAGAATCGAGCTATTAAGTAGTTTTTTTTTGAAAAACGTCCGAGAATTGCATCTAACGTTATAAAAATGTTTCAAATTCAAAACTTTTAATCTGAAAACGCATACGGACCGGTCACAAACTTCGCACGGACAGGCAGGAAGCTGCAGCCCGGTGGTTGCCGACCACAGGCCCAGGACAAAGAGCTGGATTGCCTTTGAAATATTTACACGATTTTTTGGAAAATGGACAATACATTTCACCAAATATGTATCCAATAAACAGAAGCTCGAGAGTTGAGAGGATGGCAAAGGGGTGCCCATTTCTTCTAAACTTGTAAATAAATTCTGGCTAGGTAACAAAGTATAGGCTAAACCATGGCTGAGCAAACTACGGCCCGCGAGACCATTTTATGCGGCCCGCGGGCACTTACATAAATTAAAACTCCTACCGTAAATCAAACCGAAGACCTTTTTTATTGCTCGTCACTGGTTTTTAGTGGAAAATAAAATAGACATCTGAAGACGTGTTGACCTTTTTTTCTTTTGCTCTTCCAATCAGTGCGGCCCCCGGCTTCAAAATTTTTTCAAATGTGAAAAGTTTGCCCACCCCTGGGCTAAGCAGTAAACTGGCAGGAGCTTATTCTCCGGAGGTTCAAGGTGTTCAGCGCACTCCCTGCCATATCACAAACACCCGTGTTAATTACATTTAACTTAAAGTTTTCGATTTTCTCGCCTTTGATAAGTATTATCAGCGCAGTCGGAGTTCTTTTTTTTTTCGTGGACAACAAATGGCATGTTTTTTTCAACACTGACCGATGACGCAACATTTTCTCGTACGATAGATTCGCAGAATATCGTTGAACACAAGCGAGCCTGACCTTTTCCATTGTATTCTAAATCGCACTATACAGCGGAGCGTGTCTTTTTCTCTTTCCACACGATTCAAATGCAAGTAGGGTCCTGTTTTAAAATTGAACCCAGACGCAACGTCACAATGCAATCACACGAGTTGCAGCATGGTGGTGGCAATGAGTTTGTTGGTAACTGCTATTCATTTTCGAAAGTTTGCGGTCGATATACTGGCATTTTAAAGTTGTAGGTCAAATTTATTTAGTGGAATGGAGTTTAATCTTGACAGTTAGATTAAAAAGCCATTTTGTTGCAGGAATTATATTAAAAAATTGGAAATAGTACCGTGGTTGCAATTGTATCAATCTGGTCAGTGGCGTAGCTACAATGTGCGGGCCCCCCCTGCAAGTTTAACTCAGGAGGCCCCACCAGCATTTATTGTTATACAAAAGCATTAATGGTTACGTGCTCATGTGGTCATTGGCTGAAGATGTACGAGTAATGTGATGGCGTCATCATATGTGAAACCCGCAGACGCCGGAGGCTAAGGGGGTCTGGGGGCGTAGGCGTATTAACGCCGTATTAACGAAAAATGGTGCCGACAGAACTGATTTGCGCTACATTATCCGCATAATTAGCACTCTTGCGTCTTGGTTGGGTAAGCTTACTATACATCGTATGGGGAATTTTCCACTTCCACAAAAAATATTGGGGGGGGATGCTGCGGGATTACTAAGGGGATACATCCTCCCCCCTGGATTTGCACCTATGCTTTCAATGGTAGCCTATGCAATCTAGCCGACCCAGTATACCAAAATCCAAATGTGTTGTTGGTAGTAAACAAATGACCAGGAAACTAAGCTAACTAAACTGACCAAATTGAATAAGTCTATTCTTCAAAATTCTGTCAAATTTAATCAAATAACTATTTTTATCTCACAGCACTGGTTTACACTCGACACTTTTCTGGTTTTACAATTTCATTTAAAACAATAAAAATTTCTGATTTTGTAATTTCAAGTTAACAGTTTTATGATTACAAGTAGACACACACTTTTCTAATTTTATGGTTTCGTTCAAAACAATAAAGATTTTCAAATTTTATGCGTTAGGCCAGACGCAAGCCCCCCTATCATCAGACGCAGGCCCCCCTATCATCAGACGCAGGCCCCCCTATCATCAGACGCAGGCCCCCCCCTATCATGGCACATCCCGTCTGGAGCTTAAGTTTAACTTTAATGTAAGCAATGTAAGTTTTGTGTAGCCTTCAGTACATCTCTAAAAAATGTACCCAAAAATCCGGGGGCCCCCAAGTGTGCGGGGCTCCCCGCGGCTGCGGGTATTGCGGGGGGGTTCCTACGCCACTGAATCTGGTTGTCGGTAGTTACTTGCATTTATTGTTATACAAAAGCATTGATGGTTACGTGTTCATGTGGTCATTGGCTGAAGATGTGCGAGTAATGTGATGGCGTCATCATATGTAAAAACCCGCAGACGCCGGAGGCTAAGGGGCTCTGGGGGCGTAGCCGCCAGCGATATTTATAAACTGTTTTATTTATAAGTAGTGGTCGGGTGTAGGTTTATAGGCTAATGTTTCACTTTATGATTAGCATTATTTTTTATTAATCCCAGCTTTGGCAGTACTGTCTTGTAGTGTGTTCTTTCTTTTTAACGTTTTATGTCACGCTAAGTTTACGACAATATTGTTTACTGTAAGTATTGCTACAGTAGGTGCAGTAAACTTAGATGACCCCTGTGGTCTTTCGCTGTTTCCTGCCTATGCGAACTCTCTAAACGTATACGGTGAAATAAACTTGATTGATTGATACTTGCCACTTATTATTCCAAAGTTTGGCGATCGATGTATACATTTGTTGTAGTCAAATTTGTTGAGAGGATTCGAATTAAGTGTTGACAATATAATTAAAAATTCATTTTCTGGCAGAAATTATGATGGTAAACAGGAAATAGTATCAACAGCTAGTTAGAAGGTCCATACCCTTACGTTAGAAGATTTGCCTTGTCCTTACCGGTATTATTATGTTTTTGCACTTAGGGACTTTTGACCCTTCTAAATTTTCACTTTAGGCTACTGTGTGTATTTTTTAAAAATGTGGTAGCTCAATCATTGTTATTTCGAAGTTTATAGCCTGTGACCGTCAAGTTAATTTATGTGCATATACGTTACTTAATTTTTGTGAATTCACGTCCCAACATTATGTGCCTAAAATGCGAATTAGACTGATTGAAAAGGAGTTAGATGTCGGATTGCATAAAATTTTTGAGCTCTTTCACACATTTGTTTAATACATCCCGGCAGGCGGCATTATGTAACGGAGTGGAGCACACCTTAAAAAATGCTCACCGTACGCCACTGTAAACGGGCTCATTTAAAACTAAGGTAGCGTAGCCAACCCGGAGGCCAGGCAAAAATTTAGAACCGACTCTGTCCCCGCATACGTGAAAATTGAACCATCCAATTCATATAAACATCAAACTTATCGCAGCGGTTTACCGGATGTTTATGAATTGGATGGTTCAATTTTCATCTGTAAGGGCAGGGGCGGTTCTGAATTTTTGATCCAAGCGATCGTTTGTTAGCATTCATGATTATTTTAGAGAGGCGCTTATGACATCATAATCTATACCTCCAATATTCCCTTGCTTTTGTCATTTCAGATATTTTACTTAAAGAATATGTCGAGGCTGAGAGTTGGGGTTTGGAGCTGTTTTGAAGGTTAGAAAAAAAAACTTTTACGTAGGTTGGAGGTTGCTATGCTGCACTAAAAAGATCATAATGAGGTTGAAGCGCGTCTGCAGCTGCAAAGCCATGGGGACCTGTAGTGATGTATTCTTGTCGTAGTCAGGCTAGGCTAGTTGTAGTTGTTGTGGGTTACCGGCACCGTACCAGTAGATCTTAAGCTTTTGCACTTGGATTTGTTGTTTATGGCTGGCCGGCTGATGAAGAGGAAACAACTTAAAAAGTAATGAAGTTGAGAGACTTAGGATGAGCAATGTGAAAGAGAGTAGTGACCGGTACTGTAAGGAATGCCACTTTTTGTCAGCGACTTGGCTTCATAGTACCGCGGGCGTTTGTTGCAGTTCCTACGGAACAGGTTCGATTCACGGCTGTAGCCGATCGCATTTGACATATACCGGGTTGCTAACTCGAGGAGTGCAAGCTCACTTTGCAGTCTCCCTCAATTACTGTTGAATTTTCAGTTTGATGAGTCTAGCCTGGATTGGCTGTGCATTAGGGATACAACTTTTTTAGAACCTCATATCCTTGTGTCATATTTCAATGAACTTTTACGAAAGATTCAATAAAATTTAAGTTTCAAGTTTATTTGATGAAAAAAACTCACGCACAAAATGATTTCAAATGATTTTGACCGATTCTTGAAGTCGGTCACACTTAGTGTTTTCTGGTTTTGAATAAAAACTGCAAAGAATCACATTTATCGCAGCGGTTCAGGAAACAATCAAAAAAGTCAATTGATTCAATCAACGACATTCGATAAGATAAATCTCAGGAAAAAATTATTCTTGTATCTGCAGGACACCGGTGGCGGTAAATCACGCATTATTTTTATTGCACGTTCGCAGCATTGGCTGCTTCTACCGATATTGATGGATGAGTCATTCCTTTTCCAATGATTGCTCAAACATTTAAGAGCTTGTGGGGCATCCAACCGAGCGGCTGATAGTTGATTAAAATCCTCATTTTGGAACAGTTGATTGCTAAACCAATTGTCAGCCCATGGATACGAGAAGAACAAACAAATTTTACGAAGACTGATTCGAATTTAAGGCATCGAAGTGAATGAGAGGAGAGCTGGGATAGCACGAAAGTCCACCTCTTCAACCACCTGTTTCCTAGATTTTAGTTTTCCCATTGTTAAAAGCTTCCTTTAGTTGATCATATTTCTGTATCGAATCATTCACAAAAAGCAGCCAATGTAAGAGGATTTGATTAAGCCGTGCAGCTAATCGTCCATCACTACGGAAAGAATGCGATCAAGCACGTGGTGCTGGCAACCGATCAACTTACGCCTGAGGCTCCCATGCCTTCCGAACATTTGCTGCAGCCGAATAATCACTCCGATTTCTTTTCCAGTGTTGACGCTTGTCATCTCAACAATAGGCAATAAACATCACAACTGATCCCCATAGGTTAAACTTATCCAAGTCACTCTAGATCTCTCCCGCAATGGTTGCAGCTGAACCTACCATCCTTCCATTAAAGCACAGCCAACTTGATTTCTTTTGTCTCATTTGTTAGGACCACGACTTAATGTTTGATGCCCCGTGTTCGTTTTCCATCGAAGTGCAAATTCTACTTTTCATGATGAAGTGTGTCAACAGGGAGAGGGGAGCGAGTGAAAGGGTCTGAACCTAACCCTCATATTCGCCACATTATTTAGCATATTCCAATGACCAGAGTGCAGAAAATTACTGCAGTACAGGATAGAGCAGCCAAAAAATTGCTTCATTTAACACCGATTGGTCGAAGGCCTAGAAGCCGTCCCAGAACTCGATAACGAAACTACGTTCAAGATTTTAGTTGGTCTCGCCTTGGCATTCCACCAGAGCATCTATCCTTTGTTGCAAAGGATCGAGATGCTTGGAGGCTCTAACTTGAGCAGCTGCCCCTGCGACCCCCAAGGATAAGCGGATCTAGAAGAGTTAGTTGGTTAGAGTACAGAAATAAACATCAATCATCACTCTAAAGTTCTGAAATGAGTTTTTTATATTATCGAGATAAAAACCCACATTTTAAAGAAAGCTTATGCCCTATGCAGTTGACTCAAGCTGATAATAGTGGATAAATTGTCACTTCTATCTTCTTTATCACTTTAAGGTAGTAAGGACTGCTTTATGGTGTCGCTATTATCATCTTTGTCACCTTAAAAGGGTACAGTGACATCACAAACCAGATGGGTAAACTATCGTGATATCGCCTATTTTCATTTAAGGCCTAAGGGAGAGTTTTTCAAAATGCTTTGTGCGTGATTTTTTTTTTTTTTTCGCTCAACAGAATAAATATTGTTTGGCGCAGTTATAAGCAAAAGTTCATCAATTCGTGTCACAGGAAATTAGTTTTGAAGAAAAAAAAGTCAAAAAGTTGTAACCCTACTGTGCATAGCAAGGCTGACGAGTCTTTTATAGCCGAAACATTAAGTAGTCTGTTACAACTTTTTCCATTGACTTACAATTGATAGAAATCTACCGGTATTATCCTAAAATCTGCACAAAAAAAAATTTCGGAGAATTTATGAAACTAAAATCTGTAAGAACGTGTATATAATAGTATGAAGTGATTCAAGTGAATTATTTGTTTAAACCTGAAAGTTTTTATTAGCATATTAAGCTACTTCAGGTTCGATGCATCCTGCTTCAAAATATTTTATCTCCGAATTGGCACGCAACCAGTAAGCTAAAATTACAACTTCATTTGACCGTAAAAGGGAGCAAGTTGTGTTGTTTTGAAAAACTTTAATCGCTGCTACACCAAGCAGGCCCGCCGAGAGGGGGAGGGGCAGAAGGGGTCACTGTGCGGGGGCCCGGGGACACAGGGAGGCCCAGGGTTCAGAATTGTCAGGTTTAGAATGCAAAATTCATCAGCTCAAACTACGGCCTGCGGACGCGATGATGTTTTTTTTTGATTTCGGGCCGAAATTCGAGCATCTGCTGACGCTATGACCTTATTTTGCTCATCACTAGATGCTGAGCAGAAATTTGAACATCTGCGGAGGCTATGACCCTTTTTTTGCTCATCACTTGATTTTGGGCAGAAATTCGAACATCTGCGGACGTTATGACCTTTTTTTTTCTCATCACTTGATTTTGGGGCACCACTGACCAAAGGGTCCAAACGAAATTTTTGCCCCGAGGTCCGATATTTTTCTCGGCGCCCCTGACACCAAGTAGTGTGTGTTATTTCCACCCCGTCAACACGTTAACGAATAAGAAAGACGTATAACAACGGTATGAAAGGGAAAAGATAACAGGATCAACGTTATAGCATGCAGGTGAGAGAAAAGGAGTTGAAATAAAACAAGAATATTTTAAGCGTGGTTGTGACACCCAGGGGTGCCAAAACGTCGCAAAGGCAAGGGGGGGGCATCTTTTCAAAGGGTACTTTAAATACCAACGCAGTGGCGTAGTGTGAAATTTTAAAAGAGGGGGGGCCAAAATTTCCACATTATTTTTAAGCGTATTTTTTTGGCAGAACTGATTTGAAGCTGATTGAGAAACAAGAAAGGCTCTAGGAGGTCCGGGGGCATGCTTCTCCGGAAATTTTTTGAAAATTTGCATACTTTAATGGCTATTTTAGTACTTTTTAAATAAATTTCAGGCAAATTTTGTTTATATTTTTTTACTTTGATTCTGAGTGCTTCGCCAAATATGGTGCATTTTGCTCAAACGTTTTCGATTATGCGTGGTTAAGGCGTAGGCCTAAGGTTAATATTGCTATCGAAGAGGTTCGAAATTATGGAAAAATTGTAAGTTATACATCAAAAACATTTTTGAAAATGGCTGGTGGGAGGGGATCTGCCCCTGGCCATAAGCTACAAAAAACATCAAAAGAGTCTGGCATATTTTAGTCACTTGGCACCATTATTCTGTTCTTTTTTACTAAAAAGCAAAGATAAAAAGCGGGAGGGGCCATGGCACAATGTCCCCATTAAATACGCTCCTGCAAACCGATTAAAATGTGCATTGTCTCGTGCCCTTTTTTTGATGTACGGTTAATGGACGAATTATATCAGATAAGAGTATGGATTCTTTGATTTCGCCATTCTTTACTTTTACACTTACAGTTACACCGTGGTGACACTAACACCTTCACAGCTGCTGTTCGCTTGCTGGAAATAGCGGGTGAGAAGCGATGAAAATGACGTAATAAAAACTTTTAATCGTTAGAAGCATGAAAAATTACGTTTCTATGCTACTACCTACTAATACTGAATTTACCATACCGGTACCTCGAAAAACTAAAATCCTCACCATCAGCCCTACTCGCATTACTTTTTTTCACAACTCAACGTTCAAGTCAGCAAAAAAAATGACGCGAGTATGAGTCCTAGGTAAACATTGCGAGCTCTCAAAAACTGGAATCGAGTCCTACTAACGCTAAAATAACTGTAGAAAATGGAAGCGAAACTAAACTACTGATATACCTTCGCTATACTACACAGCAGACGTTTTAGTTTGGTACTATCCCAATGGAATGCTAAGGGCAGTACTGCCCCTTTGCCCCCCTTAGTCAAAAGAGCAGGGGGGCAACTGCCCCCCGTTCCGGCACCCCTGGTGACACAGCTCTGTTTTAATAGTTATTATTTAAGGGAAGTTTCAATGCCTAATTGAGAAGGCAAAAAATTTGTTGCTTGTTTTTCTTTTTGGACGGGCACTGTCACACATTCCAATGAATGATTCGGATTGGCTTTTGTAATGAAAATTGTGCTAAAGCGCAGGACCCTTTTAACCAGAAGCCTTTTTTTCTTATCACACCAATTGAGCGCATCTTTTTGTTAGTTTTACCATAATTTTTATATTTGGTTCATTTTTATCTTGTTTATCTTAAGTATTTCAATTACAATTTCAATTACGAGATAAAATCTTTTTTTTCTCTCTCATTAGTGATAGTTGTCGTAAATCTGCGGTCATGCTGGACAGGATTTCTTTTGGTTGGTTTCTTTGCCTGTCTGGCCGTTTGTGGTTACTCTATGGTCTCAACGGCGCTTGGTCTGGGGTTAGGTTGGGTCTCTCTGTGTTAATCCAGTTGCACTGTGACGACATTGAGTAACCTCAAAATGCCGTGCTCTGTTATGGTTCTTACAATTGCACTACATCGTAGCGGTGTTGAAGCTGTGGTCTCTCCAATGTCTATTTATACCTTGCCGTCATATGTTTGCTCTTTGTTCTTTCTTACCTCCAAAACAACGCCTCCAAAACAAAGTAGTAAAAATGATCGGCGGAGGTAATATGCAGGATAGCCCAACACCGTTTTACTCTGAATTAAAAATTCTTAAAATCACTGACCTGTACAAGCTTGAAATTGGTAAACTAGTCCACGCCCAGTTTTTTAATAAACTTCCCTACACTTTATCGAATTACTTTATTGAATCTAGCAACATATCTCAAAAGACCACAAGAAATGTCTGGAAAGGTAGTAAAAATCTTTACATTCCACAATACAGCAATGCTCGATTGCAGAGATGCATTAAATACCAAGGAGTCAAAATATGGAACGAAATTCCCCGCGAAATTCAAAATACATCAACAATAACGTTTAAAAAACGATACCAAGAACATCTATTGCAATATTACAAGTAGATTCGTTAACTGGCTAACACTGATCAATGGTAATTTACGACATTATCTTCTTTTTTTTAATTTAATTTAGGGTGGCTGCTGACTTGAAGACCGCAAGGTCAACTCGCAGTCTCCCTGCGCATTGTTTTGTTTTTGTTTCTAATTTTGTATTGTATTTTTCTTGTTGTTTAATTACTAACATCGCAAAAATAAATTTGATTGATTGATTGATTGATTACCCTATTTTAGTTTAATCGGGTGTTGCGACCACGCCTACTACTCCCCTCATCTTCAATATTCATTCTCGCTAGCATGTTACAACGTTGATCGTTTTGTTGCTTCTTCCCTTTTCTGTGTCCGTTTGTATTTGAAATGCTATATTGCTGCGTTATATTTATTTTGACGGAGCAGAAATAAAAGACACTAGGCTACTACTACTACTGATACTAAAAAGTATGCCAAGGATGTGCCGTAACGAAACCGTTCAGGCGTGGGAGTTGCCGGCCATCTGTCGACCAAGGTGGTAAAATTCCGTTAAGTGCCTTCCCATTCCCCATCGACTTGCACACGTAAACTCGCTGGCTCGTCATTCTCACTAACCTTTATTGCTGCATTTCAAGCAATACGTAGGCTGGTTTGACGTGACTTGTAAGTTGCAGTCAAGCCCCCAGTTTGCACCATACCGTTTCACTTGTACTTGCCTGTCCAGTTAGGCCATCTGATCACCATCTCTAGTGTGCAACAAAATATTAGTTCATTAATTGATCTGCATGACTAGAAGTTTTCTCAGCTAATATAGCATAACTAAAATTTTTTAAATTTGTTGATAAATTGCGAACTTGTGGTTGCCAACTGCAAAAACTTGACGTTTCGCACTTGCGTCTGCGGACTGAAGTGTTATAAGATGCAGTAGCGGTCTAAAAAGTGTGGATTGAGGTTGTGGCAAATTGGTAAGTGTCGGATGGAAAGTTTTTCAGTAATATTTGCTAATGATAATGGATTGTTGCGTTTGCGAAAACGCTCTTTTTCCTTCTTACTTCATTCCATCTTCAGAACGAGCTTAGCATAGGCTTGCAACGAGGACAATGGAATAAGAAGTGAACCGGTACGTCCGCTTAAAACTTTTTAGCTGTTTCTCGGCTGCTTTGCAGGCAATCATCCCTGAGAACTGCTTTGCAAGCAATCATCCCTGTGAACTGCTTTGCAGGCAATCACCCTGTGAATTGCTTTGCAGGCAATCACCCCTGTGAACTATTGCAAGAATTAATTGCTGCCCCACGGCAAGCAAAATAACCCGTATATTAAAAATGCGCGTAAAATTGTATTACGAATATCGATTCATTTTTTAAAAAAAGTAACCTACTTGAATTAGATCTTAGGCCTAACAATAATCAAAATGATAGCGCTCCTGCCCGTTTCAGTGCAAGATAACTTTACATTATTAAGTTGAACAAGAAGCGCTCTTACCTTGAAAAATGTGCAAGTGCTTGGGTAAGCGAAGCAATACAGACAAGGAAAAGCTCGTCAAGTGAAAAAACATCCCGCCTCTGCTGCGCAAAAAGCAAAGAAAATTATTTTTTTGTTTGGTCCAACTGGTCGCATTATTTTTAGATTAGGCGGGAAAAGTTAGCTGGTAAACCTGGGAAGTATTATATGGTACGCGTCATATAGTCCACCAACAAACCGCGAAGCCGGGGGGTTCATCCCTTGAATCACCGATGGTACGCGTCATATAGTCCACCAACAAACCGCGAAGCCGGGGGTTTCATCCCTTGAATCGCCGATTTTGTCATAAAAAGTTCTTGTGAATACTTTTCATGGCATTAAATGTTTTCAGTATAAATGTAATGTTTCCTGTATGGTTATAGGCAAAAAAAATGGTAGAAATGAGACAGTAAATTTCATTCGGGAAAGCTCTTAGTGTAGTGTTTTTAGTCATTTCACCGATGAAAGTTGTCATTTTGAAGATAAGGCCTAATTAATTCATACCGTGCTGCAGGGCGACACAGAATTGATGCTTCCCCCTAGATTAATTCAATTCAATGCTTGTTTTTTCTTGCAAATTGTTATTCTATTTCATGTAAATAACCGCTTTTTTATTTTTGAATAGCCATTATTCTGTTTTTAAAGTAATTTCACTTTTGATTTATGCCGCCGGCTTCATGTAACTATCCCCCAGGTCGCACTGGCTCTGAGCAGGCATAAAAATACTGTACAAAATCTAATTCCGTCCATCGAGATTATGTTAATGTCGTCCTACAGCTAAAATTTAAACTAAATCTACATAGCCAGTCTGTATTATGAAAGCATGCACATACCGGTAACCTGATTCATTTTTCAAAGCGTTTTGTGTTTTTGCAATGTCCAAGTTCATCTCCTATGAAATAATGATTACGTAAAACTTGATTTTTTAAACATTCTTAAAATGTTAAGCCACTTAATACGCCATAAAATGTAAAAATCTTCGGACATGAAATTAAACTCTTTTCTATTTAGTTGCATGTTTATCCTCCTATCACGAGAAAGCGATCAATGCGCTATACGAGCTGGCTTAGGAGTTGGCAGCCATCAGTTTACCACACCAAGATGGGGGAATCCCGCTAAGTGCCTTTCCCAACGGCACAACAAGTAAACTTGCCGGCTTGTTCTCCACACTGTCCCTTTCATGCTGAGCGTCAAGCAGGGAAGCTGTGAACACCAATTGTAAAGTCTTTGGTTTGACCCGACTCGGAATCAAACCTTGAGTCTACAGCTTAAGAGACAGACGCTCTGTACCACTCGGCCATTCTATATCAACGCATTCTTTTATTCATCAATAAAAGCTGCAGTATGCTGTAAAATACATGCCGAAAATTTTCAACGTATGTTCAGAAACCCCTTCCCTATTTCAGCGGAAATCTACTCAGAAGGTTTAGAATCAACACCCCGGCGAAAAGTAAATTTTCTGTCTATACTATACTGAAGCGTTTTTAATCAAGTTCGAGTTCACTAAGAATTCGCAGGTCGAGTTCATGTTCATCATTTTGAATTTTGTGAGTTCAAGTTCAGCGATTTTTACCAAGTTTATGCTAAGTTCAAGCAGTTTTTGCCAAGTTTAGAATAAGTTGAAAACTCACTCAACTTTTTTTTAAAATCGAGTTTAAATTTACATTGAGGGATTTATGCTTTCAAGTTCGAGTTGGGCAAAAAAGATCAAGTTTAAATTTGAGTTCAAAGGCAAGGTCTATGCTGGGCGAAAATCTCTTACAATTTGGTTTCAAACAATGCATCGATCGGAATCACCCGATGATGGTGCTCACTCATAATCTGATTGCTGTTCTTCTTTCTGAGTTCGTCCTTGATGTCTGACATTTTACCGCAAACTCCTCACTTTTGACCCCATTACAGTCCGTAAAATAACGTTTTAGAGTTAGACGATTATGATGCTAAGTTGAACTAATCGGTGATTTAGCTTGCTGGTTATCATTGGAGCAAAAAGTGAACTATGTTAGTTCATGGAAACCCGCTGGCAATGTTTGTACCCCAGCGTCAATTGTTACTGTAATCGGTGTTGTTTTTTGTTTGCTGTTAAATGTTTTTTACTGGCGAAAGCTTTTCAAGATGATTTGAGAAAACTCGTACCTTCGAGAAAGCAAGTTTTATAGAGCAGGTGTGAGAAATTATTTGTGTTGAAGCTTTTGTTTATGGTCGACCAGCCATTTGTATGGGTTGAAAAGTTAGATTGATTGGTCAATTTTCCGTGAAAATACTTCTCATGTATTAATATCTATGTTGTTATAGTTAAGCTATTCATTTTCACCGTCACTTGTCAAACGCGTTACTTTTTATCTCAAGACTCCTTAACAATTGAAAGAATCCTCGTAGAAAGAAAATCGAAAGGTTCAGGTTTCAGCAGAGCCAATACTATAACCATGTTGGCACTTTTACACAAAGAACTAAGTTTTAAATCAAGCTGCCAGCTTTAATGAAAATGTCCCTTTATTTTGATACACTACCTCCTGCTATTGTCCTAGAAATCTTTGATTGATCGCCAAGCTTGTACCTAATCAATTCATAGAAAAAACAGAAGTAGCTTGTGAATATGAAGCTGAAAACTTACTCCAAACATCGCCAAATCGTAGATTCGCCAACTATTAAGCTGAGTAAGTACAGTAGAGCAAGAAAGAGTTAAAAATAACATTCCAGTGTTTGACGCGATTTTAGCAGCTATGATCTTGCAGTGTCAGTCGTGAAAAATTCTGATGACCACATAACTGTTATGTTTGGTTTTGTTCTCCTCGCTGCCAATAGGCCAGAAAAATCATTGGGGATGTGATTATGGTTTGTGATGACATCATTACTGATAAGTTCTTGAGTAAATGCGTTTAAGTTTGGATCAGGCCGACCTATGCTGCTTTGATTCTGTTTTATCGTTTCACAAGATTTGATGGAGTATTAAACTCACGTGTCGTACTTGCAGACCCTCGTTGTTTTGTCTCTAAGAGGTTTAATTTTTATACAACGTGAGGCCTAAAACAATAATATTTGATCGTGGAACATCGCACAGGTGCCTTGAACGTTGTCTGGAAACTTTGCATTCTCAATTTTGCGTTTGCATCAGCAGAATTGCACCTCATTACACAAGCTACAAACGAATAAATGTAGCAAAGTTTGCTGTGAACAGTAGGCCCAAGTACAGTAGATACCGATATGTAAGAAATACGCATTCACTTAGCATTGGACATGGTTTCACCGTGAATTTTTTGAACTTCTTTTTAAATTTTACTAAGCTGAGAAAACTTTTGGTTAAAATCCCAGGGCAGCAAACCGCTTCCAAAGCTTGATGGTCCGGTTCAGGTTCAACAAGATTTATTTTTAACGTTTCAAATCCGGATTAGGTCAAAAAAATTTCAATAAGCATAGGTTTAGGTTTACGTTTATTAAATTGCAAAGGTTACGGTTCAGTTTGGATTAAAAAAAAGAAACGGTTTATAGCGGTTTTCGGTTCAAGTTCCGGTTCGGTTCGACGCCCTGCGAAATCCACCGAGAAGCGTTGAAGTAGCCATTCTTGCACCAGAAGTCGCAGGACGCTTGTGATTTCGTTACTATCGGAACCAATACTTTCTGAAGTCGCTTCGTTTAACCTGTATCTGATGAAAGTATTGTATTGATGATGACAGAACTAGTTGCTGTGACTATTTTACAGAAAAACGATTGACTCTGTGGTATGAAAGGTCAACTTATAAGCAGTTTGTGAATAATCACTGTATTTTGCAGAGCTAGGCATTCCGCAAATAGTTTCGCAAATTGCAAAATTTGAATTGCGCTGTAAGTAAATTTTTTTCCCATTTGCGAAATTTGTGTTGCGCTTTAAATTTATTTTTTGCTTCTTGCGCAATTCGCATTGCATTTTAAGCTAAATTTTTTATCAATTGCGCTATTTGCGTTGCGTTTTAAGCTAAATACCGGCCGTTAGCTCAGTTGCTTAGCGCACGCTAGCGGTGCGGTAGGTCTGGGGTTCGATTCCCGGGACGGTCAATTCGGACACAGTGTAGCCAACGGCTCGCAACCGTTGCGACGTTTCTTCGGAGCTGTGTTGCTCAGGCGCTAAACCGCGGAGATGGGCCCCGCAACTCGTCACACGCTTCAGCGTAATACGGCGAGTATAATGAAGATTTGATTTGATTTTTAAGCTAAATTTTTGACCAGTTGCGCAATTTGTGTTGCGTTTTAAGCAGAGCTGGGCATTCTGCAAACAGTTACGCAAATTCCGCAAACCACAGCATGGGCAATGCTGTAGCAAAACAGTCCGAAGATCTACCGGCAATTGTTGCTAAATCACTTGACGAGTGCGTAGAACGGACCAGAGGGAAAGTAACGCCAAATTGCTTCCCTCTTTACATCGGGAAGCATAGATCCACGTATTTAAAAAATATAACACCACTGTCTCTAGCTCAGCAGCAGTGGAAAGAGTGTTTCCCGTTGGCTCGGACGTTCTGCGGTCAAAACAAGCGTCGCTGATTGCAGAAAATTTGAGCGCTTTGTGTTGCTGCGGAAGAATGAAAAATGCCTCCCTCTGTCTTTGTTCCTTCGGAAATAAAATCTTGTTTAAAATTTTATCTTCTATGCCTGGTTTGCTCGTAGATATTTGCTCGTACCATTATGTTTTGATTTCAAAGGGTTACTACCAGTGCCGGCGCTAGGCCTACTGAGGCCCCCTCCGAAAACTTCACGTGGGGCCCCCTTTATCCGCAAGCAAAATGGAAGGTAGGCCTAAAGGTGGTTTTACACAGAATGCAATTTTCATCCGATTTTGCACTTTATGCATTTTCGTGCGATTTTTGATGAACGAACCTGACGGATATGTCTTTACACAAAATGCGATTGCGTCCGATTTTGCATCTACGTACCCCAGTTTGAAATCTACGCACGTATTTTAATACAGTTTCGTACGTAATTTACTTACGTAAATTGCATCGTATTCTGTATAAAGCCGATTTTGCATTTCATGCATATTCGTGGGATTTTTAATGAACGAACCTGAAGGATATGTTTTTACATAAAAAGCGATTGCGTCCGATTTTGCATCTGCATACCTATTAAACTTATTCATTTAAGTTGGCAAAACTGATAGTTACAAAGCTTATCTAAGTTGGCTTTTAAAACTAGCTGATCGTTTGACGTATACCAAGGATTTCATCGATCTGGAACCCAAAATAAGGACGCCTGAAAAAATAATTAGACTGCCTGGGTATTATTGAGCTAAAGATACAGCACTTTCTCATCTAACCTAGACAGTAGACTGCCTGAAGTGCTAACCATGCTTGATGCATAGCAGCCTCTCTGCCTTGCTTCTTCGTGTTCCAAAGATTGTGTTGCTTTTATGATGTCACCATGAAGCTTTGACGGTAACACAAAAAATAAGGCAAGACAAATATCACAAAGCTTGGTTTATGAAGTATAAATGAGACAAAATAAGGACCCAACGCAAGCCAAAAATAAGCATATTTCTTGAAAATAATGACAATAATATTTTCCAAGATGTAGACTGATAGACTCTCAAAATAAGAACAAATCTTTGAAACAAGGAACGGTATGGAATCCCGCGTATAACTGGTGCGTGAAGAATACTCATTTTTATTAAAAAAGTTTCACAGAGCAAGCGTTTACCGGGCTACCGGAAAATGTTTTACTGGTACCCAAAATCGTTTTAACACTTGAACTACTGGCTGTTTGTTTGTGCGCTATTAAGCGTCACAATAATAAATTAGAACTAATGACAAACGGCCCAGCACAGTGTGGCAAGACATAGGTAAATTCAGGAGAAAAATATTCAAGAAAATCAATCCATTTGGCAATAACCGATACTTGAAAGAACAATTGAATTTTAAAATAAGCCTTACTTAAAGTTATAATATGTCATGAATTTAAACTTTTAGCGATCCGTTTGACAAACCAATTTTGATCCACCTTGCTTGCGGAGTCGCATACCCCCAAAGCTTTTGTGCAAAAACCAAGGTAAACCTACAATCTTCTAAACACCTACCATGTACGACCTAATTCAAAGCGAAGCGCATGAAATAGGAAGTTAACATTGTTGCTCTAACTTATATTTCATAACATGTGTATTTTTGACAGAAGAAAATTATGCTTTCCTTCATTCAACAGATCAAAAAAATCGATTACATGCAAACGATTTTGCCTACAGTAGCCTGCATTTCAAACAAGAGCTGCGCGATTAAAGTCCAACACTCTTCAACCCTTCCGCCAGCACCTTTCTACAGAAACGCATACAAACAAATTAATATTGTGTCATAACATGCATTAAAATCATTTTCGAGTAAAAAAAACGCCGCGGTGTTCAGGGCGAGCCCCCTGACCAGGTCTGGGCTTTCCCCGGCCGGGGGGTTCGAGGGGCGGTTCCGCCGGCGCTGGTTACCACGGTACGGTTAGGTACGGAATCACGGTACGGTTAGATTTTGGAAAAAGTACGATACGGAATTACGTACGAAAGTTTTGGGAAAAGTACGGTAAGGTACGAAAATACGGTATTATATTTTCCATACCTTACACTGTCCGTACTACATTAATGCATAGGCATAACAGAGGTGGGCATTTTTTAAAAATTCGTTGAAGCGCAGCGCAACAAAGCGCAAAAGTTCTGTTTAGTCATGCAACGCAACTAGCGCAACCTAATTTTTAAATTGAGTGAAGCGCAACGCAACTTTCGCAATCAATTATTTTTTCGCATTAAAGCGCAACGCAACTTCCGCAATCAATAATTTTTTTGCATTTAAAGCGCAACGCAACTTCCGCAATGAGGTTTACACAAAAGAAAAAGCGCAACGCAACTTTCGCAATGAAAAATTTAATAAAGCGCAACGAGTAGATGTATAAGCAATGCAATTTTTTTTGGAGTTATTTTTATAGGTGCTTTTAACAGCACACAGTTTTAATGCAAGTGCAACGCGACAACAATTTTAATGCAAGTGACTGTAATAGGGTTTTGCGTGGTCAATGAACAAGAAAATTAAATAAGAAGCGAAAAAAGATGTGTTGCTGATGATTGGTTTCTTCATCTTCATCCTCTTATCACGAGAAAGCGAAGGAGGCGCTGCTTAGGACGAATCCAGATTCACTTAGGAGTTGCCTTTGTTTCCGAGTTTTCCGGTTGAATTTTGCTTCTGACTTGTTTAATTTGCAGCTTACCAGATTTCACCAAGCAGAGATAATCAACGTGAAGCATCTTATCCAAAGACGCAACAACGAGACTAGGTTGGGAGTTGAACCATCAACCTTGCGATCATGGTCGTCGTAAAAACGACGCTCCAAACCACTGCGCCACGTTGCATTGTCGCGTGCCGTTAAAAGCACCTCATCGCGGTAAATCATAATTTGCATATGCGGCGAAGTTCTCCACAACAAGTAAATACGATTTATTCAACACTCAATGATCTCTTTAAGCACTTGCAATTATATTAAAAAGCAAAAGACTTTAGTGTACCACATTTCTGATGAGCTGAAAATTTCTGCTACAATAAATTGACCTATAGGCTTATTGTGCGCATCAAGAAACAAACTGCTATTCTATTAAAAACAGTTACAAAAAACTGCTTACTCCAGCACATTGCGCTTTAATTAATCCGACAAAGCGCAACGCAGTATTTCAACTTCCGACAGTGCGCAACGCAACAAAGCGCAAGCAACCAGATTCTTTTCAGTTCGCAGCGCAATAATGCGCACACTATTATATTTTTTTTCAGTTCGCAACGCAATAAAGCGCAAGAAGGATTTATTTTCCTTGAATCGCAGCGCAACTTGCGCAATGGCTAAAAATAATTTGTTAAAGCGCTTCGCAACTTCCGCACGTGCGGAAGTTGCGCAACTAGCGCTTTGCGCTTCAAATTGCGGAATGCCCACCTCTGGGCATGCTATGCACTTTTGTTTCGAAGTACTGCACTTTTCTTTTTTGCACTTCTCCTTCTTGCCTATAGCTTTACCACGTCAGTTACTCTCGCCACTCCTGTCACCACCAGTCACCCACAATTTCAAATAAAAATATTGTGAAGAAGCTAAATTGTTATGCCGTAATTATAGTTCAATTTTTCAATCATAACCCTGCGTATGGTGAAACCCTCATCTGATGGTCTTGCCAACTAATAAACGAAATTGTGCCGATCTAACTATCGTAAAAGGAGGAAGCAAAAAAAAAATATTAAATCAAAAATTGTTATCAATTAACAGCCTACGAAGCTTCTCTTTTTTGAGAGAACAAAGCCTTTTTAGTGGAGGGGTGAGACCTCATATTTTTGCAGGCCTGTAGCCTGGGCCTTTGCTGCAACTATTGTTCTTTGATTTATTGTTCTGATGTTTGAATACCGATGCTATGTTTAAGATATTCATTGATGTATTAAAACTCTTGATTTCGTCTGGTATGTAACCAGGAGGGGCACTGGGACACCCCCATCCCCTCGCCAGATGAAGAGCTTTTTTACAGGTTGCTACCTAAGGGCAAATAACAATGGGTCTCCTCGATCATTGCCTATAAAACCGTCTCTGCCCCTCCCCCAAACTTTTCGCTTTTTAAGCTACTGGTATAAAGGATAGCCAATAATATTTTGTAGGCTATAAAAACCAAGCTTTGTTCAACAACTAAAATAGAATGACGATAAATCTGAACTTTGACGAGGCAATGGCAAAATTCTCCTACAAAATTTTTCTTGACGTAAATTGGTTGAAAACTGTGATACGAAAAGATAAGGTATTATGGTATGGAAAAAGTTCCGTACCGTACTGTTACGTACGGTCTTTTTGCGAGGTAGCCTACAAAATTACGGTACGGTATGTTTTTAGAGGAAAATAGCGCGGAAAACAATTTCGTACCGCAGTAACCCCATGCTTGATTTTTGTTTTCGATTGTTGTATTGCAGTGCAACAAACGCATATGCAGTTGTGATTTGCTATGGCAGGAAATCTTCGAACGGAGCAAAATCAAAAAAGCTGCCAGACCGAGCTAGATGCTGGGGTCACAGTCTTGTTCTCAGCTAGCCCACCATGTCATTATTCTCAGCCGCTCACTCGCGAGCCTCATTTAAGTGGTAATAGATAAAGCAAGATGACGTGGTGGGATGATGGCTGCTCCTCTGCGTCACTCTTACAAAAAGCTCCTGCTGTCTGACCTTGCTCCGAACGAAGAACGAGTTAGGAAATAAGCCATAAGTAGCGAATTTGATTGCGCTTTAATTTATGATAAAACTTCCAGTTGCGGTTTATCATTAAAAAATATTGCTTGCGCATTTTGCGTTTGCTCTTATTTGCTCCAAAACTTCAATTGCGGAACTTGCGATTGTGCTTTGCCGTTTTAAAAATCTGCTTGCGCAATTTGTGGTTGCGCTTTCACAGTTAAAAAATCTAATTGCGCAATGTGGGGTTGTGCTTTTTAAATTTAAATTTTTGGTAGCGAAATTTGTGATTGTGCTCGTTTATTTCAAAAAATTGTTTGCGGAATTTGCGCTTCGCTTAGTTAATTGTGTTTTAAGTGCCCAGCTCTGGTGTTTGTCACCTCGGCACTTAAGTGGAGCTTAAACGTTACACTGATGTTCTCTTATGGTTCCTCCCCCAGTGATAAGATTTTTTTATGTGTAATTTTCCTGCTGCTTATTATATACCACATTCAGGTATGTTACGTTGGATCAGAGCGTAGGCGGTGGAAGATTTAGGAGAGCAAATCAGGTCAATAATTACTAAGATTGTGGAGTAAAAGAATTGTTTCAACACACTTTAGATAAGGTCTCGTCAAAAAGGGAAGCACTTCCCTGGATACATCACTAAGCAGGAAGTTCCTGGCACCGAAGTCAGTGCGCAACGTATTAGAATCAAGAGCACTTCGTAATGTCGCCAATATGGATTAGAACCTTTCCAAAGTCAAAAAATACTTTTGCACAAGATGTTTTGTTAACTAACAATCAGTTGTTTGCCACAAAATTGCAAACTCTTTCTGACAGACAGCCGTTTACGTTCAGTTCTCGTTTAAACGTCGTTTGTGAACGTCATTATTTGAAGAACTTCACGAGAGTTTTTTATTTACCGTTAGTGCGTTCGTAAAATGAGAATAGGAAGGTGACTGACCACAAAATCACGGCGATGATAGACAAACAAGAAACGTTCGGCGCGGTGCACGTTGATTATTAGAAGATGTACAAATTCTCTATTGCTTTCGAATTATCCAGTTCATATTCAAAGAAAGGCATTATCTGGAAATTTAGGAGCATTAAAAGCATGTACGAGATTAATTCAACTTTACGTTTGGAATATATTTGCACGGAACGAAGGCGATGTGTTTGGAACTTGTCAATTGAGTTTTTAGTTTGTCAAGATGTGAGGAAACTAAGTTTCCTTGGACCACATCAAATATTATAGCCGATGTTAGAAATTTTTAGAATATATTTAAATAAGCTTTTATTTATTGGTATTCTGTATGAGAAAGTTTCTAAATGCAAAGCTTTTTTCATTTCATCGCGATAGTTATTGAAGTTCTCGTTATGATCAACAGTGATTTGTGATTGTAGGTAGTAGCTACAAGCCTACAGACATGCATTACACAAAAGTTCACCTAATTCTTTCCAAATATGTTACATGCGGTCTACTAGAATATGCTGGCCCATTCTGACTTTTTCGATGTATACGTTTGTTTAGTTTTCATTACAAAAGGAAGTTTGAATTTTACGATGGTGAAAGCAAACTAATTTTACTTTCACCGTTTAATCTTTTGTGTTGAAGTTTAATTGTAACATTGTCGCTCACAGATTCAACGAATTTATACGATTTATATTCGCTTCACGTCACATGAAAGAATTCACACTGCGCTTGTAAAATCTTTAATTTTTTTTCTTAAAACTTTGAATTCTTTTATTAAATATATTGTTTGAACGATAAAAAAAGAAAATTTATCAGCAACAGCGCTTGTAGCTAAGTTAATGATAAGAATCTCACAGAAACGTGTTGTTAGAGAATGCACCAACCAATGAAGGATTCTTTTAAAAAATGTTGTCACTTGGAAACAATAAACTCCTGGTTTTAGGTCGTCTAACAACTTCATCTGCTTGGATGGCCGACTGGATAGCGTCGTCTTTGGAGCTGTAGACTTTGGTTTGATACCGAGTTGGGCTAAACCGATGACTTTAAAATTGGTATTCACAGATTCCGCTCTGGGAGTTTGGGGTTAAAGGGACAGTGTAGAAAACAAGCCGGCAAGTTAGCTTGTTCTACCGTGACAAAAGACACTTAACAAGATTCCTCCATCTTAGAGTGGTAAAGAGATGGCCGACAACTCCTAGGTGAGTTCATTATAGCGCTTTGATTGCTTTCTCGAGATAGGAGGATAAAGATACAACTAAATAAGTTTGAAGCAACCAAATATTCCTTCGCTGTTCAGTGTCCGTGTTGGCAGATGAAATGATGGTTTTGTTGATTGTTTTCTAGTAGCACCACATCGAGAAAACTTAATGTAATGTGCATGATACATCGACATCATCAACATACTTTTAAGAAAGGTAAAACTTTTAGAGGTATGCTTCTCGATTGGGGGACCACGCGTGGCTATTGCTAGGGGTTGCGAGAATCCATCAAATATACAAAAGTATATTTATCCACCGCATGCACAAAAACGGGGGTCAGAGATGCAAAAGTTTACACTTAGACTTTTTACAAAACAGGGTGAAGGATTGGCTTTATCAATCCAATTGTCCCTGCTGTGTGAAAATGAATCGGGAAAGGCTGATAATGGATTTTTTTTGCTCGTCCTTCGGCCCCTTGCAATGCACATAGGGGAGAACCTCCATCATTGGGACAATTTTCACATTTTGGTCATTTGTGAGTAAAGATTTTGGCAAGTCAGCGGTTTATTTACATGCAACCACGGTCATTGATGTACTCTTCAAATAGCACTTAGTTGGACTTCTCTATCTACACTAAGTTAAAACAGGTGATCATTTTTCTGAGAGGTTTAAAATTGTCCCACTGCTGGAGGTAGCTCATGCAATGAGACAATGCAGTTTTATCAATGGAACATGAAGTTTAGAATGGCACAAACAGGCAATGTAGATCGAAACAAATCTTAGGGGTACTGTAAAGGTCTTTTTTCGTTATCAAATAAGATAACAAGGTAGTTCAAGCAATGGGTGACACAGACAGATATGCTTACTGTAGTGGCATGCCCTTACTGGCTAACGATCAGTTATAAAACGAAATTTAATTAACAATATAAAAAAATAAAAAACTTAGAACATCGATCATCAAAATTAAACACCTTAGCTTTCAGTTGACCTTGTTTGAACGTTTCAATGTAGGCCTATTACCTTACCTTTACAAAACTTTAGGGTCAGGCACGTCGCCAACGGAAGGGTTAAGGTGGCTTGGTCCCAAATTGGCAGCTTGCTCCCCTGATCAAAAACTAATTTAAAGAAAATAGACTAAAACAAGGTCCCTGGCCCCTCCAAGATGGGTTTGCCCCCCTCCTCGATCCCGATGTGCTGGCGACGCCCCTGCTTGGAACTATTATGGTAGTGGGATTAGTCTTTCCCTTTTTACGCGAGTCTTGCGAGGATGTTGTTTGAAGTTCACATTTCATTGAAATCAACCAGCAAAATTACAAAATCATGGAAATAACAACAGTGACGGTTTAACCTGAAACGTAAGAACGTAAGCAAAAGTTGCACACTCAGGACAGTGTCCTGAGTATGCAACTTTTGTTTACGTGTCCCATTGATAAAGACATGCATTTGTCCCAATGTTGGATATGACCGCCATTTTTAAAAAAACGGCTGCTGATTTCACCTGAGTGCACAGCAGGCACTCGCTTTTTGTCTTTATTTCAGCTTTAAGTCCCCTGCTGTTACCTGACATTGTGCCAGCCTTGTGAATCAATATCGCTGAAGAGTATCTTAAAACAAAATACGACAAAATATTTATTTGACCCCCGAAAAATACACTTTCTTTACTAATTCAGCCATTTCCGTTCACAAAACCCTCCAACTTCGTGTGATTCACTGAAACAGTGTGGTGAAGGAACAGAAATTACGCAATCAGCTCTAGCATGATCAGTGAAGCGTGTAGCACAAAGCGTCCCATTTTAAAATTGTCCCAATGTGGGAGGTTTCCCCAATTCATAGTTGCAGAACTTTCGAAATAAATATGGAGCTAGATGGGAAAATTGCAATGTATCCTCTGAAATGCGTAGCATTTGTTATGTCAATTGCTTAGAGCATTGCAGCAAATTCTTGCGAAACATGATTCAATGAACTGATAATACTTGAAAATTTGATACAGGGTCCACCATTTGCTGATAAGCAAATGTAATGTGCAAGAAAATGGGCTTTAAAATCTTTGCAGTAGAACACTGAAAAATAGCATCTCAATTACTTACAAAGGATATGCGATTTTCAGGTTCAAACAGACTTTAAAATCATATCAAACACGGACTTTTTGATTGATTTAAAATAAAAAAGGTTTTTAAAAGGCACTCGACTTTTGTTAATGAATGTGAGGAGCTCAATCGCAAATTTTTGTCAATTTTCATTGTTTGTTGGTTTAATGCTCGTAAATTTCACCTAAATTTGTTGCAATAATTATTTGGTTTGTAGCTAGGGCTCCACCCCTGTTCGGGATCAATTTTCCGATCAAATAAAATTGAGACAAAAATTTACATTCATTTGTAAAATCAATATTTATTCACGGGTAGGGCTGGTTAGCGCTGTTTGCTTTTGAAATTAACATTTGTGATGCGTCAGTGGCCGCGATTGTTCGATGCTTTTTCAATAATAATCAAAAAGAAACAAGAACCAATCAGCAATAATTGAGCAGTTCCGTCAATAGAACACATTCACCTGCACTTCAAACGCAAATTCGGTGGTGACACTGTAGTAACTTTAAAACTGTGTATCTCAGTGAGACGTTCAAATCTTCGTAAATAAGGCTACCCGTCGTGGTGGCTCAGTCTGACTAAAGACTAGCAAATCGAACCCAAGCAAAAAGGTAACTTAGCGTTGGTGTGGCAGACATAGGCTAAGTGCCTGGTTCGTACGACGACGATGATCATATGAAATATCGGAGGGGAAGCAGACCGGTAGTTTTCTATTTAAGGAGCTAAGCTGGTAATAACTTTGTGAAACTGATCAACTGGATCTTTGTTGTGAACTGTCGTTTTAACATTTCATTAAAATGTCTTATTTCTCTCTACAAATGAAGAAAATGATAGTGAAATAAGCAGGACTAAATTTGTAAGAAAATGTGGCTCAAAGCGATCGGTTTGCATTTGAAAAACTGAGTTCAACACTCGGTTGAGTCGCACTGAAGAATTTGGTGAGCAGTAATCAGTTTGGCTTAGTGTAGCCTATGACTGACTCATATAATTGCAGCAGTCTTAAATATTTGCATGGCTGTGCTGTTTGGTGGTTCTTGCGCCGAGGAAGTGGGCTCCGCCACTCATCTGCGTGAGATATGAGGTTGGTAAAGCTGAGTGGATTGTAAGCGTGGTGTGGGGAGAATATGATCTTGTTAGCAGAAGCGGCGCAGGGCAGAGATATCAGAAGAAAACTGTTGGTCTTCTAAAATCTTTACGATTTTTTTATCATTTCTATGCAATGTATGTGATGGTAAGCCGGCCTTGCTGTCAAATCCCTCCGTGATTTTTGTCCAAGCCGACTTTAAGGAGTCCCGTGCAATTTTCATTGAAGCTACCGGCCAAAAAAAAGTTTTTACCTCAAAAATCTAGAAAGTTTTGTCTACCTGGAAGATACACAGTACTACGATTGTGTCGCACAGCACAAGCAATCCAAAAAAAATCTTGTGATCGACTTCACAATGATGTTTGTTGAAGTTCTCTTCTCAGTGGTTGAAAAGCGTTGAAAGGGTAATAGTGGCTAAAATTGTTTTACATGACCGGATAAGTTTTCTTGAAACGTAAATATTCTCTTCCTCGATATAAATCGCTCCAGGCTTTACTGTGCACTTGGAACTGGTTGTATTTTTGTATGGGGACAGTGTAGGCTCCATTTGCTGAGCCGCCGTGTAGGCTCCTTGGCTCAGGGACTGGGCCCCCCTAGTTCTAAAAAAACGCTTTGAGGGGGCTCAACTATTGAAGTGACAGTAAACTTTTAGTGCTAATCAATATTCAGTATTTTTACATTCGAGTAAATCGAGTCTGTCGAACAAAAATTCGTAACCGAGACTACCTTGAACACTGTTCAGGCAATATTCTACTATTCAGTGACGCAGTAATACCACACCGTTTGTGGAATGTTTGTGGGAGTGATTTTACAATCACATCGAGAGTTTGCAGACAAAACTGGCAGCCTATGTCTTGTCGAAAGTGGATTTGAGTTTTTCAAATTGATCTTTGGGTGGTTAGACGTTTTTGTTTCCAATTCAATAACATATCAGAAGTTGGAGCATTTTTGATGACATTTTAAGAATTGTTTTTCATTGCTGCTGCATCGTTCATGTGAAAATAATTGACTGCTGGAGGCTGTTACATTAGCATAATGATTTCTTGTTTTTGTATTTCTTTTGTCCGTTAAAGTAATTTGCGTCGTGCGCCTTGTACTTACTGCCGCACATTTCGACTTCTGCTGGTGGGCCTGTGTTTTTCTGGCAGATTACAGTAAATTGTCATTTGTAATTTCAATTTTTGTTTTTCTCTTACGCAATTTAGTTGTGGAGTACCGGTAAACTTAAGTATTTGTTATTACTGCCATGTTTTGGCAAGGATAGTTACAACGCGAAGACCTAGCTGTCACTCTTTCACCATCTCTAACACTAGATCTACACTCTTCGGAGTTTTGAATGTTTAGTGGTTGTGTGCTTGTAACTACATAAACCAGGGGTGGGCAATTTTTCTAGTCGGCGGCCCATATGTGGATAATGACGTCCTTGGCGTTGGCGGACCGGATTATTGGATGAATCGTACTTAATGCCATAAATAACTGCCAATACTATAGGGCCGCACTGGTTGGAAGAGCAAAAAAAGGCTCTCGGTTTGATTCACGGTAGGTGTTATGTTTCTGTAAGTGCCGGCGGGCCGTATAAAATGGTCCCGCGGGCCGGACCCGGCCCACGAACCGTATGTTGCTCATGCCTGACATAAACTAATGTCTTGGAATCGGAAATAAGCTTGTAACAAACGTTGCAAATCATACCGTAGGTGACTGAAACCGGAGCAATTAAGTAAGCTTTACACGATTCAAATCCTATGGATTTTTGGTGTTCAAAACAACTGAATTTTTAACACTGAACAGGGCCCCCCTGACATTGAAAAGGTTGCCTAATTCCTTTAGTTAATGGTATCTACTCCAAATTGACTTGAAGGTAGGATCATATATGCCAACTTACGGGTTACTCAGTCTGCTAAGAGGCTCACAACTAAAGTTACTCAGGTTGACGTGATTTGGGCAAACTACTTGGAGAAAAGCCACAAATAAACTGGTTAGAGAATTAATTTGCCTAGGCTAGGTCAATGTTATTTCAAGCATTCGACATCCTTTGAGTGATTGATTTTATTGAGTTCTTCATCTTCAATGAGGCGGTGTCATTATCTAATTTATCTAGGGCCCCCCTAGTTCAAATTTTACCAAGGCACCCCTGCCGCTGATGCAACTTTGCCTTCAAATAAAGCATAAAAGTGTTACTTATGCAGACATTACTGTAGCTTTGAATAAAATAAGTTTATTCAAGTTGTTCTATATAAGCTTATGGTTGCCTAAATATAGACAGACATGATAAAGTGTGGTAGTAAACAATATTTTGATTCATGTTTAGATATTTACGTAACGTTAGGCATGATAACGCTCTGATTAAATTGATATACAGTCAGTTGGAGAATTCCAACACCAACAAGAAGGTTTTAATTTGTGGAACTAGAAACAGAGAATCTAGCACAGAAACATCACTTGAGGTATTTGCATGTAAGCTTAATAGTTTTTTTAACTTGTGCTTGTCATTAGAACGGTGTTCATAATTTTCTGACCTACAATGTACAACTTTGACGTCACATCAACGATTATTTAAAATAAAACTTGCGTTTGGTTGCTAAGTTTTTTGCTTAAATAGCAATTAATCTGTCCATGTGCACATTTTCTTGGATAAAGCCGTGGGCTTGCTGCACCACAGTCGTATTTGAAAAAGTGATTGTGACATAAACAATTTAATTGCGAACGAAAAAGCCCATGTGACTTTGGTCCGAGAAAATGTACGTTAAGAATTGGAAGGTGATGAGCAGCTGGGATCAACCTTTGCTATTGTTGTTTTTTTTGCATTTATGATGTTAGACACATACCTTTAACTGTTGATTATACAGTTTCATTTTTTGTTGGAAAGTACAGTACCAGGGCTATCCATATTTTAAAGAGGAAAAGTTTATATGATGCTCTCTTTCAAACCCGTACGCCAGGTTGTTTTCTTCAAGTGTAAATTTTAAACCACATACACAAATCATGGAAAACCCACTGAAGCAGTGGGTTTAAATATTCCAAAACCGGCCAATAAACTGCTGTCAAAGCTTCGTTTACTTTGCGGTAAGTCTGTCATCAAAATGTGACCAGCATGTTGTACCCCCATCATCACTCAATCCATCTTCATCGTAATGTATGAAGAGACATGGGAATTTTTATGTTGTTATAGCGACTTGTCCATAAAACATGCTACACTACAGCCTACCGTCATCACTCGGTGTTTACGAAAGATTTTCGATCCGCCAAAGAAAAAAATTGTTTTTGGTAACATCCGTTGCCTGCTGCGAATTTGCAACGTGTATGAGCGAAATGTTTCAATCCCGGAAAACGTTGTTTTTTTGTGATGGCGTTTAACTGAAAACTGCAGATAACGGGAAAAATAGAGCGAGACGCCGTTTGGAAAAGTTGAATGTGATAAATAATTATTCTAAGTTTAAAGGGCTACAGATTTTTCAACGATATATTGACTTACGATTTCGTACAGCGAGGCAGGCTACTTCAGAACGGCGTTCTCACAATTATTGCTACTGCGATAGTAGTGATGTGTATGCAGTTTGGCGAAAAATGTAGAATAGCACAGCACAGTAAAAAGAAAAAACAATTATAATTAAACCGGGCTACTCTGATCAGGATTCTAACTTTAAACAAGTTATCAAAGTTAGAATCCTGGTCACTGTAGCCTTGCCTGACAGACTTAACTCGTTGAAACACTCAGCCTAGCAACACCTTAATTATTGGTTTGGTACGGTAACTTTCTTCAACTACAAAAGTCTTCAATTAATGTGATCATGATCATTCGACATATGAGCGAGTTCTTCGAGATCATCAAAGCGTTTAAAATCAAAGGTTATATTGTTCCCGGTTGAATTGCGGCGAATGCTGGTTGGATAAGCGGTCAGTCAGTAATCGAAACAGAATAACAGAGAAAGCTATTGTCATTCCAGCCTTCGCATTTCGCGAACTAAAATAATTGTTATTATTCTCTATTCTTTGAGGTTACCTGTCGTCTTTTATAGATTGTGTTTATTTAGCGCACTATTACATCGTATCGAAGCACAACCTCATTTCTCTTTCTATCTATAACTTATTTCAATTGACTTGGAACGAACATCACAGACTTTGTAATAGGAAACTTGTCTTAAAATATAATACGCATAAAACTCATGAAGTTATTTCGAGCGAGAAGCCAATTTTAATTCTATTTTAAAGTTAATCCCACTAAAAAGACTCGATTATTAAGCGAGGCGTATTAGATTTGCGCAATAAATGTCGGAATTTTTTCCACGTCCTTTTCTTCCAGCAAAAGTGTGTTGGTTTAACAGTGTACTTGCCAATCTCGTACCTTGTATGCTATCAGCACGTTAAGCCCGAGCGCACTTCGCAGTGGGTGATTAATTGCATATCGGATATTTGGAAGTTTAGCCATTTCGTAGTCGAGGGACGAGGGTTTGATCATCCGCGAGATCACGCTAAACAAAAAACAGGAATTTTGCTCGACATTCGTCAGCACAGATTGAGCAAGTAGGTTTTACGTCGGGCGTTTTGTAAGAAAGAAACCTAGCGGTGTGCAATGAACTACTGTAAAGATAATTCGTTATAATTTTACTGGCACTGCAAAATTTAATACCAATAACTAGAGTTAACGTGTCTCCCCACGAAGCGGAATGCAGCAGCGCGTTGCATAGCCTGCGTTCTTCTCCCCTAACTGTGGAAGAGCTTAATTTGGATCACTTTCTTGTCCCGTCAACTCTGTCAGTTGCAGCAAGGAGCATGCCTCTGTTCCAGCATCTATTTTAGTTTCTTTACCTAGCAACGCTATTAGTTGTGGGACTGGTATGAGCTGGGGCGTATTCTCCAGAGGTTCAAGGTGTTCAGCGCACACCCTGCAATATCACAGACACACGCGTAAATTACATTTTTAACCAAAATTTTTAGATTTTCTCGTCTTTAATCTTTGTGATATCAGAGCAGTCGGAGTTCGTTTCTTTTTCCGGTGAACGACAAATTGCTTTTATTTTTAACGCCGTCTGATGACGCAACATTCTCTCGTATGATAGGTTCGCAGAATATCGTTGAACACCAGCGAGCCTGATCTTTTCCATTGTGTTCTAAATTGCATTATATAGAGGAAAGTGACTTTTCCTCTTTCAACCAATGCTCCCACAGAGATTTTTGGTAAAATTCCAGATTATCCCTTCAAACAACCCCATATAAGTAACAAAAACCCCAGATACCAAATTGCGCGTTTGAACAGCAACAACGGATTTATGTATCACTTACAAATCAACGTAAGCTAAGATTTCAGTGATGTTTTTTGTTGATAATTTTTAGTTTAATACTCAGATAAAAAATGATAAAGAAAACAATAAAAATGTAAAAACAACGACGATGGAAGCCAAATTAAATTGAGCTAGAAGTTCCAACATCACTGTTAAATTAAAAACTTAAATAGTTCTACAATGATGTCATTCTAAGAATAAGGAAATAGAAAAAGAAACAGTACTCGAGTTGAGGGGGATGCCAACCCCCGTAAAACAGCACCATCCCCCATAAAACATTTCAGCATAAACCATTCCACTATAAATGATGACCGTCCATTCTGTACCTCTGCGTGAAAAGCTTGCGCTATCCCCCCATTAGTGCATTTATAGCTGGAGCACTGAAAAGAACTGCTCAATCACATTCACAACTGTCCTCGAGTAATGTATAAACTTGATAAACCCAACCTAAAACTTGTTTATAGAAAATAAACGAAGTTAACGAAAAGTTAGTCTGAAGTCAGTTTATTTTAATCAGTTTCGATTAGTTCAACTATTCACTGCCACTTCTATTAATAGTGTCGATAACCCTCTCAAGCATTTGGCTTTCAAGCCTTACTTGGCGCTTCTTTCTCGCTGTACCGCCTGCCTCCTCTTTGATCAGTTTTTGATTAAAGTTTCAACAAAAATGTGAATCAAAAGCAAAAATTTTATGGAGTTGAAGAACCAAACCGAAAAATTTACCCATATTTTAGTCATTATCATTCTGTCTATTGTTGTGATTTGTAACTTCTATTTTAAATTAGGGCTATCAGCAGTGTTCTCTTAAAACCCAAGATCTTCAGTGAAAAAAAAACAGAACCCCAGAAACGCAATGAAAACCCAAAATCTGGGGTTAAAACCCCAGGTGGGGGAGCCTTACTTTCAACACGATTCATATGCAAAAAGTAATCACTTTTAAGATTGAACCCAGACGCAGCGTCCCAATGCATGTCCAATCACACGAGTTGCACCATGGTTGTAGCAATGAAGTTGTTGGTAATTGCTAATCATTTTCGAAAGTTTGGTGGTCGATATAGGCCTTATTGGCGTTTTAAAGTAGTAGGTCAAATTTATTTAGTGGGATGGAGTTTAATGTTGACATTATGATCAAAAAGCCAATTTTAGCAGAAATTATATTGCAAAATTGGAAATAGTACCGTGGTTGTAATTGAATCGATCTGGTTGTCGGTAGTTGCTTGCCATATTCCAAAATTTGGCGATCGATGTACCGGTATGCATTTTAAAGCTGTAGTCAAATTTGTTGAGAGGATTCGAATTAAGTGTTGACAATATCGGCCTAAATAAAAAGCCATTTTCTGGCAGAAATAATGATGGAAAACTGAAAATAGTATCAACAGCTAGTTGGAAAGTTAATACCCTTAAGTCAGAAAATTAGCCTTGTCGGTACCGGTATTGTTATGTTTTAATACTAGGCAACTTTTGACGCTTCTAAATTTTTGCAAGGCTACTGCGTGCATTTCTTTAAAATATAGTAGGCTAGCTCATTGATTGTTATTTCGAAGTTTATAGCATGTGACATAAATCAACGTCGAGTTGATTTATGTGTGCATACCTATTTTTTGTGAACTCACATCCTAAGATTATTTGCCCAAAATGCGAATTAGGCTGATTGAAAAGGCGTTAGATGTCGGATCGCATAGAGCTCTTCTGAGCTTTTTCACACATTTGTTTACTTAATGCCGGCAGGCCGCATATAACGGAGTGGAGCACACCTCAAAAAAATGCTCACCGTACGCCACTGGGTATGAGGCACCTATTGTTCACTCACTTTTCGGTAGCTTTTCATTTGTATGTTTATACCTACGCAAAAATATATCTCAAATGACTGCTTGCTTTCGCGTTGGTATAAATATGCAAAAAAAGGCTTCTGCAAATTGGGTGAACAGTTGGCGCCTTATGGACTGGACCGGCATTCTTCAACATGAGCGAAGTTGTTCGGCAAGATGTCCTGTCATCAATTTCTGTTGCAGCTTTCGAAACTCTGTGGAAACAAACCACTGTTTCACTCGCGTTTTATTGCTCACTTTCTAAGTTTCGTCCGAGTTGTCCACCAATAGTCACAACCCAAAACGATCAGAAACAAAAAAGTTACCCAAAACAATGTGCCTTGTATTTTTATGGCAATCCTGCATATCTACAATAGATTCATAATCCCCGCACTATTTTCTTTTATTCAGGTCGTGTGTCAGAATGTATTGAATCATGCAACTGACATTGAACGACAATCTGAAGCATTCTTGACCAAACTACTCTCGTTTCAGCAGTCTTTGGTCAGCTGTGCTGAAACAGCTGCTCTTTAGTAGGTGAAGAGTGCAAAAAGACTAGACTTCCAATTGCACAAACCTTGTTGGAATCAAGGTCAAAATATTCAAAATGTCAATCAAGTGCAGTTGACATTTGTCCGTGAGCTAATCAAGTACGAGTGGGGTGTTTAATTATATAATTTTTTTATCCCCTACTACGTTTGATTTAATTAGAAATTCCGTATAGGGCGATGAGTTCTCAAATAGGCGTAAACATCCACCTCACAAGCTGTAGCACTTGTTAACTTTCTTCGATTGTTTATGTTTGACTATTACGTTAATTTTTCTTAGGGTATCTTTTGTAGGATTTTTGCTCTTTTTCAAATATTCGTGTGTATCACGCATGTTCATTAAAGTTTGCATTTTGAGTTTTCTAATTTTCTTGTTGCACTCCATTAAATTTCAAAAAACGTTGCGGTAACTAGTGTTGTTAAAAAAACGTTTTTTTGTTTCGTGTTTTTTTTTTATTGCTTTTTTCGTTTTTTTTATGTTGTTGACCATTTCATAGCTAATTGAGTAGTCTTTCCCGTTTTGGTTTGTTATCAGCTCGAGATTGAGGCAAAACAAGGATTGAAAAATAGTGGGCCACTTTAATTCCTTATCAGTATCTGTGTTACGGTAGATGTTTTTTTTTTTTTCTTCTTCTTTAAATGTAGAGTGATAATTCTGTTATAAGTTTTTTTTTCATTAATTAATCTTATTTTCCCAAAATTCTGACCAACTAGTCAGAAAATATAGCACCATCCTCTAACTAAATACCACCTCCAATAGAGTGCCACAATACAAGAAGAGAAGGGTTGAAAAAATAGAGCGATGTGGCGCTCTAACAGACGTTTTACAGTATATCACGCATACGGTCACTTAAACAACGAGAGCAGTAAGCTTTTTTGGAGCATACGAAAACATAAAACTGGGATGATCAATAACTCAACTTCAATTAATGTTATTTCCTACACTGATAAGGTGATGCGTAGAGATAGTAGAACTTCATAAATCGCATTGCCTCACGTAAAACTAGAATCGAAACGTTTTAATTGTTTTCCCTGACTAGAAAAAGCAATTTTCTTGGCAAATGAATTGCCAGGGTTAGCACTGCACAGCAAAACAAAGTAAATTAAAAAATTTAAATACATTCAAAAAAATTAAAAACTGGGCTATAGATATTTTGCACCGTCCGCCCTTATCATTTTATGACAATTGATAGCTTCTTATTTTATCGATTTTGAAGGTTAGTTGTTAATGTTAAAATTATGTCTGAAAAAAGAAAAGCTCCCACCACCCCGAGAATTAGTTCCGCTCCTCGCATTATGAAAAATTACTCTGCAAATAGGCCTACAGTAGGCTACATTTCTTTTGAGTGACTGTCTGCAAAGTCAGCGCAGATAGCTGGGTATACATTATACAATGCATTGGTGGAGGGGCCTAATTTTGAGTTTAGTTGCCATTGTTTACTATAAACGACACCACGGCTGCGAACTCGAAAGAACTAGATCATTTTGCGGAACTCGAACTTGAACTTGAACTCCAAAAAATCTTTTATCTGAACTCGAACTTGAACTCGCATAAAACTGTTCGAGTTCATTGAAAAGATATAAAAATTGTTAAAAAGAAATGAAAGATCACTACGAAATATAGTTTGTTATTTAAGTAGTCACAATCGGCGTAAATTGAAAATATGATTTTACCAAAGGAAAAGTTGTATGTCGTTTATTTGTTCATGCCATTTCGACCTACAAAGTCCAGACCTATGAACTCGAACTCGGTCATTTTTGCCGAACTCAAACTTGAACTTGAAAAATAAAATTTTTCGAACTCGAACTTGCACTCGGACTTGCAAATATCTGTCGAACTTGAACTCGGTTAAAAATCAATCGAGTTCGCAGCCCTGAACGACACTTACGACAACTTCTGTACCTCGCTTCGTCTCAAAACCTACTGTATAATGCCTTTTTGATGCCGAAAGCTTAGATAAGTGATTCTCAATCTTTTCTGAGCCGTGGCCCCTTGACTGTTACCTCTAAAAGACCGGGGCCCCTATAGTGTGTAGGTTTAAAAGTCCCGGTCTGTTATCATTCATTAATGATTTCTGTTATCATTTATCATTCATTAATGAGTGACTACTTAAACTAACCATCGTGGCTTCCAATAGAACACTATGTGCTCTGTGGTCCCTTTGGGGGAAGGGCCACGGTTGAAAAGGTGAGAACCTCTGTCTTACATGGTACCAATCCATGGCTTGTCTTTTATATGCAAAGAATCTCAATTCGACATTTACAATCCACAAGTTAGTTTTTTTGCCATGAGAAGATTACACTTTTTTGTTCTCCCCACTCCACAAACAAAATTTTGAAGTAAACATCTCTGAATTTAAGCTCTTTCTTAGGTTTCAATTTCGATTGTAGGCGTACTAACTTTCAAATACATTAACGCAGAGGTATCATTGTAAAAATAAACGCAAAAATTAGGGTCCCCCAGGCCCCCCTGAAAGAAAAGTGGCGGGCCAGAGCCCTCCCCCCCCCGCTTCCGCCACCTATGCTCATAATGGCTGTTTTCACTATAACTTATTCATTGACTGGCTGCATATTAGAGTTAAAATGTCGGTAATACGACAGAACAAAAACTAGACTACTCATGCTTTTTAATCTGTCGATTACATATAGTCTTATTTTGAAAGGTGGTTGAAAAATAATTTGCAAACCACAGCGTGAAGTGTGAATCGTGAAAAGATAACGAGCCTCTAACCTCAAAAAAGTCTATCACAGGCTATTTAGATATTTTGGATAAAACTCTAATGCGGTGCTTCCCCATCATTTTCGGCCCACGCTTTACTTTTACAAAAACTTTTATGTGGGGCCTTCTATCAGATCTAAAAAGTTTTTCATGAATATAAATTATATCAACTTCTGCTCTAGGCCAACCCAACCCTTTATTTCTAATATTTCAACTTTAGAATGGTTTGCGGTCCTCTGTTAAGAGCTCTCCTACCCACTGATCGGGAAAAGCTGCTCTATGGCGAAGAGCAGAGAAGTAACCTCACGCCTCACCAAATTAATGTAACAATGGTTGCTGCTTTAAAAAACTTCTTAGCTCTCACTTAAAAGATTTGCAGTAATTGTGGGCTCATAAATACTGACAGCCAAAATGTAATGTGGCGACAAGATTGGAGAAATAATACTTTTTAAAATTAGAGAAGCATAGGCCTACCAGTGGGTGTGGGGGAGCTAAAGCTTCCCCTCGGCTAGCTACGCAACTGACGATAACCATTGTGCAGCAGTTTGTAAGCACCATCCAAGTTTATAACAGATAGTTTAACATACCAATATATTGGGTGGGAAAAATTCAGCCTCCCCCCCCCCCTAGCTATGTCCGCGAATTATGCATTACAGTATGAACAAAATGTGTTTGTTATCATATTAATATTTGTGTACTGTACATTGACTTTTAAGCTTTTACACAACGTGCTATGCTGCTATGTAGACATATTTTACTACTAGTAGGCGATGCGTTACATAATTTGTGAATTACCAATTGCAAAATATGATCAGTAAGGTTGCTGACTCGAATGATCAGTCGTATTTTGTTAACATCCTGTGGTTTAGCAACCAAAAGGAACACGTGCGGACGTAGACTCGATGACCGCTGGGTTTATACCAGCACATGGTCCTTCACCCCGCTCGTTGGACTGCTTGTGATGGCTGCTGATGTGTTGCGCTTTTTGCGTTGTTACGTTGAATTTTTTGTTTGCAACTTAGCATGTGTTGATAACAAATATGCCGCATTTGCATGTCCAGAGAACAATAAATAATGAATGAATAAATGATGGTGCATTAGTTTGCAAGCACTATTCAAGGTTACAGCAGATAATTCGCATACCAATGGGGAGGGCTGTAGCCCCCTCCCCCTAGCTACGCTGTTAAATGTGGGCTTATACCCCACATAAATTGAACATGTGGACAGGGTGACTGTGCAGATGCTGATTCAAATGCGGATATATAAACATTAAACTCTTCAAAATCGATTTCAAGATTAAACTAAATGTAGACACTGTTGATCTCATTAGCATATTACCAGAGCACCTTAATTTTTGGCAGCATTTTAGCTAAACGTCGCTGCTGTTTATTGAATGTCAGCGCTATTTATTAAATAAAGCCTCTGTTTAATAAATGTCGCGTTATTTAGTAAATATTGCCACTATTTAATATTTTTTTTTTTTTATTTAGTTGCATATTTATCCTCCTATCACGAGAAAGCGATCAATGCACTATACGAGCTCGCTTAGGAGTTGCCAGCCATCTGTCTACCACACCAAGATGGGGGAATCCCGCTAAGTGCCTTTCCCAACGGCACAACAACGAAACTTGCCGGCTTGTTCTCCACGCTGTCCCTTTGATGCTTAGCGTCAAGCAGGGAAGCTGTGAATACCAATGTTAAAGTCATTGGTTTGACCCGACTCGGAATCAAACCTTGAGTCTACAGCTCAAGAGACAGACGCTCTATACCACTCGGCCATCTGAGCTGTAAATCCCCCTAGCTACGCTGTTAAATGTGGGCATGTATTTAATGTGGGTGTGTATTTAATAAATATCGCTGCTATTTATTAAATGTCGTTAACTCGTTACACTTTGGCTGTTAATGTATTTTTCGAAGCGTTTTAGCTGCAGCTCACTTCACTTTAACTAGAAACTGTGTAAATGTTGCCGAAATTCGTACAAAATTTGCTAAATCCTTTTGTTCACAACGGCGCCCCATTTTTCTCAGACAATGCTGTTTGTTAATTGAGGCGCTGCCAGGATCACGTTTATTTTGCATTTTCGTCGCTAATAATTTGAATTTTTAAAAAAAGTTCACGCTGGCAAAAGACATTGAAGTTTTGTGAGGACTCTGAAGTACTTTTGAGCGCAAGAGAGTTCTTTTCAAAGTACTTTTTTCTACAAGTAGTTTTTGTTTCGCTTTTGTATTGTTGCTCATTTTAGACGTCTTGTCTGGTCTATTCTGTAGCTGTACAATATCTATTTCATTCGGCCGGATGAGATTAGGCTTGAAAAAATTGGAAACGAATGAATTGGAAACGAATGTGATTTTGTTCAAGTTTTGTAAGAAGGTCGTGATGAAAGAGGCGCGAAGTGTGAGAAAATAGTGGCGATTGTGCACAGGAGTGTTTGAGTTGTTTAATTGGGTAAATCCAGTGGGGTTCTTCAGAAAGAAGTATGAGATAAAAGAGATTGATTTTACATAGAGTTGATGTTTGTCTTGAAGTTGCCAGTTACATTATGTTAGTATTTATCGCATGCAACAGCATTGAGAAAAACACTTATGAGATGGTTAGGCGCAACTGTAACGACTTTACCCAAAGCTAATTATGGAAAACTAGCTTCATGATTTTTAAAAAATTGTAGAAAACTTTGCTTAAACTTATTGAAATCAAGAGAATTCAATTATAACATGATTTGACACCGTAGGTTGTTTGGCGCTTTTTTACAGCTATGCTTTGTAGCGCTGGAAGGAAATTTTAATTTAATCAAAGGTACGTTTATGGGTATGCAACGTCCCCATGCGCCACACAATTGCAATGTTAGTAGCCCTGGCACTCTGGCAGGGTTTCGGAGGTCTATAAACAACGTAATAACAGACATGGCACGTAGAGATGTTGCTTGCCGTCTGTCACGTGCCGATAAAAGACGCTTTTTTATTTTATTCCCACACTGTCTTATGCTGAGCGCTGAACTAGGTTGCTAAGATACCTTGGTTTGAAGTCTTTGATCTAACTATTTCTCGTATTGAATCCAATGTTTCAACTACATAGCAAACTCTTGCTCTACTGGAGAGTTTTGTTTTCTTGAAAAAATCAGATCAAAGAGCTGCAAACTTCAAAAGAATTAATTCTTAAGTCAAAAAAGATGGTGTCAGGTGTTTTTCGGGACCAACACAACTAGTAATTCCTTGTGTAAGCCTGGGTGCTTCAATTTTACGATACAGTACGTTTGTATATTTTCTCTCTTGCCTTGCTATCACTTTTGCAATCAGTCATCCGTTACTTCGGCGTTGTTTTTGAACTTCTAACCTCTTTAGTGATGTGGTGAAGTGATTTAAACCGTCAGTTTTGGAATTTCTGATTTTATTTCATAGTCCGTTTACATCCATACAATTGCCATTTATAATTTTTTTTACATTCATTCATTTGATATAGTGTTGTAAAATTTTATTGAAATAAATGAAAGTAGCATGATTGAGCAATACCGGTGCTGATGTTATTTGCGAAATGCGTAAACGCACTTGGATAGAAGGCGCTGTTCCAGATAGACGATTATATTTTTGATTTTAAAACTGAACAGACGATTTTTTCCGGATTCTCGTCAGTTGATCATCGCATTCTCAATTATTCCTTTCCACCGGCCGACAGCACTTGTGCGACCCTCTATTGTGACGCAAGAGCTGGAGCATGTAATCAAAAGTTTAAGCTTGTTTGAACTGAAGCAAGGTCAAGTTGTTCTCAATCGACGCTTTTTAAGAGCTTCTTTGTTCTGTAACAATTGATAATGTGCTACTGCTGCATTGGTAGCAGTAAGTGAAAACTTTTTCTTGGCTTGTTCAGTGTGTTTTTTATGTTCATTGCAATGAACAAAGATAGCATTTGCATGTTTTTCCAAACAGATTTACTGCAATTTGAAACGTAAATGCATTGTAACTTTAATTATTTTACAGTAAAATAAGCATTTTGGATTTGATTATTGTCGCAAGCTAATGACTCTGCCTCCAACAACTCGGTTTATTCGCGAAATGGTTTCAAAACGAAAGAGTGTGATAATTATCGAATATTGCGTCACATATACCGACACCCGTCCATTGGTTTCGTATTTTCCAAGCTGAAAAACCTAAAATTTAATAACATGTCATGTTAATATTGTCCAAACAGATGCAGTAAGTCAATACAAGGGCAATCACGTGATTCGCCTGTCCCTTGCAACAGTCAGTCAAATATTGCGACTACAGTACATTTAAATTATGATAGATGCCCGCTATTTCAAAGTTCGTACTTCACCATTATATTAACGCGAGTATGTCATCGCTTAGTTGGATTTTGGCTTTGAATTTGTTGAACTTCACTGGGTTTTGACAGGACACAAAAGAAATTCCTTTAATGTTCGTTTTTGTTTTGTTTGTTTTGTGTTTTGATACGTTACGACCATCGACAAATTCAATTCGAAGCTGTTTCGGAAGTTCATCTAATAATAGTAGCGAAATTTGGACAAAACTTTTATGTCTAATGAATAGTAGTCGGTGTTGGCAGGTTTATGAACCAGTAATCAGTCAAGCAGACCCCTGACTTGTAGTTTGCGAATGATTAAGTAGCCAGATCAGATAATTGTTAGTTGTGTATTGTCAGGTGTTTTTCCTTTTTTTTCGTTTGGTTATTGTGATATATATGTCATTTACTCCTGACTCAGTTGGGATTTTGTTGTTATAAATAGTTTTTGTACAAGGTCACAATCTCAGCAGTTGCAGCTAATTATGGTTAATTAAGCCTAAGAAAAATATTCTTTACTCGTGAACAAAAAGATATCTAGTATATTTGCAGTTTTGGTAATCAATGACAGTTGTAATCAATTTATACAGGTTCTACGTACTTCAGCCTGTTTTGCATTTGGATGAGGAAGTTTCTGTGCTAACAATTGCTTTTCCGCTGGTTTACTTCAGCAGTTTGCCGCAAGTGGAAAAACCCAACCGTAACGTCTGCCAAAATATTATTAATTAGATTATTAAGTTAAATTTTGAACTCCACAAACCTTCTTTATTCTTTAAAAGGAAAGAAATTTGGTTAAAGTATCACTGAAATGAAATCTTTGATTATGTGAAATCTTCACAAAAATTAAGATGATCAAGTATTTAAGATTATTTCATTTACTGAAATGCGATGTGCGGCAATATTGCGTAAGACATGCGCTTTATAATGTAAAATAAATCTGGAATTGCCGTCAGTTATTTTATGAAAGTAAAAAGAATTTACCAAGCAAAAGCTACTCGAAAATTTTTAGACACTGGAATTAGTGTGTTGGTAATGAATTTTAGCAAAAAATTTTCAAGCCAGTTTGGTTTCACAGTTATTTAAACAAACATAAACAACACTTTAATCGTGAAATGTTGACTACGCCAACGTTCAGGTATTTTTCATTGTTGAAATACTTGGTTTCGTCAGTATTTATTTTTAATGACGCAGAAATGGATTTAGCGATGAAAGATTTAAGACGTACGTTTTTATTTGGTGACGTATAGAGGTTAATATCACGCTGCTTTGGTGGCGATTTTTGTTCAGATTAAAATTTTTCAAACAAATTTGTAAATTTCAACTTCTGATTTTGCAAAAAAAATGAACGAAGAAGCAAAACCTCTTCTCATATGCGACTGCTACATCCATAAAAGAAATAAATTTTTGAACAAAGTGGTAGAAAATGCTGCATCAAAAAAATCAAGTTTATGTCCGTTGTAAGTCGAACTTTGATCATTGCTTAAAAACTATCTCTCAGCTAGGAAGGATATATAGGAAAGTTCTTAGCTCAATGAAAAAATGTTTACGTTGCAAAGTAATCAAACTTAAAAATCGAGATTTTAATTTTAGCTTATTGCTCAGTTAAAAATTCTCCATAGGTTGCAAACAGGTAGGCATAAAAGTTTATGTTAACTGTCAAAACATTGCTCAACGAAAATCATCAGCTGTCCTTTAAATCATCTTGATGAGGTAAAGATGATTGTAACAGCTTACAGCTGCTGATTTATAAATTTATGATTTTAAACTCGAGTTTTTTTTTTAATCCCAGAAAGTCGTGTAAACGTTTTTATGAACTCGTTCAATATAATAGTGAAGGTTTGACTGTGAAATGCAGCATGCTAAAGAAAATCGCAAAGTCATCTAGTGATAGTACAATAGTCAGTGCAAACGCGTAAGGTTGTAATTTCCTGTATGCACTACTGATGATGATAGGTATCTATGTTGTCAAAACGTCCACATACAAAAAAGATTGATATATTTTTTTGTTTCCTTCCTAAATAACAGTAATATAACCAGCTGCGTGCTTTCACTGCTGTATATGTGAAAGACTTCTACTAGTAATGAACCGAGAAATTTTTCCACGATAATAAAAAAACAATAATTGAAGATTGTTGCTGCTGATTAGTTACTTCATTTACACATCATGTAGTTTCTGGTCCAACATACACATGTAAGTTATTACTTGTTTTCAGATTGGGTCTAACAGTCATGGCTCCCCCATCGCGCAGAACAGGCAGCGCTGAACACAAAATCCAACACAGAAGGATCGAGGAGGAAAAGATAATAGAAGAAATGTACAAGTGAGCACAGGAGTGAATAAACTGGGTGGAAAGCCGACGGTGGGCGTTGTGGTCAAAGACATCCCTATCGGCGCGGGAAGTCTTGGGTTTGATTACAGGGCCTGTCAAATCCGACAATGTTACCAACGGCTCGCCACTGCTGCGACGTTTCTTCGGAGCTGTGCTGCCTAGGCGCTAAGGCACGGAGATGGGCCCTGCCACTCGTTATGCGCTTCGGCATAATATCGCGAGTATGATGAAGGTTTGATTTTTTTTCAGTTTATTTCGTTAGTATTTTATTACATATTAGCATACCGGCAAGCGGAAAATAGGCGTGATGAATGAGGATGTATTGATGATACTGTAGTAGTATAGGCATGACATAGAAAGATGTAAGAACATGTAAAAGATGCATTTTAGGGGAATTTTGTAATATTAGATTAATTTTTTTGATTCAGGTTTGGAAACACTCTTGGGAAAGGTAGTTTTGGAATTGTAGTTGAAACAAAAAATTTGAAAACGAACGAAAGATGGGCGATCAAAATGGTGAATAAAGAAAAGGTAATAACTTGTGGCAAGGCGCATGTACTTCACCTTCAAGGCAGCTGATGCCAGCAATTTGAATTTAGCAGCTTGTCGGTTTATGTTGATGATCGTTTAACGCCTATTGCAATTTTTATCTAGTTTTGTTCAAGAAAAATCATCAAGATTTTCAAAATTTGTCAACTATAGAGTTCGATTAATTTTCTTTTTAATTTGGCAGAAACAATTTAGTTCTTCTAGTTCAATAACAAGTTTGCGAAAACAAGTTTTTTTCGAGACATTTTAAAGAGAACCTTTTACTTGCTGATGGTGTTAAGTGTAATTCTTGACGAAAACAATTTTAGCAGATTAGAAATTAAGTTTGTAGGATTCATATTTAATAAGCATGTCTTTTTCAACCAAACATTTCGATTCATTTTTACAGTAAAAAAATCAAACTTTCGTTATACTGGCGATATTACGCTGAAGCGTGTAACAAGTGGCGGCTTTATCTCCGTGGTTTAGCGCCTTGGCAATGCGGAAACGTCTCAGCGGAGGCGAGCAGTCGGCGACAAGGTCCGATTTGACCTACTCGGGAATCGAATCCAAGCTGTCCCGCGCCGTCAGCGCAGTGTTGAATCACTATACGCGATTCGGCTGGCCGGTAGACTTGGTCATTTTATCGCATGCTTGTGCGTATTACGCTTTGCTTTTATCGCTTTCAATTAGAGTAGAACGACTTATTACGAAAAAGAAAAACATAAAACAGAGACAAGTTGATTGTGATGAGACCGTCCATGGCCATGGACCGTCATTAGATCGTTGAGCCAAATAACCTTTTAAATGACGTAGCTACCATTATGAGAAGTTGACATGGTACTTCCGGCCATATATTACGTTTATAAATTAATCGGAATTTTCAAGCACGAGTTTAGAACTTTGCTCGCAGGTTTGCATCACCTGGGGTTGAGATTCAAAAGAATTGTTGTTTTGCTCCATTTTGGTTTGAAATTGTTTGCGCGCTAGGTGATGACAAAGGGACACTGTTTCTATTGTACCGTCGTTTTTCTCAGAGCTCAACTTCCGTCGCATGATTTTGTTTTATGAAGCTTTTTAACAACTTTAGTGTTTTACGTTAATCGATAGCACTCTGCAAACCTCGTTTGATTTTTCGGTTGTCTCAACTGCTCGTAAATGTGGCGAAGCCCCAATAAAGTTGTGGCAGAGAACTAAAAGAGCAAAAATATGGACTCAATTCAAATAGATTAATTAAATGATCATCTTTATCTTACACTAAATTATATTCTATAAATCTAACATAAGATCTCTGTTTGAACTAAAAAGACATTGTCAGATGCAGTAGAACGCGTTTTTTGGTTTTGAAATATGCTTTGAGGTTATGAGTTTTGCATTTTTGTCCTGTCATAATGCAGTTGTTTTTAGGCTGGAAGCTCAGCGATTACATTATTGGAAAGAGAAGTATCGATTCTTAAAAAAGTCAAGCACGATCATATTATTCATCTGGAAGAAGTGTTTGAAACACCAAAGGTAGGAAATGTAGGCTAAAATGCTTTGAATTATTTAGGTTTTTTAAAGCGTTTTTTAGATCGGATTTGGAGTTGCTAAAAGTGATAAATCTAGTCTCCAGAATCCGGAAAGATTATAAAGAAAAATATGATTTTTTAATTTTGTATGACTCATATTTTTTTTTATTTTCGTCCCATACTTTTTGTGTTTTCGTCCCATACTTTTTGTGTTTTCGTCAGAGATGGGCATTTATTGCGATAATTTATCGGCGATAGTTATCGGCGATAATTTATCACTGAATATCGTTATCACTCAAAGTAGTTTTGATTTATCGATTACCGATATCGCTTTTGTTATATATTTTGTAATCGCCGATAAATTATCGCGATAAACGGTTTTTTATGCACGCAGTATTTTCACTTCAAAGTTAGTGAGTTGGCGCTATGGAAAAAACACACGGTGTCCATTAAGACTTGTTGTAATTTTAAAAAATTATCTCTTTGTTTTGTTTAATTTCACGGCAGAGTCCGTGAACTGCTCTCATTTTTTTGAAAAATCTAGGAAAAACATTTCTGCAATTCGACTTACAACAAAAAACTTTGTCAAGCACATTGAAAATTTACCGCAAAATTTATCGGAAAAATTTATCGATTACCTATATCGCTTTAAGAAATTGAGATTTATCGGTTATTGGCATCGCCCAGGACTTTTTTATAGTTATCCATTATCGTTATCGCTTTAGTACAGAAAGGTTTATCGTGCCCATCACTGGTTTTCGTCCCATACTTTTTGTGTTTTCGTCTCACACTTTTTGTGTTTTCGTCCCATACTTTTTGTATTTTCATTCCGTACTTTTTGTGTTTTCGTCCAATCTTTTTTGTGTTTTCGTCCCATACTTTTCTGTTCCGAAGTTTATTGGAAGCTGATACGGCAATGTTGATAGAGTTAATGGAAGTAGTTGTGTCAAAATATTCTCGACGACTTGCTCCTTGCTTTTTGCAGCATAATTAGATTTATTATTACTCAGTGTTGTAGTCGAGACCACATGCTTCGAGACCAAGACCGAGACCGGATAATTTTTTCGAGACCAAGACCGAGACCAAGACCGGGTGTTTTTCGAGACCAATGGTTCGAGACCGAGACCAGCAAGAATCGAGACCGAGACCAAGACCGAGACCGGCTATTATCCGGCTTACTAAAACAGATCTAAAACACCAACAATAAACTGTATAGCAAATTTTTATTTTTCTAAAAATTGCGAATTACACTTCAAATAAACAAGCATCTCCAACATGTCCGACGAGAGCCTTGCTCGGTGTGGCCGCATCATTAACCCACCCGCACTAAAAATTCGCTCAACGGGAGCTGATGAAGCGGGTACACAAAATGCATGGTTAGCAAGTTTTAACAACGCAGGAAATTCATTGCTCTTTTTTTGCCAAAAGTCAAAGATGTTTGAAGGCCCTGCAGTCATGGTTGCCACTTCGCTCAAATACTTCGTGAGTTGTGATCTTGGGTTCGCAGTTTGATTTACGGTCTTTGCAGTTCAATTTCTATTCTGTAACCCGAGGTCTATTCTACCTAGCTACCGCGTAAGCCATTGACTATATGCAGCTAACAAATGTTCACGTTTGCACTATAAATTGTCTAGAAGTAGAATGCCTACCTTCCGTCAGAAAAGAAAGCATCGGAAGGTTGTCATTACATTATTTTGTAACCTAAAATAAATCGTTCCTGCTATTAATTAGTTTCGCTGTATACGAAATCAAATTAATGTGGCGTGAGCGTGGGATATAAAAATTCTGTTTTGAACTTTTGAGTTATGTCGAGTGAGCGTGCTGGGATTTAGAGCATTCTGTATTGAGCTATGAGTTGCGAGCGTGAGATTTAAAAATTTTGTTTTGAATTTTTGAGTTGTGACGTGGTAGCGTGCTGGGATTTAGAGCATTCTGTGTTGAGCTATGAGTTGTGCGCGTGGGATTTCGAGAATTTAGCTTAAGTCGCGACACGAAACAACTTTCGCACCTCACAATCACGAGTTAAACCAGAGTCTATTGCGTCCGAGAGGGGCAACAATAGTACATGTTTTAAAAAACAGCCAAAAGGTTTGCATGGTGTATCAAAAAACAAGCCGGTCTCGAGACCAGTTTTGACCGTACGAGACCAAGACCACAACACCTCGAGACCAAGACCACGAAAATATGTTCGAGACCAAGACCAAGACCGCTAAAAATCGGTCTCGAGACCTTCATCACTGTTATTACTCTCTGACTATGAAATTGACTTGTCTTTTCATTATTTTTTAGAAAGTTTATTTGGTGATGGAGTTGTGTGAGCTGGGAGAGCTACGCAGCATATTGTTCAATGAAGGACCACTTAGTGAAGTATCAACTCGTCATGTGATTCGAGATTTAGCTAATGCGATTGTATATCTTCATAAAAATGGTAACTTTTTGTGATTCCTTTCTCTTTTTTATTACTTTTTACCGTGAAAAATGCAGATAGCTTGATTTGTGTTTCGAAAATGTGTTTGGTGTTCTTTTGTGCTCTCCTCTCTAGTACGGTGCGAATACATATTTATGCATCGTAAAGTTTGTTTTGAGGTACTGTAAATGTTAATCATACTTTGATTGTTTTAGTGATACATCATATGTATCATTGGAATATATAATCCAGCGATTGTTTGTTTGCCTGAACGTAGTTAATGTTTTCTTACCGTGAATTACTAATTATTATTTATTACTAACAAACTGACTGCAAGTGGAGAGATTATATTTTGACTCATGCTACAGATGAAAAGATTAAGGATATTAACGATGATGTGTATTTAAAGTATGTCTATGTTCATTTTCTTATGTATTATATTCCAGGAATCGTTCATCGAGATTTGAAACTTGAGAATATTTTGATCGCTGGATGCAGGACGACAGAGGACGGGGAGCCTTTGTATGACATTAAGGTTGGTTCGTATAAAAGTGTTCATTAAATATACTGAATGTGTTTGAATAAGAACCTTAGCTGAAGGGTCTCATAGGACAAAACGGATTGAAGCGAGATTTTAAGTTTTTATTTAAGAGTTCATATGATGTGTTGTTAAATTACGCACTTCTCTCGGACAACGTCATGGAGCATTTTCTTTAACTGAAGACGTTCAAACTTTGACAAGATAACCTTCAATATGATGATAATGAATTTTCGATTGAGTTGAACAAACCACTAATCTCGATCGCTCGAAACAGCTTGAAACACTTTTAAAGTAAAGAGCTTTGTTTCTCGCATCAATCGATAACTTTGCTTGTAGTTTGATATATAAGTGAATCACACATATTTTAACCAATATACAAGTAACTTTTAAATACTTATAGTTGACTGACTTTGGATTGTCTGTGGCAAAAGGAGGAGCTGGAAGCGAATCCTTGCTGCAATCATCATGTGGAACCCCTGTGTACATGGGTGAGTTTATAGCCATTCAGTTCGTGATAATGTTTCGCATCAGCCGTTGAGATTGTGATGACATCACATTTGCAATTGCCTATACCAGTGGTTCTCAACCTTTTATGGTTTGTAGACCCCTTTTAAAGATTCTCAACAGCAGTGGCTCCCTGCTCAGCAACAATTTTTTTATCGGAATATAGTAGCTACAGCCGTCCGTTGGTTTTAACAGTTTACCATCAACGAATCTTGCACTTGTACTCTTTTAGTTAATATCCCGTGGCCCCAATTCAAAACCTTTGTTCTATACTGACGGCCTACTCTACACTGTCCCCTTTAGGCCGTATCTATTATGACAATGAAACTACTTGGTTCTTCCTATCAGCAAAACGCTAGTTTTCATCTGAATCAGTAGAATATACATTTGCATCTTTTAAAACACCAACACAGCTTTGTGAAATCTCACATTACTTTCACCAAACATTATTCAAGGATTTCGCACCACAGACATCAAAGGAATGAACGCATTTTCCAAATGAGCTGGCTAATTCTTTTATCATTTTAGCAAAAATGTGCCTTGGTTTTGGTTCCACTTAACGGTTCTAAGCCCGATGTATTTTTTTTATTTTAGCTCCCGAAGTAGTCCAACATCACGACTATTCTCAACAGTGTGATAACTGGAGCATCGGTGTCATTATGTACGCACTACTTGCTCGTGAGTTTCCTTTTGTAGCTGACAAGGAAGAGAGATTATTTGAAGTGATTAAAAAAGGTGAAGTCGACTTTTCCAAACCTCGCTGGAATGATATTTCGAAATCAGGTTTGTCCATAAAATTTCGTTGTCAATAGCTTTGCGACGGATGCAGCTACTTGTGCTCAGGGACGTGAAGGACTTCTCTCACAGAAAGTTCGATTCGATTTTTGCCAGAGAATTTAGCCTAAGTCTGTTTGCTGAATTGTTTAGTACATCGCCATCGTTGTGTGAGGTCTGGACTTTGATCCTCGGGCCGCTCAAGTCGGGCATATTTTCGTCACCGCTGCGATGTTTGTTTGGAACTGTGCTGCTCGGGCGCTAAACCGCCGAGATTAACCACAACACTCGCATCGGCGTAATATCGCGAATATAATGAAGATTTGATAAGGTGCCGAAGTGATACAAACGTGGGTTCGATCCTACTCTAGAACTTCGCTTTATGCTGATCGTACTTGTCCTTTCACATGATGTTGAAGATGAAGTAGAGCGGGCAAAAAACAAATGTGTTTACTTCGAAATAATTTACTAATTTTTCGCGTCTTGTGCTTTCCTCCTGTTTACTTGTCTTGAATTTTAGCCAAAGCTTTAATAACTTATCTGCTCACCTTGGATCCTGCTCATCGCTACACAGCTAGTGAAGTGACTTCTCATCCTTGGATCCTTGGAAAAACGGATGCGGAATCCGCCCCAAACCCTCCCAACGTCCTTGAGATGATGAAAGATTATGCGAAAGAAATGGCAAATAACTCGGAAGAAAGAGTAAGAGAATGCGGTCAGAAAATTAACGCTAAAACAAAATTAAGTCGGAATACAATACAAATGGGACGAAAATAGCTTAAGGAGGAAAAATAAAGCCGCTGTAATTCTCAAAACCGGTCGTTTCGACAACATGGATTGAGCTGTCACTTTCAGCAGTGTAAGCAAGATGAATGTGCAGCATGTTGACGCAGATTGAAGAATTACTGTCGCTTTGTTTCTCCTCCTTAAAAATGAAGCGAGCAGAGTGATTCCAAGTTGAAGCTGATGTTATACATTTTGAGTGGTTCCTGTGAAGTATATGCTAGTGAATCATGCGCGTAAAATCAAAGCATGTTATTTTTAATGATTTTGTTCTCTAACTTGTTTGTCTTCGCTATGTCGCCTGTTGTTATATCAGATGCAATTTAATCCCATATAGCCAGTAAATTAATTTCAGAAAATCGAGTTTGGATCTGCCAAAGATCACGACTGGTTCAAATAACTTTCTGATATTAGTAAGCTGAAAGAAATTAAATGAAATTTTCAAAAATGCGTCAGTTTATAATTATGGCCAGCTAGAAAGAATATTAATGAATAAGCATTAATATTTTCTCATTAGTATGATATTGGATAGGCCCACATCTTACACCTTTATTCTAACCTGACTCCTTTCTAAACGTCTAATTGCTCATTTTTTTGTGTTTACTAAATTACAGCATTGACTTTTTAAATGCAGAAATTTTGCAATGCTAATGAGTTCATTTAAACTTTTATCACTTATATTGATTGTATGCGTATTAAATTTATTTAGTTTCATATTATTGACCCTTTCATCCCGAAAAAGCGATCAAAGGGCTATAACAAGCTTGCTTAGGAGTTGCTAGCTATCTGTCTACCGCTCTAAAAGTAAGGAATCCCTGTGAGTGCCTTTCCCAACGGCACGACAAGTAAACTTGCCGGCTTGTTCTCCACGCTGTCCTTTTGATGCTGAGCATCAAACAGGGAAGCTGTGAATACCAATTTAAAGTGGTTGGTTTGACCCGACTCAAAATCCTAGTCTACTGCTCCAGAAGCTGACGTTCATACCACTCGGCCATCTGAGGTGCTGCATGTTTGATATTTTCATATTTTAGGATGAATTTGCTGAAAATACAGATGATGTTGAAAAAGACAGCTTGGAAGAAGTAGTAAGTGTGTGACTAGCTGGTAACTTTTGTTGCTTTGTTTTACGAAGCAAGTCACTAATCATTTATATACACATATAAAGTAGTGTCGCATCAATTTATAAGAGTTTTGCACATGCCCTTGTTATCCTGTATCCATCATTAGAAAAAAGACAGTTTCAAAGATCGAGGAATTCGAATTTGAAATCGACGATAGTCGAGTAGCAAGCGAGAATGCAACTAGGGTACTTTCAAATTGATTTTCTATGCCGGTACCATTGCAATTCGCAAAACACCCGAAATTTTAGATTTGTGATCATAAAACTGCGCGTAACGCTTGTTTCCCAACTTATCTACTCATAGTTGTGCAACCCAATCCAACAAAAACTATTAAATAAATTTTGTAATATTTGCTTCGTCTGCTGCTTCTCGTCATACTGTTGAAGATTCACATCTTGTGCTGACATAAGTGGCGAACCCGTGGTAACTGTTTGCTCTGTGTGTGAGCTAACTGCAATTGCGCGCTTGTAAGTTGTTTAAAACTTATACTTAATTCTGCGGGTTCAGCTGAACAAGACGTTCCTCTATTGTACAGCAATTTAACAGAGTTGGGCCGTACCACGGTACTGTAATGTGGGACTTTTTTAATACCGTTATCGGTACCGTCGGTACTTTTAAAAAATGAACCGATATTGGTACCGTCGTTACTTTTTAGACCGTTTTACTCGATATTTTGGTAACTTTTTTGAGTAAACTTAAGAGAGCAACAGCGGAAAATTTTCAGGGATTTTCCGCGAAAAGCATCTTCAAAAAATACTGCGAAACCACGATGTTGTAAGTCAATGGTTGGCAACCACCGGACTGCGGCCCCTGCCGGTCCGTGCGAAGTTTGTTACCGGTCCGTATGCGTTTTCAGAATAAATGCTTTGAATTTGAAACATTTTTATAACGCTAGACTCCATTTTCGGACGTTTGTAGATAAATACTTGATAGCTCGATTCTGGTGACTCAGTATGGCAAATTCATTCAAAATCATAAAATTGACCAAATTACAAAGGCAGTTAACATTAGATTGTGCTGTCATTTTTGTCGTAAATCTTGCGTAAATCAAATAGCGCCAGTTGAAACTTTTAATTACACACTTTTCCCTCTGTCTTGCGATCTAATTTCGCTACAGCAAAGTTGTCAGATAATACGTATCGCGCTGAAACAAAACAGTTGGTCTTTTGTTGACAAAACGACTTTCCGGTACTTTTGAGGCAATCATAAAATGAAACCGATGAAACTCTTTATTATCACTTATGTCTGAGTTGTAAAGTAGCGATTCTGACCGAAAAACTTGCAACGAAACCCTGACTCCAAGGAGGTTTACAATAAGATTCAGACAAATTCAGCTTACAATTATGTTCTATTCGCAAAAAATCAAATCTTCATTATACTCGCCGTAATACGCCGAAGCGTATAACGAGTTTGTGAGGCCCATCTCCGCGGGTTTGCGCCAAGGCAACACAGCAGAAACGTCGCAGCGGTGGCGGGCCGTTGGCAAGACTGTGTCTGATTTGATCGGCCAGGGAATCGAACTCGACAGCGATGTCGCTACGAACTCGACAGCGATGTCGCTCCTGCACCGACAGCGATGTCGCTACCACTACGCCAACCTACCAGTCACCTCACAGGATTATAAGGTAATTAAACAGAAAAAAACTTAGTTTTAGGGCGATTTGATGCAATTCGGCTGCAATGTCAATTCGCCTGGAACGGCAGTTTTTTTAATCCCCTAGAGGTGCCTTACAGACGAATTCCATCACCAATATTGTTAACATTTGATTTCTGAATAGAAATAACTTCAAGAACAATAGGAATCAATGTTTCAAAAAGTGCTCGATAACTGAGTTCAGTCAGAGAAAATATACAAATTTACTCACCACAGTTTAATAACATCTATTTAAAACCCGACAGTCTGTTTCACGTAAGAGGGATCATCAGGGTACCTTATTCAAACAGAATCTATTCTATTTGAACAAGATGAGGTGAAACAGACTGTTGGGTTTTAAATAGATGTTTCTAAACTGTGGTGAATTTGTAGAAATAAGTTTAGATTTATTAGCAACATATTTAATGATATTTCAAAAACTTTTACAAATGTGTTGCAAATAACGAAATTTTAGAAAAATTGTAAAAAACATTCCCCAACGCCAAAGCCGGGCACACTGCGTACCGCATGCAGATATTTTTTTTGTTTTTGCTCATCCATGCTTTGTGGGGGCATTTTGAACCCACACTTTTCAAAAAGGGACGATTGTGTAAAAAGGTTGAATACCACTTACTGGTCTAGACTATATGAAAAAATTAATTCCTGTGTCATTGAATCAAAGTAAAACCATAGACCTGCAAATTCTGAGAAAAATTTTGATGTTGATTCATTTAAAAGTTCTGAGTATGTTGCTACTGATGCACCAACCTTTACTAAAAGTGTCATTGAAAATGAAAACATTCTCCTTCAATGCAATGATGAATATCGCACAGCAAGAACCTTTGCAACATTATTTCGTATATAGGCCGTAAGCTCCTTCGCTTCCTTAGTATTGTTCGAATGTAGCAACGTAGCCAGATAAGCAGGAGTGTGACAAATGTTTCTGTTCTCCAGAGCGAGTTTCTGATGATGATATTCCTTATACCTAGCCTCATACTTAATGCAGGAGATCAACAGATTATACATGTTGCCATACATGAGAATACTTGTTTTAGTAAGCGTGCCGCTGTCGCCTTGTTGATATAACCGACGTGTTCGCTTGCAGTATCAAGATTCGCGCGCGACTCCAACTCAGATCTTACCCTAGCACCAGATGCGACAAAAAGCTTGATAAAGTTTTAATTTCGTTGCTTTGCAAGACGTAAACCAAAACAAAAATGAATTTTAAGGAAAGAAAATTTGCTTGAAAAGTGCCGAAAATCGGTACCGAGTAACGATATCGTCGTTACTTTTTTTAAAATATACCGTTATCGGTACTGATAGTACTTTTTAGCAAAGTATCGGTACCGATATCGTCGTTACTTTCAAAGTACCGAGTGCCCAGCTCTGCAATTTAACAGGTAGTTCTTGAAATAAGTCGGGGACATGAGTGACTTTAAAATTTATGTAAAAGTTAATGCAGTTGAAGTGAGCCTCAATTTCGAAGATGATGAGGTTGACGGAAAACACATGTTTGCAGCGCTCGTCATTGCAAGTTCTAATGTTAGCTGTATAGATTAAATGACGGTAGATTTATTGCAAGAGAAAGTTTTCGACGAAATTGCTGCGCCTAAATGTAAATAAAAGGAATACAGCGGGAAACGAGCTAGCAGTTTTTGGTCGATCGTTTGTAGAACTGAAGCGTGGTCTAAAAGTTTTGTCCCACACGCATTAAATAACACAGCCAATTTTTTTCTCAATTTATGAAACTATTTTGAGGTTTCACTAAGGTTTCGATTGAAATTGAATTGATATGTTGTGTTGCAGGATACTCGCCGCCCTGTTACTACCGGTTCACCTTTAAATGACCCACATGATGAAGTTTCTTTAAAGAAAAATGTAAAATCAGCACCGCTGACACAGAATACTGTCAGTAACCATCCTCCTCATCGAACTGTCTCCACTCATCTTCATCCTCCTCCCAATAACGTTACAGCAAGAAGAGGAAGTCTGCCTGTTACGTTAAAAGTAAGATTTCTTTTCAGCCCAATCATGCTTCTTTTTACGATTTATGTCATGGTTTTTCAACCAAGAGCCACGAGCGTAATGTAAACTTCAGACTAGCGGACGGCTGTCGCCGCTATCAATGACATGCCGTCAGAAGGTTTCATTGTTGAACAGGGGTACACTGGTGCTGAGAGCCTCGAGAAGGGGGCTACAAATTATTAAAGGTTGACAACTACTGGTCTGCGTTGCAGCAATAAAGAATTCACAGATATGTCCTGTATACTTGTGTTGGTGAATATTTAAATGCTTTCCAATCAATTTCCAGTGGAATGGAACCTGTTTGTGAGGTTCGAATCTCTCTAAAGCTGCTCTGTGACATATGCTTGAATTAACCAAGTCTAATCGATTACTACTAGCCGCACTTTGCGCATCAGGTCACACATTCCTTGTGACGGATGTAATTTACGGCAGGAGCCGGTCGTATTTGACATACCAGTTATATACCAGGTGGCTGCTGCCTCTAGGAATGCAAACTCACTTCGCAGTCTTCCTCAATCTGTTCAATTTCAGCTCAACATAATTTGAAAACAACCTTAGTTATTTATTAGCCTATTACTTAATTATTTGTCAAGTTGTTAATTTCTATTTTACAGTCTGGGGGGAAAAAGTCTTCTCTTGCCAGTTCACCACGAAAAATCTACGACAATAAATCTCTCGGTCGCCAAACTTCGCCCATCTCATCGCAGGTTCCAGCTTCCAAATCTGTTCGATCTCCTGTTCAATCTGCAAGGGAGAGAGGAAACGGACACAAGCATGCCCAAGTTACAGATTATGGTCACAATAATGTTGGGCATGGGCGCGCAAAAGCGGACGCATCTACCCATAGGTTGGGCCATCGTCCAACTACTCCCGGCGCTACTACATCGTTACATGTTTCCCTATCTGGAAGGGCCCAGAGCCCCCAACCTCACCATTCTCCGCTGCTCAATCACAGACATTCCCACGAGCGACCAAACGTTCAATCAGCCAACAAAAACCGGAAAAAGAAGCCAGTGTATTCAGCCAAGTCCTAACATTGTCCTCTACAAATATATTATGCAGTGTTATCAACCAACTAAGCTCTGCATCGAGCAAAACTACATAAAGTAACTAACACTCAATCTCCTGACTGCAACTGTTTCGACCTTATTAGGTCTCATCAGAGGAGCTCAGAGCAGTTATTTTTTGTATGAGAAGATGCCAATACGCTTAAAGTAGGTGAGAGTTTGAGCGGACTATTAAATTTTTGTTAGGATTTTATTTATTATCGTTTATTTTGTTTTCTCGAGTATTTTTCCTTTTCTTCACCGCTGAAGACGATTCCACATTCTCTCTGGTGCGCCGTTGTTCATCATAGTTCGCTTTTCATTTTGTTTTCTGCTGTCTAATTATAAATTTCCTTTGCGTGTTTAACAAAGTCTATGTAAACATTGGTTTAAATTGTGAGGTTTTATTTCTGTTTGGCTAATTACTCAGTATCTTATTTCACATGTTTCTGAATTTGAACGTAGTAAAATCGGTCATCATCTCCAGAAAGTTTCTAAAAACTAGAAAGAAGGTGATTCAAATTATGTAAATGAAAATAATAGAATGCTGTTGTTAATTTAGTTTCCAATTCTAGGTTCATCTGCTTCTATTTAATCAAGGTTTACGCATTTCTATGGACTCATGAATATTATAATGAAAGAAATTTTTTTTTTTGACATTCCAGTAATTTTTGATGAAATTGTTGTGATCAGCAACAGTTGCTGTTTGAAACACATACTTTTGATTTTAACAGTTTGGGAGTGACGTAGGCCTGCACTGTTTATTCAAAACATGAAACCTCTCGAGACATATCACCAACTCATACATTGGTTGAACGCTTGAGCTTACGATCTTAATGCGCTTGTGATGCGAGTTTTATTGAGAATAAATTGGTGTTGCCTGATAACAGTGTTAACTATTTAGCTTAATGGGTTGCAGGCAATTAAATATTTTGATGCTTTAGCATTTTTTTAAATTTGAATTATTTTTGAAAGTGACACTTGATTTTTTTATTTGTTAAGTTCAGCAATTACAAAAGTGATTTCTGCGTGAGATTTACATTGTGAAACACCAGAAATCACATCTAATAGGTTTTTGGTCGTAAAAATCTTACTTCTATACAAAGTTAAAAGTTTATTGAACATAAATCATTTTTTTGCAGCTTCAAATTTTGGTAGTTGCTTTGTTGTTGTTGTTGTTGTTTGGTATAAACCATTAAACCTGTTTTTCTTTGTCCATTTTCAATGGTATACAGCGATTCTTTGTTTAACATTGAATAAATAAAATTTTTTTCCACTGGTCCCTTTGATTATTGTTCCAAAGAAATATTGTTGATAAATGCAACTTGCTGAGTCCGTAGTTCCTTGGAATGAAAGAAAAAATCCATGCGACAATAAACTTATTTCTGAGTTTTATGCCTTCTCCCTGTCTGGACAACTTTTCGTCGTTTTTGCTCCTTTTTATCAAAAAAAGAGTCTGAGGTACATTCAAAGCAACGCACAACAAAATACCTAAATTTTATTTGAATTTAATCGCTTTGTCGTCTGCACTGGATTGTAGTGACTGTCTCTTGAAAAACACTTTCACTGTGGTTGATTTTTGTTCCTGTGCTTTGCGTTTTTCACTGTCGCCACCGTCTGCTGTTAATTGGTCGAACTATGTCAGTTTCGCTGACACGAAATCCTTGGAGGAGTTCGTTATTGTTGTTCTTGTGGCTCGTCAAACAAACTTATTACTTGAAACAAATTATATTAACGTGCTGTAAATTTTTTTCTTAATACAACACTTAACCATTGGTGGTTATATCCATGTTGGAGAAGGTAACAGTGATAGTTGGTCAGCAATAACCTTGAATCGACTAAACTTGCAAAGGTTGTTTGCTGTCATGAACGGTAAAGCCAGGGAGAGAGCACTTGCCTTCCTCTTTTGACAAAGCTTAATCGGAAGTGCGGAAGTGAGTTTCGTAACACCCCGACCAAACAGATTAGTTTTCTGTAGTTTTTAACTCATTGTAATTTGTACTCCTTCCAAAATTTTTTTGCTTGCTGTGCCCGGCTGTCATTGAATAAGAATGCTATGCAGCGAGAAAGTACATAGTGACAGCAATGTCATTGCATTTCTTGATTTTACTAAGGGAAGAAACCTAGGGCTCTAACGCATGATCATATTGCCGGACTTAGCTTCAACGGGACCTTTTTTCTTTGCGTGATATTCTTAACCTTCTATCGCGAAAAATCAAAAAGTGTTAACAGTGCTTAAGAGTTGCAAGCTTTCATCTTAAGTAGGATAGTTGGAGGAGGCGAAATATTCGATCGGGCCAAACCTCACCATTTTACACCAAACTAAATATTCTAAAACTTCAAGACTTATGCACTATTGAGATTGCTAAATTGACGTACAACTTCATTCATCGGCTCAATCTTCTACCAAAGGTGTTATCGGATATGTTTATCAAAGCCACCCGCGTATCCCAGAAACAAGCCAGATCTTCAATAGCCCATATAGACCTTATACATTCCACGTTACCGTTCCAACAAATTGCAAAGAAGCCTAAAGTATCAAGGTGTCAAGGTTTGGAACTCGATTCCCCCAGAAATTAGAAACTCTTCCTCTCGATCTTTTTCTGACCAACTCAAAAAATATTTCACAATACATCACTAAAATCAAAAAATAAAAAAGCGCTAAAAATTGAAATTCGTAAGTGTTGTAAATTAAAAATGAAATCTTCATCATACTCGCCGTATTACGCCGAAGCGTGTAACGAGTTGCGGGGCCTATCTCCGCGGCTTAGCGCCTAGGCAACACAGCTCCGAAGAAACGTCGCAACGGTGGCGAGTCGTTGGCGACACTGTGTCGATTTGACCGGCCCGGGAATCGAACCCCAGACCTCCCGCACCGCACCGATAGCGTGCGCTTAGCAACTGAGCTAACGGCCGGTGTGTTGTAAATTATATCTTTGTTAAATTATCTCAGCAGCATGTCGCTCTTTCCTTGTTCGATTTCACGAAAAATTACGAATAGTCACGGTGGCTGCAGACTCGATGACCCTAAAAGTCTTTTCGCAGCTTCCAAGTCCTCAGTTTTTTTTTCAATATGTACCGTACTTTTTGTTACTGTATTGTGTTACGACTAAAATAAAGTGAGTCTGTCTGAGAAAAAATCCTTGTTAAGTGCTCGTCCTTTCAGTAAAGCAAGTGAACTTACGAGCTTTGTCACTCTACACTAGAACATTGCTCTATAGGCCTACGGTACCAATTTTTGATGTTACTTTTGAACAGGACAGATGCATATTTCGTTGCTCTTTAAACATCACTACAAACATCAGTGTAGGTCTACCGCAGCGAGGAGAATGAATTTAACAACAGGCAGCTGCTGTGTAGGGGCCGCAGCAACTTTTTCCAACTAGAATTTTTTTTAAAACCAAGGATAATTAATTAGACCTGGGGTGGGCAAACTACAGCTCGCGAGATCATTTTATGCGGCCCGCGGGCACTTACAGAAATATAAACCTTGCTCCTTAGTCCTTACTGTAGAGATGGCATGGGCCGCTAACGAGCCATTATCCGGTTTTTTTACTGGCCGGCTAACAGCCCAGTTTTATTTTTTGTTTCCAATTGGGCCGCTAACGAGGCGCTACCAATTTTTGAAATCTCTTTCAATTTCAATTTTTCTGTTACATCTGGCTGAACGTTCATAAAAGAATGGGCTTTGGGTGGGCCGGGCTTTATTTTTGGGATGAGCTGCCGGGTCTGTTACCGCAACTGGGCAAGAGATTACGGGCAATGGGCGGTTCGGGTTGCAAAAAAGTTTTCCCAAGCCATCTCTACAGCACCTTACTCATATGGAGTTGTAGTAGGACATTTGCGGACGTTTGAGAGAAAAACAGGGCATCTGCGGACGTGAGAACCTTCTTTTTGCTCTTCACGTGATTTAGAGTGGAAATTAGGAGATCTGAGCGGACGAGAGGACCTTTTTGGCTCTTTATTTGATTTTGAGCGGAAATTAAGACATTTGCGGTTGTGACGACCCTTTTTAGTTTGCTCAACCAATCAGTGCGGCCATCGGCTTAACATTTTTTGCAATGCGGCCAGTAGCGCACGCAGAGTTTTTAGTCAGGGGGGTTCAGTGACGCCGCATCGTGATCACGTAAGATACTACAATTACAGTAGCTCAGAGATATTAAAGTGCATCGAATTGTAATGTCTCTAGTCTAAATCAGAGCTGGAACGAGGACCGAACCTACCGAGAACGAGACGAGACATCATAGCTTCGAGACGAGACACGAGACTTCATAAGCCAAAAATTTGAAAATATAAAAACGATAGTAATGCTCTGGAGTATGAAGCCGTCGCGGTTATGAACTGATGTAGCCTTTTATAAATTTGCTATTGGTCATATTCTTTTAACGATTACAATTAATGATTTAACGAGTTCACCATAATAACAACGAAACAGCTTATTATTACAGAAGATTTTAGTCCTTGCAGCTTGCAAGGCAAGCAATACCTCTCGCAGACGATTACACGGCCCAATATTCTTTTTTAATCTAACGAAAAAGATGTCAAGAAAACTTTAAACAAAAAGTAATTGGTAGGCTATGTTGGTCTAGACCCGCGATGTCGGCATTGCAGCCCACTATCCTCCGTTAAAACAATTTTTTAGGAAGTTTATCAAGAATTGAGTACGAGAGTGTTCATGAAATTTAATCAAAATACTTTATGTTTGAGTTCATAAAATTTAATCAAAATACTTTATATTTGAGTTCATAAAATTTAATCAAAATACTTTATACTTTATATTTGATAAATAATAAATTAATTAACATAAACATTTTAAAGCCATTGTGACACCATGCATTTTTGAAAATACAAAATTTCAAGAACTTTTCAACATACACAACCCTAATAAGCTATCACAGCATCATAGGAATATCTTAGTTGTGAATGCGACTTATGCATGTCCCACCTTATTTTCTTTACCTAATCCTTCCGAACTTTAAATTTATGAAAAAGTTGTTCTTGATGAAAGACCGGTGTTGTGGAAGCTTTCCTCAAGAACAAGTCTTTCCTAAATATGGTTTGCATAAATTAGTTTTCGAACGATGAAAAGCACTTCTGGCTTCTCAAAATGATATATACTGTGTTTTTATTTTTTTGGCAGATGTTCTGAGCCAAATTTTCAACCATTTTAAATTGATGCTGTTTAAATCTAAAGGTTAGCCTAGCTTGATGTCGTGAAGTGGAAACTCATTGACTTGTTATACTGGTTACTACTGCTTATACCAAACTTGGGATTTGGATTGGAATGTTCTTTTAAGGACTATGATGTATTTGCTTTGGTTGTCATGCACCTGATGAGACCCATAAGGTCGAAACATTGCGCTTTGTCGTGCATTATTTTGTGTTGCTGTTTACTGGTATTTTACACTGGTTGTGCTGAGTAAGTTTATGCATCAAATGTTTGGGTTTCTTACATCCTCGCCTGGGGAAGAGTGATTCTGCCCCCTTTTGGTTAATACGGGTTAGGGAAAGAAAATAAGGTGGGACATGCATAAGTCGCATTCACAACTAAGATATTCCTATGATGCTGTGACAGCTTATTAGGGTGTGTATGTTGAAAAGTTCTTGAAATTTTGTATTATATTTGAATCTTGTGCTTTGCATGATTTTTGAAAATCTATCTGGTTAATAACTTTCTCATAAAAAGAGCTAGCTCAAATCTGGAAGCACTTCCCATGTCGGTAACCAAATTTCCTGCAACTGTAATCCCTGCGCTTTTTTCGATTTGAAGCCTTTTTTGGGCCTGGACTACTTTGAATAATCTTTTGATAGCTGTTGTAAACCAGACGAGAATAGCATCTTTTATAGGGAACAAATTTGTAGAAATCTTAATTTTAAGACATATGACACGTTACTCTCTTGAAAATGTTTTGATTTGACTCACCGTTTGACCATAAAAAATATATTAATTTTTTAGACGTGGCTAGCGGTCGTTATGTCTTTGAGTGAAGGCCATATTGTTAAAAGTTAAAACTAAATTAACATTATTGAATTAATTATTACATTAATTAATTATATTAATGGATTTTTAAATTTCCTTTGTTGTTAAAAAAGATGCATTTTCAGCAAAATGCGGTTCTGTACAAGGCCTACCTATCAATGATAAATTTTTTTTTCTTAGAACTATAATATGAAATATTGGAATTCTGGTCGCTTTGCGGCCCAGTTAAATATTTAATTTTGCAATGGGTTCCTAATAAATTAAAAGGTTAGACATCCCTGGTCTAGAGTAGATTACCACCGAATGCATGTGCTTAGTGGTTGAAATAGACCAGTTTTCATACATGCTGCTCACAAAAAGAAAGCGAAAGCCTGCAATTCTGCAGGCCTGAACAACAAAGCAAAATGGTCTAAACAAAATGTGGCCACATGTTTTTGCAAAGTGTGAAATCACGCACAATGTTTTACTTTGAATGCATCGGGTAAGTACCATTGTTGCTTCCGCATCAAAGACCTGAATGCTGTTTCAAATCCAAAATTTTTTCATGTCTCGATCGAGACATCACCATTTTCCGAGACTTTCAAGGTCCGAGACCGTGACGAGACATTGGCATGGCGAGACCGAGACACTCAAAAACGAGTCTCGAGACCGAGACACGTCTCGAGATCATCCAGCTCTGGTCTAAATTATTGCGCAATTGCGGATAACCATGATCAAGCTATATAATGCCATAACGAAGGAAGCGATCGAGATATTTGGAGCGGCAGCGTGGCGCAGTGGTTCGGAGCGTCGTTTTTACGACGACCATGATCGCAAGGTTAATGGTTCAACTCCTAGTCCCATCCTAGTCTCGCTGTTGCGTCCTTGGAGAAGATGCTTCACGATGATTGTCTCTGCTTGGTGGAATCTGGCGAGCAGCAAATTAAAGAAGTCAGAAGAAAATTCAACCGGAAAACTCGGAAACAAAGGCAACTCCTAAGCGAGTCTGGATTCGTCCTACGCATAGCGCCCGCGCCGCTTTCTCGTGATAGGAGGAAAAGATGAAGAAATCAAACAAATCATTTCATTTACATTTTTGCTTGATTCTTAGCGCTTTACTTGAGGAGAAAAAAAGTTACTCAGAAATTCAAGCTGTCAAGGCTTGGTTAAAAATTTAACTGAAAAAATTTTAGTTGACTTTATTTTTGGGTCATAGAAAGATTAACTGACTGAAGTAAGATAGCTTTCGCAACGACACAAAGAGAGTGTAGCCAGGGGGGTGAAACACAGGGTGGCCACATCCTGGAAAAGTCCTGAATTTTTTTTTTTTTTTTGCTGTCCTGGAAAATCCTTGAATTTTGTTTTAAGTCCTGGACAGTATTAGAAAGTTTTACCCGTGCTTTGCCGGGACAGAATAGTGAAATCACTTACTCAGTGACTTGCAAGAGGCGAAAGAAGGGACTTCCCTTTAAATTTGAAGGATCTTACTACAGGCACCATCTAGATGCTAGCTACGACTGTGCTGAATGGCAATTACCGTTAGCAGTACACATGGTCATGCAATGCTTGTAGCACTAACAATAGTGTGTCTAATTGCTTGCAAGCTTTATGCTCTCTTATTTTACAGGTGTAAATTTGACAATTAGTGATGAGCTAGAGTTTTGTTTCGATTTCAGTATTTTAGATAATTGATATCACTTTTTAAAAGTTTTTGTGCTGTGATAGTGCCTTCGAAAGTGAAGAATTCTTGTCGATTTAATGATAACTGGTTGCGAGATTCTCGATTTATAGACTGGCTGAGAAAAGATTTAGAAAACAGTCGCAAAGCAAGATGTACTCTTTGTTCTAAGAGCTTTGACATTTCGAACATGGGGGTGTCAGCACTCCTTAGCCATCAGAAAAGCTCAAGACATATTCAGCTAGCCAATCATGGAAATACAATTAATGTTTATCTTACTCCCTCCAAATCGAGAGACAGTGATAGAGTAGAAAATCAACCTAGCTCTAGTGCAGTGAGCTCATTAGCTGTGAAAAATGATGTTTTATAAGCTAAAATCATTTGGGTACTGAAAGTGGTACTGTTCCATTTCTCATTCAATTCTTGCAGTGACATAAACGATGTTTTTAAACTGATGTTTGGTGATCTGACATTTCTTCACGGTTTTCTTGTAGTAAAACCAAGTAGTAAGACCAAGTAGATGAAGCAACTGATGTAGCCAAAGACGCACATTTAATTGCCTATGTTCGATATGTTGAAGAGACTGATGTCATTGAAGATATATTATTTTGCAAACCCATTCCTGAAAAAGCCACAGCCAATGAAGTTTTTAATATAATTGACGTTTTTTTTAATGGGAACGACATAATGTGGAGTAATTGCGTTGGGCTTTGTACCGACGGTGCACGGTCAATGTCGGGGCACAAAGCTGGTCTTCAAGCACTTGTTAAAAAGTTAGTTAGTTAGTGAGTTAGTTGCATATTCATCCTCCTATCACGAGAAAGCGATCAATGCGCTATACGAGCTCGCTTAGGAGTTGCCTGCCATCTGTCTACCACACCAAGATGGGGGAATCCCGCTAAGTGCCTTTCCCAACGGCACAACAAGTATACTTGCCGGCTTGTTCTCCACACTGTCCCTTTAATGCTGAGCGTCAAGCAGGGAAGCTGTGAATAGCAATTTTAAAGTCATTGGTTTGACCCGACTCGGAATCAAACCCGAGTCTACAGCTCAAGAGACAGACGCTCTATACCAGTGGTCGGCAACCACCGGGCCGCGGCCCGGTGCCGGTCCGTGTGGAGTTTGTTACCGGTCCGTATGCGCTTTCAGAATTTTTGAGTTTAAAACATTTTTATAACGTGAGACGCAATTTTGGGATGTTTTTGTAAAAATACTTTATAACTCAATATCACAAAACTAACCAAATTAAAAGGCAAATTTTTTAATTGAACAGCGAATACTTGATTATGCTGTCATTTCATCGTAAGTCTTTTGTAGATCAAACAGCGCTTGGTTAAGAGAAAGAATAACGTCAAGAATCAGGTTTGAGAAGCTACTATAAAAAAATTAAGCAATGCTGCTGCAGCAAGATTTAAAAAGTTTAATACTCTGGTCAGAGTAAAACAAGATCGAGGTTTTCAGTTCTGAATAAATATGAGTGTTTTATTGCTTAAACATTTTTGATTTTTTAAAGGCCGGTCCGCAAAAACATATCAGTTTCAAACCGGTCCGTTGTGCGAAAAAGGTTGCCGACCACTGCTCTATACCACTCGGCCATCTGAGCTAAAAAGAAAACACCTGACGTTCTCTGGACGCACTGCATGCTCCACAGAGCAGCTCTCGTATACAAAATATATGCGAGGAACTTAACGTTTTTACAAACGTAACGAAAGTTATAAATTACATAAAAAACAGTTCATTAAAAGTTAGACTGTTTGCAAAGCTGTGTGAAGATATGGGAGCTAATTACTCGTCGCTTCTGTACTTTTGTGAAGTGCGCTGGCTATCTCGTGCAAAAGTAATTTAAAGGGTACTTCAACTCAAAGACGAAATTGCAATTTTTCTCGATGAAAATCATAATGAGGACTCGAACATGTTTAGGGATGATAATTTTATTGTTAAACTCACTTATTTGGTTGAAATTTTCGGAAAATTGAGTGTTTTTAATAAGTCAATGCAAGGACCACAAACGCATTTGCTGATGCAAAAACAGTGAAGTTTCTTCACTTTTCCTAAAATTTATTTATGTGTGTATGAGTCTTCGAAGTAATCTTCTGCCTCTTTTGGTTTAGCCGCAAATAAGCATTTTTGACAGGTACTTCAAATTTTTGCGGCACTTCAAACATTTTTCCGATTTGACAGCCTAGATTCATGCTGAGTTGTTCATGAAAAACTCATTGCGTCTCGTATACGCAAGTTCCCACGTCATCCCTTGCGTCAAGGAAATATGCCTAGCGCGCTGATTTGCCTGAGGCGACAACAGACCTATTTACCGCGTTTCTTTTGACGAAATTATCAGAATAATGCAAAGCTGCTATTCAATGCCCATTGCGCGACATAAATTCAAAGTGTTATTTCGCTTCTCATGCAAAACAATGTTACTGCTTTTGCTACAAAGAAATCAAAAGATTGCATCGTTTTTATGCCTTGATTTTGGCAATGCAAGATTGAAGTAATGGTCCGCTTCTCATACAAGACAAGGCAATGCTATCCTTATGCCGATAATTTTTATTTTTTGCTTTGTTCTGTTTATTTATGCTTTTCTCATCCAGTTCCATCGTGGCAAGCATTTTTGCAACCCAGTGGTGAAAAACTTTTGTAGAAAAGTGATTCGGTAATACGGGACAAAGTAGGTTACTGCAGGTTGTGCAAGCGACATGCAGAATACTTCGCCCATACTTTCTAAACTAATTAAGATTTTCAGTTTTCCTTGAAGAAATGCTTTGTGCATCTAACTTTGACAAAAATAACAACGTAGCCACCCATTGCTGTAATGCAGAGTAATAAAAAGTGCTGAATAAAAACGAAAAAACATCTTACAATAACACCATACAGTATATTTCTTTTTTTTCTTTAGCACGACGCGTCAGGTTATAAAAGTTTACACCAAATTTTTAACTAACCAAGGAAAAAATTGAAAATACATCAAGTACTATACAGGAAACATCAATATTTTTTTCTGCACACGGTTGAAATTCTGTCGGTAGTTTGCAACATTGATAAAAATTCTCACGGAAATCATAAATTCGCCGGAAGGAAGAGGTAAATAGGATGTTGCGAATGTGCGATAAGCTCAGATACCAAAGTTTACGTTGATTTTCAATTTTTGATATTACCTTGCGCAGTCTATAGTTCATTTTTTCACTGTAACTGTAAAGATTCGTTTAACTGGACAAATATTCAGCAAAAATGAAAGCTTTTTGTAGTGACTTTAAACGTCGCAATTGCAGAAGATATTATTGCATGCGCGGATTTATAGGGGGGATTTTTTTTATACCCGAAATTTCCAGAATTTTTATAAATTTTTACTGGTTAGCAAATGTCATAAGTGGTATCAAAATCAGAAATACTTTAAACAAAGATTCAGGAAGGTTGTTTGAGTAGCAGCGTTTTCTGCGATCAAAATCAAAGTCCTTTCTTATTAACCGCTAGGCTGCTATTGTTTCTGGTTAGGCCTACATCATAATCCATATGAAAGTCAGAAATAAATTCATGATGAAAAGGTTGCTTGGACTGCCTATTCGGTGAATCAGTGTAGGCTATTGCTTGAGAGCAGTACTGCGGAAAAGCATACTGCAGATAAAGAGTTTGCTTAATTTAGTTGTAAAGTATTGAAGTAGCCAACTGATACGCCATTATGCTTTGAAAATCTAGGAACCGCAGTTCAGCTCAGTAGCCTACTTGTGATACGATACTATAAGGCGAGTGTTAAGAGCCGACAAGCCTTATTTCTGCCAATTACGCTCCTACCTTACTTTCTTTAACTAGCATGCGTTAACCAATAGAGGGCAGTACCCCCTTCCTCGGGTGAAAACTAGCCAAGCTATAAAAACAAACTAATGAAATTGAACTGTTGGAATGGACTACACTTGCTGTCAACAGCCACCACCAACCCCTTGACGAATGCAGAACAACGAAACCTTTTTTTTTAAAGGAACCTACTTTTCTTCGTGCGGAGCTTGCTGCAATTGCTTTCATGTTTTTTCTGTTCTGTCCGGCTTTCTAATTTAATCTCGAGAAACTTTCATTGCGATGCGATGCCACAATCCGGTATTCCAACTCTTCTGATGTGTCTTGCTTGATCTTCATTTTTGTCATTGATGCTGCTGTGAAGCACTTAATAAGTAAGAGTTTCCTTAAATGCGGTGTATCTGCAGTAACTATGGTTACACACAAAAAATTTTTTTTAAATTAAACCAAATCTTCATCATACTCGTTTTATTACGCTCGCTGTAGTACCTAAGCGTGACAACGAATGGCGAGGCCCGACCCCGCGGCTTAGCGCCTGGGTAACGCAACTTCGAAAAAACGTCGCAGCGGTGGCGAGGCGTTGGCTAATCTGTGTCCAATTTGACCGGCCCGGAAATTAAACCCCGCACTCAGAGTTGGACGCGGGCGGGTTTTCTCGCCCCAAACCCGACACCCACTGTCCGAACCCGACGAAAGAATCAAAAGCCCGATTTCGGCCCGATATAATGTTACCAAAACGCAGTGCTCTTTAGTTACGTCACTATCATGCCATTATCGCAAAATAAAAAAAATAATCCAAACGAGTGCTTGCAGCAGATTCAGATAAAAAATACAGCAAATTATTTAAAAAATAAAAAATATTTTGTGCTGACATGCTGAATATCAGCCCGAAAAAAAAACGAAATAATTCGAAAATCACGGCCCGAGCCTGAACCGAAAAGCCCGGCCCGAGTCCAACTCTGTCCAAACCTTCCGCATCGACAGCAACATCTTTAACAACTGCGCTATAACAGGCCGGTTTGTTGACAAAATTATTAAAATATAAAAATCTAAATTGACACTGCCGTAAATGCTAAAAATAAAATAAAAATACTGCCAAGGAAGACCAGACAAACAAAAGATTTGAAGAGGTCCAGGGGCGGAACGGGGGGGAGGCAAAATTGTTTTTACGTACCGTAACTGTCTTAGGAGCTGAGAGCTCCGTTTTTCAGACATCTGTTATGAACATAACTACAATGTACCTCGATTAAGGTTTTAATCAACTAGATCGAGACCATATCTGTAAAGACATGAACACTGGTAAAAACACTTCCTACTTGCGCATCAAGCAAACTATACTGAAGAGCAAGTCAACTCGGCGTGCAGCTTTACATAATCAAGTTAAAACACAAGAGCCCGGGGTCGGCACTTCGCATAGTAATTAAGCAATCTTACAAGATTACGAAATTCTACTACAACATCCCCACCATGTGTTTGAGGGTATCTGATAATATCGACGCTGTGAATTGGGTGAAAAATGTTTAGACAATATCGACGCTGTTTTTGACCTTAATCGCATGATCAGGGATTCCTCTCGCGCGCAATTCATTTTAGCTTAAAAATGTTTCGGTAAGGAAGGCAATTTTTCTCATTCTCCACTATCTTCACTTTTCAAGACAGTTATGGGAGAAACTGCCCTCTTCACATTGAGTGCATATTAAATGTTTACATCAAGGTTTATATACGTTGTTTATATCAATGTTGGTTCAGAAAAAAATTTTTTTGGAGGGAAGCAATTAACTGTTTTACCCCCTTGGCTACACTCTGTTTGTGACGTTGCGAAAGCTGGCCTACTTTGGTCAGTTAACCTTCCTAGGCTCAAAAATGAGGTAAACTAAAATTTTTTCAATAAATTTTTAACCACGGCTTGACAGCGTGAAGTAAAACTGTAAAAGTATGAATGAAACATCTTGGTTGTTTCCTTAGTTGTGGCAATATAATAGCTTAATCATGGTTAAATGCAATTGCGTAATAATTTAGACTAGAAACATTATACCTCTGAACTGCCGTAACTGCAGTATCTTTACGTCATCACGATGTAACGTCACTGAAACGTCTTCCATTAAAAAATCCTGCGTATACGCCTCTGCTAAATGGCCTACTTTAATCATAAACTTGGAATCCTTTAAAACTTCTAAACTTTGGAATCCTTCAGCTAAAACTTGGAATCCTAAAACTTGGAATCCTTCAGCCCCCTGAAAAGGCCTTAGCATATTAAATTTCCATTGCTAAATTCCCCGACAAAAACTGTTTAATCCGCGCCTGTATTATTGCATTAGTATGAATGTGCTTACTGGTAGCTTACTTGCTGTTGCGCTAATTTATGTAAATCAGCAAGACAGTTCACGTTCATTCAAGTTTCTACGAAAAAGAAATCTGTGTCAGTGTTCAACTGGATTATTTGACAACACTATTTCAAAGTTCGTTCTTATTTTTTGACTCTGAAGGATTTTTTTCACCAAAATATTTTTCTGCTTTTTTCGGTTTCCGCGTTTTCCAATATTGATAAAAACTTTCGGTTATTGATATGATTGGAATGCTGTATGCGTAATGATATAAGCAAAATACTTTTATTCAGCTAAAACTTGGAATTCAAGTTATAGGTATACGAGATTCTTGAGGCATAAATAAAGGGTAAGTTACGAGCGATTAGGAATTATTTGCGTGTTCGAATCATGATTGTCTCTAGTCTATGAGAATCACTAAAATTTATACTTGAGATGCGTACTATTTTTGAATCTTCAGAATACTAGCTTAATTGATTTTTTCGATGAACTAACTTACTTGAATATTTTGCCCTACTTGAACATTTTTCTCTAATGAACATTTTGCCCTACTGTGGCAAGCCGATAGCTGACCCCACGCCATATTACGTTGCTGGAATCGAGGAAAGTGTAAAATATCTTATTCAAAAACTGCAACAATTTTCAGATCTTCAAGGGCGCAATATTACTTTTGATGGACACTATAACAGTGCACCATTGGCTTCGTGGTTACTTAATCAAAGCGTAACATACGTGGGTACACTTCAATCAAACAGGTGAGGGTTTCCTGAAACAATAAAGCGAACTACCGGACGAGAGCCATTTTCCTACGAATATTTTTGGAAGAACGAAAAGGGCTGGCTTTTTTTGCGTTATTATGTTGTCAAGACGAAAAGTGCAGGTTTGCGCAACGTGCTATTGCTTTCTTCTGTGCAACCAAGTTTGGGCGTGAGCAAAAATCCCAAGAGGAAACCTTCGATTTATAAACTGTATGATTACACAAGAAGTGGCACTGATATTGTTGATCAACGCATGGGCACTTTACACTTGTCGCACTAAATCTCAACGTTGGACTGTGGCAGCTTTCGCTTACGTTTTGGACACTGTCTTGTCGGGTAAATGCCTCCACTATCGTTGCTCTAAATAAAGGTCATGATCTGCGAAAGAAAAAATCATTCGACTTTGTGTTGCATCTTGCTCCTGAATTAATTTTGTCTCAAATCAAACAAAGGCAGTTAACAGGCCTCCTATTACTAGTGGTTCGAAAAATGTAGCTAATGCTGGGATGTAAGTTGAGCTACAGAACTAGCACGTCGCAACTCTCTAAACATCCGCCAAAATCTTCTGTGAGAAAACGATGCTGCCTTTGCTGCGTAGAAGCTTCCGGGCCTGGCCAAAAAAAGCGTAAAGATGGCATGAACCTGTCCAAAAGTCAGTGGTAATTCTGTGCAAAATCAGGGCGTTCAAGCCACCTCACAAGTCATTGACATGTTTGAATACTAATTGAAAAATAAGATAGCGTGTTTGACTTTGAGCGATTATATGCCGAAATATTTTTGTGAGTTGACATAAATGGTACATAATTGATATGCGTAGCCTATAGATTATTTCATTTGCAAATTGGTACACTTTAGGCACTCTTGACAAAAAATTTAGTTTAGAAATGCAGCTTCACTTTTGCCATTTGTGCATTTTAGTATGCATGATAGTGTGATTACATTACTTTACTGCGTAGGCTTAGTTTATCACACATTTTATTACACCAGCGTTGAAACGGATTTGCAATTTGTGTTTCTTTGCTTATGTGCAATTATAGACATAAATGTCCGCATGTCGATTTTTTTTATTATAAAAAAGGCTTTTCGTTTGATTTCTCACAGTGACTTCTAGCAGGACACCGTAGCTTTCTCCAGCGAGATCCTAAAGCGGACAAAGTATCGAGTCTTTCGTGATTCTAAAGACAACACTAAGTTCACACTTAGTTGATTCAAAAATTGAAGCTACTGCAGTGCTGATGCCAGTTAGTTTTCCCGTGATGATGAAGACTAACCATCTGGTCATCTCAACACACATACTGGATGTGTTTTGGCCCATAATTTACATAGCTGCATGTGTAATCTTTTTAAATTATATTTCTCATTTGAAATAGAAATTCAACTCATCCACTATAAAAAGATAAATGCGATATAGGTAATCGAAACAGGCCCGACATTATTTAAATAATATGCCTTTATCGTTACTGATAAACTGATATGTTAAATAGTTTTCTAATCATCAAGTAACATATCAAACTAACTAAAAAATTCACTGAAAAAGGCGATTTTGATACAAGCATAGATCTGCCCTATTCGTTTGCTTTGTAGAATCTTCTGAATAAGCCGAACATTTCGATTACAATGACAAACGATGCTCTTTCAGAATGGCCGAAATAGATCGAGGAAATACGGACAAGATTCTATTTGTGCGCGCATTTTTACGTCGGTTTGGCAGCCCGCAGAGAAAGCAATATCGCGCCATATAATCGCATTAAGCGTAACATGATTGACAGGCGAAATAAAATATCATCAAAAATAGGCACCTTTAGCAAACCTACAAAATCTTAATTATAAAAACTAGTTTTAAGAAATTAATTTTTACTGCTAACGAGAAGAAGAATGTAAGACAACCTCAAAAAACAATGGTGCCTCTAGCTAGCGTTTGTAGTTTTCGAGAAATTAACTTTAAAAATTTGAGCTTGTTCGACACTCCCCTCCTCCCCTAGACTGTAAGCATGCCTGAAAACCCCAGTTAAAATACGATTAAGACATTCATCACTGATATACAACGTGATAGATTAGTGCAGTTAAAGTCAACATATTTGGGAATTAAGCTGTAATAATTGTTGCCAAATGCAAGAATGTCATAACGTTACATAGGTAGCGACATACTGGTACCAGTACAAACTGTATATAATCCTCAAACACTAAAACATGCATAGGTGTAGAAAAAAATACCATTTCCTGAATCCGTAACGATACCACTAATCCCGAAGTGAACGCTATGTTATTGCGATTGTATATACTAGTGCTTTACCACTGTGGAATTTGACAGTGACCGGTACATTGCCACTTTGTATTCTTTAGACCAATGAGCACATGTGGTTGATGATAAACCAATGAGCACATGTGGTTGATGATAGACCAATGAGCACATGTGGTTGATGATATATGTCAACTTTGCAGTGATTCTGAATCTGTCAGTCACGTAGAATCTCTTCGCTTCGTTGCAGTTACAGTAAATCAGTCAGCCCGTAAGCTAGAGATTGATGTAATTAACTTCTCTTTTTGTTTCAGATATATTTGCAAGTAAAGCACGTGTGTTTAAAATATTGTTTCGTAAAAAATTATTTGGGCTACTTTTTATGGCAATTTGCTGCTTTTTAGTGGGATTTGAGCTATAAGCTACCAAAAAGTTCTGGCAACACTGAAGTTAAATGTAATTACCACGTGTGCTTGTGATATGGCAGGGTGTGCGCTGAACACCTTGAACCTCTGGAGAATACGCCCCTGCATACAACATTGCAGACCGGACACAACTCTGATAAACTCTTGCTTTTATCATTAACAAAAATCTTTTTCCAAGCAATAACTTACAACATTCTCTAAATTTAATCCATCCAATTTTTATTCTTACTATAACTCCAGGCAGGGGCGCCTAGAGAAATTTTGGGCCGAGGGGCAAAAATTTCGTTTGGGCCCCTTGGTCAGTGGTGCTCCAAAATCAAGCGATGAGCAAAAGAAAAGGTCATTGCGTCCACAGATGTTCAAATTTCGGCCCGAAATCAAAAAAACATTATCGCCTGTGGCAAAGCTAGAAACTTTAAAAGGAGGGGGTCATAATTTCCACATTTTTTTCAAGCGTATTTTTTTTCGGCAGAACAAATTTGAAGCTGATTGAGAAAAACAAAAGGGGGTATGCTCCTCCGGAAAAATTTTGAAAATTTACGCTGTAATGGCTATTTTAGTGCTTTTTGAATAATTTCAGGCAAATTTTGTTCGAATTTTTTGACCCTTATATTGAATGCTTCGTCAAATATGACGCATTTTGTTCGCACATTTTCAATTATGCGTGCTTAAGGCGTAAGGCTTATTGCTATCAAAGAGAATCAAAATTATGGAAAAATTGTATACATCAAAAACATGTTTGAAAATGGCTGGTGGGAGGATGCATACCCCTCATCCTACCCTCCTTGATCCGCCCCTGGCCATAAGCTACGGAAACCATTAAAAGGGTATGGCATATTTCAGTCACTTGGCACCATTGGTTTTGTAATTTTTTACTAAAAAGCAGAGTCAAAAGGGGGGGGTGCATAGCACAATTGCACCCCCTAAATACACTAGTGGCGTCCGTAGGCCGTAGTTTTGCATTCTATTTTGACAATTCTGAACCCAGGGCCCCTCTGTGTCTCCGGGCCCCCGGGCGATGACCCCTTCTGCCCCCCCTCTCGGCGCGCCTGACTCCAGGCTCACATCCTCCACTAGTTTTCAACTTGTCTCCCAAATAACAAAACTCATTCACTGTTTCCACTCCATCGCATAAACTCTCAATTGGTTCCACGCCATCCTCATACTAAAGTTGTGCATGATGTGCTAACAAAATTCTTGGCCAGGCCAGGGGTGACCCTTTTCATGGATGTACACCTTCCATGAACCCACCTCGCGCAATTTGTGCAAAAGACTGCGTTGACTTTTTTTACCCTCCTTCCGCATACACCACATGGATCAATCTTGCTTGGTGTAACTTTCTCTTCCAACCCATTCACCATCATTTTTGTCTTATTAAGATTTACTCTCATTATCTTTCCTTCAAACGCTTCTTTCCATTGCCAGAATTTGTACCTTAACTCTTTCATGGTCTCGGCAACCAAAACCAAGTCATCTGCGTATAAAATTTCATTGATTGAACCGTCCCTCACTCTCTCAGTCACTGCATCAAGCGCAATTGCAAACAGCCGTGGTGACAACACTGATCCTTGATGTACACCAACATTTACAGAAAATTCATCAGATAAACCTGATTCCTCCTTGACTTTTGACTGATCCCACTTTTGATTTTTGCAAACAATCATTTTTGAGAGCAGTTTTGAATTCATTATACGAAAAATGTCTAGGCTATGCGTTTTTGAAATTGCATTCCATGTAGTTTGGCACGTTCGAAATTTACGGATCTTTGGATTTCCATGTGAAAAAACGTGTTGGAAGCAAGTGATCCTTGCAGAGCCGGCGGCAGAGCAGTCGACTTAGGGGGGCAAGCATTTATCAGGAAGGCCAAAGTTTTGAAATAAAGCACAAAAGTCGCTGTCTTCAAAAGACTAAGCTTGTTGATTGAGGAGGCCAGACATGTCAATTGGAGAGAACAGGCCCCCCTGCCCCCTCCTTCCCCCCCTTGGCGCCGGCCCTGGATCCTTTCATAAGTTTTTCGTTAAGTAAAAGTATGAATCGCGTGAAAAAGTAAAAAAATTGCTGAAACGAATGGACAGTTTATTTTGGGTATGTTGGTTTATTAGTTTTCGTCATTTCACAATCAAATTTCTGGTCTAAATGCGGTAAGGTGATGAAGTCTTTCATGAAGCATCGTCAGCAGCAGAAATTCATAAGCAACTCGAAGTGATAATTGCTTCCACCAAACAAGGTGCTCGATGACAGTTCAGAGCATACTTTTTATTGTAAAAACACAAATATAACCTCTACAGACTGTTTCACCTTAACGGATCATCAGGAGGTATCTTATTCAAATAGAACCCAACTAGAATTAAATAGAATTAGAATCAAATAGAATCGAATTCAAATAGAACAGGAGAAATTTATAAGGTAAATGTTTGAGAAAACTTTGCTCCAATTAAATTTTAAATTTATTTACTTTCTATTTGCTTCGATAAAAATTCTTACTGTGAAGAGTTAATCAGAGCAGTGGCGCAGACACGGGGAGAGTTTTGGGGGTTACAACCCCCGATTAAGCCTCGAATGACGTCATGCTTACTTCTTTTAGTGATATTTATTTCGAAGTGCTAAATACTTTCTCATTGATAATCTGGTTTTGTAATTGTCATAATAACAAGAATTACGTAGCGTTGTTTCCTGAATTTTGTTTTTGCCGTGATGCTTAATGAAGCAATGACGTAGTTTTATTAGCAGGGCAGTGCCGCACCTGTACATGCAACTCCCCTCAGACCTTCCGTAGAAAAAAGGCTAAACGATTTGAAGCAAAAATGTAGTACGTACTGTAGCTTAAAAAAAGAACTAAATTGCTAACATTTGAATATCGTTTTACCTAGTGGCGGCGCCAATGAGGGAATGGGGGGGACTAGTTCCCCCACTTCTGTTCAGACACATTTTTGTAAATCGTGCAAGTCTGTTAAATTCTTTTGGGGGGTAGGGGAGGAGGTAGACGTGAACCCCCTCCTGGCCTCTTTCTTTTTTTGTCTTTAAAACACGAGTAAATGTGGCATTGATCAATGGTCATGTGAACGTACACACAGCAAAGTGAAAATTCTTGATAGTTATCTGCGATCTTCCATGTCATCAAACCGACTGGAAGATTTTGTTCACATTAGTAGTGAACATGACATAGCCGACACTATGGAGCTCGAAACATTGGTTGATGTTTTAATTTGAAGAGCCAAAGGAGAATCAAGCTATAAGTCATATACTGCCATTGCTTTATACTTTTTCATTTTCATAATCTGCCGGTGCCATCGTTTTTTGACATTTTCAGGATTTTTCAATTTTCGTTTTCATTCATTACTGTGACACTGTAATAATAATAATACACCATACAGTATGTTTCACTAAATTTGGTTTATTTGCAGGGTGGACTGTTTTTTTAATTACCTACTTTGAAGTAGTACACTGTACTACAGAACCGGGCTACTAGGTCCGATAACCGAAAGCAATGTCAATTTCTAAACAATATGCTTAATAGTATCCTATTTTTACTTCATAATTAAGTCTCCATTTCGACGAAAAATCTTCCTAGATATACGTCAGAATGCACTAAATTAATTCTAAGATTTCGAAATTTTCTGGGGAAGGCTCCCCAGACTTTCTTGAAAGAGTTTAAATTTTTACAAGTTTTCGTCGCTTGGTTTGTTCCCCCCACTTATTTCGGGCTGGCGCCGCCCTTGGTTTCATTAGTTTCACCAGAAAGCATTCCTTTGACTTCCTTACAACTGTATATTCAGAGGCGTATTCAAAGTATTTTTAGGGAGGGCACCAAATTGCGAAATCTTTTATAAGCGTATGTTTTTTCGGCAGAGCAAATTGTGGAAAAAACGATTGTAGGGGGTCCGGGGGCACGCTCACCCGGAAAATTTTTGAAATTTTACATGGTGCAATGGCCTTTTAAGTGCTTTTGAACAAGTTTTGATCAAACTTTTTGCTTCTCATTCGGAGTCCTTCATCAAATATGATGCATTTTGTTCGCACATTTTCGATTTATGCGTGCTTGCTTCAGGCCAGGAATGGATCTAGAAAATTTTGATTGGGGGATGCAATTTTGAATTAGGTTGAATGTTTGCTACTGTAAATACAAAAACGATAGACGTCTAGACGCAGAAAAGATCGCAAATAAGCCCTTTGAAAATTTTTCATGTCTGAGGCGTAATCAGAAATTTTTTAAAGGAAGGGGCCCCAAATTTCGACATCTTTTCAAGCGTAGTTTTTCCGGCAGAATTATTTTGAAGCAAGTTGAGGAACAATAAAGACTCCAGAAGGTCCGCGGGCATGCTACCAGGCAAACTTTTTGAAAACTCACGTCTGTAAAGTCCATTTTAGTGCATTTTAAACAGTTTTCGGGCAAACTTTATTGAAAAATTTTGCCCCTAATTTTGAGTGCTTCACCACTATCGATACATGGCGTTCTACAAACCGGATTTCACATAAGCCGACAAGATAACGTTTTTTTCTCCTGTAATAGAGGCATAGAGGCAATCAGAAATCTTCTTTGATGCAGGATTTCAACCACGCTGTTTTCTTCGCACTGGTCTACATTTTCACCACTTTTCATGCAACGTTTTCAGCATTTTGCATTGTTGAAACTTTTACAGCTGCAGAAGCGCTCAAATTTAAGCAATACATAGCACACTGAAAATAATATGCCAAAGGAGATACGTTTTAAACAATTGAAGTGACGCCTGACTGTTCGCTGGCCATTGCGGCTGCGCCATTATAACTCTGGCCAACGCAAAAAGCAAAGTTGTAATGTGTTTCTAATCCCTTAAATCCCTGCAAGAAAACAACACGCAATGGCAAGTATTTATCCCAATTATCAAGATCCAGAGCCGGCAGCAGAGCAGTCAACTTGTAGGGGCCAAGCGTTCGTCAGGGGGGGCCAAAGTTTGAAACTAGGCGCAAAAGCCGCTGTTTTCAAAAGAGTAAGTTTTTTGATTGAGGGGGACAAGCATGTCGATTAGGGGACCAGACCCCCTGGCCCCCCTTGGCGCCGGTAGGCTGCCAAGATCCTTGTTTTTGTCCACGATGGATTGAAGGGGCTATGGCCCCCGTGGCCCCTCCCTGGCTACGCCTATGTTCTCAACATCCCCATTGCAAAATCCTGGCTACGCCAGTGGATTAGAGTCCCAAAAGTTTTTTGCCCTATGATCCACAAAATTCTTAGTAGTATTGCTGGAGCTACAAAATCTTGACGCAATAGAAGCGTCTAACGCGCACTTTTATCAATACCGGAAGCTGTCGACCACGCTTCGTCGCACAGCGTCTAGTCAATATTTACGTAATTGTGCGGAGTCATGCTTGACTCGCCGGTAGGCGATATTAAGCGCCAAGTCTTTAGCGATATTAAGCGATATTGTTAGTCTTGCAGCTGGAAAGTGGCAAGGTTAATTGGAACCAGCGTTCAGTTAGCAGGTTAGAGCAGCCTTAAAAGAATGTAAGCAGATCGAGATGAAAAGTTCTGTAGAAAATAGTAAGCTGCTGCTTCTTGTTAGCAAGTTGATTTTAGCTGAGGCAGCGCTGCGTGTATAATTATAGAAAGCAGGATTGCTACAGATTAATGCATTGGCTAAGTCAAGTTTTGCAGACGTAAAAACTTGAGGGCAAACCTTTTTTTGCTAGCCTCGGATGCATGCTTAAGATTAGAAGCTGTTGATCATTTTCGAAGTAATGAAGGGATGCCAAACACTGCATCTTGACCCAAAAATCATTATTTCTTCCGAGGTAAAGACAGACGAACAGTTTTAAATCGCTTAATTACTGCGTATGGTTTATTCTCAACTTAATGTGAATATCAATAAATCAAGTAACTTTTCGTTTTCCTAGGTGTGAAAGGCGTTGCATCGTTGAGTAAGAAAAATTAACTTAACTTGTTCTGGAAAGATTAAAATTTAGGTAGCCTTGACGGCAGCTAAGCTGCAGAAAGATTGGATGCAAACTTTTGCAATAAGCACCAAGAGGGGCAGAGTCCCTTCTTCTCGCCCACTTTTGCCAAATCGGAAGAATGTAACGTTATTGAAAATTTCCTCAATACTTGTATCTTGGGCCTATTGTAGTTTCCGCTGGCTGCGGCATGAGCGAGTAGCCTACATGTTTTCTCAAGTCTTCCCGCTATTACCGTTATAAAAAGTTCTCAAACCATGTAGTAGCTTGCCCTGAATCAATTGCAGTTACACTGTCGTTTTGCTTGATTGGTTTGTTTGTTTGAATATGACTAGAATTAACTAGACTGTTGTGAGCATAATAATTATTGCCGTTGCTCAGTAGGGTTTTTCGTACCAACATTTTATTTATTTATTTTTTTGCTTCCGAGTGTGTTTTAGCGGAGCAGGATTAAGGCTTTCGTATCCTCAAGGCGAATTTTGATATGGCCTCATCACTCATCAGGCACTGTTCTTTCTATAAATTTAAGATTTTTTTTACAACAAATATTCTGAAAACGTATGTCCGTACTGAAGAGTGAACAAAAGTGTATTTTATGACTTTTTTTTCTGACATGTGTCTTTCTTGTTGATATTGCAATCCTCTTGTTTAGATGTATTTGTTGAGTTGATATATTATGGTTGGTCCACGCCATCTTAACTAATTACTTGTTGATGCTTGATGAACTTTCAATTTACTGATTAATTACTTACTAATATTAATTTTTTTTCTTTTTTTCGATAATTTAATATTCCGACTCATAGATGCCGGTATCTTACTTTGGTAATCCCCGAATATTGTTGAAAGATGTGTCCACTGTGTTGTTTTAAACCTGTGTGTGATACGTTGGTTAATGTGTTTTTATTTCATGTCGTAAGTTGTTGCATTCGGGAGGAGCAGATTAAAATGACCAATTGGTTTTTCGCTGCTTCCTTCCTGCGCTGTTTTGTGTCATAGTAAATAAAAGTTGAGTTCATCTAAGGATAAAAAAGAGCAGCTTTTTAAAATTTAGGCTACTGATCAGGAATACAAGCTGTTGTGCTTCCCTGAAAATAAGACAGGGTCTGACCTTAATTTTCTTTCAAAAAATAACACCAGGGTTTATTTTGGGGGATGGTCATTATTTAACTAATCTATTCATCAAAAAACAAACGTTTGGTGGTACAGAATTTGAAGATGGCTTTAAGTAGAAGATTCATTTTTCCCAAAGCTTTTCATCTGATACTCTTCAGGGGAAATCGACCGAATGAAGAATAAGTGAACCGAACTGATTTATAAAGAAAAAGAAAGAGTTCTGATTGGTTAGAAATAGAGAGCTCTGATTGGTTAGTTAGAAATCTTTAAAAAGAGCTCTGATTGGCTAGAAAGTCAAAGGGAAAGAAATTTAAGATAGTTTCAAAGAATAAACGAATTCTTTCAAAGAATTCGTGTATTCTTTTTGTTTATTCTTTGAAACTATCTTAAATTTCTTTCCCTTTGACTTTCTAGCCAATCAGAGCTCTTTTTAAAGATTTCTAACTAACCAATCAGAGCTCTCTATTTCTAACCAATCAGAACTCTTTCTTTTTCTTTATAAATCAGTTCGGTTCACTTATTCTTCATTATGACGATTTCCCCTGAAGAGTGTCAGATGAAAAGCTTTGGGAAAAATGAATCTTCTACTTCAAGCTATTCATCAAGCTAGAACTGCAGTTTGTTCTAAATTCCCACAACAACTTTTCAAGCTGTAAAAGCACACTCGAGGACAAAAAAATGTCGCCCTATCGCCGAGGTCTTATTTTTAAGGTAGACCTTGTATCAAAATCATTTTTAAAATTAGGGCTAAGTCTTATTTTCGGGCTAGGTCTTATTTTGGGGAAACACGGTAAGAGTGCTATTCGGAATGCTTACATAATATCCACTGCCTAAAAGTACATAATTTAAAATTTTCTTGATTTTATCATAAAGATTCATCGGTAACTAAGCTAAAATCTGTCCAGCAGCTTTGTGCGGGCGAATCCGTCCACGAGGGTGGGAGGCAACAAAGGGCATTGCCCCCAAAAGTTAATTTTAGGCCGAAACTTCGACATAAATTACTTTTTTTGTTGTTGGAAGAAGTCCTTCGACGTCCACTCAAGATCCTAAAATTTTAAAAAACTCTTATTGAAGACTTTTTTAGACCTTGCTCCCTCAAGATATCCGCCCCGCGGGCGTGCTTGTATGTGGGGACGCCAGGTAGACTTGATTTATTTGCAATAATGTGAAAATGTGGTAAGCAATTCCTTCTTTTCTTTTTTGACATAGCCTATCTTTGGAGAAAAGTCCTAATAATTTTTAATATAGATTATATCTTTATATTCACAATAAATAGTTAAGGTTCATTTAATTCATCTTTTTATTAAAAAGCAGTGAAAAGTTTTTTTACTTTTTATTATTTGCATCTTTAGTTTCTTGTCACGAGAAAGCGACGAGGGTGCTATAAAAAGCTCTATAAAAAGTTTAGAGAAGCAGGCTATCTGTCTACCCCCCAAACATTAGGTAATTCTCCCCACGCAAGCCTGTTGCAGGTTTGTTCTCCACACTCAAACAGAGAAGCTATATGAACACCAATTTTAAAGTCATTGGTTTGACCTGACACGGAGTCAAACCTGAGTCTTCCGGTTGAGAAACTTGACCCTCCGATCAGTGTGATTTGTAAACATCCACTTGCAAAAGTCTTTTTAATCGAACCCTAACAAAATAATTTAGGCCGAAATTTTTCAATTTTTGCAAAAAGTTTCTGGCAACCAACCATATTTACATTGAAAACACACAAGTCATTTGGTTTTTTGTTGGGTATGGGTTGTGCAGTTATTCTTTATTCGTTTTCTGCAAAAATAACTATTGGTTGATGATTCTTTAATTTTTGCCTTGCGCATGTGGTAATAAGGTGCGATCACACTAACTGAGACATTGAAACCTTTGAGACATTGTGCAAACTTATCTTATTATGACATCACGTGTCAATGAATTTTTGCAGATGTGATGTCCTAATAAGATAAATCTGCACAATGTCTCAAAGACCTCTGCGTTTCAGTCAGTGTGAACGGGTCTACAACATAATTATCCCTTAACAAAGTCTAACTGTTAACACAAAAGCCCCATTTTGTTGCGTGATAACTGGCAAGTTCACAAAAAAATGTTTTCATCGCTCAAGTTATCTGGACAAAAATGGCCTGCAATTTTCGTGGCCTCCAGGTCCGTGTCTAGATTACCCATTGGTTAATCCGGCGCTGCGTTTTAGCGAGCGGAAATAAAAGTTGAATTGAAAATTTGAAATGGATTGCAAAACATACATTCGTTGAAGCCTTGGTTAAATTTACTACTTTTCTATGCAGATAGATACAATATTAGAGTAAGTTTTTACTTATTTTTATTGTGTGAAGTTGCAATCAGCGCTGCTTAAAATGAGCCGAGAACTCAGCAGTGATGAACTGGCACAAGGCCAGGGAATATTGGATTATGTGAAGAAGCATGCAGTGAAAGGAGATGCCGACAGTGTAATTGAAGCAATGAATAAATACCACGATGAAGTGGAACGAACAATGGCTGTTGGAGAAAATAAAGGAAAAATTTTAGATTCTACAATCCAAGAATGCGAGCCGACCACTGCTGTGGAACTTGGAGGGTTTTATGGATACAGCGCAATCAGAATCGGGAAAGGTCTAAAGCCCAATGCAAAATTATACTCCATCGAGCTGAGCCCAGCTTTGGTGAAGATATCCACAGAATTGATTGAATTTGCTGGATTGAGTGGACGGGTTACGGTCGTGCAAGGAAGTAGCACTGAAACACTACCACGTTTTCATAACAATGAGTTCCCAAGCACTTCATTTGATTTTGTGTTCATAGATCATTGGAAAACTTTGTACAAATCAGATCTGTTGCTAATGGAAGAGCTAAATTTAATCAAGCAAGGCAGTGTGATCGTAGCTGACAATATACTTCGACCCGGAGCCCCTGATTATGCGGAATATGTTCGAAACTCCTCCAAATACAAATCCACCACATTTACCGTTCCATTACTCTCAAAACCTGACACCTTTGACGAAATGGAAAAGTCGATATTTCTTGGGAGTTTAGCATAATAAACTAGGCCTATGTGATTTTTTTGAAAGCTTTTTCTCGCAAAAGTATCTTTCTGTTTGTCAACAATTTGCTTTAATTTGATTCTGCTTTTATCATTAAATTTTACTTATTAATCTTCACGTTTTAGCTGATCATTTTACTTTTATTTGAAGTTCCTAATTTTGCTTGAATCAAATTGCATTATTTCATGGTAGTTTGTAATTCATCTCAGCGGATAATTTGAGTAGGATTGAAATCTACAAACTGTCACCATTTGACCGAAAGCAAAATTATTCTCATGTTGTTTTCTAAATAATATTCGACTTCACTATGTTCCGACAATAAAGGAAAATTTAATTTAGTACACAGATTGGCTAGGAAGCGACCAGTTTCGGACGAACGAGGGAATTTTCTGAGGAGAGGGGCGCGTAAGCAAGATTTTCGCAAAATCCATAAAGTTTCTGCAAACTTAGAGATTAAGTTTTTAACGTATCGGCTATCGAATGAGTTTGAGTGGAACGCGCACTGAAGCCAGCCAACGCCTTGGGCGTGTGAATGGGTTGGCTCCGGTCCAGCGGTGGTCTTACACTAAGGGGGGCCTGTGCGACAATTATAGGGAAGGTCTTTTGGGATCCAAATTCCAAGTTTGCTGTAGTGTGTACTAAAGCACGTTATAACAGGCATTTCATAGGAAGTTATTGGAGAAGCACCAATCAAGCAAGCAAGTTCATTTAATGCATGTAATGTAGGAACATCATTTATTGCCAGTAATTGGTAGGCTATAACAACGCTAGGGCAACTTTTGTTGTTTTGTTTGTTCATTAAGTTAACGCATTGTGTTAAGTGCACAAATGTTGAACAGTACACCTCTCGTGGAATGATTTGCTTAGTCTACTGTATATATGCAATATCGGTAGCTTGAGTAAAACACGAACTTCGGTAGTTGGCTATTTAACGGTAAATCAGTTTTGGTATACTCGCATTGATTGATTTTAACATCAACTTATATACGATATTGCTGCATCTGCTGGTGACAAATTGCCAAGTTTCACTTTGAGGTGGTTCAGCTTCGACTACAGATGAAGAAAAATGGTTCAGAGAAACTGTTTACTGTGTTTCAATGCGAAATTTTTTAAAATAAAGATTCTTTTTAGGGGAGCTTAAATTTGAGAAAATTGAAATCAATTTTAATGGGTTGGTTCAAGTTACCATAAAAAGAAGTTTTTTTTTGAGTTTACGCATTGATTCTTTTTGAGGGGAGGCCTTATTATCAAAGCGGATTCTTTTTGAGGGTGCTGTGCTTCACTGCAAAAAGTTTGAAGATTTTTTAGAAGAGCTTAAATTTGAAATAACAAAAATCAATTTTAATGGTTTGGTTCCAAGTTAAGATTAAGAGAAATGTTGTTTTGGAGTTTCCGCATTGATTTTTTTGAGGGGGGCCTTATTTTCAAAGCGGATTCTTTTTGAGGGTGCTGTGCGTCAATGCAGAAAGTTTTATTAAAATGAAGGTTCTTTTTAGGGGAGCTTAAATTTGGAATTTTAGTGGTTTGGTTGAAGTTAACGAAAAAAGAATGTTTTGTTGGAGTTTCCACTTTAATTCTTTTTGAGGGGAGACCTTATTTTTATAGGGGATTCTTTTTGAGGGGGGGTCTCATTTCCAAAGGAGGCAAAGGGATTCTCCTATTCAGAAAAACTGATCAAACCGAATTCAATTTTATTTCAGCGCTCTTATGCAGAAGAATATAGTAGTTGTACAAGATTGACAAGATTAAATAACTGCGCTGTAGGATGCAACGAAAGAGCAAAAATGCTCACCTGGTCTGTTGCACTCTCACGTTGATGAGAAAAGAGAATATTTACAATAATAAAAACGAAACAAAAGCTTGAGCAAAGAAAGGTTATCCTTGTATATTTACAATATTTACACAGTCACAACTGTGACATAAAAGCATTGATCGACAAGGTACAGCACAGTAGCCCACATCAACAGGAGAAGCATTGGCCAACATGGTCGGCAACCAAAATATAAACACTTGTCATTCTATCGTATGGCTTTTCAAACGAAAAGTCTGCTAGACTGTTACGCTTTGATGCTAAGTATTTCACTTATACAATTAGGCCTATGTAATCCCAACATAAAACAAATACTGGAGATGCACATAACACATACATATTCATGTCATAGTACAATAACATTAAGAAAAAAAGTAAAAAAAATAAAAATTAAAAAATAAATGACTATTAGTATAGTTTATGCACCACTCTGCGAAGATGGAAAATTTGGATTATATGGCGAAGATTTCATTTTTCTTTCGAACTAATTGCTTTTCAACGGATTAATTTTAAGAGTAGTTTCCGCATAGCTAATGGAACTTTTGTGCGAAAGTAGAGCGTTTTTGAGAGACCCTTAAAGGAAAAGTGACCGCTTATACAAAAACTTTAAAAAACGAGTAAGGGCGTATAGTCACCTTTTCCTATAACTGCTCAATAAAAGATTGATAACTTTTTCAGATTAGCCTGAAATTCTTAGCTTTTTCGCGCGTTTCATGTTTATAGCTTTCAACTTCAGCCATATATTTTTCACTTTTTTAGAGGGCCGTGAACATTTTAATTTCGCTTATATTGTTGAAGTTCAAAAATATTCAAAATGAACCTTGGTGCGAAGAAGTATTTCATTTGTGACGTAATAATTGTATTAGTGCGGTCACAATTTAATACTTCGCAAAACACCGAGCAAATGTTACACTTGTTCACCTTATGATCTGCTTTGAAGATTGCATATAAACAACTTAAATATATAATTTTTCAATTATAATAATCTGATCAAAAGCACTAGGTTGACTACGGCAAAGATACAGCATTTTGGGTGGTTTGTCTTCTGGATTCGTCCTACGCATAGCGCCTTCGCCGCTTTCTCGTGACAGGAGGATAAAGATGAAGAAAGAACCGAAAGAGATGGCCATACGTACTGCCGCTAAAACTTAAAGTAACTAATGATTTGCCCTTGTTGAAATTGTTTAATGAAAATCTAAATACTCTCGAGGATTTTGCTTTTGCCTACGATGACGCTGATAAGCTTTCAGGTCAGTTGCTTTTTGATACTGCAAACCGCTTGCCCGGTATTTTAAAAAACCGTGATCTCAAATTTCTGGATGAAAGAAGTTTGAATCTTAAGTCACTCTGGGTTCGAGTCTTTGCGGAAATTCGTCGCTCATGAGATTAAAATGATGACGATAAAATAAACGAGCCGCTTTGGGTGGCGTGCGAGCTGCAATAAATGCAACCAATGGCATCATGTAAGGTGTAGCCTACCAGTGATTTGAAATCGATTTCATCGTTGAAAAAATCACGAAGTGCCGACTTGAAATTTAGTGAGGGTGGCCTGTAAACAGACTATTCATTACAGGATGAGTCATTATTTTTATTAATGTACTCTTTTGCTGTTTTGTTGCATTTTTAGTATTCAGTTTGAGCTGTGTTGCTGCAATGTTTAGAAATAATATCGTTCTAAATAAATGCGGCTTTTACGGAAAAAGTTCTCCACTTTGTGTTTATGAGGTGTGGTTTCGAACAATTACGCCACGGAAATGCTACTTCAATATAATCAATTGAATGCAAGAAATAGTTTAAGGTCAACGTTTGTATCCTGGTCCTGCCAAAAAAGAATTTGTCTGACGCATAGCGCGCCTCCCCGTTTTCGTACGTCCTGCCGGTAGTGATAGTATTGGTGCTGTAAGAAAATAATTGATTTTCCTCAAGAAATCACGGAAAAAATTAAACTCCAGAGGATACATAGACTTAAATCAGTGTTTTTTAACCGGGGCTTGACCAAACTCCTAGTGTTCGACGGAGCTGTCTCCGGAGTTCGGTGGAAGTCCTTCAAAATCCTAACACTTTCGGGGCGTAACCAGGGGGCCGCTGGCCACTTGATTTCGAGGGTAAAATTGGACGTCGGAAGTCTGTTGACCTTTTTTTTTTTTTTGGTCTTCACCTGATTTTGGGAGGGAGATTGGACGTCACTCTGTCCGTTTCTAGGGTTCGGTTGAGACTGCCACGAAGTTGTTTGGGTTCGACCGCTTGGCACGGGTTAAGAAACACTGACTTAAACAGTTTAATCAAGAAATCTATTGAATTGATTGGTATAAGCCAGAGGTTCCCAAACTGTGCGTCGCGACGCACTGGTGCGTCGCGTGATAATTTCAGGTGCGTCGCAAAATATCTATCTATTTCCTAAAAAAATTCAGTTCCTATCTGCTCTGCCGGCGTGTGGGCCTACAACTTGACATATGATTATCAAATCTGCAACGATGCTACATTGTTTTTACTTGCCTGACTAGTTTGCCATTGTTACATAACAATAAGGCAATAAGACTAAATAAGCAATTCACAAATCAAGTCGCAGTCGTGAGTTGGTAGGTAACCGTGAGCGTCGTAAGATTGATTGTAATGTGCTACCATTAACGAAATCAACGCAATGTTTTGAAAACAAGCTCCCGTAAAAAGAAAGGTAACTGAAAAAGACCCAAAGAAGAAGTTACGCAAATACGACCCTGATTACATCTCATTTGGATTTACATGTGAGTTTCGAAATGGTGAAGACTCCCCACAGTGTGTGATATGTGGTAAAATATTGGCAAATGAAAGTATGCTTCCTAACAAGTTAAAGCGGCACCTCTCTACATCTCACGCAACTTTAGTCAATAAACCAAAGGAATTTTTTGTTCGTAAATTGTCGGAATTACAAGGGCAGAAAGCTGCTCTTGATACGTTCTCCCGTAACCAGACTCCACAAAATGCACTATTGTCGTCGTATAAAGTTGCATATCGAGTAGCAAAATGCAAAAAGCCACACACGATTGCGGAAGAATTAATTCTACCCTCGGCTATTGACATGGTAACTTGCATGCTAGGTGAAAAGGCTGCACAGAAAATTAAAATGGTACCTTTGTCGAACAATACATTGTGCCGCCGAATCGAAGACATGGCAGTTGATATTAACGAACAATTAGTTTCCAAGTTGAGGGGCTGCGAATTTGCTATTCAGTTAGACGAGGCTACCGATAGCAGTATGGATGCTCATTTAATTTGTTACGTGAGATTTGTGTGTTTAACCAACAAATGCATCATTGAGGATCTTTTATTCTGCAAGCCAATAACATCTCGTTGTCGAGGAATTGATATGTTCGAAATTTTGGACACTTTTTTTAAAGAGAATGATCTGGTTTGGGAAAATCTTGTAGGGATATGTACGGATGGTGCGCGTTCAATGTCTGGCAAATATAACGGGCTTCAAAGCTTGGTACGAGATCATGCACCTCATGCAAAGTGGACTCACTGCATGATACATCGGGAGTCGTTGGCAGCTAACAATTTGTCCAAAGATTTGAGTTCTGTGGTAGACGAGGTTGTGAAAGTTATAAATTATGTGAAAACGCGTCCGATGAAAGCAAGATTTTTCCGACAATTATGTGATGATTCTAATGCTACGTACAACACCCTTCTCTTTCATGCAACTAGTCGTTGGTTGACGTTAGGAAATTCGCTGGCTCGGGTGTACATTTTACTTGAAGTAATACTTCAATTTCTGGAAACTGAATCGCATGCAAGCGCCGAAAATTTCAAAAATGAGTGCTTTTTACTCCAATTCAGCTATTTGTGTGATATATTTGAGAAGCTCAACAACCTCAATACCAGCATGCAAGGAAGAGGCGGGAATATTTTGGAGATGTCGGATAAAATTGATGCCTTTGTGAAGAAAATTATTTTTTGGAAAAATGATATTTCAAGTCATTCTGGGTCTGAATATTTTTCCTGTATCACTCGAATGCTATCTAACCTGAACCTAACCGATCTACCACCCACTGTTTCTGAAATAATAACCGGGCATTTGAACAACTTAGAATCCCACTTTCAAAAGTACTTTACTGAGGATCTTTCTTGCCATGCATGGGTAAGAAATCCATTCCTGAATGAAAATCCTCCGTCTATATTTAACGGTGCACAGAAAGAAGAATTTATTGACCTGTCTTGTGACAATAATATGAAGTGTCACATGACGCGACCAATGATTGAATTTTGGATGGAAGCAAATGCTCTATACCCGTGTATAGCTAAGTCTGCTCTGAGAATTTTAATTCCCTTTGCCACATCCTACTTGTGTGAGGCTGGATTTTCCGCCGTTGCAGTAATAAAGACCAAATATCGATCTAAAATTAACGTTGAAAGAGAACTGCGTCTGGCGATATCGGACATTCAGCCGCGTTATGATCGTTTATGTGCACGGAAACAAGCTCACGTATCGCATTGATTAAATGTGCATGTGTTATAAAACTTTTCCTTGTTTTAAATTCATGACTTCATATTAATAAAGTCAAATTTTCTTTCTCATGCGTCGCGATCTGTATTACAAGAAGGAAGTGCGTCGTGAGTTTGAAAACTTTGGGAATCTCTGGTATAAGCTGCGCAAGGGTTATTCATTTCGCCAATACAGTCCGGAATTAGTCTACGCACTATGACGCCATAATGACGCAATTATGATATCAATCTTCGCACCAATATGCAAGCATAGATGCCAGTCTTCGCATCAACCGTAACAAAATTATTTGTTTCAAGAGGATTTTTCGCGATTTTTACGCAATATTTTTCACAAAAAATAGCATGAGGTAGTAGAATTTCTGACGCCTTACCTCTTACAAGTTTTACTTTTAAGATCCCATTAATTTTTTAGTTTTTAGAGCTTGTTGTAACTATCATCTTCGCAGAGTGTAATATTGCTAAATTGCGAATAAGCTGAGAGCCACTCACTACGGATGCATGATGAATCACCAACAAAATTAGTTTTCTAGTAAGCTGTATATATTGCATTCTTAGGTACTCTTCGTACTTTTTAACAAATGTATGAAAGGAATATTTCTTGAGATTTGACGGAATTGAAGCCCAAAGTTGAGCTCCTTTAAATTTAGCCGACAACTTTGCGTTGTTACTACGAACATAGGGCGAAAAGTAGTTATTATTTGATTTGCTCCTTGTATAATGTTCAAGCACATTTTCTAAAGAAAGGAAATAATTTTGAAAAACTTCCGGCAGTGTTTTTTGACTGCTTATATACATAAACGTAGCCAACTCCAGATTACATTTATCCCTAATTTTGAGCAAATGGTGTAGAACGAACAACTTATAGTTCGCAACATAATCGCTCCGGGAAATCTTATTAATAATCCTTAATGCTTTATTCTGTAAGATTTGAACGGTTTTTAATGTAGTTTTATTCACACTTCCCCATCCAAGAATACCATATGAGATGTGAGGATAAAAAAACGCATAATAAATTTTGATGAGCTGTTTTTGGTTTAAATAATGACTGAGTTTTCCTAAAATTCCCAAAGCTTGAGATAGTTTCCCTTTAATGAATTCTATGTGAGTTTTCGTCGATAATAGCTCATCAATCTGAACTCCTCAAAGGTATTTTATTGCTTAACACCTTTCAATATTGCAACCTCTAATACTAATGTGAAATTTATTAGATTTTACTGGTTTATGCGAAGGCGATATCTGCAGAAATTTAGTTTTAAAAAGGTTTAGTGATAATTTGTTTGAGATAAGCAATTGTTCAATTTTTGCAAACTCAGAATTTACTCGTTCATTCAGAGAACTAATGTTGGAATCAGATAATATCAGTGCTGTGTCATCAGCAAAAAGTCTTGTCATAAACCTAGATGCTTTCGGAAGATCGTTAATATAGGCCCAAAGAGAAAATAGTAACGGTCCAAATATTGATCCTTGGGGTACGCCGCACAATAGGTTTATTTCGCCAGAATATGCATTATTAGTGTTCACTATTTGCTTGCGGTTACCAAGATATGACTTCATCAGTTTATTGGTGTTTCCTCCAACTCCATACTTTTCCAGTTTGTTTATCCGAATACTATGATTCACAGTGTCAAAAGCTTTTGACAAATCCAGCATAATTGCACATGAGTATTGATGTTTATCCCTATTTCTTTGTATTTCACATACAAGATTGGCTATTGCAAGTGATGTAGAATGTTTGCTTCCAAATCCAAACTGTTCCTTGCAAATCGTATCATTTTTTTCAAAAAACTTATTCAGTCTTTTGCGAATCGTTTTCTCAAAAATTTTTGAAAAAGGTGTTAGAATTGATATTGGGCGATAGTAAGTTGATTTAGATTTACTTCCACTTTTATGAACTGGAGTTATTTTGGCCACTTTTAGCTCGGCAGGAAATATTCCATCATTTGAACAGAGATTAAAAATGGTGCCAAGAGTCGGTGCTAAATATTCTGCGGCTAATTTTATAACTTTCACTGGAACATCATCAATTCCTTTTGCCTTATTTTCATCAAGTAGTAATATTTGCTGATTGGTTTCTTCAGATGTAATTGGCTCAAAGTAAAAAAAATTTGAAGAAGAGTGGATATGTGTCAGTTTCGAGCTTGTTGGGATTTTTGGAATTTTTGATGCCATCTTGGGTCCGATATTTGCAAAAAAATTATTTAACTCATGACATATGTCCTCACTTTTAGTTAAAATTTTTTGTAATTGGGGATAACTAAGAGAAAGCTTCTTCTTCACCGAAAAACGATTACGCAACCACGATTTTCAAAGTTTGGTAACCGGAAGTTTTGCCATATTTGGGCATGATATTCAACTGTTTTCCGGTTACTCTGGTGCGAAAGGCATGGTTTGGTAGCAGGAAAACGATTTCCAAAGTTTGAAAATCAAAGCAGGGGAGCTGAATTCCGGTTAAATAGACACTTCCTAACTAAAAATAATTTTATTGATATGGTTCAAGTTTATACAAAAAAGTTTTTTTCACAGTTAACGCGATGATTTTTTTGAGGGGGGCTTCTCTTTTAGGGGGGCCTGTGCGACCGCACAGTTCGCACATTCCTAAGATTACCACTGCTCCGGCCTCCTCAATTTTTCAAACAGGTTGATTACGATACGCATCAAAAATTTGGGTAGCTTTTTGTTATATTTCGGACAGTTTTGTCAAAGGTCTAATCGTTTTGAATTAATTAAATAGATATTTGAAGACCGCAGCCTTCTAAAATTTTTTGCACATATTTATGGGTATATGGTAGGTGTGCCCAAATTCATTGCACAAAAAATATCATTTTAAAAACAAGTCCAATGTGTAAATATAAAATAAAATCAAATGCGCGTTAAAAATCTGGCTAGTTTGTAATTTTTCGGAAGTTTTGCCAACGACCTAGAAGTTGTTGAGGTGATTGAGTAATTAGAAGCTTCAAAACGAACATCGCAACTTAACGCTAAATGCTTACCGCTCAATGAACATCGCCCCTGCAATAACTTTAAATTGCCAGCGTTTTGGAAACACAATGCAGATTCTTGGACAGCTCTTATTGAGGCTAAATCACGCATGTCAAACATAACGACACAAATTAACAAATGCATGGAAGCCCTCAGTAATTCTGAATTAGAGCACTTGTACAATATACCCAAAACGAAAACTCTTTCGACAATTTAATAACCCAAACTCATGATGTGTTCATTTTGAGACGATTGAGATCGATTGGATTTATTGTCGAACGATTTGACATTAGGAGATAAAACAACTAATGAATTCATGAGACACCAAATCTCGGCCGCAGGTGTTCAAGAAGACTGTTCCCCACCATTTGAAGCGATTCTTGAAGATCGTTTTCTAAGGTGTCCTCCCCCTGACATCGCAACTAGCAGTGGCACTTGGTCGTATACCGATGCCTCGTCAAATGCGCCACTCAGACTATGAAAACAATTCGACGTTGTGGCAAGCCTCAATCAATCCTCACAATCGGCAATAAGCCTAGGAATATCGTTTCATCGCATTTTTCACCAAACTCAGTAAGGAATAATTCGGATGGCCGGGTTATTTCTTTTCGCCCACGGGGACGCGGTAATTTTTTGAGAAATGCAACCCCTACTAATCCTTGTGGCAACTTGCGAAGACTATTTTCCACAGCCAAATTATCAAACAAACGGTTAGCCTCGCAATTCGCAATACGACCAAAGACAGATCCGCCACCGCTATAATCCAGGTTACGTTTGCTACTATCATCGACGTTTCAAACAAGCCGCATATACCGATCCGCAACAACGGTGAAAAGCAAATTAAGCTCTTTCAGAGCGCATGTGCTCTATAAATGAGCTCATGCGCTCATCACAATCATGAGCTCATTCATCTTCAGAGCGCATGTGCTGTACAAATCAGCTCATAAGGGGGATTTTGTGTTATGGAGGTTTTTATGGTAATTTTCAATTTCGTGTGTGTTGGGTTATGAGGGGAGGTGAGGAAAGATGTGGAGAGAGGTGGAAAGTGTGTTGGGGTGTGGGGAGAGATGAGGGCAGGTGTGGGAAAGCGCGTATGGGTGTAGAGGGAGGTGAGGGAAGGTGTGGGAAAGTGTTGGGAAGGAGTGGGAAAGTGTGGGGGAGGTGTGAGAAAGTATGTTGGGGTGTGGGGGGAGATTAGGGGAAGTGTGGAAAAGTGTTAGGGGAAGTGTGGAAAAGTGTTAGGTGAGGTGTGGGAAAGTGTTGGGGGAAGTGAGGGAAAGTGTGTTGGGGTGTGGGGAAAGTAAGAGGAGGTGTGGGTGAGTGTGGAAAAGTGTGCATTGGGAAGTGGAAAAGTGTTGGGGAAGGAGTGGAAAAGTGGGTTAGGATGTGGGGCAGGTAAGGAGAGGTGTGAGGAAGTGTTGGGGGAGGTATGGGAAAGTGTGTTGGAGGGTGGGGGAGGTGTGAGGGTGTGGGAAATTGTTGGGGGAGGTGTGGGAAAGTGTGTTGGGGTGTGGGGAAGTGTTGGGAGAGATGTGGGAAAATGTGCTGGGGTGTGGGGGGAGGTGAAGAGAGGTGTGGGGAAGTGTTGGAGGAGGTGTGGGAAAGTGTGTTGGGGTGTGGGGAAGTGTTGGGAGAGATGTGGGAAAATGTGCTGAGGTGTGGGGGGAGGTGAAGAGAGGTGTGGGGAAGTGTTGGAGGAGGTGTGTTGGGGTTTTCCATGCCTCCCCACACTCTCCCATATCTCCTTTCATCTCCCTTACACCCCAACACTTTTCCACACCTCCCCCAAAATTTCCCCTCACATCTCCCCTCACCTCCCCCTACATCTCGACACACTTTTCCACACCTCCCCAAACACTTCCTCACATCTCCTCTTACCTCCCCCACACCCCTACCCCTACACATTTAATTCCGCCAAGAACACTTCACACAATTACGAAAAAAGGTAGAGCCATAAAAAACAGAGCTGGAACAACCAAAACCTAATGAAAGTCCCTGAATAGAATTCTTGCTTTCTCCTTATTCAATTTGCTGCCGGGTAGAAAGTATCAAAGGTATTAAAAAACATCGCTGCGGTTCATTCAGCACTTGACAATCAACAAATCAAGTTTGAGAAGAAGTAAATGAACACATTGTAAGAGTTGTTAAGTTTAATAAAATTTGAAAATTAACTCCACGCAAACAATTATCAAAGAGCAAGCATTGATTCTACGAAGTCTTATCTTCAAAAAAACGCCTACCTTTCTTCATTGTTTTAAGCTCGGCGAATTGCGTGGTTCGAGTTCATGTTTAGTCAAGCGCTTTCTTTCTATCCACCGTCTCAGTTTCCTCCATTCTCGCAACCAACAAATGATTAATTAGTTAAGATGCAACAAATGATTAATTAGTTAAGATTATTAATTTCGTCAACTTGTTCCCTCATTTTTAAAAAAGCAAATAGTTGGAGCTTTTGTCCCGCTTCAACCTATATCTGAGCCAGATTGGTGGTGAATCACTAGACTGTTTATACAATCCACAATTCAAACGATTGCATTTCGCTTATGACGTAGGCAACATTTGTAAACCAATATAATATAACTCTAGTAAAACTATCCGATAATGAAATCAGTAATCAAAATTCTCTAACTCCTAAGCTTGGTGTACAAATATAAACCAGGTTTTTATGCTTTGCCTCACTCCTTTCTAGTTAGCAAGGTTATTATGACGGTATCATGCGAAGGAAAATCAATTTTAAAATGCCATGCAAATACGCTTAATCGGTAGCTTCGTTAAATACAAGCGTACAAAGAAAAGGACAGCACACGATCAAGTAAATTTGCCACCACCAGGATATATTGGTTCTTTCGGAAAAAAACTTCGCAGCCACTCAAACGATTTCTTATACGGCCAAAGACTTAAAGGAGCTCTTCGAGATATTTTAGTGGGTTGAAAGTCATAAACTGGCTCAGCCATATCTGAAACACAGTGGTAGTGATATTTTCGCACCGTCAACGCGATAAAGAAAATGATAAAATGAAAGAAATATAACATTAAGAGCGGTACAAAAAAAGCGGAAACAAAACGATTAACGTCACGGCATGCAGGTAGAAGAAGAGTTAAAACTAGACCAAAAAAATGGAATAAGTTCAAACATGACGTAAATTTGGCTTCATTAACATCAGTGTATGAAGTAAGACTTCATAGATACACACAAATGTTACTACCGGTATATGTTACGCTAATGAGGGGTGATGGCGCAAATATTGTGCAATTTTAAGATACAGTGACTTACTAAGCATTATCAAGCAAGTGGATATGCAATAAGTGGCAAAACCAAGTAACTACTGTATTTTCTTCGCAACACATGTACGCAATGCATGAAACTTATAACTATTAGCTTTGAACTAAACTCGGAATAATTTCACTTTTTATTTTCCAAACGCCACATTAAAAAACGTCTAACTCAACAGAACTACCATTATCTACTGTACATTCAACTGCTTATACAAAAAATGTAACAAAAAATTAGGTAAATATTTATCCAGCTTTATCAGTTAGCACTTACCTAAAGTACTCTGATAAAATTCTTGTATGGACGGCTCCCATTTTGTTTGAAAAAAACGAAATGACACAGGAGTTAAATTATCCTTATGTTTCCGATAAAAATTTTTTGTTTTGAAATCTCGCTCTCGTAGTGAAAGACTAAAAAGAACAAAGAATAAGAATTTCACGATGTGACGGGGATGTTCAACGCTTCAACTATTAGTCGCACAGTCACCTACCCACACCGCTTGTTTTGTTTTGGGGGGTCCAACAACTTTTTCGGGGGGCGTTAACCACACTTTCTCTTCGGAGTTCGTTTATTTTCGCAGTTATCATCATGACATATTAAAACAGCATATGAGCGCAAATGCATACAGACAGAGATAAATCAAACATATTTGTCAATGTAGTGATTTGCGCATACAGAATTTTCCTCCGTTGCTCGCTTCCATGACAAACGAACCCCCGAATTTTAATGTCCACTCGCCTCTTCTTTGTTGTTTTTATTTGGAAATCTTGTACCATCATCTCATTCAGACAACTTGACATCTGACTAATAAATCTTTCATATGAACGATTATGATAGTCAAGTGTATTGCAGACAGGGCGGCAGCCAGGGAAGCTCGGCCTGCCCTGGAAAAACTTTTGCCCCCCTAAAAAATCAGCTATTCATACGTGTATACATTGGTGTTCAAACTGTTCATTGAGTGGTAACCTCGTAATAAATTGATAAATAGCCTATGGGTTAAATGCGTGATAAAAAATTATTACTCATCGAAACACGTTGTATAACCCGAAACTGGGCTATTGATTTTCTTTTTTATCATGAACAAGTCGCATCAAAAGTCATTCCACTTTTACGTACTCCAGTCTTGAAGACCCGAAACCAGGAAAGGCGCGGAAAATTTTTTGCCCATTTTTTTGCTTAAGAATGACTAATTAAAGTGTGATACGATATAATTCATGTTGTTTGTACAAAATATAAACTGAAATAAGCGAACCCGCAGTTCTCAGAAAAAGTCGCATCATCCCAACAAGCTCGCGTAGTTTAATAAGGAACTTTCACAAACTGATGCAGAAACCAATGGGAGCTGCTTGAATTCCACTTAATCGCCTATAGGTCTGTATCTTTGCTCAGTTTAGGTGTCAATGCAGTCACCAATCATATTTTTCAATTTAACGTAAAAAATCAATTTTGTTTTGTATCGTACCCTTGTTGGCGAGTGACTGTAAGTATTATAGAGGAAAAAGTGGATTATGTGTGGCATAGTAGTAAAGAATTCGGCTCTAAATCGTTAGATTAAGTGTTCCATGCACTTTACCGTTGCTGCACAATTATGCTACTTCTGTTTATTTTGGCATTGTTGTACGTCGGTGCTTCATTTCTGTTCTCCGTATTTTTGGTTTTCATAAGAACTTGTGCACAATGAAGATACGAAAAAGAGCTTATGCGGGTAGTTACTAATCACTGTAATAAGTGCGCCAGCGCTTTCGAAGAAAACCCGTTTTTTGAAAAGTTCGGTTCTTTAAGCCCAATACAAAAACCCTACTTTCTCGGTAAACAACAGCAAAGCGTGCGGACTTCGACTTACCGGAAATTTGGCAGCAATGCGTCAAAGTTGAATTAAATTTCTGCCGCAGGGTTGGTTTATTTTTTTTTAACGTCTGTTTTGAACTAGACAAGAAAAAAGTTTTCCTTCGGTTTTTATCTATGATGTCCCAATTCAGCATTGCAAAAATTTCGTCCCTAGCCATGACCTTGCTAGGCGAGGTCTATTTTCTGGGATTACTGCTGGATTGGATGACCAAATGGACAAGTTTGTCACCAGACTTCCTTCCTCTCCAAGATCTTCCTCCAACGCGGTCTCGTGCTTTTGTTTGTCATCGCGAAGCACACCGAAGAGCAGCTCGACCTCAGCGACATCGATTTGTTCTTCGCAAAGGCACCAGGATCATTTACCAGATGGTCTATAAGAAGGCGCTCCTTCCAGGCCAAAACTACATGTCTATCCGAAGGATAAATACAATTGTTCCTTTCGCGATTACTAAGCCAATTAGGGTGCTGGTGCATGTTTTGCTTTACAAATTAAGAATCTGCGTCATCTAATCGGATCTGATGCAAAACATTTGTAAACATGGCCTAGCGGTACCGTGCGCAGGTGACAGATCCTGCGTGACGGGTTCGATTCACGGCTGGAGCCGATCGCATTTGACATAACGGTTGGCTGCCGACTCGAAGAGCGCAAGCTCACTTCGCAGTCTCCCTCAATTACTGTTGAATTTTCAGTTCAATATAATTTAAAAATAACCTTAGTTATTATTATTATTATTAAAAAAGAAACCGCCAAACTCGCAAGCCGATGACGTGCTATCCATGGCTTTTGCACTAAAACTTTGCTCATGATTTTTTCGAGTTACATGTAAATTGAGAGCGAAATAGCGTTCAACACGCTGTCAAATCTTCTGCTAGGTTGTAAAGTACTTTGCTACTCTTCTCTTCTGAAGAAAACGTGAAGAAAGTGTAAACATCTGAGCAGAGTGGATGTAGTTCTTTTAAACCAATTTTACCCAAAAAATTTCTCGCCCCCCTAGCAAAAAAATTTGCCCCCCTTCGCATTTTCTTCTGGCTGCGGGCCTGATTGCAGAATGCGCAGTCCTTCACTTGAAGGCAAAGTGAAGTTTTACTTTAAGAGCTAAAACAGCACTTTACGGGTGTTCTCTTCCACGCCAGCTCTTGGGTGTTTACATCATTTATAGATGCTGCTCTGGATCTTAAAAATGCTCGAGTTGATAAACAGGATTTTTGGAACAAAGATTTAAACAAACGGTTATCGAATTAACCAAAGCACAGAAATGCTGTAAGGACATTTCTTCAACCAACCTCCCACCATTATCCCGTCGTTATCTCTGAAGCCTAGCAACAGATCACGCAGGAGTAATACCATGTTTGATGGCCTTTCTGGTGCACGTGAGAAGAAGTTTCATGTAGTTATTGGCGGTTGTTAGCCACCTGTAATTGTAAGGATAATGTTACTGTTGTTATATAGGGAGTGATTGCAAAATGTAAACAGCAGGAGATTTTAGACATCGGAGCTAAACATGTTGCCTGATTAGTATTGAAATACCTGAACTGATGCAACGATTTTTGTCTTACAAACAAGAGAACATTTCATTTGCTCGGTAAGAATAAGATTTCCATTTTGCAATCATCTCTATATACCAACAGTACGATTATTCTTACAATTGCAGGAATACAGGTGGCTAACAACCGCTAACGGCTTCATGACATCATCATCATCATCATCATCATATTTTATTTTCGAGATAAAGCAGAGAGAAAGAAAAAAGATACACAAAAATAACAAACAAGAGTTTAATATATACTAATTGAACAAAGGATTTAGAAAGTAAGAAACTATCTCGCAGGAGACTGCGAAGTGACCGGTAAGGGTCTTCGCGTCAAGCAGCCACCTGAAAAAAGATATAGATAAATTTTTTGGAAAAGTGTGCGACACTGGGCAACTAAATCAGCTATTTAGGACAAGATGGAAAAAATTTTTCAATTGATGCTATATTTTTCAATAAGTATATCTTTGAAATGTGCCTTAAACTTATTAAATGTCATATTTCGTATATTGGCAGGAATCAAATTCCAAATTTTAGAGCCTTGGTATTTGAAGGATTTTTGAGTGCGAAAAGTAGAAAATTTAGGAATATAAAGCCTATTTTGAGAGGATGATCTTGTATTGCGACCATGAATATCGCTCACGTTTTGAAAGAAAGAAGAGAAGGAAGAGGGCAAAGAATCGGTAGAGTACTGATGCATTAGTTTTGCCATTTCATAAGCATAAAGGTCTGAAATATTTAAGATACGAAACTTATAGTAAATGGGTGTTATTGAGCTTCTATTCTTAGTATTGGATACAAGGCGAAGGGCTTTGTTCTGCAAAATTTGCAATTTTTGGAGATAGGAAGGAAAAGTGCAACCCCAAAGTGGAAGCCCATATATAAGATGAGGGTGAACTAAAGCATAATAGAGAAGCAGTAGAGTAGATGTGGGAAAGAAATGGCGCAATCTGCTTAGTAGACCCACGCCTTTGGCTATTTTAGTTTCGATTACATGAAGGTGAGATCTGAAATTTAATTCACTGTCAAGGATTACACCAAGGTATTTGCAGGCATCATTGCATTCAATGCGAGAATCATTATAGTAAATTTGTAGATCAGGACACGGTGAGCGTAATTTGGAAGGAATGAAGAGACAGAGAGATTTAGCAGGGTTAATCTGTAGGGAATTAGCATCACACCAACGCTTTAGGCATTGGAGTTCTTGGTTACAACTTTCCGATAATGTAGAGATGGTGGGGGAAGTTATGACAAGGCAGGTGTCGTCTGCAAAAAGGCGAGGTTGGCAGGTTGTAGCATTGGGCAAGTCATTCACATAAACGAGAAATAAAAGCGGTCCGAGATTGGAACCCTGCGGTATTCCAATATTAATGGGCATTAAAGTAGATTTTTTATTATTTATAGCAACAAATTGGTGGCGAAAGGAAAGATAACTATCTATTAAATCATAAGCAGGGCCACGAATACCATGGTGATAGAGTTTGTGCATCAGTTTTTTATGGGAAACAGTGTCAAAAGCTTTCCTAAGATCCATCAAAAGAAAAGCTGTTGACTGTTTATTTTGGATTGCGTCATAGCTAAGAGAAGTGACATCGAGCAAGGTATGTATCACGCTGTGCTTTTGACGAAAACCATATTGATATTTATACAAAATTTCATGACGTTCAAAGAAATTTACGAATCTAGTTTTAATAAGTTTTTCCAAGATCTTAGATAAATTTGGAAGGAGAGAAATTGGCCTATAGTTCGAAACCTGATCTTTTTTTCCGGATTTAAAGATTGGAATAACTTTGGCCATTTTAAATATTTGTGGGAAAATACCTCGCTCGAGAGCGTAATTATAATAGACAGTCAGTACAGGAGCTAGAATTCTCTTCGACGTGAAAATGACTCACACTCAAAAAACAAAGCTTCTTTGTGTGGTCGGATATTGCCGTCTCAGTTTATATGCTCATCTTCACGAAAGTTCACTTAAATTCACGTGCACCAGAAAGGCCATCAAACATGTTATTATTCCTGCGTGAACTGTTGCTGGACTTCAGACATAATGACGGGATGATGGTGGGAGGTTGTTTGAAGAAATGTCCTTACAGCATTTCTGTGCTTTGGTAAATTCGATAACCGTTTGTTTAAATCTTTGTTCCAAAAATCCTGTTTATCAACTCAAGCATTTTTAAGATCCAGAGCAGCATCTATAAAGGATGTGGACACCCAAGAGCTGGCGTGGAAGAAAACACCAACGAAGTACTATTTTAGCTCTCAAAACTAAAACTTCACTTTGCCTTCCAGTGAAGGACTGCGCATTCTGCAATACACTTGACTATCATGATCGTTCATATGAAAGATTTATTAGTCAGATGTCAAGTTGTCTAAATGAGTTGATGGTACAAGATTTCCAAATAAAAACAACAGAAAAGAGGCGAGTGGACATCAAAATTCGGGGGTTCGTTTGTCATGGAAGCAAGCAACGGAGGAAAATTCTGTATGCGCAAATCACTACATTGACATATATGTTTGATTTATCTCTGTCAGCATGCATTTGCGTTTATATGCCGTTTTAATGTTTTTTGATAATAACTCCGATAATGAACGTAGTAGAGCAATATAATGCATTAAAGACAGACAGAAAACCTGCAGTCCTGAATCGATTGGAGCAAAAATTATTGCTCTAGGTAGCATATTTTTTGAGTTACGCAAAAAGTGAGGTTAACGCCCCCTCGAAAAAGTTGTTGGAACCCCAAAGTATGAAGATCGCAAAAATTTTCCAAAAAAAAAATTATCGGGTTGCGTTTTGGTGTTGATTGCACCCAAGAAATCGTATAAAACAAGGGATTTGAAAACAAGATGAAAAAGGCGAACACCCTAATCTCCATACACTAGGACATCATGGTGGTTACGTACAAGCGATAACAAACTCATTAACCACAAACACAAAACATATAACTATAGCATATTTACCATGGAATATTTCTTTCTTCATCAGAAAAATCAATTTCTTTATCTTGTTTAAATAAGAGGAAGATCATTCTATGATAACCTGTTCCTCTGACGGGCAGGGGCTGCATGTAATCGACGACGGTCTGTCCACTTGATATACGGTTTCCTTTAATGTTTGCTCTAAACAAAATGGTTAAAGTCGACTTGTATAGATGCTCAGATACCGAGTCGTAGGGAAATCGCTACTATTACTGTCTGCTGCAAAGAAATGAATTAATTATAGCGAAAACTTAGAATAAACACCAACGCACTGCATGTTCATCAGGGTAATTCAAAAAATCGATTCCAATTACTATCATAATGGTTCCACCTTATAATATGGTCTCATATGGTTCCACCTCATGATAAATGCTTCAGTTAAAATTTTTTGAAATTTGAATACGAATTAGAGGCTGCTACCGATCAATATAGTTGAGCTGAGAAATGGTTAATAACCAACTCGTGCGTAAATTCTCCACGCAATCTTGAGCTTTGCGACATCATTGTAAACTTATTTAGTAACGATTACGAAGTAAGCCGCGATTTGCATAGCGTCGAAGTTGCTCTATGACATCATGAATATCAAAGATTATCCGGAATTTTACATGGTCCACGTCATGCATGCATGCATTATGTTATTCAATATTATATTAACGTTTGGGACTTGTGTTAAAACACGTTGTAAAACACATGCCATTGGTTAAATTTTTATTTTTGATTAAATTACTACAGCACATATGGCCAAATGTTAAAACACGTTGTTTGGAACTCTTATTTGGTCGTCACTATATCCTAGGTAGCTTGCAGAATACTGGCTTCTTTATTTCAGGTCCTTGATTGTTTTTGCAGAAACGTGTTTTAACATTTGGCCATATGTGCTGTAGTAATTTAATCAAAAATAAAAATTTAACTAATGGCATGTGCAAAGTCCAAGCCTAAACTTAAGCCTGTGACAAGAAATGATACTGATATTTGGCTGGTTGGACATGGGGCATCCACTCTAAATACCACGAAGCTTTTCTCGAAGAAAGAAGTTCTCTATAAAGAGGCAGAAAGACAAGCAGTCCATGAACCATCGCATTGTGCCACTGAAGATGTTATGAAAGTATGGGCTAATGCCAGCATTCCTACATGCCTAAAGCATGCTGTGTGGAAAATTACAATGGTCAAAGAATGGGCTGAACTGAAGAAAAACAAAGACCCAGCATTCTGAAGGATTACAGTTGACAGAGATGTGGAAAAAAGCATTACAAGAGCACGTGCCAACGCATTACGCATAATTACAATTCAAGAAAATAAAAATTTTTTTTCAGAGAAAAAGGCCTCACAGGAATGGTAGTGTTGTGTTAATTAGGGTTTCCCTTTTTCCGGGATTTTCCACTTCCCGGGAAACGGGAAATTCTCAGAAATTTTTCCGGGCTTTATTATTTGTCCACAAAAGGAGTGACAAAAACATTTTTTTTCCAAATTGCATCATTTCTAATCCAACTTTAAGCATTTTTTAATGTTGTTTTGACGAACTGAGTTCAAGATTTTCAACAAATTAAGGAAAAACTTTTTGATCTCCCAAGCATTTGGTCCTAAAAAATTTTGAGAAATAACTTTTAACGAGTAAAAAAATGTTGAAACCTTACATAAACGCATTTTTACGTCAGAATGATAGATGTCAGTACCACTGAAACCCTTCAAATATAAAAAAAAAAATTCTCGGGACCCCGACAAAAATTTCCCGGCAAACGGGAAATTTCAAAGGGAAATTTCAAAACCCCAGATTTCCCGAGAAATTTCCCGTCCCGATTTCCTGGGAGGAAGCACTAGTGTTAACACAGCATTATTCAATCAAGAAGTCAAACTAGAAAAAGACAAAAATCGCTTGAACAAAGAAAAGCATAGGCAGAAGATGAGTGAATAACTCGAGAAAAACTTGTACATTTGGAATTATCATCTTCATTAGCAGAAGATATATAGTATCAACCAGAGCTGAAAGTGACAAACTTGATAATTTTTGCATCTATGATGCATCAGCAATGTGACAGCCACATCGGCTTTGTTTCTCTTCAGTTCAGCCCATTCTTTGACCATTTCTTTAATTTTCCACACAGCATGCTTTAGGCATGTAGGAATGCTGGCATTAGCCCATACTTTCATAACATCTTCAGTGGCACAATGCGATGGTTCATGGACTGCTTGTCTTTCTGCCTCTCTACAGAGAAAAAACAAAGCTAGAACTTCTTTCTTCGAGGGAAGCTTCGTGGTATTTAGAGTGGATGCTCCATGTCCAACCAGCCAAATATCAGTATCATTTCTTGTCACAGGCTTAAATTTAGGCTTGGACTTTGCACATGCCATTAGTTAAATTTTTATTTTTGATTAAATTACTACAGCACATATGGCCAAATGTTAAAACACGTTTCTGCAAAAACAATCAAGGACCTGAAATAAAGAAGCCAGTATTCTGCAAGCTACCTAGGACAGTGCTCCGCAACCGGTGTGCCGCGGCACACCAGTGTGCCGCGAGGCGATCCTAGGTGTGCCGCGGAATAATTATATTTTGAACCACTAAACTGAAAAAAAAATGAAAAGAATGTATATGGGTTCCCGATTTATTTCAGAATTGCACCGATCTATCTCAAAAGATCTTTTTGAAGTTTCGCTTAGTAGCGTAAGGATTATCATCACTTTAATTAATCTCCACATTTTTCTCGTATTGCATAACTACCAAGAGACCCGCACGTTGCACAACAGATTATTGTTGTTAGCAACCGAACCTTTCTAGATTTCCCCGCATTCTTGATGATAAGGAGCGTTTTATTGCCAATTACGAATTATTCACTTAGTCTTGGAAGTATAAACATAAAAAATTCCAGCTTTCACTCGACGCGTCGATCTCGTAGTGCTAACTTTTGACTAACCTCAGGAAACCGCTTTCGTTTGATTTTTCTTCTCACGCAAGCTGGAAGCTGATAATACAACTAACTTTGCTTAATTTTGAAGTGCGAGCAACCTTGAACAACGTTAAGGCGGCTGCACACTGAGCTCGTTGCGATACGCCACGACCAATGCGATCACGTTTGCCTCAAGTCCTGCGACTGCCAACGCCCAGTTGCCCACTGCTGCAATTTTTTTACGGATTTGATGTAACAAAGCATATGGCTTTGTTACATCAAAAGTATGACCATTATTTTTTTGCAATTAACTCGTATCAATATGATTGGATCCGAAATTCTTCTTCTGTTGATGCTGAAATTTCAACGCAAAAATTATCATTGGCTATTAAAGAAAACTTTCTTGAACTGCGAAATGACAGAACACTGCGATTGAAATTCCGTGATATTACTGTCGATGAATTTTGGATAGCTGTTGGAAAAGAATATAGGCAAATTTCGGAAAAAGCTCTGAAATTCTTCTCCAGTTCTGCACCACATATTTGTGTGAACAAAGTTTTTCGACGATGGTGTTGATCAAAAATGACAAACGATCATGCTTGAAAGAAATTGATCGGGAACTTCGAGTTGCCATTTCAAATATAGAGCCCAACATGCAGCGATTGAGCTTGTTACGACAACCCCAAGCATCCCATTGAACTGCTGATCCCATTGAACTGTAGTTACAGTGATTTGATGTGTAAATTTTCTGCGCTTTTTTGCTAAGGTGTGCCGCAAAAATTTGGACATGGTTTTAGTGTGCCGTGAGTAAGAAAAGGTTGCGGAGCACTGATCTAGGATACAGTGATGACCAAATAAGAGTCCCAAACGTTAATATAATGTTGAATAACATAATGCATGCATGCATGACGTGGACCATGTAAAATTCCGGATAATCTTTGATATTGATGATGTCATAGAGCAACTTCGACGCTATGCAAATCGCGGCTTACTTCGTAATCGTTACTAAATAAGTTTACAATGATGTCGCAAAGCTCAAGATTGCGTGGAGAATTTACGCACGAGTTGGTTATTAACCATTTCTCAGCTCAACTATATTGATCGGTAGCAGCCTCTAATTCGTATTCAAATTTCAAAAAATTTTAACTGAAGCATTTATCATGAGGTGGAACCATATGAGAGGGTGCCCCATAAAAAAATCAAAAGTTGATCTTTTTTTGAATTACCCCAATGTTCGTAATATTTTATGAGAAGGTGCCACATCAAAAAATCAAAAGTTTTCTTTTTTTAATTTTTCTAAAGTTCGTTGTATTATAATTGAAATAGTACGTCAGACAATAATAGCAACTTACACAAACCAATGCAGATACTCTGCATTATTATCTTCCAAGTTTCCATCTGGATTTGTTAATATTAAACTCCACATCTGATCCGGGTCGCTCTCATATAACACGTCTGGAGGAGATGCAGCCTAAACAATTCATGCATGCATTAACAGCTTAAATGGCCGAGTGGTAAAAGCGTCTGTCTCAGGAGCTGTAGACACGGGTTTAATTCTGAGTCGGGTCAAACTAATGACTTTAAAATTGATATTCACAGCTTCCCTGTCTAACGCTAAGCATTAAAGGGACAGTGTGGAGAACAAGCCGGCAAGTTTACTTGTTGTGCCGTTGGGAAAGGCTCTTAGCGGGTTTCCCCCATCTTTTCGTGGCAGACAGATGGCCGGCAACTCCTAAGCCTGCTCATTAAGCGCATTGATCGCTTTCTCGTGAGAGGAAGACATATATGCAACTATTTTCCAATCAGTTCAGTTCAGTTACTAAACTGATCATAGCATCAAGCAATCAGCCTCGTATGCTTTCGAACATTACAAAGGCGTGAACTCTCCAGCAGCAACTACACTGCACGAAAAAGCTGCATTGGTTTTGAAAGATCGCGCATCCTGTGAACATCATCATCACGCTTTCCTCATGTGTTTTATAAGTTCGAGCTATCCCATTTCCGCGTCTGAGCATCCTGGCAAAACTATTTTAAGCGCAGAAAACTCTCGCAGCAATAATGCGACCACCATTGTTTATTTCGTTTTGGAGAGACTCAACCAATAAAAAAAACCAAACCTTCATTATACTGGCGGTATTGCGCCAAAGCGTGTAACAAGTGGCGGGCTCCATGTCCGCGACTTAGCGCCTGAGCAACACAGAAACGTCGCAGCAGTGGCGAGCCGTTGATGACACTGTCCGATCTGACCGGCCCGGGAATCGCATCCAAAACCTCCCGTGCTGATGGCAATGTCTTTAACCACTACGGCAACTGGAACCAACCAACGAATACATTTTCCAAACCTCAACGCGACAAAAAGTTGACTTGCTCGAGTAATAAGCACAATGCTTGAGTAATAAGATGCGAGTAAATGAAGAAAAAAATGAAGTGAATAGACGAGCACCTGCACACCGTGAAAAACAAGTGATTTTCTCGAGCATCACACTTTCAATGGTTTACTAACTTCTGAAGGTTGAATTTCATTTCCATAATAAATTGGATTGACATTATCACCATCAATGTCGTAGCTAATGTTGAGAGGAACCACAGGATAGAAGTAAGCATGTCCAAATAAATGAGCGTATATATGATTATGCATTCCTAATTTGAATCCATCCATAACACCTTGATGGCTCACTTCTCTCTCGTCAATATAGGCATCCACATCCATTTTCACTGCAATGATACAAAGCGTTTACACAATTATCAATTAATGTTACTTTTGATACCAGCTGCGTAATATTTCAGAACTAAATTTGTGTGTTTTGGAAGTAGTAACTAGTAAGCTTAAGCAGCATTCAATAATTAACTGGTTCACAATTACCACGACCATTTATTGCTAAGTGTCAAGCCGGAACACATTACTGGGTACCCATTTTAAAGTCATTGATTCGACTTGACTCTGAACCGAACCACAGCCTACTGCTGCGAAGACAGACGGTTGATTACTCGCTCATCTGCTCGCTTATTGTTTTTTTTTTATCATGGAAAAAAAAGAATAACGAACAGAAAACTTCATTTAGTTGAAAAAATGTCATAGAAGCGGAGAGAGAGCGAAATAAAATTACAGTGAACCCGAAAAGAGGCATTAGTCCAACAAGTTTCACATGTCATAAAGGCTTACTGTTGTGCAACCTTTACAAAACTGCTTAGTAGTTCCAGGCATTACGAAATATTTTTCAAAATGTTTCTAGTTTCCCAGCATCTGCTTCTTAAAACAATTTTACGGGATACAAATTAGTAACCACCGATGCAACTTTAAGATATTTTACTACTTCACATTACATGTTCGTTTCCTAGCAGCTTTCTCTAACGCAGGATCTGTCTTTAACTTCTTCAATGCAACTTTCACGGCTTTGTTCTCATCTTTGGTGGGTTTGGATGGAGGAAGTGAAAGACCGATGTTGACAAAGTTTGTTTGTTCTGTAATACAGTTACACACAACAAACTGCAAGTATCTAGCGAAAGCGCTAACGTAACCGTAGAGCGGGACAGCGCTGTTTCGGGCTATTAGCCCTAATCCACCGCACTCAGATAAAGTACATTCACCGTTCAGAGTGAATGACCTTGCAGGATCAATCATCCCTCCCCATAAATATGCTCAAAAAGAATTTAACCTTTGTGGTATTTGGAGTGTGACATAGCTGTTTACGTACCACAAAAACAAAATTCTTTTTGAGTGCATTTATCGGAGGGATGATTGATCCTGGTAAGGCCATTCATTTTAAACCGTGAATGAACTTAACCTGAGTGCGACTGATGAGAGCTAATAGCCCGAAACAGTGCTGTACCGCTCTACGGTTACGTTATTACTGGAGTCGCGTTGCAACTGTTGGTGATGGAGGGCTGATATAGCCCACGACCCGACAAGAGGATGTCGTCATGACTCCCTGTCAGTAGGCCAGGAAGGACATTACTTTATAGTTTTTTAAAAGCGAGAACATTACAATAAGATTTTCAACAGCAATTGCGCATTTACACAGAGGGTTTCATTTTTTCCCCACTTCTTAATTAAAAATGCTTGAAATTGCAAATGGAGGTTTTGGATTCCAACCAAATGCAAAAACTCTATGACGTCATATAGGGGTTCAGGACTTCAAGACTCGTTTAAAATCAGCCTCTAAAACTCCATCCAGAGCATTTCAAGAATGGTAAAAAAATTAAACGCCCTGCTCCGCTATATTCGTTAACTAAAAAGCAACACCGAGATATTTGCGAAACTATTATGTTCAGGAAAGTGGTTCCATGTTTTCCTCTACACGATCTAGAGTTTTAGACCAGCTATTCCCAATCGCCGGCTCACGTAAATTTTTTGCCGGTTCGTAAAGTATCTTCTTTTCTGCCAACATAATTTTAATATGGAATCATAACTATTGCAAAGATGTTACTCTCTGTAAAACTCATTCTACGCCAGGCCGATTTGTGGCAGTAAAACTGACGTATCTCGCCTTTTATCGTTGATACCACAAAATTGTTTAATTTTTAATAAATCAAGGTAAACCTTCCGATTACCTTCTAGATTCAGGCTTGACCAAAGTACTTTTTCGTCATAAGTCATTTTGTTAAAATTGCTTCGACATAACTACGTTGAGCGTTCTAAAAGTTTATTGAAGAAATGCTGTGCCAAGCAATTTTTTACTTTTGAGATGCTGTAATAGCTTGTGCTGTGACACAGCAGAAAGATTAGTATGGAATCAACAAAACAACAAGGTATTATGGTGTATCTCAACAAAAAGGATAAAACTAAGACTTCTGAAACAAATAATTCTCAAAATGGAAAGGAAGCTAGTATTAGTAGGGCTACTGTAAGTTTAGAGCAAACTACGAAAAGGACATCTGCAGATAAGTCAAATGTCACGGTAGGAAGTAAGAAACGAAAAGGAGAGTTTGTCAGGCAATACGATAAAAAATTACTCGGAGCTTGGTTTTACTGCAGCTCCGTGTAGTGAACAATCGCCACGGCCTTTATGTTTAGTGTGCTCCCAAATTCACTCAATGTCGTTATAAAACCTTCCAAACTTGCTCATCACTTCCATTCACAACACAACAATCTTCAAGACAAGCCCCTTGAAAATTTTGAACGACTATGCTCTAATATGAATGACCAAAAAAACAAATAAAAAAGACACCAACTACCGAAAAATCTTTTCTACATGCATCCTACCTAATTTCCCTACAAATACCTAAAACAAAAAAAACTATACAATTGGGAAGTAGTTAACAAAGCTGTGCATCTAATATGCGGCCGAGCAAATTTTGGGTCCTGAAGCAGCTCGAAACTTTGATGGCATACCACTCTCCAACAATACAGTCAAACGAAAAATTGAAAATATTGCAATGAACACTGAACAGCAGGTAACAGAGGAGGTAAAAAAATTACCCTATTTTGCTATTCAACTCGATGAGTCAACTGATGTGAGTAATTGTGACAATCTTCTATATTTCGTGGGCTATTAAGAAAAAAACAGATTTTAAGGAAGAACTTCTTTCCTACATTGACTTACCAGGACGAACCACAGGGTTAGAAATATTTAGGCTTCTTAACACGTACTTTAGTGGGAAAGACATAAACTGGGCAAATTGCGTCGGAGTATGTACTGATGGAGCTGCGAGTACGACTGGTTATAGCTCTGGTGTTGCTGCAAAAATTTAAGAATTTGCGCACAAAGAAATGCTGTGTACTCACTGCATCATCCACCGAGAGAATTTGGCTTCCAAGAAGCTTTCACCTGATTTGAAAAACGTGCTTACTAACGCTGTGAAAATTGTTCATGCAATTAGAAGTCGACATCTGAACTCCAGACTCTTCCAAGCATTGTGCGAAAGTATGGATGCACAGCACAATCATCTTCTCTATGCAGAAGTAAGATGGCTGTCACGAGGACGAGTTCCTTCTCGCCCATTTGAACTTCGTGAAGAAACAAAACTCCCAATTAGCAGCATTTTTATTAGATGAGATGAGGTTGTGCAAGCGTGCGTACTCGGCAGATATATTTGGCCATTTGAACAAGCTTAATACTTCTCTGCAAGGCCTTTGCACAGGTATCTTTGTACTGAGATAAAAGACGGATATTTTCAAACAGAAGCTGGCACTTTGGAATAGTCTTGTGCAAAAAGAAGATACAATTATGTTTCTAATTTTAAATGAGTATTTGGCAAGCGCTGATGTTAACTGTAAAGAGTTACTGAGCATTGTAAGCCAACACCTAAAAGAGTTGGCTGACAGTTTTGACCATTATTTTCCGGAACATGAAGATCCCCGACGTGGAAACCTTTGGATCAACAATCCTGTCATCGAAGATGTCAACACATGCGACCTCAATCCCCATAAAAAAGAAAGTCTGATTGAATTACACTGTGATTTTACTTTGCAATCCAGATTCAAAAAAGAATCATCGTCGCAATTCTGGATTTCTCTTGAAAACGAATATTCGTGTCTAACTTACAAAGCAATCAAATTGTTAGTGGTATTTTCAACAAGCTATTTGTGCCAGAAATCCTTTTCATCGATAACTTTAATTAAAACAAGGCAAAAAAATTGGCTGAATGCCGAAGCACAGCTACGTGTTTTAGAAGCTTCTTTGATGCCTCGCTTGGATCGCAAACTGAGAGCGAAACAGCAGCAAATTTTACACCAACATTGATTTTATATGTAAATGAATTATATTTTGTTGTTTGAGTTAATTTGATTTCCATTTCGTCGTAATATTTCGTCCTAAATACAAAGCTTATGCCAAAATCTTGCAGTATGTTACACAACCACTACTTTGGTAAAAAGAAAGGTTACAAATAAAGATTCTACTCGCTACGAATCTTTTGTTGCCGGTCTGCGATTATTTTTTTAAATTTTTACCCGTTCCCGGTGTAAAAAGGTTGGGAACCACTGGTTAGAGTTAGACCATACAGACGATTACACTTCAGAGCATCTTACGATCGCGTTCTCTCCACCAGTGATCCATGGTTCTCCATTCTAATTTTTCTTTTCTTTGTTTCTCCCGAGCTCTTTCTGCTTCTTTCACATAACTAGCAATACAACTTATCTCAAAACATTTGTATATACAGACAGTTCCAAAAAAAATTATCATTTAAAAGTTTTGCACAATTTAAAACCATAAGAATAGGTTCGCTTTAGCGCAACGAATGTTTTATGCCAAGCTACACTGATAGTAAGATGGAATCTTCATCATACTCGCGATATTTTGCGTAAGCGTGAAATGAGTGGCGGGGCTCATCTCCGCGTCTGCAGTTTAGCGCCTGGGCAACACAGTTCCAAAGAAATATCGTAGCAGTGGCGAGCCGTTGGTGCCAATTTGAGCAGCCCGGGAATCGAACCACAGACCTCTCTCACCGACAGCGATGTGCTTAACAACTGAGCTAACCGGCCAATCCATTGTGAGACGTTTCAATGCCAAGTTATCCAGCAACGAAGAATCGTGTACTGGCAAGTCCAGAAAGTTGTGCAAAAATCACCATGTGGCTTTGAATTTAATGCCTTGTGATTTGCTGTTTTATATCTGTGCACTGACTTGAGCCATTGAGCTCTCTGTCAGGTGTAACGGCCAAATCATGTAAAGTTGTGCTACACATCTTACTTTACGTAACATCACTGACTACTTTACCTCGAGCGTCTGATTTAAAACATTTAGTATTAGCAGCATCCACACTGTCCTTCGTATGCCAAATGCAACGCAGAAAAGTTTGGACAACCAATTTTGAAGTTAAGAATTTTACCAGACTCAGAATAAAACCCTGAGTCTACTGATTCAGACGCTGTGTCCACTCGGCAGTATAATTGGTAAATCTTTCGATTTTCATTGGCTTTTTACTCAAAATTCAAATAAAAATGCTCTTAAATATGTACTTGATTATTTAACTGACGATTTGTAGGTTCTTCAGCAAAGAGGGCTCAATCACGTAGTCAGAGCAAATAAGATTAAATCAGCTCAAAAGCTGCAGATCACTAATGTTGATATCCTTGATTATCTGCCGATCTACTTACTTTTGATAGCTACCATAAGTAGGAAGATCATCACGACCATAGTACGGAGCATTAGGTGATGTAATTCTTTTCTTCAAATGCCTTAAATTTGCAGCTCTTCTGTCAAACAAGCGCAATGGAGATTTACGCTTGTGCAACATCGCATTAACAACTTTTTCATTAAAGCGTTCTTCATCTAGCCGTAAAAGATAAAGTTAGCTGATGTATTGCTGTAATTGTAAGCCACTAGAACAAGAGAAATATGTTAAGCGCATTGAACATCTTTGAATGCCTATGGCACAACATATTTGCAAACTTACATTCACATGTTAAATGACTACTCAATTTATTTTATTCAGTTTGCATTCTTATCCTCTGTTCATTAGCTCTTACTCGCAGAATAAGACAATTGCAAGCTACACTTCAAGTCATAATATATCCAATCATTTGATTTTGAAAAAAATATTTATTTGATAAAACTATTTATGTAATCACTACTTCAACGTGGCTTACGGTACCCAGATAAGCAACTGGTTCAATAATGTTGTTAAGTAATCAAATTAAATTGAACTGATGTTATGCTTCCACTCAACATTACCTTCCTTGTTGACATCCAATTTGTCTGAATTCATGCAACCAGGTTTTAGACGATAAGCACTTCGATAAGATCGAATAAAAACAACAAACGAGTCCAATGAGGTAACAACAGAAAACTTGAATATCAGCATTTTTCAAAAACGATATTTGCAAGAGACAATCTTTCCAGAAATGTATTACATACAAAGTAAGGCACCACTACAAAACCAGTACAACGTGCCGGTGCACCTGCCAAGCACGAACTTTTGTTAACAAGATGACTAGGGATCGACCGGCGCCCCGGTCATGGATGCCACTTTTTGCCCCGATCTGGCTCCGGCCGGGGGGTCATAAAAATTGCTCGGGGCCAGGGCAGAATTTTAAATTTATTTACCGTATATTCCGGCGTGTAAAACGACCTTCAAAGTACAAAACTCACCCTTAAAAATTGGGGTCGTCTCATGCAACGAATATTTAAGTCATATCGTAATTTTTACACAAAGATTTTTTTATTATACCGGTAAATGAAATATGCATTGGTGCGTTGAAATAAAGAACGTGCATCCTTGAAGCGTTTTTGAGGTTCGTCATGCACTAATGAAAAGCTCAATGAAAAGGGTGAACTATTACGAAAAATCATTGGCGGACATCGAAAAAATGCGACAATGAAAAAACGTGCATTGATGCACAAATCACTGCACAGTATATGTGCAAGGAAAAATAGTGGCTGTTTGTGTATGTTTTTGGTGTGAACTTTCGTTTGTAACAACATTCCACACAACGTATCCCACCAATGTGACTGAAAACATTACGTAACACCATTGACGGCATTTACATGAGGAGTGAGGACAAGTAGTCTATTTAGCTATGCATTCTAGACACAATATAAAGCATTGTATTAACCCCGGACCTAACTACGACGCAATTCCCCTGCCCCGACCGGAGCTCCGGCACCGGCCAAAAATGTTGCCCCGGTCGTTCCCTAAAGATACCTACGTCACAAGTAATAACTTGCTGTGCAAAGCACTTTGTTTACTTGAAATTGAGAAATATAACGTTTAAACTGGTGCATGTTCATAACCACAGAGTCACAAAATTTGACACTTTATGATAGGTTCACATTAAAAGTTAATTCGATGTGGTTGTTAGCCATAATCAATCGACTCTACTAAATGTCTGCTGAAACAAAACTCAACTGTTAAGTGATTTACGCTTTTTCGTTAATTATTCTTCTGCTTTAGCATGCACATTGCACAATGCAAGTGGCGCAAAACTGAACAAAAAAAAGCAACCGAAAAATGAAAACTTAGCTAGCATCTAGACCGCACGGGCACTTTGGATGATTGCATTGACACTAATATTGATCAGTGAAACCAACATAATGAAATTTTTGCAAGTGACATTTATTATTATTCGTAATGACTAAAACCATTTTCTAATTATTGAAATGAAAATCACAGTAATCGTGAGAAACTGCACTATTCTAGTCAGCATCCATCCTGTGTACACGAGATCGAACGTGATCAGCTCCAGCTGTGTTGCTGACCAGCATCTATCCTGTGTACACAAGGTCGAATGTGATCAGCTCCAGCTGTGTTGCTGACAAGTAAATAATTCCAGTTCAACAATCAACTGTTATTATACAATAAACATGGGCAGAAAAAAAATAAACAAACACTGAACTTATAATAATCATAGTACACAACACAAAACAAATGCTTGCTTTTATTGTTTAAACAAGCACTTTAACTGTTACGTTTTGGCAATTTTTTTACAATTGATCAAAATTAACAAAAACAAATGAGTACAAAACGTTCAATAATTTCTAATAGAAATTGAACTTTCGATTTTACATCAAGGCAGCTATAACTAGAAAGAATTAAAAAATCTTGCAACAGCAAAGTCTACAAGGTCATCTGAACCACCCAATAAAATTACAATATACCGGTATAATATGCAACTTTTATAACTGAGAAATTGTAACACTTGGCCAAAAAATGCCAAGTTGAAAAAAGTGGTAACAGATTTAAATGAATCATGTTATAAGTTTTAAAGAGAGACAACCAGCTTCATTAAAACAGTATGGTTTACCAGTTAGCGCTAGCACAAGCTACCCCTTAACAATCTAACGTAAACAAAATGAAAAATTGCTAACAAAGCTAACCCCACAAGTCTATTTGCAGGATAGATATCTAATTATTTGCATAGCCTAGTATATCGATAATTGAAACAGCATAAATTCTATTAAACAATATTTTTGCTTGACCTATGCTTTGAAGCATTTACTTACAACAAAGTCAGTGTCGAAAAGTTTAAGTGCAAATTAGTACACCACCTTAATTCTTTTTCTTGGTGCGACTCCAGACACGAACTATCCAACCTTACTCTACTGTCTATTTTTACACTTTGATTCAGATTTTAGTCTCTGACATACCTCACTAACCACCATGGATCACACGTGCACATCTTGGATACTACTGTGATTTTTCATGCACTAATTTTTCATAAACAGGTGCATATGATGACTTGCCACAAAAAAGATACTTTTTCGCGAAAATTTCAGCAAGTCATTATTAGTAACTTATACAGAATGATGTCAATTTTTATTAAAAAAAAACAAGTGATGTTCACAGATTTCATAGTTGAGTAATGCACAACATCCACCATAAGCTATAGCTTACTGCATGCACAGTATGATAATACCTAGATCCCAGATAAAAATTTAAAAGCAGAAGACGAAAACAAAATTGAGCTAAAATAACGGAGAAGTGGAAACACACGGTTTGAGAGACGCATGTGCCTACAGTCTGTCAAGTACAGTACAATCAATTAACCACAATAAACCGATTTTTCCATTGCATCAGAAATATCAGTGAAAGCATCTTTAGCTGGATAATTTGTACAATCATACTTGGGATTATTTCTCACGTATTCCAAATAATCTGGACAGCCTGGATATATCACATTATCAGCAAGCACAACACTGCCTTTCTTCATCAACTTCAAATCTTCCAATTTTATAAGATCTCGTTTATAAGCTTCTTTCCAGTGATCCAATAAAACAAAATCAAATGGTCCAAGACATTCATTCACAAGTGCAGGAATTACATTGACACTATCACCAAGTAATACAGTTATTCTGTCCTTCATGCCAGCAAATTCTATGATTTCTTGAGCAATTTTGGCAAATTCAGGAATGGCTTCAACTGTGTAAATCATGCATTCTGGTCGAGTCATCAGTCTCGCCATTCTCAATGCACTATATCCAAAAAATGACCCCAGTTCCAAAACTAAGCTAGGCCTGCATTCTCTCATCAATTCATCCAAAATATTACCTTTTTCTTCTCCAATTATAATAGATTTTTCTTTTTCCACCGTATATTTATCAATTGCAGATATGACATCCAAAACATCACCTTTTTTTGCATGAGATTTGACGTAAATTAAAACATTTTTTGGAATATTTGCACAAATTATGTGAGAATCGTCTTTACTTTCAGAATCATTTCCACTCATTTCTACAATTAAGTTCAAATAATAGGAAAATAAGAAATCACCTTCACGTATTTAACAAAATTGTCAGGAACAAAAGCACGTATAAGGAAACGAAAATTGACAATGTATACTATAACACTTGGATTTTTTACCGACGATGACGATTACCGACGACACATTAAAGATATGCAAAATGCAAAACATACTTTTAGATCACTAAAAAAAGAGATTAAGCAACAAAACAGAAAACGTAGTAGCATACATGCAGGAATTTAAAAAATAAACAAGAAAAGGCATTTAAATAAAATTGTTTCCAAAGCATGTTAGTTTAATTTTTCTCAGCCATTATGCAGTGACAGTCCTTTTATAAACCTTTTATAAAAAATTCTAAACGTTTTCAGCCTACATTTGGCTTTCTTCAGAGAACTGAATAAAAAAATGCATTCTAACTGGGAAAAGCTCAAAACGAAATTATTTCTACACTAAGCAAAGAATTTCACTTAATAAATTTAACTTAAATCTAACCCTCCAAGATCTTAGGCTAAACTAAATGTAATCAAAAAAATCTGATTATGAGTGGGATTTGAACCCACGCCTGCACCAACCAGTCATGCATCACCTGCCTAATGGTTGAGAAAAGTCTTTTTTCTGATTACGTTTAATTTAGCCTAAGATCTTAGAGCAGGGGTGGCCAACCCGCGGCTCTTTGCCCAGTTTCATGCGGCTCTTTTTCACATACTGTGTTTCTTTTATCAGCAGCCTCGTTCTGTAATCATGTAGTGTTTGCCAACGCATAAGTTGCATTATCACGTAATAATCGCTTTGTTAGAGAATTACGACGAGGCGTTAACGAGTGTCGGGGGCCATCTATTTGTATTTAGTGGCACGTTTATCCTCCTATCCCAAGAAAGCGATCAAAAAGCTATAACGAGCTCGCTTGGGAGTTGCCACCCATCTGTCTACCACACCAAGATGGGGGAATCCCACTAATTGCTTTTCCCAACGGCACAACAAGTAAACTTGCCAGCTTGTTCGGTAAGAGCGTCTGTCTCTGGAGATACAGACTCGGGTTTGATTCTGAGTCAAGTCAAATCAATGACTTTAAAATTGGTATTCACAGCTTTCCTGCTTGACGCTCAGCATTAAAGGGAAAGTGTGAAGCACTCAATCGTTTGAGTTAATATCTCCGCAGCTTTGCGTCTGGGCAACACTAAAGTCCAAATAACTTAAAGGACTTTGGGCAACACAGCCTCGAATTTGAAGAAACATCGCAGCGGTGGCGATACTTTGTCCACTTTGACTCAGATCGCCCAGGCAACGAATCCCAGACCGTCCGCACCGATAGCGATGTCGTCACAAACTGAGCTAACTGGCCGGTATACTACTAATCCAGCTAAGCAAAGCATGTCTAATTGTCTATCAATAAGAGGTATGGTGATGCGATCATTATGCCTTGCGTGTATGACATGGCTCTTTGCTGGAACAACAACAAGAAATGCGGCTCTTGGCATCTGACTGGTTGGCCACCCCTGTCTTAGAGGGATAGATTCGAGTTAAATTTATCAAGCAAAATTCTTTATATTGATTTATAAGCTTGAATCACTCTCTTAGCCTCGTAGCTAGAGTGGATAGACTGCGGTACAAGCCTTATTGCTCATATTTCTGTATTTCTAAACAAGTTGAGAAACTACGCATTATTGCAACAACTGTGACAATTCATAAGTATACATTTAACACAGCCTACAATGCAGCATTACGGAAAGCATACCCATACACTTTGCTTTATTATCCAAAGTGGAGGGTAAATTTACTTGGTCGTGAAATGTAAATAATGCACTCATTGATATGATACAGGATAACAAGCCGTATTGATACCAGAGTCAAGAAACACCTACCAGTACAATCAAAAACTGCAAAATCAGCAGTCCACCATTACAACAAGGGTTCAAAAACATGCATGGAAACAGAATATGTCATAGTTTTTAAACACTTCAACAATGCTCCACCAAATGTGAAACCCAAGTTCACGAAACCCTACTAGTCAAAAAACAACCCCAAGCTCAGTGGCGTAGCGAGAAAATTTTAAAAGAGGAGGCATAATTTTCACATATTTGTATAGGCAAAACGTATTTGAAGCTGTTTGAAAAATAAGAGCAGCTTTAGAGGGGTCCGATGGCATGCTCCCCTGGTAAATTTTTGAAAAATTACATGCTGCAATGGCTATTTTAGTGCTTTCTGAATAATCTTGATGCAAATTTTGTTTACATTTTTTGACCCTAATTCTGAGTGCTTCGCCAAATATGATGCATTTTGTTTGCACATTTTTGACTATGCGTGCTTAAAGCATAAGGCTTATCGCTATCAAAAAAGTTCAAAATTATGGAAAAATTGTCTATGATACATCAAAAGCATTTCAGAAAATGGCTGGTGGGAGGATGCATACCCCTCATCCTGCCCTCCAGGATCTGCCACTCACCGTAAGCTACAGAAACCATCAAAAGAGTCTGGTATATTTCAGTCACTTGGCATCATTAATTTTGTTCTTTCCACTGAAAGGCAGAGTGAAAAGGGGGTTTATGGCCAAATGGCCCTCCCTCTAAATACGCTCCTGCCCAAACTGAATGCACAGTTACATGGAGGAGGTACTGGTACGTCAATTCTGCTGAATGTGTTTTCTACATACTGTCATTGAAATCATTAATTTATGCTATTTTATCGATTTATTGTTTGAAATGCAATGGATAGATATGCCTACCATAATACCGGTACTGTATTGTACGCCAGGGGTGGGTAATACTTTGCACGGGTCCTACTAAAACCTGCAGAAGCGCAAGGAGCACAAAGAACGCCTTTCAGTGTTCCCTCCAGGATTTTAACTAGTGCGAATTTGCCCAAATGATAAATTCATTGAAATTTTTGCCCAAAGATTTCACTATTTTGAAGACCCCTTTTACAAATTTTTTGCTTTAAATTTGCTTTTTTAAGATACAAGCTACAGTCTTGCATTAAAATATTCAAGATTTTTGTTAAAGTTTTCCAGTTTTGCGTTTTATAATATTAATTTCTGGTTCAAAATCAGTAAAATTTGTCCAAAAATTTCGCATTTTTCTCGAATTTCTCACTCTAGAGGGAGCACTGGCGCCTTTGAAAGTGAGTTAGGAGCAGGGGTGGATCCAGGGGGCATGTGGGGGATGCATCTCCCCAACCAGCCATTTTCAAACGTGTTTTTGATGAATACAACTTTTCCATAATTTTGAATTCTTTCGATAACAATAAGCCTTATGCCCTCAGCACGCATAATCAAAAAAGTATGAGCAAAATGCATCATATTAGGTGCAATACTCAGAATTAGGAACAAAAAATTTAAACAAAATGTGTTCAAGAAGTACTAAAACGGTCACTACGCCTACAGCAGTAAATTTTCACAAATTTTTCATGGGAGCATGCCCCGGACCCCCCCAGTGCCTTTTTTATTCTCAATATGCTTCAAAACAATTCTGCCAAAAACTGCACTTAAAAATATGTTGAATTTGGGTGCCTCCTCCCTAAAAAAATTTTTGAATAGGCCTAGGCTATGCCCCAGACATGAAAACATTTTTAGATTTTTCAAAGGGCTTATATATTTACGCCTTTTTTGGGTCTAACTTCTTTGTACTGAATTAATATTTAACCTAAGTTGAGGAACAAAAACAGGCTCCAGAGGGTCCACGAGCATGCTCCCTGGAAATTTTTTGAAAATTCACGTACTGTAATGGCCATTTTAGTGCATTTCAAACAGTTTTCGAGCAAACTTAATTGAAACTTTTTTTGCCTCTAATTTTGAGTACTGTACTTCATCGGTATCGATACATGGCGTTCTACGAACTGGGTTTCACATAAGCCGACAAGATAACGTTTTGTTTCTCCTTGACTAGAGACATTACCAAGACTGCAAGATCCTTGTTTTTGTCCCGGATGAAATGGGGGGCATGACCCCCATGGTCCCCCTGACTACGCCCATGGATACAACTCCAGGTTAATTTAATCTTACCGAGATCCCTCCCTGTGAGAGCTGTTTCGACCAATGGGACTCATTAGACAGGTTATAGGACCACGGTGAGGAACGAACACAAAATTAACAAAGTTTACCCAGTGCTGTAGTGCCAATCCAACTCCAAACTCCATTTCATGGATTACATAATTAACAAGGTCTACATAGTCTAGAGATGACTCGGGCTGACTTTTTTAAGGCTTGGACCGCCCATGGCCCAGAACCTCTAGCTCAGTGTATAATCGTAACCGACCCAGCAACAGATGCCGAAAATAAAGCCCAGCCTGCCCAAAGTCCATTCTTTTTATAAATTTTTAATCACATTAATCAAACTTAATGGGATTTCTAAAATTGTTAGCGGCTTGTTAGCGGCCCAGTAAGAAACAGGATACAAAACTCGGCTGTAGTAGGGGCCAGTAAAAAATCTGGTTAGCGCCTCATTAGGCAGTTAGGGATAGTGTTTTTACACATAATTTCTCCCACTTCAGGGTCGTTCACGTTAACGAGGTTAGATGCGACAGCAATACTATTACTAACCCTACCATAACCCTAATCTCACCCTAACCCTAACTGAACGAGCTTGCCGATTCACTGAGAATACCTTCTTATTTTCCAAGTTATTCTCTTTCTCTTCAATCTCTCTTATGCTCAAGGTATTATTCTCCATCAATGGAAGTCTGCCATTGTTGTTCCTATCTTTAAAAAAGGATCCAAGTATTCTCCTACAAACTATCGCCCCATTTCTTTAACCTGTTTAACTTGTGTGCTTTGTCGCGTTTTTGAATATAATCATGTCTGAATCTCTGTTACACCACTTCATGAGTCACAACCTTCTTAGTTCTTACCAATTTGAATTTCTGCCAGGTCGCTCTTCTTGTTCTCAACTTCTCAGTGCTATCAACCATTGGTTTACTTCTTTCGACGATCTTAAATCTATTCACATTGTTTACACCGATATCGCTAAAGCCTTTGACACTGTCAGCCATACCAAACTTCTTTCCGTCCTTTCTTCCATGGGTGTCTACGGTAAAGTTCTAAGTTGCATCAAATGTTTCCTCTATGACTGCGTTCAGTGTGTTTGTGTCAACAATCATTTTTCATCGTACTCACCTGTCCTTAGAGAAGTTCCCCAAGGCAGCATTCTGGTAGCAACTGGTCCTTTGCTGTTTGTTGCTTATATTGATGAAGGTGTTAAAATATCGAACTTACATGGCACTAGTAATGGTACCGATATGTATTTTTATGCTGATGATGCTAAACTCTTTAGCAATAATATTGACAACCTTCAATCAGCATTAAAAAGACTTTCTGCTTGGCTCTGTTCTTGTCAACTAAACCTTGCTCCTGCTAAGTGTGAGCATGTGCATATTTCTCGCTCTAATAATTCTTTGGACCACAGTTTTCAACTTTGTTCTCACAGTATTAAAACAATCAAAACTGTTAAAGATCTCGGTGTTCTTATTTCCTACCGTATAATCTTAAATGGTCTCAACATATCCATCACATTCATTCTACGGTCTCAACATATCCATCACATTCATTCTACTGCTTCCGTGTGTGCTTATCAGATCTTGCGTGCTTTTTCTTATAAAAATGTTTGGACCTTGCTTAAAGGTCAAATGCCACGAAAAATATCAAATGCTTTTTTTTGACTTTTTTGCGTAGTGCGCAGGCTAACTAAGAATTCCAGAAAATTTTTCCGAAATCCATGTGGCATTAGAGGAGATTTTGGACTCCAAACCTCTTCATCCCAAATCCGGTTTAATTAAACCGGAAAATGAAAATGACGTATTAGTTGAACAACCCGTAATGGAGATAGCATTGCAAGATGCGCTTCAGTCGCATAAAACAAATTAAATTTCTGGCGTTACGAAAACTGAGCAGTTAAGCAACGCCGAAAAACAACTTAATATTTATTTTCACTCAAAACTTTAGCTGTAAAACCAGATGTTTTCGCTAGTAGTCCAGTGTAGCTAGTCTACGGTCTAGGTAGAAGTACCTGTAAAGCAGTTGAGTGTTTTTTCTGGTAGCAGGCAAGTATAATATGACTAAACAGATATTTTTACTAGTTACTGGTAACTGGGCTATGCTACTGTCAAAGAATTTTAGAATTAGCTTACGTAGGTTGATCTGTTACATGTTTTCATCCAGTCAATCACCTAGACTAGTCAATCATAAGCTGTAAGGGTGGCTTTTTTCAAGTTTTGTACATGCATACAACTTTAATGGTAGTGAAGCTACACTACTGCAGTAACTGCACTGTGACAGTTTAAGCCCTCTTGATATGAAGAATGCTGTGAAATTGGATGTAAGTACAATCAGAAAGGTTAGCTTCAAAATTAGGCCAAAAGTAATGGGTATAAAGTGCATATGATACTGTATCAGTTTGTGAGAAAAACTTACAGGCATGCAAATCTCTTCCTGTTCTTTTTTACTTTCAACTGGTAAAGCTCAAGGTAGGAAACCAGCCAAAGAAAACTGATTAATTCGTTGTAATATATAATGTTTTGAAGGTTTTTGGTACCTTGCTTTTAAGTACCGGTAAGCCTACTGGTACAGGTAAATGGTGTTGCACGTAATTGATCCAGGTCTATATATATAATTAAAATTATCTTCACCTAGCATTTGATGAACTGCCTACAGCTTCATTCTCTAAATTATACAGAGTTCTATTGGTCAGTGTTAGGCTACTTCCAAAACGCTTTTTTTTTGAAATGGTATTTTGTGCGGTGGCTACTTGCAATGTTCGGTCTGGCAGAGATAAGGATGTTGCATTTTTTGGATTTCCAGAATCTCCCAACCGACGAAAAGCTTGGATTTGGAAATGTGGCAGGAAAGGTTTGAAACCATCAAAGCATGCAAAAGTTTGTGAAGCTCATTTTGTTGATTCTGATTTTATTGTGAGTCGTTCATTTGCTGACTCTCTAAATTTTTGCCAAAAATTAAGATTACGACTAAAACCCGATGCCATTCCCTCAATAATTCCTAAACCTAAAAAAATTTCCAAACTTTTGCAAAAAAAAAAATAAATCGCCAAGAAAATCTAAAGCTCTAGAGAAACGTCAAAGATTAAAGGTAAACGTTTTTTTACGGTTAGGTTATGTATGATAAATTAATAGTAGTCAATAACAGTAGTGCAGTAGTTAACGATCAGGAGAAATTAATTCAGTTTCTTCTTTATAATTTTTATGCTGATAGCAGTACCGGTATAAATTATCAAACACGCAAATAAGTTTCTGCAGAAGGTAGCTTATTATATTATTTTTCTTCTGTCCGAATGTTTCCAAATTTTATTTCTGTTAATTATGAGATAACATATCATCCTGTTAACATATATAGACATAGTTGTATTGAATTTTTTTTTTGTGTGCTATGATGTTATTAACTTTTAATAGTAGTTTTTGCAAATGATAAAATTAATATTTTACAAACTTAGTCAACTCTTTTGCAGCTTGTGGAAGAGTTTACTTCACATGAAAGCATGGAGTTATCCAATTCTAACAGTGTGCATGATGAAATGTTTTCATGTGAAAGTGAAACTATGGCAGGACCACTATCACCTAGCAAAAGAAGTGTTTCTGTCCAAACTGTTAACTATGTAGTAAGTTGTTTTCATATATCAAGTGTACTAGATTCTATCAATTGCAATGGTGGTAACTGCGATATTATTAATGTGTGCAATCAAAAATTTCTGTGCTTTAAATTATATCTATGACCTGAATATAATGCACTAGATGTGGCGGATGCCTTCACGTAGAAAGGCAGCCTAATATCTTGTCAGTATTAACGCGCGCCGCGCCTCTTGAATAAATTCGCACAAGATTGATTGAACAAGCAGTGTATTGGCAGTTGAAGTCAGTGTCGACAGCAAAAGGCAGCGGAACGGTAACTAAAAACACAACACACGGTCGTGAGTTACAGAAACACAATGTGATACAGTACAGAGTATACGCATTACCTGACTGTGGGGCAAGATAGTTCTACAGCACTGAACGAAACACAGTATGCTAGTCGCAATTGACAAAATGTACCAGCAATATCCAATTCCAAAGCAGAGCTAAAACAGTGAACAAGCGTGAAACACAGATCCACAAACGCGAAAACACAGGGAAAACAAGAAGAACATACCTGACTAATGCAACATAAACTCCATTTGTAAGTAGGACAATAAAAAATCCAATTGCCAGCATTAACCAGTAACTAGCAGTTTCAAATATTTCCTTAAGCCCAAGATACTCATTAAACCTCAAACCATGATCTAAACATCAGCAACTATAAACCACTATTCCCATCACTTCCAAAGGACTGACGCAGAGATCGAATAACAAGCACATGCTGCAACTTCACTAGACTAGACTAGTTAGACCACCAGAACTATTGCTTTAGTCAGACGTACAGGCCAGTGTTGCCGTTTAAAATTGAACGAAACGGATCGACTGAAAGGAGGAGTTAGCATACCACAACACAGAAAAATAAAAGAAAATAGATCCGTCATACAAACGATAATAGTGTCATATCGCAGGGTTTGCACAATCGTTACATCGCCCCCCAAAAACAGATTCTTAATCATAATTAACGCAGCTGTTTTTCCTCATAACACAACTAGATTCACAACAAAAAAAAAAGAAACAATGGGAACGAAGCACAACTCCTAATAGACTGGGCCAGCGGCGTAAAAATTGAAAGGCACGGTCAAAAACATGTAAAGTAATGTCTAGACCTAGTTTACAATCTTCATATTGTTGTTGCTTTCATCTTCTGGAGCCGGATGCAGCAGCACAAGCTTATGGATCGGTCTATCGATATAAGAGGCAGGCTTGGCTCTTTCTCCTTTACAGTTCATGTCTGTGTCCGCCAATCGCAATTGTACTTTCCTCACGAGCTCATCCGGACCAGGGTAAACAATTTCAACTCGAGCTAACTTCCACGAGTTTCGTGGAGTATCCTCTTCGGCAAGAATCACGACATCTCCAACCTGTAGATTTCGTTTCCTTGTCACCCATTTTTGTCGGTGTTGCAATTGATGAAGTAACTGCTTACGCCACTTCAGCCAGAATTCGTTAGAGAGATGTTGCACTCTCCTCCATCTCTGACGAACATACAAATCCAGCCTTTGGAAGCGACCTGGAGGAGGCAGTAGTAATTTCGGCTTTAAAGTCAAAAGATTATTAGGGGAAAGTGGCATGGTCGTATCATCACACAAATCTTCACAAGTAAGAGGTCGCGAGTTTACTACATTCTCAGCTTCAGCTAGAAATGTTTGTAATGACTCATCATCCAACTGAGACCCATTTTTCATAAGCATTGGCAACAACACGCTGCGCACTAAACGAATTTGCCTTTCCCAACTCCCGCCCATATGGCTTGAGTGGGGAACATTAAATTTGTGCTCAATCAAATCGCATTCTTGATCAAGGAGATAGTTTCGTATGACCTGTTCGTTCATTTCTTTCTTGGCTCGATGAAGTTCGTTCTTGGCTCCAACAATATTACTACCACAGTCAGAATGTAATTGTCGTATTGATCCCCGCCGTGCTAAGAACCTCCTCATGGCATTGATAAAGGAATCAGTATCTAGGCTATTCACCTTTTCCAAATGAATAGCTCTAGAAGACAAACATGTCCAGATGACACCGTATCTTTTGAGAATCGAGCGTTTTTCTTTAATGTAGAAGGGACCAAGTAAATCTACTCCCGTGTAGGTGAATGGTGGCTCTTCTCTTAATTTTTCCTTGGGTAGATCAGCCATTTTCTGTGTTTGCAACGAGCCTCTAATTCTCTTGCAAACGACACACCTGCTGATATAATAAGTTACAGCCGATGATCCTCCAGCTATCCAAAACCCTCTCTCGCGGATTTCACAAAGAGTCGAGTTTTTTCCTATGTGATTAACCTTTTCGTGACAGTATCTTATGATTAATTCTGTAATGTGGCTCTTTCTTGGCATGATGATAGGATGCTTCACTTCTTCAGACAATTCAGCTCTATCTATCCTACCACCAACTCGAATAACACCACCATCATCCAAGTATGGATCCAAACGATAAATAGGACTGCTCTTCTTGAGGGCAGCTTGATTTCCTAGTTGGTCAGTGTCGACACCGGTACCGTCCTTAACCTTAGCTAATAGGCACAATTCTTCACCGTAGCTTTCTCTTTGTACGCTTTTCACAATTTCCCTTTCAGCTTCTCTAAGAAGATTGACAGACATACGTTCAGACACAATGGAATTAGTTTTCAACGTAATTGCTTTCATTTTATTTCTAAACAAGAGGCAATAGGCTACTACTCGTTTGACCCGGAACCATGACGAGAATCTATTCACCCAGTTGGATCCAAACATTCCACTGGATTCTATTGATGAATTCTCATCCGTCGTTGTTGCAAGGACAGTCGCTTTACGCATCTCTCGTTGTACTTCCTCATTTGTTTCTGCGTCCATAGCGTAAGGTACGTTCGTCCACAAATTTGAACTCTGCCACAAAAATTCTGGCCCCACCAGCCATTTCGAATTGCAAACAAATTTTCTTGCTTCAATCCCTCGGCTCGCTTCATCGCTAGGGTTGGTTTTCGAGTCCACATAAAACCACGAACTGGGGGATGTCAAATCTCTAATTTGTTGTATCCTGTTTGCAACATATATCTGAAAACGCTTCGCCTCATTGTTGATATAGCCGAGTACGATCTTACTGTCCACCCAGAAGAAATGCTCGATAATGGGGTACTTTAGTTCGTCGTGCAAATATTTACTAATTCTTGCAGACAACAACGCTGCAGTTAGTTCCAGTCTTGGCATCGTAATTTGCTTTAACGGAGTCACTCGAGATTTTCCCATCACAAAGCTGCAGTGAATTTCACCTCGTTCATTTAACAATCGTAGATAGGAACACTGGCCATAGCCGTTTTCACTGGCATCTGAAAAATGATGCAGTTCCACCTTTCTGACTACGCCAAAATGTTCAGGTTTAAAGCAGCGCTCAATCTTTAAATTCTCTAGTTCCTGCAATTCTGATTTCCACTTCTTCCATCTGGCCGACAGAACATCAGGTATTTCATCGTCCCACTTAGCTCCATTACGACACAACTCCTGCAGTATACGTTTTCCTTCCAATAAAACAGGGGAAATGAAACCCATTGGATCATAAACCGAACTGACAGTGGCAAGGATTCCTCTCCGGGTTGGAGGTTAATCTTTCAAATTGATCTGAAACTGAAAACAATCGTTTTCCACACACCAGTCGATACCAAGTGCTCGCTCCACTGGTAGATTATCAACGAATAAATCCAAAGGTCGCAAACCATCAGCTCTTTCAGATTCTGGGACAGCAATTAAAACTTCCCGCTTGTTGGAAACGAACTTGTGAAGTTTCAAACCCGCTTTATTACATAAAGCTGTACTTCCACGGATCAAAGATATGGCATCCTCAACAGTAGGTAGCGAAGCAATGCCGTCATCTACATAAAAATCTTCACGAACGAAATCAGCAACTCTTTGTCCAAATTGCGCTTCCCCATCGTGTGCAGCGTGCTTCAGTCCAAAATTGGCGCAACCTGGAGAGCTCGAGGCACCAAACAAGTGTACCTTCATCCGGAATTCCTGTAAAGGCTTACTTGTATCTCCGTCTTTCCACCAGAGAAATCTCAGAAGATCACGATCCTGCTCTCTGACCAAAAACTGGTGAAACATAGTCTTGATGTCCATCATGACTGCGACTTCCTCCTTGCGGAAACGGCATAGTATTCCAATCAGTTCATTTACCAAACTTGGTCCAGACAGCAAGTGATCGTTAAGTGAAATCCCTTGATAAGGTGCAGAACAATCAAATACGACTCTGATTTTCGTAGGTTTCTTAGAGTGATAAACACCGGTGTGGGGTACGTAATTGATTTTCCCAACGTTAACCATCGAATTTACCCTGTTTGGTACTTCTTCAGCGTAGTTTGCGATTACATCATCCATAAAGGCAGTGTAATCTTTCTTGAACCTTGCGTTTTTATCAAATCGTCTTTTCAACTGTAGAGCTCTTTTGACAGCCAAGGGCTTGTTATTTGGTAATAAGACTTGCTCTGAGCGTACAGGCAGTGGCATGACATAATGCCCGTCCTCTTGTTGGTAGATATTATCAGATAACATCTTGATGAAACGCTGATCCTCGACAGAAAGCTCTTTAGACTTGCTCGTACTTTCGACAAAATCAACCTCCATCATGTTTCTCACAGACACAGGATCAATCACCTCCTTGGTACGGGTGGCAAATATATATTGTGCCATCATTTGATCATTTTTGTCACTGCATTCCATCCACTTGCCATTACTCGCCAAATGTAGAGCCACTCCAAAACTACTAGCATTTATTCTATGAGTAACTGCTTGACTCTCATGATTCGTTAAATTCCCGCAAACCATTCCCACTAGTCCCCATCCAAGTATCGACCTCTGTGCATAGGGCTCTTCTTCCTTCCCAGCAATAATCTCACGGAGTCGTATTGCACTGGGTACATTGTTGCCAATCAATATACCGACTCTTACTCCAGACTGATATGGAGTTATTTGATGCTCTATTGAAGACAAGTGTTTCCACTGACTGGCTCCTTCAGGAGTGGGAATTTGTGGCCTACTGGCTGGTATGCTTTCCCTCGTGAATACTGATGGCAGGGAAATTATCTTTCTCTTGTCGTAGCTCATCACCTCTAATCCATCAATTCCGGTGCTGCACACCACAGCATTGCTCTTGTATACTGTACTAAGCGGGAGGTTTGTCTTTTTTCCCACGATTCCCAATTCCCTTTGCAGATCCTCAGAGATAAAACAGGTGTTCGACTGACCATCCAATATACAGTATGAAAGCACTTCATGTGATGGTGTGTTGGATGATCTCACCCATACAGGGACTATCATAGAACAATCACATCCAGAAACACCATTCACATCAGTGCAGAATGAATGAGCACTTTCAGTATTGGGCTCTGTTTCTTCCTTGTCCACATGCAAAAATGTCAGGTGTCTCTGGTGACACTTGCGACAAGCCACTCGATCATTGCTTTTTCTCGAAAAATGATCGCTGCCACCACAACCAAAGCAACGACCTTTCTCCCTGAGAAATCGCAAGCGGTCCTCTCGCGATATATCCATTATTTTTTCACACACGTCGATGTGGTGATTTTCAACACAGAAAGCGCAAGATGAATCGCTACCAGGGGTTTCCCTCTTTTCCCTGATTCGAGGGTTTGAAATCCTTATGTTGCCAGCGTTCTCGAGGGTTTGAAATCCTTATGTGCTAGACTCCTCAGCTCTGGCACATTTGCCTCCTCCGAACATCGATCAATCAGCCTCATCAACTCTTCAAAGGGAGGGTACGCACCATTATTGTGCTGTTTCCAAACCAACACCCTTTCCCTCCACTTATGTTGCAGGTAAACTGGGAGTTTTTGAACAATCCTGGTAGATTCTGGAGCGAAGTCAAGTATCTGCAATCCATTAATGCTCTTTTTAACTTCCATCACTTGAACCAAGAAATCAGAAAGACGTTGCAAGTCTGATGGTTGGTTATTTCCAACTTTGGGCCATGAACCTAGTTTGTCCATGAAGGCTTGTCCTGTGACGCTCGGGTTCCCATACCTTGACTTAAGCCTTTGTCTGGCCATGTCATATGCTTCTTCACTTTGGTGAAGCATCAATCCACTGATCAATTGCTTTAGTTCTCCAATAAGGTATTGTCCCAACAGATTCATCTTGTGCTTGACACAGGTAACTCTATCACCAATCAGAGCGTCAAATGCCATCTCCCACGCCGGAAACTGGACTACATTCCCATTAAATGTATCCAGCTTAACATCTGGAATGCGATAAGACAATCGTGTGTCATTAACCACTGATGGGGGAGCCACAGCTAATTTCTGTTGAGGCTTGTTGTCTACGCCTTGCCCGTGATGACATTCTACCTCGTTTCCTCCAAGCCTGGGTGTAGGGATATTTACGGACAAAGCTCCTGGGTTAGCTACACCTAAGGTGGCCTGGGCAGACACACTATCAGCTGAGCCACTAATTGACTTGATAATACGCAATTCCCTTTCTGGGGCAGATTCTTCCGGAATCTGGAACACGTCACATTCTATACTTCCATGGATCTCTAGAGCTTCAGCCTCTCTGGAAGCTTGTACTTGTGCCTCTAAGGAAGCAATCCGCTTTTCCTTTTGTAGCTTGTCTAGTTGGAATTGCAGCTCCCTTTCCTTTTCCTCAAACACTAGTTCAGCCCTAATAGCAGCAGCTTCACTCAGCTTATTCACTCTTCCTTCTTCAATGCGACTTGCATTTGAATGTCGACTTATGGTGCTTCTTCCACCAACGCCACCATTTTTGGTACTGCCTCCTGTCTTGGAAGAACCGTTATCAGTAAAGCGTTCCAGAGTAAGGTTTTTGAGAACTTCAGCAACACTTTCATTCATCTTTTGCGCAATTTCTTCCTTCTCTGAAAGCCTTTTGTCAATGCCCAGCATTTCTTCTTGTGAAGCATATTTTCTTAACTTGTCAACAATTTCAACCAGTTCGTTGAGGGAGTCATGCAAATATTTAGTGGCTGATCTAATTTCGTGCATATCCTCTGAAATAACTTTTAACTGATTCAGCTTTTTCAAGCGGTGAATAAAGGTTCGAACACCACCACTAAATTGATCTAATAGCATGGATTTGTTATAGTCACGACCAGCAGCTGTTTGTGTCCTAGGCCTCGAAGTTTCTGCTTTGCGACTGTCAGCAGCAGTTGGTTCTTCAGTAGCTTGGTTATCAATTTTATCCGTCCTGGTGCCTGGTGCCTCTTCTACAGTAGGCCTATCACCATTATTAGTGCTAAGAGAAGGTTCATTTGTAGCTGGGTCCGCGGTATCAACAGGGTTCATAACTAGGCTATATAATAAAACAAATTGAACAAAAACCCACAAACTTTTGATGAAGCAGGGTCCTGTAACTTCCTTGCTCAGGTCCTCTGAAAGGATTGAGAACTTCTTCTTGAGTCAGTTACTGTGGCGGATACCTTCACGTAGAAAGGCAGCCTAATATCTTGTCAGTATTAACGCGCGCCGCGCCTCTTGAATAAATTCGCACAAGATTGATTGAACAAGCAGTGTATTGGCAGTTGAAGTCAGTGTCGACAGCAAAAGGCAGCGGAACGGTAACTAAAAACACAACACACGGTCGTGAGTTACAGAAACACAATGTGATACAGTACAGAGTATACGCATTACCTGACTGTGGGGCAAGATAGTTCTACAGCACTGAACGAAACACAGTATGCTAGTCGCAATTGACAAAATGTACCAGCAATATCCAATTCCAAAGCAGAGCTAAAACAGTGAACAAGCGTGAAACACAGATCCACAAACGCGAAAACACAGGGAAAACAAGAAGAACATACCTGACTAATGCAACATAAACTCCATTTGTAAGTAGGACAATAAAAAATCCAATTGCCAGCATTAACCAGTAACTAGCAGTTTCAAATATTTCCTTAAGCCCAAGATACTCATTAAACCTCAAACCATGATCTAAACATCAGCAACTATAAACCACTATTCCCATCACTTCCAAAGGACTGACGCAGAGATCGAATAACAAGCACATGCTGCAACTTCACTAGACTAGACTAGTTAGACCACCAGAACTATTGCTTTAGTCAGACGTACAGGCCAGTGTTGCCGTTTAAAATTGAACGAAACGGATCGACTGAAAGGAGGAGTTAGCATACCACAACACAGAAAAATAAAAGAAAATAGATCCGTCATACAAACGATAATAGTGTCATATCGCAGGGTTTGCACAATCGCTACACTAGATCTTATTTTTCTAGAAAAAGCGAAATGTCAAACTTCAAGTGGAAGTTGGTGCCAAGACCTATTGTCATCAAAGCTGCCAAACTGACTTGTCATACAACGAAGATGATTGCCGACAAAATGAATCTTCATTTTGGGAGCAAGATTCTGATGTTGATGATTGGCATCTTATTGATGAAGATGACATAGCTATGGATAAGGAAAACAATAGCCCATGCTCTTCCAACAACACTCCTCACCAAGAAATAAAGTACTTGGTATTTCACAGCCAATTAGAACTGCTGACCAGCGTATGCAACACTTGTGGCAGGCAACAAATGGATAAGAAAGTAGTTGTTTGTGGCACTGCAGTCACAATATCATTTGACTGTGAGTGTGGTGCAGAGTTTCGTTGGACCAGCCAACCTTGCTCAGGTACATTGCCTTATGGCAACTTATTGCTGGCTGGGTCAATCATGTTTTCTAGTGGTAGCCCCTTTCAGATGCTAAATATGTTGCAACATTTAAATGTTGCAAGCATTAGCAAGCACACCTACTTCCGCATACAACAACTGTATCTTGTACCTTGCATCCGAGACGTGTTTGTGCGAAGGCAACAACAGCTTTTTTCTGCTATCCACGAATCTTGCAGCAGTGTTCGTGTTGCTGGTGATGCGAGATGTTGTTCTCCTGGCCATACAGCGAAATATGGTTCTTACAGTTTGCTGGACTTAAACACTGGCAAGATTTGGGATACTCAGCTAGTTCAAGTAAGTGCTCAAGTGTTGCACCAGGTTAATTTTAGTCATCTTTTTTCCTCTATACGCCTGTCATTTTTTCTTTGCTTAGATTCTGACGATAGCTTGGGTTGTGAAATGCATGTAAATTAGATGATCGCTCCACGTTTTGTTAAAAAGTCAACCCAACTATCAATAAAGCAAATTTTGCATTGAGTCAATTACAATATATTTTCTTCATTTCTAGCTTCATGTGATCAAAGTATAACTTGTTTCAGAGCAATGAAGTAGCAAATTCCTATTGCATGGAATTAGAAGGACTGAAACGTTGTATGGCAACTCTGGAGCAAGACGGTATCACTATTTCGCATTTGCTTACCGACAGGCATTCGCAGGTAATCACCACTAATACACATATCATAGAACATCACTGTTGTTTGGAACATGGATGATGGAAAGTCTCGAAAGTTTAATTACAAATAATAGGGTGAAACAGTGCATAATGTAAACTTGTGTAAAAGTGCAAAGAAAAAGTAAATATAGGTGCATTATTTTACTAGGTGAAAAAGTACATTCGGGAGAACCATTCCTCCATAACTCACTGGTTCGACGTTTGGCATGTGGCAAAAGGTAAATGAATAATACTGTCTATGCAATATACATCATGCAAATGCGCCAAGGGCGTACATCCGGGGGGATAGGGGGGATGCATCCCCCAATATTTTTCGAGGGGGATGCCAATGCATTTATCACCACGGTTTGGTAAGCATTCCAGCCCTTCACCTTGGCATAGCCTTGACGTTTTAGTCGATGCTACGGTGATTCATCACCCCCAATAATTTTCACAAATGCACGCCATTGAAATGCGCTCTATGTTACTCGTATTGCTCACCTTCTCACCTCACCTTTACTCTCCTCAAATTACAATTGTGGTTATGAGAAAAGTGAATTCAAACTATACGTATTGGTTTAATTTATTTATGTTGTGGAAGGTGTCCACAAGAAACTTACCGCTGCTTCGAAAAAAAAGGCTGCCAAAAAGTTGCTCTTTGGGCTCGATCGATTTCCAATCACTTATGTTGGTGCACTGCAAGCAGCCAAGGCGACCCAGACTTGATTTTGGCCAAATGGAAGTCAATAAGCAAGCATATTGTCAATATTCATGAAGGTCATGATGAAAAGTTTTGGCGATGTGAGCATGGAGACCTTGATGAAAGGGCATGGATGCTTCCAGGTATGGCTATTATTACTGTTTAGATTTCGCTTGTGTCGTTCCGTACTTAAAAAAAATCAAATCTTCATTATACTCGCGGTAATACGCCGAAGCGTGTAAACGCCTGCGCAACACAGCTTCGAAGTCCGAAGAAATATTGCAGCGGTGGCAACTCGATGGCGACACTGCGTCCGATTTGACCGGCCGAGGGCGCGAATCCCAGACCTCTCGCACCCATAGCGATGTTTTAACAACTGAGCTAATGTATACAAAATCTAGATATATAAGCATAAAACGTTCAATTAACGTCTACTACTACCAGCCTGTTATGGCAGTTGATAGTGCATTAGTCGTTTGTAGAAGTTGTATTGTACATTTTAGGTTTCAAGCCTCATTGTCTGGTCAACAATATCATAATGCAACCAATGTTGTTGCGGGACATTCCACAGTTATCGCCGGCAGAACAAACATTGTCGCTAGAAGCTTTTCACAGAGTGGTATGCCAGTTTGCCCCTAAACTTTTGCATTATGGCCATGTTCAAATGGAAACGAGGTAGGCTGATTTATACGTCGTCTACGCCGGAGTGCTTTAAACCTAATTGAAACAACTATTGCAGGCTTTTTCTTGCCGTGCTTCATTTCAATGAAAACGGTAAGCGTTTGCAAGCTGAAAACTCTCGAGGGGAAAAAATAATTGCGGTTTCTTTTTCCAGAGTTGGAGCTCCAGACGGTGTTGCAAAAGCTGTGAAAGTACCGCAAACTTTTGGTAAGTTGATAGTTTTTTGTAAGTTGACCGAGTGGATAGAGCGTCTGCTTCATAGATCGGTAGACTCGAGGTTCGATTCCGAGTCGGGTCAAGCCAATGACTTACAAATTTACGTATATTTGGTCGCCCAAACCTCAAAGTTTGTTTGAAGAAACAGGAATTTAACATGATAACGTATATAATAAAAGTTTTAGCCCAAACTTGACTTTCGGGCCTGTGTAGGGCATCAAATCAAGTCTGGGTTTAAGAATATGCGAGTAGTCTTGGGTTCGGGTCTAAACTGCTCGACCCGTTTGCAACTCTGATTTTGTAACTTTTTAGAATACGTTGATGAGCTGATGCAGCACCTGACAGTGCAACGAAGTACAAGAACTGCCTATAGTGCAGTAACTTTCACCAGCACTCCTAAAAGACCACCTCCTTTATCCCGCTCGAAAGAAAGGATTAGCAAAGAGGAAATTGTTAATCGCCGCATATCGCGGTTTACTGTGTAGTGTTTTGTTTATTTACCGCCAGTTTTATTAGGAAGAATCTATTACGAAGAAACATCTATGGTTTGACTGATTTATTACTAAAGTTGCATATTTGAAACCACAATATTGTTCAGAAGTAAAATTTTCGCGAATCTTTGTAACTACACAAGCTGGTAACACCTTTCTGTTTTTTCGTCCTAATATTTTCCAGATCCAGCGCGCGAATCTCCTGTAGGCGATGTATCTGTATGTTCTGTAACAAATAGGCAATCTTCATTAGTTTTAGGCGATGTGTGTGTAACTGAATAAAAATCTTTTTTTTTCTTTTTTGTTGATTAAATTTACTATGTTGAGACGAAACTTCAATGTGTGGAAATTCTTGCACACTTTATTTACTTGTGTATCGGTTGATTTTGTTCTGGTGGTCCGTGCACTTCTCGAAACTCATAATAGGAAGTTTCCAACACGTCCAAATCCAAGCAGTTAGCTTGAAAACCCGTTGAGTCAGTGATGCAGTGGACACCTTTCTCCAACCTTTTGTCGTTGACTGCTCTTAGCCCGTGACAACAAATGCATTCTTCTCTCGTGCGCATCGCCTTACATAGTCCACATTTACACCTGTAATATTCAGAGCTTCAAACTCTTATCTTATTTCAACTGCGAATATGCACGCTTGATCAGCATGATTGCCTACTCAAACTCTGCTAAACTACAACAGGAAACTTTTAAACTCTACTATGGTGACATGTATTGACAAACACTTTTTATGTTCTCCACACAGCTACACTCGTTATCATGCCATGACTCGCTAGCATGAAACCTATTATCCCTTGCAAAATTTTTGGCTGCTTTGCTTTGACAATCTTGCAGAGCTTAGTAACGGTATTAATACGGCTTGCTTTTCATGCAGTGATAGTGCCACCAATCGGAAAATAACTAAATTAGGCCTTACCAGGTGCTTATATCGGTAGCTGCAAGATTAATTTCATCCACATCTGACTCTATGTAACTGCTTGAACCATCGCTATCAGACGTAGTCTTACTACTGGATGGCATAGCTGAAGCCAGGGGTTCAAACTGATAGGGCAATATTACGGTTGGAATTTCAATCTCTTCAATATCACTGTGTTCACTAATGCAATCCATAGCGATTGTGTTATGTATACTGATCAAATCTACTGCACTCGTAATATCTTCTGCAAATACCACCTGCTTGTACAAACTGTTATTATGTTCTGTACTAAGTTCACGTAAAATAGGATTTTTCAAACTTAAAGTGACGTAGGCTGCGGAACAATCGGAGGTACTATGACGTGTAGAATGTATGAATCTGTTCCTAACGCACTTTTGATCAGCAATTCACTCAGGAAGACCCAGCATCGTTTTAGGGCGTGAGGCTGTATAAGCATCAAAAAAATTCTTATTGTGCAGTTTTGTACTGACACAAGTATATAAGTACCAACAGATTAATATGTTTAACTAAAAATTGGATGGGACTTCAACCCCCCCCCGGATTAGCCAGTGACTCGGCTGTTCAGTGTACCTATCATCGTTGATGATCTGCTTCAGGATTATTAGTGCTGCACCTCAAATCTTTATTATAGACCTACTCGTGGTATTACGCCGAAGCGAGTGACGGTGCCCTACTCCACAGCATAGCGCTTGGGTAACACAGCTTTGAAGTCCGAAGAAATATCGCTGCGGCGGCGAGTCGCTGGCGACACTGCATCCAATTTGACCGGCCCAGAGAGCGAACCCCAGGCTTCCCGCACCGATAGTGATGTCTTTACAACTGAGCTAAACGACCGAAAGTTATTTATTAAGCAAACAATGCTTTTTCATTTACGACGATTTGTAGCTACGTTATTTAGTTCAATGCATAATTCTGAGCGTCTTGACAAACCTTTTTGGTTTGGAATTTAGCTCGAGGACGGATCCACCCTTCTGTTTAAGAGGGAAAGCGATTGCTTTCACGATGCTTACTACTAATAGACAACGGGCTTCTTAAATCATAGTATTATGCACAGCACTGGGAGTTATTAGCTGTTATAGACGTTTAGCGAGAGGAGGGACGATCGCCCCCCTCAGTACTCGCCCCTAATTTAGTTAAACATCAAAAATAAATTTTTAACCCTGAAAATAAAACATACGTTTAAAATAACGACTTCTGAGATCACTTAGCTCAGCGATAAAATTTCAAAAAGCTTTTGAACTATCATTTCTATCCATTCACTACATGCAGCTGCCCAAACGGTTGTTCAACTATTACGTCATTTGCAAAATTGACGAAAATCCGTATTTCGAGTTTTTTTTGAACAAAATTGCTTTTATTGGTGATGAAACACCTAGTGCAGTTGCAGAATAACTTTTTTGAACCAAATGAGCAAAAATCAAAATGCTCGATTTTGCTTGGCACTTGACCTTTGAAGCTTTTATTACTTAATATGTTCGCCCCAAATTGGAATATAATTCTCCATTTGGAATCCATATCTTAAAAAAGACACATTCTTTCTGGAATCTGTACAAAAAAAGTTTACCCGTAATGTGTTTTTACGCTGCAATATTCCATTTCGCTCGTATGCTGATCGACTAGATAAATTAGGAATTAAGTCTCTGGAGTATCGTAGATTACAATTTGATATTATTCTTATGTTTAAAATTTATCACAAGCTTTCTGACTTACACTTTGACAATTATTTTGAACACTGTGATAGAAAGTATAACTTCCGTTCTCATAACTTTAAAATTAAATCCAAATTTTGCTTCAATAGGCTACTGAACAATTTCGTAATTTCTTTTTCATTCGTATTATTAGTGTTTGAAATAAACTACCTCACGGCTTAGTTTCTGCGCCCAATATTGTTATATTCGAAAAACGTTTGAAAAACTTTAACGTTTATTCTATTGCTTCTCTTACTTTTTGAATTATTTTTGTTGCACAGTTGCTGCTTTTCTTTATTTATATTTTGCTATTCTTTACAGTTATTTATAGATTTACTTTATTTATTTGTAGTTGTATTTTTGTTGTGTTATTTTTCCTCACTTGTTAGTGTGCTTTGGCTTGTGACCAAGCACCATTGTGTTGTATCTTAAATTAAATATATAAATCATAAAGTTACAAAAATCGACCTCTCTGCCAAAATTATACGTAAATCAAGTAATGGGGAATTATTTAACGTTTGTGGTACCAAAGACTTTATACTAAATGACTGGAAACTCCCCGGATACCATGAAAAAGTCGTTCACTCTGTCACGCTCTGATGCATATGAAGAAAAGCACTAATTTTGTGCGCGGTGTAATGGAAAAAGATAGGAGATGGCCGAGTGATATAGAGCGTCTGTTTCTTGAGCTGTAGACTCGGGTTTGATTGCAAGTCAGGTCAAAACCAATGACTCCAAAATTGGTATTCACAGCTTCCCTGCTTGACGCTCAGCATTAAAGGGACAAAGTGGAGAATAAGCCGGCAAGTTTACTTGTTGTGCAGTTGAGAAAGGCACTTGGCGGGATTTTCCCATCTTGGTGTGGTAGACGGATGGCTGGCTACTCCTAAGCGAGCTCGTATAGCGCATTGATCGCTTTCTCGTGATAGGAGGATAAATATGCAACTAAATAATATAAAAAAATAGATAGGTAGTCTGCCGGCGCAGTTTCTGTTCCTAAGTCTATAAAAACAGGATTTAAGCCGGTTGAAGGTAGTGGGGATGTAAGCATTATCCTGCACTTCAAAATTTCAATGCTGACAGACATATTGTGATATGTTTTAAGTTGAATTATAAGAGTTTTGGATTGCCCTTAAAAGTTTAAATAGCTAGCGTAACAATCCAAGGATTAGTTTTGAAGTCTTCCTGATGGATCGACGTCTTGTGTGGTTTCTATCATCACTAAAAGTGATAACGTTTTCTATTATAATAATTTAACCTTTTAAGACTATGTGGTTAATTATGAAATCGGTTATGAGCAAGTCTTTTCTGCTACTTTGTTGGTCCTGGCTTGCTGGTGCAGTTACGTTTTTTATGGACTCTAGACTATGACCGCAGCTGTGCAATAAAGTTGTTTCAATCTCTAAAAACTGCCAAGTAGCCTAATTGTAGGTTATCGACTTATTCAAAAAGACTAAAAAACTCGGCCTCCAGGCAGAGCCGGATTAAGGGGAGGCTATGGGCAGAGATGGGCAGTATCGAGATACATGTATAGGCGATACGTATCGCGCGATACTTTTGTATCGATATCGGCATCGCTTTAGCTACTTTTGAAAGTATCGTGTAACGATATGGCTTAACTCATATTTTAGGTATCGCCGATCCAGCATTAATAGCTGTCGAAGTATTTCTTAACTTTCCCAATTTTAAATTTTTCCACGTGTTGTTCTTGCTCTGCCACATGAATAGTTTCGACAACTCTAAAGTGACGTAATAAAAGTTCAGGTACTGTTCTTTGAAAGTTGGTCGCCATAAAACCGTACTGTATGTTGCAATTTCCAAATCAAAAAACTTAATTTTAGTACGCGGTATAGATACTGAACTTTTTTGATTTTAGGGAAAAAAGCTGTATTTAGAATTGAAAGTCAAACAGAGGGTTGGGCAGATAAAAGAAGTAAAACTGAGTGCAACAGTTTTGAGGGTAAATGCCAAAGCTTCTTTTTTAAGTCAATATTTGTGGCCAAAATAGAAAAATGCAAAGAAATATAGCGTAGGTCAGTATACAGGGTGACCCAAAAAAAACGGGCCCCGTGTATTTAGAATAATTAGAATTGGGGCCCGTTTGTTTTGGGTCACCCTGTAGATGAACGGTGAAAGTGAGGTAGGGGTAGTAGGGCTAGGCTGTTTGCACTGAAAAAAAGTAACAAAACGAATAGACCAGTGGTTCCCAAACTTCTCAGAGTTGGGACCCACTTTTTATAACCACATCTTATGACGACCCACTTTCTTGTCCTAATCTCTAAAAAAAGGTCTTTGTTCCCTAAAAATGTAAAAAAAAGGTCTTTGATCAGCTTAGGTACCCAAAATTTTTTAAATTAGCTTTTATTTTTGTCCAAATTTTGTTGTTAGATGTGAGCATTTTTCATAAATTTTTCTGTCTAGAGGCAGGGGTGCAAATCTATGTTGAGCATGGGGGGAATGATTTAGCAAAATTGATCATTTTTTGCTATTTGGGAGAATGTAACTGCTATGCATTGGATATTCTCCGTAAAAAAATGTTTTAAGCATTTAATGCATTTGAAAATCTGAAAATCTAAGCCCCCTGTGGTAGACAGAAAAATATCTTGAACGTTATAGGTAACCTAGTTTTGACCAGTAGCTGAAATACGATAAACAGTCCTAATTAAAATATTTTAAGTCGGATCTTTTGGCTACGCCTCTGATCTTTCATCAATACTATCGCCTATCATTGTCGCGAAATAGAAAATTGTATTACTTCGCTGACAGGAAGATTGATAAGAATTGCATGACAAACCGTAATGACAAACCGTAGTGAGTTAAGTTGGGTCGATTATTATATTCGATTGGTGAAGAAGGTCATGGTTTTTTCGTGAGGTCAGATCCAATTTGTTCTTAGATCTGACCTCACGAAAAAACCATGATCTTCTTCACCAATCGAATATAATAATCGACCCAACTTATTACTTCACTCACTTAGCTACGGTACTCACCGTACTACTTTTCAATAAACACAAGCTCCACTGCTCACTTCAGTAACACTAAACAACAAGGGCTATACCCTTTAGCATACAACAAAATTGCTTAGCCTACTCTACGCGCACTAAATCTACACTCGAATATAGAGATGTGCTTAACCGTTACTTTTGAGTAACGGTTCCAAGCGATTACTTTAGAAAAGATACTCGATACTTTATATCCGTTTCTTGTAATTGTTTAGGTAATCACGAATGAAAGTCCTTTTTTTATTATGTTGGTGCTAACCCGACGTTTGAGGTAAAATTGGGCGTTGGAAGCGTGAAGACCTTTTTTTTGTTTTTTTTTTTGGTGTTCACTTGAAGTTGGGGGAAAATTGGACCTCGGTAGACGTGAAGGTTTGATAGAATTGTACTTAACCGTTTCTTCTAAGTTCTTAATGATTACTTTTAGGGTGTTAATGATTACTTTACATTCTAAAGTAAATTAATGATTTACTTTACTTGGGACTTAAAAGTAATCACTTAGAACTTAAAAGTAATCAACTAGAACTTAAAAGTAATCACTAAGAACTAAAAAGTAACGGTTAAGCACATCTCTACCAAAGCTTCACGTCTTCCGACGTCCAATTTTTCTCCAAAGATCAGGTAAAGACCAAAAAAAAAAAGTCTTCAAGCTTCCGACGTCTGATTTTCCCCGAAATATCAGGTGAAGACCAAAAAAAAGGTCTTCATGCCTTCAGACGTCCAATTTTTCCTCAAACACGGATTCGTGATTACCCAAACAGATGCAAGTAACAAAAGTATGGAATATCTTCTCTAGAATAGAGATGAGATAAACCGTTACTTTTGAATAACAGTTCCAAATGATTACTTTACAAAAGACGTCGGAAGACGTGAAAACCTTTTTTTTTTTGGTCTTCACCCGATGTTTGGGGGAAAATTGGACGTCGGGGCCCCGGATGATGATTTCGGGGGAGGCCACGCATTGCCTAGTTTCGGCCCTGGATGGAAAACGAATACAATTAGGAATCGGTGTTTTGACAAAACGAATCTGTTACTATCCGTTACTTCTTCTTAACCGTTACTTTTTAACGAATGATTACTATTCGCCCATCTTTACTTTACTCGACATCCACCTCAAGGACATTAAATTGAAATATAACGCGAAAGGTTCTGGTGGAATGCTACATGTTGTAGCAGTCCAAGAACCTTCGCTTAAATTACTAGAAAAATGGTACTGGGCACCTTTCGCTGGATTTAGGAGGGTGCAGTTCCAGAAACAAAAACAAAGTGATAAATCAAAAAAAGAGCGGTGTTCAGAAAGTACCCACAGAGGTGCAGATGGATACCGCAACTCATGTGGCAACACAGAATGAAAGTGTCAGTGTTGCTTCAAGAGAAGCTGAGGAGCCTGAGAACCCTAACCAGGTTATGAAGGAAACCAGCTCCAACTGAAGTAGCCTGACAATCAACTCACTAGAGTGACATTGTTGTATTTCCAAAATTCATAATTTGTATGAATAATAGACTTACAACAGATATTTACCCTAGAGAAAAACAAATCCCAGCACATAACATCAAGTCGTTTGGTCTTGAATGTTGGCAAATTAACCTTCACAGAAGAAGGGCAGCGAGCTATAACTTATGTGAAATAACGAAAAACATATCGTCAGGTATAATCTTAATTCAGGAACCCTGGACCTATGGAGGCTCAATCAGAAGTAAACTCAGGGGATGGAAACTCTTTCAAGGTAACACCAAAGATAAACGCCCCCGAGCAATTATATTACTCCGGATATTACATGCTCTCTCATGCCACAATTTTCTAACGAAGACGTGGTAGCAGTGAGAGCCCGAAGTGTAAAAAGAGAAGGAGATAGCTTTATCTTTGCATCGACTTACATGGCTCAGGAAGAACCAGCTCCACCAGAAACTCTGAAAGAGCTGGTAGCTTTCAGTGATAAAAAAAATTCCTTTAGTGATAGGAACTGACGCAAACGCACATCACACAGTATGGGGTTCCACCAACGTCGATCCAAGAGGTTTGGAACTACTCATGTACTGCGCAAGTGCCCTTGGATGCCGGTATGACCACTACCTTGGATGCCGGTATGACCCGGTGTCCAGGCAATAGTGACATCTTTGTCCTTACCCAATATACTTAGGTTTTTGATGCACGATAATAGACAGGTCCATGCCAGGTCAAAACTAGCCGATTTTTGGGTCAAACTTTTCTCACTTGATTTGAGTACTATTGGTCACACACTTCAAAAAACGCGTGGGGGCCGCCTCGATTTGGGCCTCAAATTCAAAATGGCGGCCAAATTCAAAATGGCGGCTAAATTGCAATAAAATCGTCTAAAAACCGCACATACTTGTTTGTTTTTGACTTGTTCTTGGGATTGTTAGAGTTTAAAAGTCGTTTTGTGGAATGACTAACCAATTGGGCGTCTAAAATCCAATATGGCGGCCATTTATTGCCCCATTTTTGCCCCAAAATGGGGGATTTTTATATCTCGCGTTCTAGTGGGGTTACGACAACAATTTTTGTGTCCAATTATAGGTTTTCGAGGTCAAGGAATTCATTTTTTTAGGTCTCGATAGCGCTAAGTTAAAAGTCACAGCTGAACCAACCAAGAATATATTCAAGTCGATTAGCTTTTACGATTTTATTCGAAAATATCTAAATCACTCTGGTTGTCACTAGAATATTCTTCCCATAGTATATCATCTCCATTGAGTGAAATTGCGTAGTCTTCTTCTTTCGTAGATGAGACAGAGAGATCTGTGTCTGCATCGTCGTCAGTTTGAACTAAAATTGAGAAAGAAGAATGATAATGGTGTGGCATATCAGCGACAAACAACCTACAAAAAAAAATGAATTTCATTGGTTGTATTACTTGGTCGCTGATCTTGGTTGGTGGAGAAGTTTACCACTGGTTCTGCTTTCTTTTTCTTTGGAGGGGGGGAGCCGGTTTCTGTATCTTCTAGACCTGCGTTAGAACATAAATTTCATAACAAAATTCGAAAGTATTTGTTACATCGCTTGCAACATTTCTCTTTCCTAATGAATAAATGGAATATGAACCAATCAACAAGTCAACAAATACGATGAATTTATTTACCTTCTTGAAGTTGCCTCGGCTCTTCTTTTCTTCTAGAAAGGCTAGGAGGAAGTTGTGAGCAGGTAAACCACACCGGTTGAATGCCCTCCTTTGTAACTTTCCATCCTCGGTCACCGTCGGTAGGGTCAGGATACACAATGTTTTGTTGCAAGCATTGATACCATATTAAGGCCTGTAGGTCACTCCGCTTCACATGCTCTTCGGCACTGTTCTCATCTGGAAGATAGTCAAACTGGATTTGATTTTTTGTTTGTTGAATGATTTTATCCTAGTTTGAACAAATTCTTCTCCTTCAGTGCCTGTGTACATACATGTCTGCAGGAAGCGTTTAGCGCCAGAGATATCATTACTAGATTCGGTTGATCTTCCAAGGTTAGAAAGGAGGTGGATCTTGTTGCTTTTGATCATCTTTTTGAAGGGTCTCATCTTACCAATTCCAAACGGGTAGGAGGTTGTATCACAACCTGTCAGAGTATGATATCCAGGCAAAACACGACACACTTCCTCTCCAAAAGTATTGGCCAGTTTCTCAATGCTGACGTATCTGTTATTTATTTTTGATAGCCATTCATGAGCTGGTTTACAAATAACGTAAGCGTAACTTAATAGAATCAACACATCTGTATCAGTAGCCCGGACAATTACAGGTACTGCTGACTGAGATGCATGAAGCACCAGCCTTGTGTCAGCTTCATAGTGGTTACACGATTCCAGTTCTTGTATGCTGGTTCGCGTTATAAGCCACGTTTTTTCCTCTTCTGTCACTATCATAGGAAGTCTTAAATTGCCACGCGCCTCATCAGTCTTATAATACCGCACCAAAAATTGAATCAATTCCGATTTGTTTTCTCCGTTCCTGAGAAATGAATCCCAGTCGCTGCTTTTTGGCATGCATTGTTTTGCACTTGTAATATAAACTTTTCTATCTGGATTTCCCCGACGCCTCTGTGTTAGTTGTTTGGTGGTTGACGTGGTATAGGAGTCAAATATTATGCCCAGACTCTGAGGAGAAAACTGTTGAGGTGGAGTGCAAATTTTCAACAGCTCAGCTGCATATTCTCCCCCAGCTTTCTTTCGGCGCAAGCGATTGAACAACAGCCATGCCATCAATAAGCCAAAGACCTCCAGGTGGTGGTTTATCGATTAGAGATGCGGATTCGTCTACCAGAAAATTCCGGAGCGGTGCTTTAGCACTGTGACGTAATTCTCCTTTTGGTGTGGCTAGAGCAAGTGGGATTGTTGTAAGTGGGTAAGAATGTGCTTCCTTTGGTGAAGTTGATTTACCAACTAGTATGCCAAAAACTTGACGATCCTCTTTAAGAATGTTCACCACTTTTGGATCTTTCTTAATTTTTTCAAGTCCAGTTTTGATTCTTGATTTCGAAATTTTTTCAAAAAAATTTATTCGGTCTGGTCCTTTTAATTTAAGTCTGCTTTGAACAAATTCGCTGTATTGTTTTTCACCAGCTTCATTTGATGCTAGCAATCTCTCTACTACACTACGATCGATTTCTGTTCCAGATTTCATATGACGAGCTGAACCATTTAGAAAAGGGTTGGCGTACTTTCCCAGATGACTTACAAGTGCCTCGATCGTTTCTTCATGTCGACGTCGTGCTCCGATAGTTAACTCTTTGTGAGTTGAAGAGATCAATATGTCAAGCCGCTCTTTTAACGTAGCTCTTAGCTTTGCAATCAGGTGGCTTGTTTTTATAAAGGCATCAGTGGCTTGCTCGCTAGTACTGTATCCACCTTGCGTTGGCCCACCTTTGACTTTCACTTCACGATTCACCGTTGTTTCGGTGATTAAATCTCCGTGAATCGTGGAAAATGGTTTGCCAGACAACGATCCTCCGAACCCATTTACTTTTAGATCGTTCCAAACATCTCTTCGATTAAACTTTATATCTGCTAAGTTGACGTGTTGAAAGGATAGATATCTGGCATAATTTACATGCCCAAACGCAAAACATTTTGGAAGGTGTGCACGTTCCGCTGCAAGATGCAACTCAATATTCTTTTCCCTCGCGGCCTGAATCAAACACAGCATCGCTGATACATCTTGGAGATATTCGTTCATCATTTTAGCGTGCGTTCCATCAGAATGCTGTAGTAGCTTGGCACAAATGTTTCGGAATTCGACCATTCTGGTGAGACCTTTAAGATTTGTAGGGCATGTACTTTTTCTGAGCTCAGCCAGTGCCTGTGTTACAGATGGTGTAAGGTTTTCACAGATATTTTCGGCTTGAATTCTGTACCTAAGAAGGGCCTCAAAGGACTGTTTGTGCAGCCGAACACTTCGCGCGTAATCACGACCTTCAATTGCTTGCGACACCGAGCCTTGAGCTATTGCTTCTGCATCAACCCACCAGTTGCTTTACCCAAGACATCCATACTTTTTGTACAATATCTTAAGATTAACCAAAATTGTGTGGAACCCCCCCCATGATTGGGATGATTTTCTTATACTTCTCTTGATGAAGCCATGATATGACTAGCATCTTGCTATTGATGGCTTCGTCTGCATGCGCAAAAATGTAATCAAGTTCTAGGTCATCAGCCATCAGCAATATCATATCCATGTACCACTTTATCACGTTGTCATCAGGAGGCAGTGGAACCACAGGAAGGTATTCCAACTTGCACCTCGTAGAGGAGCAGCTTGTCACACTTTTCATAAAGGAAGTCCAGGAACCAACAGGATCAAGAACGTTCTTTGATACCTCAGGAAAATATTCGTTTAAGCAATTATCACCAACGGCGCTGAGCAACACCCATGCAATATTGCATGCCAATGCATCCTTCAGCAACAACGAGTCTTTGTACTCATCACTGAATCCTGGAAATGGTGAAGGAAATAAATTTCGTTTGTTTTTACTGATCTTAAAAGTTCCATAGTCAGGTTCTTCCTCGTTGTTGACGCTCGAGGAGCCAATGTTTACTGTAATAACTTCTTGATCAGCAGGATGGCGAGTCTGAAAGATTGTTCCTGTAGTGTGGTGAGTAGTGTGATCCCAAAAGTCAACGTCTGTTGTTTGCCTTCTGAATTGTCGAAAGTTACATGCACGCTACGACCACGTATAAATCCTGGAGGAAGCATCTTTTTGTGATCCATGGTAACGGATTTCGCCCAGTTATTGTTCAAATACCGTACATCTGTGTAAGGGATTCCTACTCCACAACGATTCAAAAGCGTTGTCGCCTCTTTACTACCCGTAATTCTGTGTACGGTCAGGCTTAAAGCAATTCCCAATGGTGTGCGCCTTTTCGTAATTAACTTCTCCCAACTCTGGCTGATAGCTGATATCTTTTCTGCTTCAGCTTTGTTCGCAGCTGAAGCGTACCCAAATGAGTTAATGTCTCTTCTAGGATTTATTGACCAGCCAGTCGCGTCGTATATACATTGAAGAGGTCTGTGCGTTTCTAATAAACTAAACAACTCCTCGGCGGATAGCGGCCACTTTATCGAATGTCTCTTGGAGATCTTTTGTCGTATCATTCTTGAGAAGGCTTTTGTCAATTCAATTTCGCGAAGACCACCACCTCTGATCGTAGCTTCAGAGTATGAGACTGGGTATACTTCACTAGAATGAACTACCAGCTTGTTTCTGACTCTATAAAAACCGATCGAATCTCCAAATTTTGTAATCAGCTTTTTTTTCAAAGTGCTTGTTGTTGAAATTGGAGATTCTGGCAGGTCAATATCCTCGCATAAATCTTTTATGTCTTCCACTAAATCTGTCAAAAAGCAGGCCTGATGATCCTTGATGATACCTCGGTGAAACAACATGAAAAATCTTTCCATGACGTGAGCGCCCATTGCTTCCTCTTCTAGTTGCTTGGAGTCAATGCACTTATTATAGGAGGCCGACATGTAGTTATATACAAACTTGTTATAGCAGCATTTGTGATAATAGACGTCAACTGCAAAAGCATCGTATGATGGCCCACTTAAGAGTATCTCTAACCTTTTGGAAGCAGCATGATACTCGTTTTCTTCATCTTTCAGTCTGATGTTCATTGAATTTTCAAGTTTGTTAAAAGCATTGACTTCTGAGCATCTGGCAAGGCCTCCATTGGTAAAAGGTTTTTGGCCATCAGAAGATTCGATGATGCAAACAAAGCAAATCATCTTTTTCTTGTTAGACTCACGTCGATTTCTTTGCGTAAACCCGTCCGATGTGCTTGGCTCCGACTTCAGATCACAATTCCCAATCTCTTCTGTGGTAAAGTTTTGATTCATCGCTTCTTTTCTCGCCAGTCTTGTTCGAAAAGTGATCCTGCATCTTTTATGAACGATATAATTCTCATGAAATGTTGTAGATATGCGGCCTAAAGCCTTTTGAAATTCGGAATACGGTGGTTCGGAGCAACAAATTGTATTGATACTTGCCCATTTTGTAGCTTGCTCACGAAGTGACGCTAATCCTTCTGATGTTATTTTGGCAATACGATCATTAGCGATAATTAAATTGCAAAGGATACATCTCTTATCGTCTGAAGAATTCGCACTCAAATGATGTAAGGGACATTGCTGCTTATTCCTTACTCATCTATTTTTGATATTGCACTGTCAATGTTCTTCAGTCTGAACTGCTTTGGATGCTGTTTACGCGCTCGACTTTGATTCCATTGAATATGACGCAACAATGCGAATTCTTAATTGTCTCTTTTCTCGACTTCGCTATCAGTTGCTTCTACGCTATAATTGTTTTAACTTAGCGCTATCGAGACCTAAAAAAATGAATTTCTTGACCTCGAAAACCTATAGTTGGACACAAAAATTGTTGTCGTAACCCCACTAGAACGCGAGATATAAAAATCCCCCATTTTGGGGCAAAAATGGGGCAATAAATGGCCGCCATATTGGATTTTAGACGCCCAATTGGTTAGTCATTCCACAAAACGACTTTTAAACTCTAACAATCCCAAGAACAAGTCAAAAACAAACAAGTATGTGCGGTTTTTAGACGATTTTATTGCAATTTAGCCGCCATTTTGAATTTGGCCGCCATTTTGAATTTGAGGCCCAAATCGAGGCGGCCCCCACGCGTTTTTTGAAGTGTGTGACCAATAGTACTCAAATCAAGTGAGAAAAGTTTGACCCAAAAATCGGCTAGTTTTGACCTGGCATGGACCTGTCTATAATACTGTGTGAGATTTCACAATATTATTTTGGATTGCCAGAATTGCTGCTTGGCTATCTACTAAAATTATTATTTTTTCATTTAGAATTTTTTCCATGATCAGTTTCTTCGCTACTTCAGCTATAGCAAAGACTTCTGCTTGGAAGACCAAGCTATATTTTTCAAGATGGAAAAATTTTTCGTGTGTTTGAGAGCCTGATGCGTATTCTATGTAAAAACTCGTACCGGCTCTTCCACTTATCTTGGATCCGTCAGTGTAGCATCTAATTATGCTTGGCTCTAACACATTCTCATACTGCACTGCGTCCTTACGTTCCATAACAAGGCATTTGTAGTGTTTTCCAAACACTTTTGTTTTAGTTATTAAGTTAGCTGGCATACTCAGCAACGGCAAGTTTTTCTTTGCCTCATTGCATACGTCTACATGACTTTTGGTCTTTCTTATTGAACCAACTGTCTTGGCAGGCCAAAATTTCACCCGGGATATCCCGTATGAACCCTTGACTGCCTCTGACATAATGAATTCATTAATTGACATGATATTCAGCAGCATCTCCAAAGCTCCTGTGGGGGTGCTGGGAAATGCTGAAGCATCAATACAATTTGTTGCTCCGAACCACCGTATTCCGAATTTCAAAAGGCTTTAGGCCGCACATCTACGACATTTCATGAGAATTATATCGTTCATAAAAGATGCAGGATCACTTTTCGAACAAGACTGGCGAGAAAAGAAGCGATGAATCAAAACCTTACCACAGAAGACATTGGGAATTGTGATCTGAAGTCGGAGCCAAGCACATCGGACGGGTTTACGCAAAGAAATCGACGTGAGTCGACTGCTGTCAAGCTGGCGTGCGGACGTGCTTAGTTTTGTGAGCGAGACGTGCTAGTTCCAGAAATGTCTGCTTCGAAAATTGATCAAGTCTTGCAGAAACTAGATACTTTGCTGGCCAGAGTTAATACAAAGGATACCAGTATCAATAAATTCAACGAACGATTGAGCGAAGTAAAAAATAAAATTGAAAATTTTGATTATGACTTAACAAAGTTGAAGGAAGAAAAAACCGCAACTGCAAGACAACTGAATGACCTGACGATTAACGTTCACAACCTTATTGAAAATTTGGAGAAGCGATTGAAGGACTGCCAAAAACAAATTCTAGAAAGCCGAATTGAAAACAGGAAAGAATCGCTAAGAAATGAAATGTATAGCAAAAGACTTAATATATTGATTCATGGCCTTGAGGAAAATACGAGTAGTGCATGGGAAACCAAAGAAACAACTGAAAAAATGGTGTACAACTTTTTGAATGAAGCTTTAGAAACTGACAACCCCAAAACAATAAAATTTGCAGATGTTCACCGCCTGCCTCAACACCCAGTCTACAGAGCTGGTAAGAAAATCAATCGGCCAGTAATCATCAAATTAACCAACTCTTTCGATAAACATTTAATTTTTAAATCTCTAGCAAATCTGAAATTGTATAATGATAATCGGAATCTGAAGCCAAAATCCCAACATTACACTTATATTACCGAACATCTGCCTCGGGAACTTCAATTACAAAAGAAACGGCTCCTTCCTTTGTACAAGAAAGCGAGGCAAGAAGGAAAAAAGGCAACTTGGAAAATTATGGGCGATGAGTATCAACTTTACATTGATGGCGTAAAGCATTAGACAATAACTTTAATTTCTGACTTACCTAGATTATTTATTATTGTATTTTCATTATCTTCCTAATCGTTAAAGCATTAGACAATAACTTTAATTTCTGACTTACATAGATTATTTATTATTGTATTTTCATTATCTTCCTAATCGTATCGTTTTACTATTTTCACTGAGGTATAGTGCAAGACTTATCTGCTCTTAATTTTGGAACTGGCCTGTCTCATTATTATTTGTTTGCTTAATTGAATTGCTTGTCCTGACTGAGTTTCAAACTAAACTATTGGTACCATACTTTTTAGAAGTGACAATTCTAGCATGTGTGATGGAATCTCAAGCAGGAAAATAATGGATGATAGGGAGCTTTTGACTATAGATAACAGAATAGATGACCATATGTCTGACAATCAGAACCCTCTAAACTACTGTCTGCATAATTCTTTTACTAGTAAATTTAAAACTTGCCAATTGTATGAGCCTAACACTCAACTTCCAATCACTGTTGAAAACAAGAACCTATTTTTGTTACATGTCAATATAAGATCAGTGAACAAAAATTTAGATAAACTGAACCATGATCTCTAGCAATTGCTTCACTACCTGCCTGATGTTATTTGTCTCTCTGAGACTATAATTAAAAACCTACCAACCACTAATATTACCCTTAACGGTTACCACCCTATCATGCACGCAAATTCGTCATCTAATTCTGGTGGTGTCGGAGTTTTCGTCGCAGACAATTATGCAGTAAACATTATCGGGAAAAATAATCTGAATTCCAACTGCGAAGACATTTGGATGCAAATTATAGATAATATAACAAAGAATACTTTTATACTGGGTGTGGTGTATCGCCATCCAGGGGGCGATGTTAACAGCTTTATAACCTCACTCAATGAAAAATTATTACTGCTTAACTCTACGAGTAGATCTAGGTTTTATATTGTTGGAGATTTTAACATTAATGCTAACCCTAACAATATATCAGGTAGTTCTAACAATTATCTTAATATGCTTTCTAGCAATAGAGCTTGTATGCTTATCGATATACCCACACGTGTAAGTGGTGAGTCGAAAACTACTATTGATTACGTAATAACTAATGATATTCACAACGTAATTTATCCTTGCGTATTCTTAAGTGATATTAGTGATCATTTGCCTTGTGGCTAGCGCTCCCAAAAGCAGTACCGGTATGCCTAAAAGTAACAATATGAAAGAAAATTATATGTACAGAGATACTAGTTATTTCGATCCTGATCAATTTAAGATGACTCTGAGTAATCAATTCGAGTGTTTTTTTCGCTCGCAAAACTTAATACTGCTAATGATGTAGACACGTGTTTCTCCAAATTTATTGATGTCGTAAAAGTAAATATTGACAAGCACGCGCCCCTTAAAAAGGCAACCCGCAAACAACGCAAATTAATGAACAAACCTTGGATAACTAAAGGAATTTTAATATATATTAAGAAGAAACAAAAACTCTATGCGAAATGTTATAAAAGTGGATCTGAATTTGAAAAATGGTTGTACAAAACTTATGCGAATAAATTGACTAAAGTCAAACGTTTGTCAAAAAAACTTTTCTTGCAACAAGAAATTGTCAACTCGAGACATGACATGCGCAAATTTTTGGGAATTATGAAAACCTTACTGCCAAACAACCAAGAATTGAACTCACTTGACTTTGTGAACGTTGATGGTACAAAGGTCACCGATAAGAATGAAATAGCTGACTGTTTCAACAATCACTTTTGCAGCATAGGCCAGTCGTTGGCTGATAAAATTGTTTCTTCTAGCACTACTTCCTTTTGTAATTACTTAAAAAACCGTGTCAATTCTTTAATGTTCTTACGTCCTACTTCTCCCACTGAAATTTATAATGTGATTTTTCAACTAAATTCAAACACGAGTTGTGGATTTGATGGCATTAATGCCAAGTTTGTTATTACTGCTTCCGAAGTTTTGTCACCTATATTATCTATATTAATTAATGCATGTTTCGACGTTGGTGTGTTTCCGAGTATCCTCAAAATTGCAAAAGTGATGCCAGTCTTTAAAGCAGGTGATAAGGGTAAAGTTTCTAATTATAGGCCTATATCTCTACTCTCTGTGTTTTCTAAAATTTTAGAAAAACTAGTTTATACTAGAATTCTCATTCTGTTCTAGTTCCAACTCAGTATGGGTTTAGACCAAAATTTTCTACCATTCATGCAGTCTTGGATATTATTACATCTTGTTATGACAATATGGCCATTAATATGTATACTGGACTTGCTTTGCTTGATCTAGCTAAAGCATTCGATACTGTTAACCACAATATACTGCTTAAAAAACTAGATCATTATGGAATAAGAGGAATTGTAAATGATTTCTTTAGATCTTACTTAACTAACCGAAGGCAAATTGTTTCGATAAACAACTCAAACTTTTCTTTGAAATTTATTAATATAGGAGTCCCGCAAGGTTCGAACCTTGGACCCTTACTCTTTCTTCTTTTCATCAACGACTTGCCTAATTGTCTAGAAAGCGTACCACGTTTATTTGCTGATGACACGTGTCTACAAGTTTGTGCACCATCCGTAGAACAACTAGAACTAAAACTTAACTCGGAATTAAATAAAATCTGTAAATGGATGTCTGCTAATAAACTAACGCTAAACGCCTCGAAATCTCAAGCTCTTATAATTTCTCCGAAACTTAGATGTTCGCCAGTATATCTAAACTTACAATGCCCTGCTGGTACAATTAAGTCAGTAAACAATGCAAAATACTTGGGTATAACTTTGGATAATCGCTTAAACTTTCATGAACACATCAAAATTACTGAAACCAAAGTTGCTCGCTCTGTTGGAATTTTGAGTAAACTAAAATATTATCTTCCTGAATCTGCTATGTTGCAACTTTATTATTCTCTTGTGCATTCGCAACTTATATATGCAGTAGCCGTTTGGGGTAACACCTTCCCTTCCTATCTTGCAAATTGCCTCGTCTACAAAACAAAGCTCTTCGCTTAGTTACTTCAAGTGATTGGAGTGCTGCTCCCCTCTACCAAAAACTGAATATTTTATCTCTCTCAAAATTGAGCAAATTTGAAATCGCTAAATTTATATTCAATTATTTAATTATAGCAGTAAATGTTTACCCACAACTTTTGATCAATATTTTATTCTTGCCAAAACATCCCATTCTCAATCTACCAGATACTCAGCATCAGACCACTTGAAAATCCCCTTATATAAAACCAATCGATTGCAACGATCCATTAAATTTGGTGGTCCTAAAATTTGGAATTCAATTCCCTTAAAAGTTCGAAAAACCTCGTATACAAAATTTAAAAAAGAATACAAAACTTATTTACTAAACACAACTGAATTGTCATGTAGTTCCATAATTATTATGTTAATTTGTTTAATTCCATTCCTACTCCATCCCTTCCATCTCATTTGCTGCCTTCAGTGTGTGTTGCTACTTAGTTTTTTATTTTCTTTATAAGCCTGTTTATTTAAATTGCCATTAATTATCTGATATTATGACAATTGTTGATTTAATTAAATTTAAATTCAGGAAAGCTGCTTGACTCGAAGACCCTACGGTCCCTTCGCAGCCTTCCTGTTGCTGTTTTCTGCTTATTTTTTGTTTTTCTGTGGATGTAAAATTGTTATTTGCAGCAACGAAATGAACAAGCTTGATTGATTTATTGATTGAGTCTAACAAGAAAAAGATGATTTGCTTTGTTTGCATCATCGAATCTTCTGATGGCCAAAAACCTTTTACCAATGGAGGCCTTGCCAGATGCTCAGAAGTCAATGCTTTTAACAAACTTGAAAATTCAATGAACATCAGACTGAAAGATGAAGAAAACGAGTATCATGCTGCTTCCAAAAGGTTAGAGATACTCTTAAGTGGGCCATCATACGATGCTTTTGCAGTTAACGTCTATTATCACAAATGCTGCTATAACAAGTTTGTATATAACTACATGTCGGCCTCCTATAATAAGTGCATTGACTCCAAGTAACTAGAAGAGGAAGCAATGGGCGCTCACGTCATGGAAAGATTTTTCATGTTGTTTCACCGAGGTATCATCAAGGATCATCAGGCCTGCTTTTTGACAGATTTAGTGGAAGACATAAAAGATTTATGCGAGGATATTGACCTGCCAGAATCTCCAATTTCAACAACAAGCACTTTGAAAAAAAAGCTGATTACAAAATTTGGAGATTCGATCGGTTTTTATAGAGTCAGAAACAAGCTGGTAGTTCATTCTAGTGAAGTATACCCAGTCTCATACTCTGAAGCTACGATCAGAGGTGGTGGTCTTCGCGAAATTGAATTGACAAAAGCCTTCTCAAGAATGATACGACAAAAGATCTCCAAGAGACATTCGATAAAGTGGCCGCTATCCGCCGAGGAGTTGTTTAGTTTATTAGAAACGCACAGACCTCTTCAATGTATATACGACGCGACTGGCTGGTCAATAAATCCTAGAAGAGACATTAACTCATTTGGGTACGCTTCAGCTGCGAACAAAGCTGAAGCAGAAAAGATATCAGCTATCAGCCAGAGTTGGGAGAAGTTAATTACGAAAAGGCGCACACCATTGGGAATTGCTTTAAGCCTGACCGTACACAGAATTACGGGTAGTAAAGAGGCGACAACGCTTTTGAATCGTTGTGGAGTAGGAATCCCTTACACAGATGTACGGTATTTGAACAATAACTGGGCGAAATCCGTTACCATGGATCACAAAAAGATGCTTCCTCCAGGATTTATACGTGGTCGTAGCGTGCATGTAACTTTCGACAATTCAGAAGGCAAACAACAGACGTTGACTTTTGGGATCACACTACTCACCACACTACAGGAACAATCTTTCAGACTCGCCATCCTGCTGATCAAGAAGTTATTACAGTAAACATTGGCTCCTCGAGCGTCAACAACGAGGAAGAACCTGACTATGGAACTTTTAAGATCAGTAAAAACAAACGAAATTTATTTCCTTCACCATTTCCAGGATTCAGTGATGAGTACAAAGACTCGTTGTTGCTGAAGGATGCATTGGCATGCAATATTGCATGGGTGTTGCTCAGCGCCGTTGGTGATAATTGCTTAAACGAATATTTTCCTGAGGTATCAAAGAACGTTCTTGATCCTGTTGGTTCCTGGACTTCCTTTATGAAAAGTGTGACAAGCTGCTCCTCTACGAGGTGCAAGTTGGAATACCTTCCTGTGGTTCCACTGCCTCCTGATGACAACGTGATAAAGTGGTACATGGATATGATATTGCTGATGGCTGATGACCTAGAACTTGATTACATTTTTGCGCATGCAGACGAAGCCATCAATAGCAAGATGCTAGTCATATCATGGCTTCATCAAGAGAAGTATAAGAAAATCATCCCAATCATGGGGGGGGTTCCACACAATTTTGGTTAATCTTAAGATATTGTACAAAAAGTATGGATGTCTTGGGTAAAGCAACTGGTGGGTTGATGCAGAAGCAATAGCTCAAGGCTCGGTGTCGCAAGCAATTGAAGGTCGTGATTACGCGCGAAGTGTTCGGCTGCACAAACAGTCCTTTGAGGCCCTTCTTAGGTACAGAATTCAAGCCGAAAATATCTGTGAAAACCTTACACCATCTGTAACACAGGCACTGGCTGAGCTCAGAAAAAGTACATGCCCTACAAATCTTAAAGGTCTCACCAGAATGGTCGAATTCCGAAACATTTGTGCCAAGCTACTACAGCATTCTGATGGAACGCACGCTAAAATGATGAACGAATATCTCCAAGATGTATCAGCGATGCTGTGTTTGATTCAGGCCGCGAGGGAAAAGAATATTGAGTTGCATCTTGCAGCGGAACGTGCACACCTTCCAAAATGTTTTGCGTTTGGGCATGTAAATTATGCCAGATATCTATCCTTTCAACACGTTAACTTAGCAGATATAAAGTTTAATCGAAGAGATGTTTGGAACGATCTAAAAGTAAATGGGTTCGGAGGATCGTTGTCTGGCAAACCATTTTCCACGATTCACGGAGATTTAATCACCGAAACAACGGTGAATCGTGAAGTGAAAGTCAAAGGTGGGCCAACGCAAGGTGGATACAGTACTAGCGAGCAAGCCACTGATGCCTTTATAAAAACAAGCCACCTGATTGCAAAGCTAAGAGCTACGTTAAAAGAGCGGCTTGACATATTGATCTCTTCAACTCACAAAGAGTTAACTATCGGAGCACGACGTCGACATGAAGAAACGATCGAGGCACTTGTAAGTCATCTGGGAAAGTACGCCAACCCTTTTCTAAATGGTTCAGCTCGTCATATGAAATCTGGAACAGAAATCGATCGTAGTGTAGTAGAGAGATTGCTAGCATCAAATGAAGCTGGTGAAAAACAATACAGCGAATTTGTTCAAAGCAGACTTAAATTAAAAGGACCAGACCGAATAAATTTTTTTGAAAAAATTTCGAAATCAAGAATCAAAACTGGACTTGAAAAAATTAAGAAAGATCCAAAAGTGGTGAACATTCTTAAAGAGGATCGTCAAGTTTTTGGCATACTAGTTGGTAAATCAACTTCACCAAAGGAAGCACATTCTTACCCACTTACAACAATCCCACTTGCTCTAGCCACACCAAAAGGAGAATTACGTCACAGTGCTAAAGCACCGCTCCGGAATTTTCTGGTAGACGAATCCGCATCTCTAATCGATAAACCACCACCTGGAGGTCTTTGGCTTATTGATGGCATGGCTGTTGTTCAATCGCTTGCGCCGAAAGAAAGCTGGGGGAGAATATGCAGCTGAGCTGTTGAAAATTTGCACTCCACCTCAACAGTTTTCTCCTCAGAGTCTGGGCATAATATTTGACTCCTATACCACGTCAACCACCAAACAACTAACACAGAGGCGTCGGGGAAATCCAGATAGAAAAGTTTATATTACAAGTGCAAAACAATGCATGCCAAAAAGCAGCGACTGGGATTCATTTCTCAGGAACGGAGAAAACAAATCGGAATTGATTCAATTTTTGGTGCGGTATTATAAGACTGATGAGGCGCGTGGCAATTTAAGACTTCCTATGATAGTGACAGAAGAGGAAAAAACGTGGCTTATAACGCGAACCAGCATACAAGAACTGGAATCGTGTAACCACTATGAAGCTGACACAAGGCTGGTGCTTCATGCATCTCAGTCAGCAGTACCTGTAATTGTCCGGGCTACTGATACAGATGTGTTGATTCTATTAAGTTACGCTTACGTTATTTGTAAACCAGCTCATGAATGGCTATCAAAAATAAATAACAGATACGTCAGCATTGAGAAACTGGCCAATACTTTTGGAGAGGAAGTGTGTCGTGTTTTGCCTGGATATCATACTCTGACAGGTTGTGATACAACCTCCTACCCGTTTGGAATTGGTAAGATGAGACCCTTCAAAAAGATGATCAAAAGCAACAAGATCCACCTCCTTTCTAACCTTGGAAGATCAACCGAATCTAGTAATGATATATCTGGCGCTAAACGCTTCCTGCAGACATGTATGTACACAGGCACTGAAGGAGAAGAATTTGTTCAAACTAGGATAAAATCATTCAACAAACAAAAAATCAAATCCAGTTTGACTATCTTCCAGATGAGAACAGTGCCGAAGAGCATGTGAAGCGGAGTGACCTACAGGCCTTAATATGGTATCAATGCTTGCAACAAAACATTGTGTATCCTGACCCTACCGACGGTGACCGAGGATGGAAAGTTACAAAGGAGGGCATTCAACCGGTGTGGTTTACCTGCTCACAACTTCCTCCTAGCCTTTCTAGAAGAAAAGAAGAGCCGAGGCAACTTCAAGAAGGTAAATAAATTCATCGTATTTGTTGACTTGTTGATTGGTTCATATTCCATTTATTCATTAGGAAAGAGAAATGTTGCAAGCGATGTAACAAATACTTTCGAATTTTGTTATGAAATTTATGTTCTAACGCAGGTCTAGAAGATACAGAAACCGGCTCCCCCCCTCCAAAGAAAAAGAAAGCAGAACCAGTGGTAAACTTCTCCACCAACCAAGATCAGCGACCAAGTAATACAACCAATGAAATTCATTTTTTTTTGTAGGTTGTTTGTCGCTGATATGCCACACCATTATCATTCTTCTTTCTCAATTTTAGTTCAAACTGACGACGATGCAGACACAGATCTCTCTGTCTCATCTACGAAAGAAGAAGACTACGCAATTTCACTCAATGGAGATGATATACTATGGGAAGAATATTCTAGTGACAACCAGAGTGATTTAGATATTTTCGAATAAAATCGTAAAAGCTAATCGACTTGAATATATTCTTGGTTGGTTCAGCTGTGACTTTTAACTTAGCGCTATCGAGACCTAAAAAAATGAATTCCTTGACCTCGAAAACCTATAATTGGACACAAAAATTGTTGTCGTAACCCCACTAGAACGCGAGATATAAAAATCCCCCATTTTGGGGCAAAAATGGGGCAATAAATGGCCGCCATATTGGATTTTAGACGCCCAATTGGTTAGTCATTCCACAAAACGACTTTTAAACTCTAACAATCCCAAGAACAAGCGAGAACAAGTCAAAAACAAACAAGTATGTGCGGTTTTTAGACGATTTTATTGCAATTTAGCCGCCATTTTGAATTTGGCCGCCATTTTGAATTTGAGGCCCAAATCGAGGCGGCCCCACGCGTTTTTTGAAGTGTGTGACCAATAGTACTCAAATCAAGTGAGAAAAGTTTGACCCAAAAATCGGCTAGTTTTGACCTGGCATGGACCTGTCTATTATCGTGCATCAAAAACCTAAGTATATTGGGTAAGGACAACGATGTCACTATTGCCTGGACACCGGGTCATACCGGCATCCAAGGTAATGGTCATACCGGCATCCAAGGTAATACCGGCATCCAAGGTAATGACAAGGTAATAAGCAGGATCAGCATCAAACTGCTTGGGGCCTGAACCTTTTATTTCAATCCCATATGCTAGTTGTCGTGCAGCTATAAAGGATTGGAGCGTCAAAAGATAGCGAACATCTTGGATAGAACGAAAGGACTGCTTGAGAACGAAAGAAAATGTAGAGTGGGCTTCGCCCCAGTTAACTCAACGATTTTTGAGGCTCAAAAGAACTAGATTAAATGAAACGTTGCAAGTCCTTACAGGTCACTGCAACTTACAGAAACACAGGAGCACCATGGGACATGACGTATCATCGACATATTCTAAATGTAACCTGGAAGAAGAAACTCCAAATCACCATGTTGGAGAATGCACTTATTACCAAGCACTACGAATGAAGGTTTTTGGTAAAGAAAAAACCACTGAGTAGAAAATTATGACTTCATCATGCAACCTTACGAAACAATCCCACGAACAAAACTTCGTAAAACAACGCATCGCTCTAGAACCTTCTACAGTAGACAATGCATGTAAAACGAAAACATATTAAACAGTTATATTGTTACAATCATTTTGTCAACTTTTGATGTGTATTAGTACCGGTATCTGTAATGGCGTAACAGTAATCAAGCCTACCCTTCGCATTGCTTTGTTGTTCAAAACAAGAATACTCTATCCGGAAAAAATAAGCTTCCCACGAAATAGTAAAGGTTACTGAGAACAAAATCGCTATTGCATTGATGTCAGACCTCGTAAATAGAACTCGCTGCTAAAATGTATCGAGATACAAGTATCGGCGATACTGTATCGCGTATCGGTATCGCTAAAGTGGTGTTTTAAAGTATCGCGTATCGGTATCGCTTTAGCCCAATTTGAATGTATCGCGTATCGGTATCGCTTAACGCAAATTTAGAGTATCGTGCCCATCACTGGCTATGGGGGCTATAACCCCCGATCGGTGATAAAAAGTTTGTCAATGGCGTCCTCAAAAAAAAAGACCCCTTCGGTTTCAAATTTAATCAAATTAAGTATGAAAAGTTTAAATGGCCATTGAATCACTTATGTATGTTATGATGATTTTTTGAGATTTTAACAATTGATACCAGTGGGCCTAAGTGGTAGCCCTGCAAAAGTTTTAATACAGAGTTTCGGCGAAGCATTTGAAGGAGGGTTATTCTTTACACTAGTTCTGCTTCACATACTGTATCTTTTTCCACGATTTTTTTGGCCATTACTCAGTGGCGTAGCCGGGGGAAGGGGGCCCCCTTTTTTTCCTTGTGAAGATATTTTTTAGAAAAGAAGACCTTTTTCCTTGATGATTTGCCTAAATCCGGGTACAGCACCCCCCTAAATTTTTCGCTGGCCACGTCGCTGTCTTTACTTATCCGGCTTGAAAAGTCTAAGCCACCGAGGTGGTGCGGTGGATAAGCTATGCTATTCGCTACTTTATTGATAGCCAGCACAAAAAGTATTGTAAGTGTATTAGCACTACAGACGTTTGTGCCTTCTTCTGTTTTTATAATAGTATAGCGAATATGTCATTATTTTAGCCGTAGCGTTTAGCGAATATGTCATTATTTAGCTGTTTCTGCTAAAGTGCCTTAGATTCATTTTTGCATGCCTTGGCAACCAGGAATTCATTTCAAATACTTATGTTACAAAAATTTTTGATCTTTGACTGCGAGATCATGTTGACAATGCGTTTTCCACTGCGCCCATCAATCTGAGCAACGCCGATTGTGGCATCATAAACATCACTATTCAATATTTCTTTCCAAGTTCAATTTTCCAACTTTCGTAATCATATTCTGTGCCGCATTTTTATTAAAAGTGCAGGTAGAACGTACAGACGATAAGCACAGAGCCGTCGTAGCGGCTTAGCGGGACGGCAAACTTGATCAATTTTTAGCGTAGTCAAGTTCGAGTTCATTAGATATTTACACTGCCGTAGCCACGGGAGGGAGGGATTGGGGGTTACAACTCCCCTTCTCTATTGAGTCTCAAATGGCGTCATACTTACTTCTTTTTCTGATATTTATTTCGAAGTGCTCGATGCTTTGTCGTTGATAATCTGGTTTTGTAATTGCCATAATAACAAGAATTACGTCGCGTTGTTTCCTGTATTTTGTTCTTTGCCGTTATGCTTATTGAAACAATGACGCAATTTTATTAGCAGGGCAGTGCCGCTCCTGTACATGCAACTGCCCTTGGCCCCTCAGACCTTCCGTAGAAAAAAGGCTAAACGATTTCAAGCAAAAATGATGTACCCTCAAAAAATAACTAAATTGCTAACATTTGAATATCGTTTTACCACTTTCACCAGAAAGTATTCCTTTGACTTCCTTACAATAATCGTGCCTTAACTCTCTTCGCTATTTCTGGTTTAAAACATCTCTTAAAATTTGAGGCCATCTTTTGTTATTATACAACCAGGGGCGGATCCAGGGGGGATGTGGGGTATGCTGCGTATGCATTCCCCCACCAGCCATTTTCAACAATGTTTTGGATGAATAAAATTTTTCCATAAATTCAAACCTCCACATAATGATATGCCTCAGTCGCCTTAAACACGCATAATTGAAACTGTGCGAACAAAATGCATCATATTTGGTGAAGCACTCAAAATTAGGGGACAAAAATATGACAAACTTTTCTTAAGAATTGTTCAAAAAGCACTAAAATGTCCATTGCAGTATGCAAATTTTCAAAAATTTTCCGGGAGAGCATGCCCCCGGACCCCCTAGAGTCGTTTTTGTTACTTAGGCTAAGTTGCTTAAATTAAATCTGTCGAAAAAAAAATACGCTTGAAAAGTGATGAAAATTGGTGCCCCCTCCCTGAAAAAAATTTTGAATACGCCCCTGACATGAGAACATTTTCAAAAATCTTATTTGGGCCCTTTTGCGGGTCTAAACGTTTTTGCATTTGGTTAACATTCAAACTGTTTCAAAAATACACCTACCCCACCAAAACTTTGTGAATCCGCTTCTGTATACAACGTATGGTCTAATGTGATGTTATTCTCAAACCCTTCATTGCAAAATCCTGGTTACGCTAGTGGATCTACTAGTCAGAATTAGTGATTTTTTATATTTTTTTAAGCTCGTCAGTGTTATTTTCGATCAAGTTCAGCGAAATTTGATTTTTTTCAGTTCAAAAACTTTGAATTTTCAAATTCGAGTTTTGCGAAAAATATCTTTCAGATTTGAATTTGCAGCCTGATACGTAGGTTGGTGTGTTTGAGAGCAGCAAAAAGCAAAGCAAGGGGCCTATTATGTAAATCGTGCCTCGTAAGACAGTTGCTTACATGGGTGTGCCACCCTAGAAAAGATCGTCAAATGGCGTCCTCTAAAAAAGTTCGATACTAACGTCAAAATCAGGTCTGCAAAAAAGCATGGGGGCCTCCCGGAAAATTAGCCCCGGGGCCCCCCTAGGTCTTAATACAGCCCTGCCTCCAGGTGTAAAAATATGTGATTGCGTTAGGCTCATAGAAATACCAGTAAGCTGACAAAAGCGACTTGTATAAAAAATCAAGCTGCTAATACAGTAAAGGAGAGGACCGTACTTGGTTTTAATTGTTACTTAGATTGAACTCACTCAATATTTATTTAATGGTTTTAACCACTAATTTATTTTCAGCAAAAAACTCTAGGTTTATGTTTATGGTCTAGGCTCTGCTCTGGGCAGTGTTTGGTCTAGACTCTGGGCTAGTGATCAAATATTGTAGACTTGTCTTAGTTTCATTATTTTGAACTAAAATGATGAGTTGCCTTTTGGCAATAACACTCTTGCGATGATATTGTTGATTGTGCTTTTTCAATGCATTGCTGAATGCTGATATGCAACAGTGCAATGCATTACAAGTTTGATTGGCAACACAATCTGCATAAACTTCAATTTTGCCTGAATATTTGGTATAAATTCAAGATTTAAAATATAAAAAAGACAACAAGAAACTGATTCACTAGACGTTTTCCGAGATGGAAAAAGCATACCTTCCCAGTAACTGGAATAAAATGTAGTGACGTCTGGAATAATTTATTCTCTCTTTGATGACTACGACCAGCCCGCCGCTTGCTGTTTCAAATATGGCGGTAACTTGCGGATATTATGGCTGCCTGGAATGCCAAAGACCCGCCGTACGGCATGCCCGTTTAACACTAAATCGTAAATGCTACTCTGCTAGGCTTAGCAGCAGCCAAGGTTTGTGTCGGGTCTCAACGAAATTTCGGCACTAAAAATTTGAAAATAGTCCCCTTACTCTACTATTTTTTCACATTTTTAGTAATGTGACTTCAAACTATTCCCGGTAGGCCTATTGAACCTGCTTTGTTTTTTTTTTTTTTCGGTAAAATTTCGGTCATAAAAAAATTAAATCTTCATTATACTCGCGGTATGATGCCGAAGCGTGTAACGAGTGGCGAGGCCCATCTCCGCTGCTTAGCGCCTGGGCAACACAGCTCCGAAGAAATTTCACAACGGTAGCGAGCCGTTGGCGACGCTGCGCCGATTTGACCGGCCCGAGAATCGAACCCAAGACCTCCCGTACCGATGGCATGCACTGTCAAAAAAATCTACTGTGTTTTTCGTGGAAGCAAAAGTACGGAACCAAGCGTAAACGTTTTACGTAATCATACCGTAACTATTGTTTACGTTGATTTTTTGTAAAATGTTTTACGATTTTAAACATAAATTATTTTACGTTTATTTTTGGTAAATGCTTTTTCCGTTTTAACGTAAATAATTTTACTGTAGTTTTCCTGGCAGCAAAAGCACGGACCAGGCGTAAATATCGCAGCGGTGGCGAGCCGTTCGAGACACTGTGCCGACTAGACTGACCCGAGATTTGAACCCCAGACCTCCCGCACCGGTAGCGTGTGTGCTAAGCAGTGGCGTACACACGGGGGGGGGGGTTCGGGGGTCAAACCTCCACTGACGATTGGAAAAAATTAAAAACCGCTCTTTTTGGACCGATTAGCCTTTTTTCATACGGAGATTGTGTTTTTCTGTTCTGTATCAAATTGCCTATAATCTCGAGAAACTTTCATTGTGATGCAATAATACCGGTAGTCAAACTTTTCTGGTGTGTAGTGCTTGAACCGGCAATGGCTAGGCTGGCTCAACATGCAAGCCTGGACAAGGTCCATGGGCACTAAAGCTGGAGTCGTGTTGTGATATCATAAAGACATTGTTCTCAACGACTATGGCTGGACAAGACAACGTTTCGGCGTAGAAGGGATTCTTGGAAGAAAATGGTTGCAACGCATGCAGATATTCCGCTTGCGATGTCATAATTTTGCGCCAAACCGGCCAGTTGGCGTAGCGGTTAAACACATCGCTATCGGCGCGGGAGGTTTTGGGTTCGATTTTTGGGCCGGTATCGACCGTTAGCTCAGTTGTTAAGCGCACAGGTTATTGGTGCGGAAGGTCTGGGGTTCGATTCCCGGGATGGTCAAATCGGCACAGTGTCGCCAACGGCTCGCCATTGCTGCGACGTTTCTGTGTTACCCAAGCGCTAAGAGATGGACCCCAGTGACGTTCGCAGGGGTCGAGAGTCAGCACTCCCCTTCCCCTTTGACAATTTCAGAAAAAATGAAACCTTTCTTTTTTAAAACGAACCAACTTTTTTTCATGCGGAGCTTGCCGAAATTAGTATCATGTTTTCATCCCATACAACACCATCCCCCACAAAACATTTTAGCGTAAACCATTCCCTTACAAGTACAATGATCATCCCTCCTTACGTCTGCGTGAAAAGTTGTACCATATCCCCATAAGTGTTTTTACAACTCGAGCACTGATTACGATGCAATGCTAGTAACAATACCGGTACCCGGTAGTCTAACTTTTCTGTTGTGGTTTTCTTGAAGTGCATTTTTGTCATTGATGTTGCTGTGAAACAATCAAGAAGTAGGAGTTTCCATAAATGCAGTGTATCTGCAGTAACTATGGCTGCACACATTTTTTTAATCAAATCAAATCTTGATTAGCTTATACTCGTTTCATTAAATTCGTTGTTGTACCGAAATGTGGTAGCGAGTGGGAAGGGCCCGACCCCGCGGCTTAGCGCCTGGGCAACGCAGCTCCAAAGAAATGTCGCAACGGTTGCGAGCCGTTGGCTACACTGTGTCCGACTTGACCGGCCTGAGAATTGAGTCCCAAACCTTCCGCATCGATAGCAAAATCTTTTAACTCTACGCTATAATCGCCCCGTTTTTTGAGAAATTTTATTAAAATATAAAAAAGTAAATAGACACTGCTCAAAAGTAAGATAAAAATACTGCCAAAGACGACCATAGACCAACCAAAGATTTGAAGAGGCCTAGGGGCGGAACGAGGGGAGAGACAGCATTGTTTTTTCGTATCGTAAGCTGACTATCTCAGGAGCTAGAGTTTTTCGTTTCCCGTAAACACCCCAATTATGTGTTTGAAAGCATCTGATATCGACGCTGTGATTTGGCAGAAAAATACTTAAGATAATATCGACGCTGTTTTTGACTTTAATCGGATGATTAGGGATTCCTCTCGCGCATAATTTATTTTAGTTTAAAAACGTTTTGGTAGGGAGGTTAGTTTTTTCTTTTGCTCCAATATCTTCACTTTTCAAATTTCAAGCGAGAAACTGCCCCCTTCATAATGAGTGTACGGTATATTGACTGTTTATAACAAGGTTTAGCCTATATGCGTTGTTTATATTAATGTTGGTTCTTCAAAAAAGTTTTTTTTGAGAGAAGGAATTGCTTGTTTTACCCCCTGGGTGCACCCTGTTTGTGACGTTGCGACAGCTAGCCAGCCTATCAAATCAAATCTTCATTATACTCGCTGGAATACGCCGAAGCGTGTAACGAGTGGCGGGGCCCATCTCCGCGGCTTGGCGCCTGGGCTACACAGCTCCGAAGAAACGTCGCAGCGGTGGCGAGCCGTTGGCGACACTGTGCCGATTTGACCGGTCCGGGAATCGAACCCCAGACCTCCCGCACCGAGAGCGTGCGCTTAGCAACTGAGCTAACGGCCGGTCTAGCCAGCCTATACTTTAGTCAATTAACCTTCCTGTGGCCCAAAAATGATTTCAACTAAAATTTTTTCAGAAAATTTTTAACCACGGCCTGACAGCTTGAGTTTCTGTGAAACCTTTTCTCTCCTTTAATGAAACGCAAAGCATTAAGCAAAAGTGTGAATGAGATATTCCTTAGTTATGACATTATATAAAGCTTAATCATGGTTAACTGCAATTTAGGCTGGAAACATTACAACACGATGCACTTTAATACCTCTAAACTACTGTAATTGTAATGTAGTATCTTTACGTCATCAAAATGTGACGTCACTGAAACCCCCCCCATTGAAAAATCCTGCGTACGCCACTGGTGCTAAGCAACTGAGCTAACGGCCGGTTAGTTCTTTTTTTTTTCGATTTTGAAATTTCGGTCGTAGTCCAAATTAAATTTGTAAACACCGAAAAAAAATTAAAGCCATTTCGGTCAATTGATCGAAGTAAATATTTTGCCAATGTGCAAGCAATAATTACAAACGGACTACCGGTGTCAGGTTTAACAGACATCAGGGACGGCGCCAGCCAGAAATAAGTGAGGGGACAAACCAAGCGACGAAAATTTGTAAAAATTTAGACTCTTTCAAGAAGGTATGGGGAGCCTCCCCCCAAAATTTTTGGAATTAATTTGGTGCATTCTGGCGTATATTCAGGAGGATTTTTCATCGAAATGGGGACTTAGCACGAAGTAAAAATAGGATACCAGTAAGCGTAATCGTTCAGAAATTGACATTGCCTTCGGTTATCGTGTATAGTAGCATCGTAGCCCGATTCTGCAGTACAGTGTGCTACTGTACCTCAAAGTAGGCTATTAAAAAAAACGATCCACCCTGCAAATCTTCGACCAAATTTAGTGAAACATATGGTGTATTATTACAGTATCACGGCAAAGAATGAAAACGAAAATTGAAAAATCCTGAAAATGTTAAAAAAAGGCACAGGCATCATTTTTGCATGATAGCAGGTTACATATTTTTAGAGTATTCAATTAATGCACTTTTGAATTAAAAGTGGCTAAGTCCACAGTTTGGAATAAAAGTGACTAAGTCCAAAAGTTAGTTTGTTTATTTAAATTTTAAATAAAATTCATAAATCAATTTAAAGGTTAACAGTACACTTTAATGAGTATCACAGTCAGTAGAAAGCATTTTTAACTCAGAAGATACAACTGAAAAGTATTTAAATATCGATTTGAAATTTACAAATGCTTCTAACTCAAAACTCCAAATGCTTCTAGCTTCTAACTCAAATCATAACGATAGAAAAGCTATGTGACTTAGTCGCTTTTAATTCTAAGCCCTTCAATTGCACCGTATACAAGCAATATTACGAAAGCATGAACATTGTTGTTTCTTCAGTTTTCGAAAGAGACTTTACTTTCATGCATTAGTATAAAACAGAGTTCGGTGAAAAAACTGTAATCATTAGACATACGTCATATTTTCAGCTTTTAATTCGCTGCGGCAACGAAACCACCCTGTTGATTAGAATGCGTTCGTTAAAATGGGCGGAATGACGTAGCAAATTCGCTCGTTAAAATGGGCTCAGGTTCCGGAATCTTCGAACCTGAAATTCGATCACGTGGTTCAATCTTCGAACCTGAAATTCGATCACGTGGTTCGGCAGAAAGAAAAAAAGATACCGTCAGCGAAGTCATATAAATACTAAGGGTGCTAGTCATTAAAGGATATGTCGCTGGTTAGCGGCGAAGTTGCTAGTTATGAACTTATTGTTGTTCAAATTAGGGCAGAGTGGGAGGGCAATTGCAGACGAATTGTCGCGGGTTTCACTCTTGATGAAACCATCGTTCATGATGCATATACTTCACTAAAAAGAAAAGGCAGATAGGCTAGTGTGGAAAGCGATTTAGGGTACTGGAGCAACTAGTTAGGCTTCTAAAGTTTTATATCATAGGTTGTGAAACGTTTAGGAATTGCCTGCCAGCTTGCTCCACACTGTCCCTTTAGTGCTGAAGATCAAGTAGGGAAGCAGTGAATACCAATTTTTAAGCCATTGGTTTGACTCGACTCTGAACGGAACCCTGAGTCTACCAATCCAGAAGCAGATCCTCTACTCTCTATCCACTCAGCCATTTGATCGCTTACTATATATAATATCTTAACTTTATTGTCTAACACAAAACAAATATAAAGTAGTGAGTGCTGAAATTGATTGAGAAAAAGCAGAAAGTTATGGTACATTAACTCAGAGCTGCGTAGGTAAAAATTAGTGCTTATGAAAACAAGGCAATGATCGTAAGTTAGAAACTTCTAACAATGCAATTTGTTAAAAAATCGGGTAATGTCAAGTATCTGCCCCTATGCGTTTTCTGTAATTATTTTACATCCGTATTTTACGTGCGCATCTTCCGAACCCTATAGCCCAAACTGTACATAAATAGTGCGTATGCGTCCGTGAAATACGCATGGGGGTGAATAGTAGATGTTACCCAAAAAATCTTGATTGCTGCTCAGCAGATTCACAATTTTGACATGAAGATAATAATTTTTATGTATGTATTTGCGTTTATACTATTTGTTATGGTACCACAACCATAAGATATTGGTATTTGGTGCTACATCAGTTGAGGATTTTTTTCTTTAAAACATTCTGCTGTTTACTTTAGTTTTTGGCAAGAGAAATTAATGACATTTGGAAGTAGCCATGCTTTAGGGATTAATGTGTGAGTGAAAAATTAGTTGATTTCTCCATTGCATATTTAGCTAAGGAAGTTTGCCTTACTAGTTACATAAGTTACCAACTTACCCTATTTATTGTTATAGACTATGGCCCACACTTTCATATAATGTGTATCCTTAATTTTTGATGAGAAAGTGGTATAGCATAGCTAGCTTCTTCAGCTAACTCAGCTTTTGTATACGACACACACCCACACTTTAAGTGTCTGTTTTAGTACAGAAATTTGTGCGTCATACGTGAATGAATACAGCAACTTTAGGTTTAATTGCTAAATTGCTATTCCTTTTCTTACTGGTGATGCTATGCTTAGAACATTACTAGGGTTTGTGAAAAATATTGTGCTCCTGTTTTTGAATAAATTTCAAACTGTGAAAGTCTTGTGAAAATGCCAAAAGTGCTTATGCAATCTTGTTTTTGCAAAAACCAGTTCTTTTTTGCATTTTTCATGGATAATTTCATGACCAGTATAATTGTGACTTTTCATAAGAATATGTGTGTTAATGCTATTGATGATCAAAATTTCACTACAATTACTTAGTTTATCATTGATCTTAATGAGTCAATCTGTATGGTTGTGGCAACTTAACTCTTAAAATGGAATATGGTTGTTTAAAATGCAATCATCTTTGTCGTTTATTGTATTACATGAAGAAAAAATGCAGCAATATGAATATTTATTATATAGTAGAAGGTGATTAATTAATGTGCTTTGGTTTATTTTTTAAATAATCCAGTTTGACGTTCGGTAAGAACAATCAAAAAGTTGGTCATATAGTTTATTGCAAGACTAGTAGAGACTCATTAAATTTTTTGTGACTTTGCACTAACTAGCCCAGAAATGGGGTTAAATTAGTGCATGCCTGAATTGACATGCAACATCTCTAGCCTGAGTATGATCACAATTTTGAATTTTTGTCCAGTAATAGCATTTTTTACAAATAGATTAAAGTGCAGCACAAGAATGATTTGCATCACAACTAGCACAATCTAATTCTTAGTTTCTCATGACAACTTCACAGGCTGATTGAAAAAAATTTGCTGTTATGATATACTTCACTACATCGGCTTGGTTAATTTAGGGATACAAGTTCATGATTGACTTTTTTGCTTCTAAGCACAATTTTTACAGCTCAACAAAATTTTACCTAGTGATAAGTTTATTATGAGCAACACTGCCAAGAAAGCCTAAACTACTCTCAAGAGCAAACATTTTAGCACACATTTTTTTATTGGCATGTATATCCTTTTACTATGAGAAAGCGTCGGAGGCGCTGTACAAGTTTGCGATACCATTGCCATTGTGAATGCTAAGCTGGGTTTTTAAGCCATTAACCTCATGATTGCCACAGGATTGCACAAAATCTATCGTAATGGATATTCAATAGCAATATTCTTTACTTTTTGTTTATTGAATGCGCTTGAGTCTTTCTTTTTTTGAATGAGTAACAAATATGGCCTTGTTTTTACTTTTTTTGCCTTAATTCGTTATTCGATTTTTTCCTCCAGGTCATTTACCTCACTTAAGTAAATTTCAAGTAATTGTCAGTATCTCATTTTTTTCCGAATAAAGATTTTTTTGTGACAAAAATCTCGTCTAAGAATTAAAAAAAGGAGCTTCAACAGCCCAATTACGTTGCATCTATAGTCACAGGCAATAACCTAGTGCTGCTTGTCAGTACTGTAATAAGTTACTGCATGACTGTGAGCACATGTTAGAAAAAGAGAACATGCTTGGCGCATACAGATATATGCTCACTGCTCACTAAGTTCACAGTGTAGTTGATTTCGAAAAAGTTAAAATAACTCAGCAAATATATCTAAAACCGGTTACCGTATTCTTTACTTTCTTAAATTACCATCGAAATCGATTATTTCTTTACTTTTTTGTGTATTGATTTGCATTTCTGGACTGACAGTCTATGCTCTATCAACGTAATGCTGCTTTAAGTTAGTCATCTGATCAGTTTTTTGTTGTTGAGCTTCTTTCTTTAATGTTCTTTTTGTTGTTTTTTTCTTTTTTGTTGTTGCGCTTTTTTCTTTTTTAACTGTCAGTTTGTTTGATGTACAAATACACATTTTCCTGCTAGTGTAGTATTAAAAGTTAGCATGGTTTGTTTATTTTTATTTTTTTCCTCTTACCATGAAAAGCTAGGGAAGTGCTATATGAGCTCTTCTAGAAGTTGCCAACCATCTGTCTACCACAGCAATATTGGGAAATCTTGTGGAGTTTCTGTCATTAATGGCGTAACAGGCGAATTTGTCAGCTTGCTCATCTCTGTCCCTTTGGCGCTGAACGTTAAACAAGGAAGCCGTGAATGCCAATTTTCAAGTCATTAGTTTGACCCGACTCAGATCGGAACCGAACTGTAAGTCTTCCAATACAGAAACAGATGCTGTAACCCTTCACCCATTTAATCAGATAAATCTGATGCTACTTGGCGATCTGACGTTACTTTTGTATCACTAGCAATACTTAGTTACAAGAAGCTGTTAAATTTCATATAAACTCAATTTTCCAATGAGTTTTAGTTCAAAATTGATATTCTCTGCAACGTAGTTGCGCCACTTTTAATACAAAACAGTGATCAAAGCTTAAGAAGTACGTGTCTTACAGTTCTTACACTATAGTTATTGATGAATTTCAAATGTGCATTTAATTCATCATCATCCAACTTTTAGTCCAGTGTGTTCCTCGTGACTAAAGGCGTGCATCTTCCATCTTGCACAATTTGTGACTGAATACCTTTGGTTTTTATCTAATTTTCCTTACTTTCTCTTCAACTTCGCTGTTCATTTGCTTCAAGCATCATTGCCTTCTTCAGAATGTTATCATAATCTATCCCAACCTTATGTCCATACTATCTTACTCCATTCGCTTTTACGATATTGTCTAATCTTCCTTGAAAGCCAGTATTTCCATTAGCTTCTTAGTGTTCTTTCTATCTACGAATTTCACTTCGCTAGTTGTTCTCACCAACGGCTTTATCAGTTCTCAAAATTGCCATCTTATTTTCTCTTATACACCCTGTTTCACTTCCAAATAACTTCATGTAATTATGACTAGCCGGTAGGCGTTTTGGTTACAGACATCGCTACCAGTGCCGGAGGTCTTGGGTTTGATTCTCAAGCCGATCGAATTGGACACGGTCGCGAACGACTCGCCACCGCTGCAACATTTCTTTAGAACTGTATTGCTCAAGCGCTAAGCCGCACAAACGGGCTCTTCCACTCGCTACATGCCGCAGCATAAAACCGCGAGTATAATGATTTGATTGTTTCAGATTTTCATATAATTAAAGTTAGAGAATTAAGTCATAATTTTAAGTTGTATATTTCTTTGCATTTGCCTCAACGGGAGACTTTTTTTAGGTGATCTCAACAAAGAGAAAGATCGGGGTGAAAATAAAATCTTCTCTTAAAAAAAAAAGAAATTATTATTATTCCTCACCTCATTCACGGAAGGCTGCTATGTCATCAAGCTTCGAGAGGCTCCATACATTGTATGTGAATCCGGATACTGGTATGATTTATTGATTCTTTGTAGAGGTTTGTATTGTATTCTAGAGTTTTGCGCTTATTTTTTCGCAAAAACTTCATTTGCATTAACAACCAGAATTAGTTAGCAAATAGTATTTAGCTTTTTTTGTTTGTGGAAAATAATGATGTAACGCTTTGAAAAACGAAAATCGTATTTATCATTGATGCCTTGTTCACCTCAGCTCCGTGTTGATACACAGTTGATTTGACGTTTAAAAACTTTATTCATATAGGCATTGGAGGAATATTGAGTTGATTTTATTTCTTTTCATGTAGTTTTAGCATTGACAAGCTGCAATGAATTGAATTTGATCTTAAGTACGGTTTACTTCACAAACTAGCAAGGGGTTATTATGTCGTACAGAAAGCTCCGAAAGCGATGTTAGGCAATGCATGTTTTGTTTATAGGCTTTTATGTAGCCTAACATACTTCGCAGTCATGCAAGAATATACATTTTTCAAATTAATTTTGGCTACCGGTATATGTTATTATGACTTCAATATACTGTATTACTATATTGTATACGACAGGAGTGACCAACTTTTAAAATTCTATGCGTGAATATTTTAATGGTAACAAATGCTTATGCATAGAATCAATAGGTTGGCCACCCCTGTCGTATGCAATGACACGGTTTAGAATTTTTCCTTATAATATGGCATCTTGCCATACGACATTTTTTTCAACCAATTTGCGTCACAGAAAGTTCAGCAGGAACTCGGAAATACTTAGTGCAATTGCCGCCTTTAAATTCAGATTTTCATCCTTGTTGTAATTGTCTTTCTGTACTACCAGAATTCTTCTTAGCTACCTAAATTAGCTCTAAGATGTTTGTTTAAAAAGCACTCATTATAAAAGCTGGCTGAACAATCTCCGTTGGTTAACAACGCTAGTGACCAGACTAGGTTTTAAAGAAATATAAACGAGTTAACGTACCGGCAATCTAGTTACCTTTTGCTAGCTAGTCTGTAGTGTTACAAGTAAATAGACCTGAAACTGAAAGTTCTTTTATGAACAAGAATACTTTATGTAATTAGCCAAATACTTGACGCCTTGGTACTTTTTAAAATTTCACAGAACTTGCTGGCAGTTTTTAAGTTGGATCATTGATATGTGATTGGTGAACTTGGACAATAGAGTAGCAATAAAAAGATATTGCACGCAAATTTTCCAATAACTGTAATACAATGCATTTAATGGTGAACTAGCAAAGCAATTAATAGGCCTTGTTGCACTGTCCTCTATCTTGTCGTCTCGTGATACCTAACGAAGAACTATGTAAAAAATTGTCTGTAAATATAATTATGGTAGTAGATCGAAACTGGAGTGTCTTCCCGTGCAAGTAGATGCCGTTTTTGAGATATAACCGTTTGAATATTGAAAAATTTGAGCGGATGAATACTATTGCGCTTAAAGCGCATCACTGCTTTTTCGTCATTAGGTGTTGCAGTGTTAGTTTCTAAATGTTTTTTGCTCAGTGTTCGATAACATTTTAAAACTGAAGTAGAAAAAAATATCTAACATATTGATTTTTAAGTTAAATTGTAAGCTGAATTTAATTATTTTTGTATAATTTTTGAATGAAGTGACAGCATCTAACTCATAAAAAATTAACTTATGCAAGTTAAAATTTGGAAACATGTTCTTATCAGTTGTTTCGTCATAGTTACGCCAAACAGCTGATCAAGGTAAAACAACGAAATAGTGGAACTGGCAGTCTACAAGTGCTAGTGGCACAAACTTAGGTAGGTTTAGCTGCTGAAGTGTAGAGATAGGTAAAATTAAAAAGTTGAAGCGGTATTATTATACCTTTTTAAAAGTCAGTTAGCGTAGCTTATCGAAATGACTTATAGGTTTACTTACAGAAACGTCATATAACCTACGTATCTGTATACTCTGTTGCTGGATAGGTTTGTGAGAAAATGATGATAAAAAGTCAGGCTACAGTTACGTGCTTTTTGTGGTAATCCAGTATCTGGGTGCAATTCCTACGGATAGACTAGTTTTCCATACTGCTCAGATGGGCGAGTGATTAGAGCGTCCGCCTCGGGAGCTGTAGACTTGGGTTTGATTCCAGGTCGGGTCAAACCAATGACTATAAAAATGGTATTCACAGCTTCCCTGCTTGACGCTCAGCATTATACGGACAGTGAGGAGAACAAGCCGGCAAGTTTACTTGTTGTGCCGTTTGAAAATGCACTTAGCGGGATACCCCCATCTTGGTGTTGTTGACAGATGGCCGGCAACTCCTCAGCGAGCTTGTATAACGCTTTGATCGCTTTCTCGCGATAGGAGAATAAATATGCGACTAAATACAAAAATACTCTACCAATGCTATTGGTGCTAATAGATCTCATTCAGCTTGGCGCTTATCATTTTCATTTATCGGTGAGTAATAATTTAGAGAATCAATGGCCGTTAGCTCACTTGTCAAGCGCACGCTCTCGGTGCGGTAGGTCTGGGGTTCGATTCCCGGACCGGTCAAATCGGCACAGTGTCGCCAACGGCTCGCCACGGCTGCGACGTTTCTTCGGAGCTGTGTAGCCAAGGCGCTAAGCCACGGAGATGGGCCCCGCAACTCGTTACACGCTTCGGCGTAATACCGCAAGTGTAATCTGATAATGAAGATTTGATTTTGATTTGATGAAATGCATAATTGTTCACTATGATGACGTCTATTACAGTGATTCCAAAAAGTTTACTGCAACAAGTTTCAGCACTCTGAAGTAATGTGCTTATAAATGACTGAGTTTGGATTGTACTGAAAAAATTATTGCTGCTAAAAATTTACAATTATATGGGATATAAATTCATTAACTGATCTGTCACCGAGCGCCCATAGACATGGTTTTAATCGATAATGCTATTTTCGATTTACCAATGAAAGAAATATTGAAAGGCGCGTATGTTCGAATTCTAAAAGAATATTTCCAGAAGATGATTCTCCTGAAAGAATTGAAAGTTTGTCCATACAAGCGTTGCGGTCATCAAGTTCATTCAACATATGGGAAAAAAAAAGAAATTAGTGACTTGTCAGAGGCGATGATCTCTGCTTTTCCATCCACTTCAGGAAGATGTCTTTTAATATTTTGTAAGCAATTACGATATGTTCTGTGCTACGCAAGCCTCTGCTTTCCCTACTTTTGCCCTGTTGCAGCCATTTGGTGTCTACTTTATTACACTTTATTAGCTGTACCCGTCGATTAGATTGGGAAGGTCATTTAAATACTTTGGAGAAGATAACTCCTTGGCTGCTTGCCTACGATTGTGTGAATTATTCTCGCTACGTTCCTGTCTATTTGCATGAAATGCGTGAATTTGATAAAGCACACCCATTTGCTCTTGAGCATTTACGTGCTGGTGAATTTGCAATTCAGCAACAAGAGCGATACGGATTTTTCGCAACAGCCGCAGATCAAGTGATTGAGCAGACTGTTAACAGAGACAATAAATCAGTGTTCTTGCGTTGGAAACGGCGTATCATGCACCGATCTCTGCTCTTGCGTTGTTTGCGAAAATGATTCGGAGACCGTAATTGAAGTAGAACTAGTGAATGATGTCAGTAATGACGACGATGATAGTGATGACAACCAATTTGTAGCTAGTTGAAAAATGTTAAAATGTGTTTGTCGTAACTAAAGATTTTATTTTAATGTAACGAAATTTAATATAGCTTATTCACACCAAATTTCTCTTTGTTTTTCAAGTAATAAAACCTGCTTATCAATGTAGCCTATAGGTGTTTTAGCTAGATACGAAATTTAGTCAATGAAAATATATTACGGCGTAAAAGTTTATGTTTATATCTTTTTAAAGTAGATTGGCTGCAACGAACAGTAACTAATAAAATTAATTTGCTGATCCAATAAAATTCTTTTTCGTAAAATATATTTCTTTCGAGAATTATGATGCCATTATTTAATTGCACAAAACTGACGCAAAGGGTACCGGTATGTTGTTTTTGGTTACATTAAAAAAATACTTTGAAGTGCTTAATTTATACCAATTGAATTCCTTAGCGTTAACTTGATGCAGTAGTTGAAATACGTGAAGTATTGTAAAGTTATCAGCTGTTAGAGAGTAGGATAATCGTCTCGTAATTTAGAAAGTATTTGATAAAACTGGACAAAATTTGCAAGTGTGCCAGTATGTACCGTATGCTTAATTTATCCACGTCAAGTTTCACATTGTTTTTCAATGAAAATAGTGGTTAAAAAATTTATGTACACTCTGTTCAGAGAAAGTTTTTACTTCTGGGTGATATGACGTCATCAACTTATGACGTCAGTGTTTGGCACAAAAGCAAATTATTGACTGAAAATGTCCCAAACTATTTTTAAGTGTTCGCAGCAATTACTCGATACAATTATTTACTATCTTGTATGATTGCGCGTTAAGCTAGCGGTAAATAACTAATTGTTGTACGTCTATAGAAGAAAAAAAAAATACTCCATCAAACTAGTCAAAGTTTTGCAGATGTGTTAATATGTATACTTAGATTTTGCCAGCCAAAATTCAGCTTTTTAAACTTACTATACATGAAGTTATAAGGAACTGTATATACACCCTGTCTAGCAAAAATATATTTTTTGCAAAATCTTGTTTGCGAGTTATGACGCCATCAACCTATGACGTCAGTATTTGAAATAGATGCAAATTATTGACTAGAGATGTCTCCAAACTATTTTAAAGTGTTTGTATTACTAACGCAAGAAGTTGGAAGCAATTACTCAATATGATTATTTATTTTCTGTTCTGGTTGCGGTTTAAGCTAATGGTTAATATGTAATCATTGTAGGTCAATAGCAAAAAAACTACTGAATAAAACTGGTCGAAATTTTGCAGATGTGGTAATATGTATATTTAGATTTTTCACACCAATTTTTTGCTTGTTAAACGTACTACAACCGAAGTTACAAGGAACTGTATACACCCCATCCAGAAAAAATAATTGTTTTTGCAAAATTTTTTACTCGTAGGTTATGACGTCATCAACTTATGACGTCCCAGTTTGGCATGGACATAGTCTGTCAACCAAAGATTACTTTGAAAGTGGTCTGATGCATTTACATCAACCACAAAAAAATTTAGAGGCTTTTAAGTGTGTGGAATTTCTGCATCTTTGAAAGAGCTATTTTTGTCTTTATGACGTCATTATGACGTAACGGCATCTGTTGGACACGGAAGACACGAGATTTAAATTCAGCATTTTTTAATCTTCAAATTTACGAAGTTTCATCTAGTTCTTCGGTGGGTATCACGAAATCCATTTTCTAGGCGTTTTTTGTGATAGCGTAACAAGGCCTATAACTCGTAGCCAATCAATTAGTACAAAAGTCTATCTTTACGGTATTAAGCCTATTTTCAGTATTGAAAATCATTTTTGCATTGTTGAAATTTTGATTTTGAAAAATATTATACCAGAGCTTTCACTATTGCACAGAACTTTGCATGATAGCAATTGATTTTTATTTTGTTCGACGTAGCTTGTCGGATGTCGAAACAATTCAACCTGAAGTCAGATATGAGGATAAACACAAAAAACTGTCAGAAGATTGGAGATCCATGGAGCCGAAGCTGCTTGAAATGGATATGAGGCTGCATGGTGCGGGGACAAAAATATGCTGTTCTTGTAAGACGAGTGTTTCAACATCATTCGTTGTCTTGATTGTGGGCCCACTGCATATTTTTGCGCTCAGTGCTGTAACAAAAGACACGAAAATACTCTGTTTCATTGTCCAAATCAGTGGAATGTAAGTTTATTAATGATGTTTTACAATCCATTGCTTTATTTCAGTTGTGACAAATGTTTTAGGGAACATCCTTTATCAAGTATGATTTGCCAAAAACTGCGTTACATCAATACGATGACCACTCATTTTTGACCGGCTATTGCAGAAATTTAGTTGCTGTGGACAGTAAAGGTTGGTATTTAGTTAATTTTTCTTTAAATGACATATATTGTTGTACTTAATTTTCTTATTACATCTGTGTCTTCTAACGAACAAACCTTTTTACATTTTTATTTTAATAGAGCGTCGGTTAACTTTGATGCGTACGTGCCCAAGGTTTGAAATATTTGTTATTTTAACACATGTGACAAAGTTTTGCTGAAAGACATTTCATGAGTGAGGTCGTTTTAAAATTCAAGCTTAAATTAGCACGCAACTGTTTTGCGTGCTATACTATCTTTTAAGGTTATGTATCACCCTTTTTGTAGGTTATCAACATGAAGTAAGCATTCGCTTTTGTCGATGTGAAACCGAATCGGAAACATTATTACGTTTCAATTTATGGGGAGCTTCCGTGGCATGTCCAAAAACTGCTGTTTTTTTGGAATTTTTGGAGTGACTTAGAGTGCTCCAGTTGGAAAGGCATATTTCGACCGGAGGGTTTTGTTCGGCCATTTCCAAGAAGTACCAAAGGGCATCGGGCTACACCACGAAAGTACGTGCATTGACGATATTGTGTAACTGTTTATCATTTCAAAGAGAGATTTCACTTTTTTGAAGCTTTTTGTCTGACACTTATCAAGGGAATTAAGGAAGTTGTCAAAACGAAGAAAAGAGAAGATCGATAAACGACAAAAAGCGCCTGAATTATTTTCATAGGATGTTGTATGAATGTTATTCATATGAATATTACATCCTATAAATGTTATATTTATTCATAGGATGTTACATTTATAAAATCTCCATTCCGCTCTATTTCATTGCTTGTGTTCTAAGCCCACTTCCATTGCTCGTAGAACTTGATCAATTGTAATCCAAGTTGTGCTTCTTTTTCCATTGCAAGATTTACTAAAACATCATTGAAGGCTTTGGATTACAGCGACGACAAGAGTTTTTATTCTTTTTAGAGGTCGTTCTGTCTGTTTGTTTTGGAAGCAAATTAAAATCGTTTGACCAATTCGGTATCGCCAGGAGGACTTTGTCTTTGTTTTTTAACTGATTGATTCTCGTCTATATTATTACTATTAAATATTATTACTATTTTATGTTGCTTTTTCTTTTTCGTATTATTGTTAGTAACTTTGTAGCTCTGTTTTCAGATTGAAAACCTTTCCCAGTCCTTACTAAAGGAATCATTGGAATCTTATAGACAACACATCTACTGTCTGCAACATCTCCGCTATTTCAATGATGATGGCTTAGATGATGGAGCTTCGTGCCCTGCATGTGCTGGAGTAAGTATCATTACAGATATTCCAAAGATATATTTGTGGTGCACCAACTTTAATTATATGAAAATCTGAAACAATCAAATCATTATACTCGCGGTTTTATGCTGCGGCATGTAGCGAGTGGAAGAGCCCGTTTGTGCGGCTTAGCGCTTGAGCAATACAGTTCTAAAGAAATGTTGCAGCGGTGGCGAGTCGTTCGCGACCGTGTCCAATTCGATCGGCTCGAGAATCAAACCCAAGACCTCCGGCACTGGTAGCGATGTCTGTAACCAAAACGCCTACCGGCTAGTCATAATTACATGAAGTTATTTGGAAGTGAAACAGGGTGTATAAGAGAAAATAAGATGGCAATTTTGAGAACTGATAAAGCCGTTGGTGAGAACAACTAGCGAAGTGAAATTCGTAGATAGAAAGAACACTAAGAAGCTAATGGAAATACTGGCTTTCAAGGAAGATTAGACAATATCGTAAAAGCGAATGGAGTAAGATAGTATGGACATAAGGTTGGGATAGATTATGATAACATTCTGAAGAAGGCAATGATGCTTGAAGCAAATGAACAGCGAAGTTGAAGAGAAAGTAAGGAAAATTAGATAAAAACCAAAGGTATTCAGTCACAAATTGTGCAAGATGGAAGATGCACGCCTTTAGTCACGAGGAACACACTGGACTAAAAGTTGGATGATGATGAATTAAATGCACATTTGAAATTCATCAATAACTATAGTGTAAGAACTGTAAGACACGTACTTCTTAAGCTTTGATCACTGTTTTGTATTAAAAGTGGCGCAACTACGTTGCAGAGAATATCAATTTTGAACTAAAACTCATTGGAAAATTGAGTTTATATGAAATTTAACAGCTTCTTGTAACTAAGTATTGCTAGTGATACAAAAGTAACGTCAGATCGCCAAGTAGCATCAGATTTATCTGATTAAATGGGTGAAGGGTTACAGCATCTGTTTCTGTATTGGAAGACTTACAGTTCGGTTCCGATCTGAGTCGGGTCAAACTAATGACTTGAAAATTGGCATTCACGGCTTCCTTGTTTAACGTTCAGCGCCAAAGGGACAGAGATGAGCAAGCTGACAAATTCGCCTGTTACGCCATTAATGACAGAAACTCCACAAGATTTCCCAATATTGCTGTGGTAGACAGATGGTTGGCAACTTCTAGAAGAGCTCATATAGCACTTCCCTAGCTTTTCATGGTAAGAGGAAAAAAATAAAAATAAACAAACCATGCTAACTTTTAATACTACACTAGCAGGAAAATGTGTATTTGTACATCAAACAAACTGACAGTTAAAAAAGAAAAAAGCGCAACAACAAAAAAGAAAAAAACAACAAAAAGAACATTAAAGAAAGAAGCTCAACAACAAAAAACTGATCAGATGACTAACTTAAAGCAGCATTACGTTGATAGAGCATAGACTGTCAGTCCAGAAATGCAAATCAATACACAAAAAAGTAAAGAAATAATCGATTTCGATGGTAATTTAAGAAAGTAAAGAATACGGTAACCGGTTTTAGATATATTTGCTGAGTTATTTTAACTTTTTCGAAATCAACTACACTGTGAACTTAGTGAGCAGTGAGCATATATCTGTATGCGCCAAGCATGTTCTCTTTTTCTAACATGTGCTCACAGTCATGCAGTAACTTATTACAGTACTGACAAGCAGCACTAGGTTATTGCCTGTGACTATAGATGCAACGTAATTGGGCTGTTGAAGCTCCTTTTTTTAATTCTTAGACGAGATTTTTGTCACAAAAAAATCTTTATTCGGAAAAAAATGAGATACTGACAATTACTTGAAATTTACTTAAGTGAGGTAAATGACCTGGAGGAAAAAATCGAATAACGAATTAAGGCAAAAAAAGTAAAAACAAGGCCATATTTGTTACTCATTCAAAAAAAGAAAGACTCAAGCGCATTCAATAAACAAAAAGTAAAGAATATTGCTATTGAATATCCATTACGATAGATTTTGTGCAATCCTGTGGCAATCATGAGGTTAATGGCTTAAAAACCCAGCTTAGCATTCACAATGGCAATGGTATCGCAAACTTGTACAGCGCCTCCGACGCTTTCTCATAGTAGGAGGATATACATGCCAATAAAAAAATGTGTGCTAAAATGTTTGCTCTTGAGAGTAGTTTAGGCTTTCTTGGCAGTGTTGCTCATAATAAACTTATCACTAGGTAAAATTTTGTTGAGCTGTAAAAATTGTGCTTAGAAGCAAAAAAGTCAATCATGAACTTGTATCCCTAAATTAACCAAGCCGATGTAGTGAAGTATATCATAACAGCAAATTTTTTTCAATCAGCCTGTGAAGTTGTCATGAGAAACTAAGAATTAGATTGTGCTAGTTGTGATGCAAATCATTCTTGTGCTGCACTTTAATCTATTTGTAAAAAATGCTATTACTGGACAAAAATTCAAAATTGTGATCATACTCAGGCTAGAGATGTTGCATGTCAATTCAGGCATGCACTAATTTAACCCCATTTCTGGGCTAGTTAGTGCAAAGTCACAAAAAATTTAATGAGTCTCTACTAGTCTTGCAATAAACTATATGACCAACTTTTTGATTGTTCTTACCGAACGTCAAACTGGATTATTTAAAAAATAAACCAAAGCACATTAATTAATCACCTTCTACTATATAATAAATATTCATATTGCTGCATTTTTTCTTCATGTAATACAATAAACGACAAAGATGATTGCATTTTAAACAACCATATTCCATTTTAAGAGTTAAGTTGCCACAACCATACAGATTGACTCATTAAGATCAATGATAAACTAAGTAATTGTAGTGAAATTTTGATCATCAATAGCATTAACACACATATTCTTATGAAAAGTCACAATTATACTGGTCATGAAATTATCCATGAAAAATGCAAAAAAGAACTGGTTTTTGCAAAAACAAGATTGCATAAGCACTTTTGGCATTTTCACAAGACTTTCACAGTTTGAAATTTATTCAAAAACAGGAGCACAATATTTTTCACAAACCCTAGTAATGTTCTAAGCATAGCATCACCAGTAAGAAAAGGAATAGCAATTTAGCAATTAAACCTAAAGTTGCTGTATTCATTCGCGTATGACGCACAAATTTCTGTACTAAAACAGACACTTAAAGTGTGGGTGTGTGTCGTATACAAAAGCTGAGTTAGCTGAAGAAGCTAGCTATGCTATACCACTTTCTCATCAAAAATTAAGGATACACATTATATGAAAGTGTGGGCCATAGTCTATAACAATAAATAGGGTAAGTTGGTAACTTATGTAACTAGTAAGGCAAACTTCCTTAGCTAAATATGCAATGGAGAAATCAACTAATTTTTCACTCACACATTAATCCCTAAAGCATGGCTACTTCCAAATGTCATTAATTTCTCTTGCCAAAAACTAAAGTAAACAGCAGAATGTTTTAAAGAAAAAAATCCTCAACTGATGTAGCACCAAATACCAATATCTTATGGTTGTGGTACCATAACAAATAGTATAAACGCAAATACATACATAAAAATTATTATCTTCATGTCAAAATTGTGAATCTGCTGAGCAGCAATCAAGATTTTTTGGGTAACATCTACTATTCACCCCCATGCGTATTTCACGGACGCATACGCACTATTTATGTACAGTTTGGGCTATAGGGTTCGGAAGATGCGCACGTAAAATACGGATGTAAAATAATTACAGAAAACGCATAGGGGCAGATACTTGACATTACCCGATTTTTTAACAAATTGCATTGTTAGAAGTTTCTAACTTACGACCATTGCCTTGTTTTCATAAGCACTAATTTTTACCTACGCAGCTCTGAGTTAATGTACCATAACTTTCTGCTTTTTCTCAATCAATTTCAGCACTCACTACTTTATATTTGTTTTGTGTTAGACAATAAAGTTAAGATATTATATATAGTAAGCGATCAAATGGCTGAGTGGATAGAGAGTAGAGGATCTGCTTCTGGATTGGTAGACTCAGGGTTCCGTTCAGAGTCGAGTCAAACCAATGGCTTAAAAATTGGTATTCACTGCTTCCCTACTTGATCTTCAGCACTAAAGGGACAGTGTGGAGCAAGCTGGCAGGCAATTCCTAAACGTTTCACAACCTATGATATAAAACTTTAGAAGCCTAACTAGTTGCTCCAGTACCCTAAATCGCTTTCCACACTAGCCTATCTGCCTTTTCTTTTTAGTGAAGTATATGCATCATGAACGATGGTTTCATCAAGAGTGAAACCCGCGACAATTCGTCTGCAATTGCCCTCCCACTCTGCCCTAATTTGAACAACAATAAGTTCATAACTAGCAACTTCGCCGCTAACCAGCGACATATCCTTTAATGACTAGCACCCTTAGTATTTATATGACTTCGCTGACGGTATCTTTTTTTCTTTCTGCCGAACCACGTGATCGAATTTCAGGTTCGAAGATTCCGGAACCTGAGCCCATTTTAACGAGCGAATTTGCTACGCCATTTCGCCCATTTTAACGAACGCATTCTAATCAATAGGGTGACGAAACGCTAAGTCGCATTTTTCTCAATTTTCTTTAGAGAAAAGGAAACGTTAAACTGGAAATCGCTCACACATTGGCAAAATATAACACGTAGTGGTAATTCAGGGACCGGCGACTCAGGGACCAAGCTAAAGCATTGTAGAGAGAAGGTGTCAAACTCGGTGACAAGCTAGAGGAAGCATTGTCAAAGTCGTAATATAAACTGCTACTACCGTAAATCAAAATTAAGGAAACTAATAAATAGCTGAGATGGCCTGGTAGTGGATAGAGCATTTCAAGCTGAGTCGAGTCAAACCAAAGACTTGTAGCAGCTTCCCCGCTTGACACACAAACTATTGTAGAGAACAAGCCTGCATGTTTACTTGTGCCCTTCGGAAAGGCACTTGATGGGACTATCCTATGTGTAAGTGGTGGCAGATGGCAGCTTGATTCGAAGATCTTAAGGCTATGCAAGAAAGCTTAGTAAGTAAAAACAACTCAAAAAGAAATTTTCCTGCGAGACTGCCGGTTGTACGTGAGATCGCTTTCACGCAGAAGATTCCAAATGTAGTCGCCCATCATGTTTTCATTATATTGGCGTTTGTGTCGTTCTTCAAAGGATTTCACATCTTGGTGAAACTTTTCACCTTGCTCCTCTGAGTAATCTCCCAAATTATCCTTGAACTCGTCAATGTGCGAGTGAAGAATGTGAAGCTTTAGCGACATCCTGCAGCCCATCTTCTCATATGCATTCACGAGTTCCTCCACGATATCTTTGAAGTTACGTACCTTGAGATTTCCGAGGAAACCTTTCACCATAGAAGCAAAACTTTCCCAAGCTCTTCTTTCTACAACAGATAACTTTTCAAGAAAGCTATCAGACTGCATCAGTCGCTTCACTTGAGGACCCACAGAAATTCCACTTTTAACTTTTGCTTCCGATAGCTTGGGAAACAATTCTTGAATGTGCTTGAACGCTTCGCCTTCTGGGTTTTATTTTCTTCACAAACTGCTTCATGGGGCCAAGCTTAATGTAAAGAGGCGGAAACAGCACTCTCTTGGCATCCACCAATGGTGCTAGCTTGTAAATGCCAACGTCGTAGCTTGATCTTAGAGGCCAGTTCTTTACTTTACAGAGGAGGAATGCATTTCGACTGTCCCAGAGACAGAGAAAACAAAAAACTTGGTAAATCAGAAACGCCACCATCTTGAAATCACCAATGACATCCCACTCGTATTGAGCGTAATTTAATGCATCTAGCAGAGCTTTTACATTCTGATAATTCTCTTTCATAACTACCAAGTGAGCCAAAGGAATGGAAGGACACTGGTTGGTGTTGTGCAGCAAGACAGCTTTGATGCTCCTTGAGAGCTATTAATAAAGAGACGCTAATCATTGGTGTTGCAGGGAATTCCAATAACTTGGAAAAGCCCTCTGACGTCATGACAATAGTACAACTCATGTTGTAAAGAGAAAAACCTGAAAAAATCGTAATGCCTCTTCCTCTGGGAAGTAATCCGCATTCCATTATCAAACCGGTCCCATTGCTTCTGCCGGGACACCAACAGGTTAGCATTCGGTTTTGTCAGGGCCATCTCTCGAATTAGATTGTTAATGTCCTCTTGGTTGGAGTAATAGGGACATCATTCATCTCGTGACCGCTGACGACGGCGGACACCAAATGATGAGGATGGTTCGCCTTCTTTCATTTCAAAATCTTCAAAACTTTCCACTACTAACATTTTCTGAACTTTTGTAGGTGGATTAGGCACAGGTAAATCGCTGGTGTTATGCGGCACCGGTGCAGTAGAGGACGGGAAGTTGGAGTATTCTAAAGGAGGGGCGTTTTTCCCTTGTCTCCGTTTTGATGAGTCCACCATGCAGAAATAGCAGTCCGAGTGGTGATTGGAAGGTTCACGCCAGATAGGCTACGAGGCATAGCAAAACGTGTGGCTCTTACTTCCTTCTTAACCATCCTTTTAGAGTACGGCGGCAGTACTTACATATGACGTGGGGTGTCCAGCGTTTATCCAGGTCGCCGACAGACATGCCAAAATATGCATGTTAAGCTGCAGTTGCACGAATGCACTTGTTCAAACAGTGCTTTTGGGCTTTTTTTGCAAAAAATTCACCACACACGTAGCAAAATGAATCGGCTGAATATCTGCATGCATGGGAACTCAGCAAACTAAATCAATATTATCTTACGCCATGGAAACTTAATTTAAACTCTGAAAATTAACAGTTAGTAACAATAGAATCATCAAAGTAGGTTGCAAAAATAGTGCAAATATGGAATCAATCAATCAATTAAAGTTTTATTTCCGCAACACGCACAATCATTAACAATTTACAACAAATATTGGCATAATAACGGAAAAAGGCACATGCAGCTAAACGAGTAAGCGTTGAAGCATGCCAGTGGAAAGCTGACTTGGCATGGCTGCATGACCTTAGCAATCAAGATATAGGCTTCTTCGTGAACAGGAAATTATAAACAACACATCAAACGAATTCCAAAACAATAAACAAAAAAAAAAGAGTAGCATGGCAGGCCTACTACTAATATGAACAATGGAGTAGATAATGAGCTTTATAAGTGATAATATTTCAGCTTGTGACCCCTGCTAAGGGAGGCTAACAGGTTCTAAACCTCGCCCAAGGGTTACCAGGAGGGAGTTGTGATTGGGTACCCTCATTCATCCACCCTTGCGAGTTAGCAAGTTCACAACCGGATGTAGTTTTACTCATACCCAAGAGTTGAATCACAATATTTTTTTTCTTTTTTTCATTAGCCTATTGATTTTTTACAATGGCATTGAATGGCGGTGACTGCGGTTTGAGAACAAATAAACATACGGATGATTTTTGAAGATTTAACAAAGCGTAAATGGAGAATCATGATAAGGCAATTAACAGTCTCCTCAAAGTAAAACACTGAAAATTTTTCTTTCGCTTCATTGTGGTTAGTAATGTAGTTGGTCAATCAGGTGTCTTTGCTGGGCCCAGTCTCCGAAGAATTTTCACTTAACGTCTTCAGCTTTCTCTAAAGGATATCTCCAACAAAAATGAACAGCAGCACCACAGCAGATTAACTCATAAGAAATAGAATAATCAAACAACTGTGAAGCTAATCGATCAACTTAGCATCTACTTTGTTGGTCTATGTTTAAAAAATGGGTTTTAAGTTTGTCAGAGAAAGATTTTAAACTTTTACACTCTTTAATCGCATTTGGTAATTTACTCCATAATTTGGGCCCGCAAAATTTTATTGATTGTTGGCATAAAGTTAATCTGTACGCCGGAGAAATATGTAGACTATTACTTCTGGTAGACATTCGACTGGATTTTGATTCAAATAAGTTCTGTAGAGCGACTGGATTACTTTTTTACAGTTTTATACATGAATATAGCTATTTCAACTTGATAAATTTGTTTGATAGTTAGAAGGTCATTTTGCTTCATCACTTTTTTGACACTTTCACGTCTCCTTAAGCCAAATACTAATCTGATAAATTTATTACATATGCGCTGTAATTGTTGAATTCTAGTTTCGTTTCCAAAACACCAATCACTCATACAATAGCGGACATGGCTGAGTAGCAACGAGTGATAAAGACTAAGCATGGCTTTAGATGATAAATATGAGCGGATGCGCAAAACAGCACCAAGAGCAGCTCTCATTTTTTGCTTTATCATATCCATATGGTATTTCCAAGACAAAATTTTATTTATTATCACCCCCAAGAATCGTGTTGAAGACACTTTTTCAACCTTGTTATTTCTTAATTTCGGTTGAAAACTTGTGGTTTTAACTGACCGAGATTTTGGAGTTTGGAAAATTATATAATTAGTTTTGTTAGCATTTATGGACAGTATATTTGCTATCATCCAGTTATCTATGTTTTCAAGTTCTTTGTTTCCTTTTTCATAAAGCGCTTGCAAGTGTTTATCAACAATGAAAACATTCGTATCGTCTGCAAAAGATATATTTGTGCTAAACCGCAAGCAATTTTTGAAGTCGTTTAGATAGATGACAAAAAGTAAAGGGGCAAGAATTGAGCCTTGCGGCACGGAGCAGAAGGTTTTTCTCTGGTTCGAAGAAGTAACACCAGCGTATTCAACAATTTGAGAGCGATTGGAGAGATAACTTTCAAACCAATTTATTGATACTCATCTTACACCGTAATTATTTAGTTTATGCAGTAAAATGGAATGGTCAATTGTATTACTAGTGCTTACAAATCAAATGCTTTTACTAGCTGTTTTCTTTCAAAAGCATCAACTATGTTACTGATGAGCAAAGTTGTTGCGTGATTAGTTGAATGCTTATGCCGAAATCCAAACTGCTGTTGCGAGATATTATTGTTTATGTTAATAAACGAATGCAATCTAGTGTAAACAATTTTTTCGAGAATCTTTGACAGGGACGAGAGTAAACTAATAGGTCTGTAATTTAAAACGTTTTTAGGATTTCCTTTTTTGAACACTGGTATGACCTTGGCCTTCTTAAACTTAGAAATAAATGTTCCTTGACCCAAGGACTGATTGAATATGTAGGTCAGGGCATTAAGTGCATTATCTGAAAGATATCTCAGAACGATTGGAGGTATGTGGTCAACTCCATCACTCAGCTTAGGTTTAAGTACAGATATCAATCTTTTCACTTCGACTATATTTGTAGGGGTGAAAAACATTGAGAAGGGATTTGACGGAGGTAAATAATCAGTAAATTTAGTTGGAGATGGGGGTAGCTTATCATTAAGCTTTTCAGCTATTGTAGAAGAATAATCGTTGAAATAGTCAGCAATTTCAACAGGTTTATTGATGATAGTATTGTTATAGCTGATGGAAGTTGAGCTAAACTTATCGCGAACTTTACCCTAGAGGTTTTCATCATTTGCCAACTTTTTCAAATGTTCTTTTTGATGCTTTTGAAATTGATTTTGCATGTGCTTTTTCTTCTTTTTGTTTGATCATGTGGAAATAATAATTTCTAAGTTTATGATATTTATCTTTGGAGATTGAAGTTTTCTTTTTGAGATAGATTTTGTAGAGTCTGTCCTTTTTGCGCGAGAGAAGTAGCAGTTCACGATCGTACCATACACAACGTTGAAGATTTTTTCTTTGTCTCTTTTTTCTTTTAAAACAACTAACAAGTAGGGGGTTAATTTCTTTTAAGAATTTTTTGAAGCTATCGTCAGGGTTAGGCATATCGTACACTTCTTCAAAGTCCTTAGTTTTGAGCATTTTATGAAATCTTTTGAGGTTAAGTTCACTAAAGCACCATTCTTTATTTTCCGTTTTTAATAAGGGTGTACCAATACTAGAAACCTGAATTATGGGGAGATGGTCAGCTATTTCATGAGCAAGAATGGCACTTTTTATTTGGGCCCCAATAACATTTGTCCAAACATGGTCGATAGAAGAGCATTTATCTTTTGTTATACGAGTTGGCTTATTATTCAGAGGGTAATAATTATAATCAAACATTGTCTCCACATAGTTTTCAGTATTATTATTTTTTATGTCCAGTAAGTCAATATTGAAGTCGCCCATGATGAAACATTTGTTTTTTGATTTGTTCAAGATTGTCAAAGCATTTTGAAGTTGACTCAAAAATTTTGAGAAGGCACCTTTAGAATGCTGGGGTGATCTACAAATTGTTCCGCAAGTTATCTCTTTGATCATAAACTGAATATTTATGAAAATTGATTCAAAAATTTTTTCATCCATTATAGTTAAGTCATTACAGATATGAAAGTTCAAATTATTTTTGACATACAGTCCGACTCCTCCTCCTTTTTGTAGCATTCTTCCATTAGATACAAAAGTATATCCTGGTAAGCATTTGCACTGTCCAAATGAATTAGGCTGTTCCCAAGTTTCATTTATAATAATTACGTCAGGTTTATGATCTAGTGAAACTATCAATCCTTCTATTGTAGAGAAATTGATTGGATTCATTATAGAACGAGCATGTATACAAAGGGTTGAAAATCTATAATTATTGTTTATATTTTCTCCTGGGTTTTCTAAAAATTCATTTACTTCTTTTGCAGAAATATAAACTTCTTTTATCATGTTATCACTGATTTCCTCATTATCATTAAAATCTACATCACAATTAGTTAGTTGACCATATTCAGTAAATATTTCATTGAGCAGTGATGCATTAATCTCAAAACCAGAGAAAAATTCTTCCATGAGTTCCTTATTGGAGAGAGAATGAAAGGAAAAAACTTTTGTTGCACAGTTATGGCAGGTATAGTTGTTGTTAGAGACAAAAGTGTACTCATTCATTGACAAATCACTTGCAAGGCTTTTTTTTTTCAAGTTGCATATTTCTTTTAAAGTTGCATATTTCTTTTTGGTGAGAAGTTAAATAGCAAAGGCTACACGTTGTATATCTCTGTTTACTAGTTACAATTTTTTTGCAATGATAACAATTGGACTTAAAACCACTAGGCATGCAGCTTGTACACAAAAACAAAATATACAATTAAAACAACTTAAAAGTGTAAAAAAAAGGCTAAGCCTTATTGGCAAAAGATGAAGAATGGTAGTACCAGTGTTGCTAGTACGTTCAAGTAAAAAAGGGTTTGTATATTCAATTAGCATCAGCTATTTTTTACTTTTAATACCAAATGTAAGAAATAATACTTTAAAGTTGACTAAAAATTTCTTGCAGATGCTAAATTGCTTACTCTACATAGACTAAGGCAGTGGCAGAAATCTATTGAACTACATCAACTTTTTAATTTCAACAATATCATTGACACAGTGAATTATTTCTTTTTTTCCAGCTGCAAATGCCAAAATGTTACCGTGAAAAGACCAAATTGATTTAAAGCCAAATACTTCCCTAGCAGCATCCAAAAGTTGCAGTCTCCGTCTGGTGAGCGACTCTGTAATCACCATACGCTTCCCCTTCATCAGTTTTTTTTTTTGGAATATATATAATTTCTTTGACTGCGGCGTAGAAATTTGACGATCACTGGGCAGCCATTGTTATTCTTCGAAGGAAGCGGATGGGCGACGTCAATGTCGTTCACCTGCAAAGGGGGGTTTAACTGTAAATTTTGATTTAATATACTACAAACAAATTTTTCGTGTTCCAAATACTCCCCCCTATTTGGGACTTCTTCGCATCTGTGAACAATTAGACAGTTGGATCTGCCATATTGCTCAAGATCATCTAGTTTCCTCTCTTGTTCTTCAAATCTATTGTGGAGTCGGTCAAATATCTTCTGTAAATTGTTGTATGCTGTTCTCATTTCTGCCAGCTCCACTCCCTGCTCTTTTCGATCTACAACAACAGCATCAGCAGCAACGGCAGCACTGGCAGCAGGCCCACTGCTGCTAGTTTCAGCATCAGGCCTGCTACCAGTGCTGGCATATTCAGCCTTATACGTAGCCAATCTGCTTCCAAATGCTTGCATTTCCTCAGTAATTTTCTTGGTGAAGTCTTCCATCTTTTCTTTTGTTTATGATCAAGAGTCAGAATGAACAACAGGTACGGTAAGAATTTGAGTGAGAAATTTAGCAGCCGTCAAGTTTTTTTATGAAGAAGTTAGCCTAATTTAAACACTATTTTACACAACTTTATGGCCTAGTATTAAAATACCCTATTCCATTCACCTTATTCAAATAGAATGAATATATAGCAAAATCTAGAATTTGGTTTTTAAATAATGCAAAAGGAAAGTTTCAAAGCAATGACAGTTATTTTGGTGGCCTTAGAATTCTAGCAAATCAAAATCTAGAAGATACTTTCAAGAAACAAAGAAAAAAAATTTGTTACACGGTGTTATCAGCAATTGAAACTGGCTTGAATCTAAGATGTGTTTCCATTGAAAAACAAGTGAATGACAAGGTCTATATCGAAACATTCAATGCTTTAGAAGAAAAGGTGCGTAGACTGAAAACAGCCCTACAAACTAAAGAAGATAAAGTTAAAAGTAGGCTATTATTAAAAAAGTTAAAAATATTGACTTGAATCTAAAAGCGTTTCAATCGGAAACAGAATTACAGCTCTTAGAGAAAGAAATTTACGACAAAAGGTTTAACCTACTAACTCATGGTATCGAAGAAAACACTGAAAATGCATGGGAGACCAAATGGCAATCGGAAACTAAATTTAGAGCTTTTCACAAAACGCGTTAAAAATACCAAGCTCACACGCCGTTGCAGTTGCTGACGTTCATCGCCTCCCACAACATCCAATAACGAAACAGGGTAGGCGTGTTACGAGGCCAATAATTGTGAAATTAACAAGCTATTCCGACAAAAATTTAATCATAAAGGCCCTGAAGCACCTAAAGACATACAACGAAGAGAGAAAGACAAAATCAATGGAAGCAACGAATTACGTCTACGTGACTGAACACCTACCACGTGAACTACAAGAACAAAAGAAGCTCTTACTTCCTGTTTACAAAAACGCAAGAAAAAAAGGTAAAAAGATATTTTGGAGATTTAAAAAAGAAACTTACTGTCTTTATATTGACAATGTTAAATACTGTGATGACCATTTTAGTGATAGTTCTGAAAATACGTATTAGTTCCATTTCAGAGTCTGTCTCTGATGACACTGAGTGAACTGTACCAAGAATTTTTTTTTTTTTTTTCTAGCACGTGCACTGCCTACTATTTGCACCGCCTACTGCTTGTTATGTATTGTATTTTCGTTTTTATTGTTGTATAGTATATAATGTTTTGTTTTTATTACTCACTCATTCTTTAGACCCGTATTTACGAATTAATTCATCTATATATTGATATTTTCTGTGCCGTGCTAAGCTAGTCTTTATCGTGATTTTTTTGCATTATCGAACCTCTAAACCTCACTGATTTCCAACCAGCACAAGGAGCCCACATGAAAGAGATTTTAATCAATAATGTAATAGACGATCTAGATGGTGATTACTCTACTAACATTAATAGTTGCTTTACGTACGATAGCTCTATGAAAAACCTATCAATTGAAAATAATTCGATTTTTATTCTGCACTTAAACATTTCCTCGTTGCAAAAACATTTTGATGAGCTTCATGAACTACTTCGATGTCTTCCGACTGTTCCAAGTCACCCTGATATTTTTTGTACTACCGAAGCTCGTCTTACAGATACTCCTCCTTGTGATATTGAACTTCCAAAATGCATTTTTTTGCATCGTAACTCTCCGGACGTAGTGGGTGAGGTAGGCGTATACATTAAGCATGGCACACAGTTTAAATTTATTCAAAATTTTAATTTAGGTTTAGCAGGTGTAGAGAAGTTGTGGCTTGAATTTTCTGGCTCTGGCTGTTTCACAGAATCAAAACGTGTCCTTGGCTGCATTTATGGGCATCCCACTCAAAAAAATAAGGATTGCTTTTTAGAACAATTTAACAATTGTTTGGTGAATCTAAACCAGGCATGTAAAAATTTTCATATTCTTGGCGATATGAATATTAATTTATTTAGTAATAATTATCCACAAAACATCGCAAAACATATCAGTCGATCATAAAAAGCAACAACTCAATTTCAGCAATAACAACTGCGACTCGCATAACTCACCAAACTGAAACATTACTTGACCATGTCATCACTAACGAAAAAATGCTGAATGTTTAATTGAACACCAAATGTCAGATCATTTTTTAACATTCGTAATTATTAATTATTCCAACCACAATCAGCCGCACATCAACAACAACAAAATCAACGAATGCCCAAAAACACAATTTCGTTGCTTTAGTAAATTTGATGCTTCTGCCTATTGTGAAGATCTTGAGTCAAATTTAGAATCTTGTTCAAATCTCATGCCTGAAATAACCCCGGATAATTTCAATACTGAATTTGATAATTGTAACGATTGCATTTTACACACAATAAATACTCATGCGCCAATTAAAACTACGCGTAGAAAGCAAAAGCGCTTGCTGATGAAACCATGGATAACTAAAGGTATTTTTAAGTCCATATGCCAAAAACAGAAGCTTTATAAAACTTTTTTCAACAGTGGTGAAGCGAGTAAAATAGAATACTATAAAAAATATGCTAATAAGCTAACCCATTTAAAGGAGATAAGCAAAAAATTTATTTTCAAAACGAAATCAATAACCAAAAATACAATCCAAAGAAGCTTTGGTAAACTTTGAGCTTAATCTTACGTGCTAGCAAAAAGAACACTCGTTTTAATAACGAAGTTAAAGAAATTGAAAATGGTTTTGATGTTGCAAAAACGTTTAATAATTATTTTGCGAACGCAGGTCAATCGCTTTTTGACAAAATTGCTCCCACCGATCCAAGTCAGTGCAAAGTCTTTTTGCGCAATCGAATTCAGAGTGCAATCTTTTTAGATCCGCCAAGAAGTAACGAAATTTTTAATATAATTACTACTTTAAAAAGTAAAATAATGGCCGAGAATAGTGCAATTCCTTCTTATTTTATTCAAGTAGCAGCACATGTGCTGGCGCGATATCTCTCATTCTTTTTTGCATATTCCTTCGAATTTGGCCTCTTCCCGGATGCTATAAAAATTGCGGTCGTAACTCCAATTCACAAAGCCGAGGATAAATTCCAAACTTCAAACTACCGTCCTATTTCAGTTCTTCCTTGTTTTTCCAAAATATTAGAAAAATTAATCCAAACAAGAATGATATCTTTTTTGAACAAACGCAAAGTGTTTTACCCTTACCAATATGGTTTTTCGCGCAAAAACACTCTACTACATACGTATTGCTGGACATCACCACATTCATATACGATAATCTCAACAACATAATATTGTCTTCCCTTGTATTTATTGACCTTCGAAAAGCATTTGATACCGTTTCATATCAGCGATCTCTGGTTGAATTGGAACACTACGGGATTAGAGTCTTCCCTTGTATTTATTGTCTTCCCTTGTATTTATTGACCTTCGAAAAGCATTTGATACCGTTTCATATCAGCGACTTCTGGTTGAATTGGAACACTACGGAGCATTGAGCATAATTCAATTATACAAGCTTTTGGCATTGTATATTCAGCTATTATCTGACTATCATCCAAAGTCCGAGGATTTCTTCGTTTCCCATAACGTCTAGCTGTTTTAACTCTCATAACTCCCATGTAAGAGGCCATAATTGCAAAAACTAAACTCACCGCGTGAGCAAATGCAAGGAAAATGTCGTCTCCGCCATCCTCAAAGATTGCGTTTGCTGACTAACTTTTTTTAGCTGTTTACGCAATTTTGAAGTTGACGTGTATACCAACTTCTTTGTTTAGGGCTAGGCGAACTTTTTCTCTCTACGATATTGTAGAGCGCGACAAAAAGTGAGCAGTATACCGCCGCAGGGTTACTACTGGGAGACGAAAGTGCGACTATATTTCTTCGTCTTATCAAGACCTGGGTGTCCTAAAAATTTCTGACCTGTGTTAAGTTGAAATCGCGAGTTTAATGTGCAAACTACAAAAATCAAACCTTCCCTTCACCTTCAATAACAAATTTACCAAATCCTCCAATATTTATAGATATTCCACTAGAAGCAATCAACAATTAGCATATATTAAATTCCAAGGTTTCGTTTTAGGAATGGGTGTATGATTCAGCAAGAGATCTCCAATTTATTTGGGATCACCTATACTGATCAATTAATAATCATTAGATGATAAACTCTAGTTCATGATTCATGAGACTAGGTATTTGGAGAGAATCTTCTAATCAAACGTCAACATAGGGAATAAACAGAAAATTTTCGATTGGGACAAGTAAATTTTTGGAAAAAATGGCCAAATAAGGTAAAAAATCAAGGTAAACAAAAGTTCAAGTAGAAAATCACTGCAAAAAGATAATAATGTGCATTAAAATATCAATCCACGACCGGTTTCGCCCAATTTGGGGCTCATCAGGTGGATGTAGATAAGAATAAGATCAAAAAAGAAGAAAAATAGTTAGCCTACCACAGAACTAGCAAATAGGAACTCAAAATTCAGGAAATCTTCAACTTTAAAGGTGCCACATTTAAAGGAAACTTCATTTTATTGATTATTCCATAAGATAACGTCACTTTTCATATCTTGTGTGGCGTTCAAAGCACAACAACAAGTATGAAGCCAAAAGCACAGCAAGTTCACCAAAAAGGCTAGTCAGAAATCACTCCTCCATGTCAATCAAAGAATAGATGTATGATTCAGCAAGAGAACTCCAATTTATTTCGGATCACCTATACTGATCAATTAAAATTATTAGATGATAAATTCTAGTTCATGAATCATAAGACAAGGTTTCGTTTTGTGTGACTTCAAAAAGTCTTTAGAAATACTGGTGTGAAATTAAGGAGCAACTTCGAAAAAAATATAAAGCAATTATTCTTAAATAAATTTCGAATTGAATACAAAAAAATTTTAATGGAAGAATACTTCTAGGCTGTTGTTGATTCTGGATTTGCTCCTTGAGTTCCTCATTAAATTGTGCTTTTCGATTTGTCTTAGGTTAATGTAACTTTTCTTCTGTTTTTTTTTTTTTATTGTTTTTTGTTTTTTTTTCTCTATTTTTCCTCTTATATATATGTTTGGGTATGTATACAGTAATTGTTAAATTCATCTTACATGGAGCTAATTGTCTCGAAGACCTCTTGGTCACTTCGCAGCTCCATGTCAACACAACATTTTCTTGAGTTTCGCAATCCTTAAAATATTTTTAAATTTTCGTATTTAATTTAATTATCTTACCTATTGCGTGCCATTTCTTTGTATAATTTCGTTGTAGTTGACGAATAAACTCTTTCTGTCTGAGTGGCTTTAATCTGCTCTGAGACGTCGTGCTTCGCAGTCTTGTTTTTATGACTTTTAATTTTGAAAAAGTTAGCTCGAGAATTCTGTGGATTCGAATAATAACTTACCTAGATTCGATTCAGCTTGTTTATTAGCGAAGTTGCCTTGGCCAGGAAACAGCATTCGAAGTGATCTTTCGGTCTTCGAGTCAAGCTGCCACCTGTCTGTCTGCCACATTAAGGTGGAATCTTCACACTCCCTTCAATGCTAAGCGCCAAGCAAGAAAGCTGTGAATACCACTTTTTTAATCTTTGGGTATGATTCGCAATAGTTCGTATTATAATCCTCCTCCTTTTGATTCTCATTCCCTGGCCCTGATATAGGCTAATTAAACCAAAAAGTGTTTGTTGTCTTGACTCTAGCTATACAATGCAACTATTTAAACTAAATCGATTTAGCCTTAACCTTTTAGTGCCCGATGTTCCACTGATGGCACATACGGTACTTTTGCTCAAATTGATTGAGGAAATGAGGATATCATAAAACTGTTTTTTTGTTGCATACAACTTAAATTCTAGATAACTACTTATCGCTTGGTAACTAAGTAATAAACTTTGTAATAAAGTTACGTACTAAAAAACATTACTCCTCTATTTTATCAGTAGCAAATATTTCGGTAAAACTTTGAGGTTTAGCGCATAAAAGACTTTCATTATTTTATGGTGACGTAGGAAGACTATCCCTATAAATGCGCGAAAAAAATTGACTTAAAGTAATATTTTGCAACACAACTGAACTCTAGCTATTTAGTTTTTCTTCCTCAGTATACTGACTCAATGGTTTTGCGGTTATGTCAGGTTATTGTAGAACAAGGTTGTTTACACGTTAAGCTGAAATCGATTTGCCTGCGTCATTGTCACATCCGCTGCAATTGTTGCTGTAACCTAGCTAAAAGCGTATTTACTCGATTCCCTCGGCACAAGTGGTTTGTCAATGTGATTTCAATTTTTAGGGTTGCAAGTCACATGTTTGGTTGCATAGTCTAAGAAAAGCATGAGGGGGGAGGTGCCGAAAAGTGTGTTGGGGTGTGGGGGAGATGTGGAAAGAAGTGTGGGAGCAGGGGGTGTGGGGGAAAATCGAGGTGTGGGAAAATGTGTTGGGGTGTGGGGGAGGTGAAGGGAGATATGGGAAAGTGTGGGTAGAGGTGAAGGAAGGTGTGGGGAGTGAGGAGGAAAGTGTGGGGGGAGGTCTGGGGAAGTGTGTTGGGGTGTGGGGAGGTGAAGGGAGAAAGTGGAAAATGTGGGGGAAATCGGGGGAAGTGTGTTGGGGTATGGGGCAGGTGTGGGAGGTCTGCAGAGGAGTGGGGGGAGGTTTGTAGAGGTGTGGGGAGGTGGAGATAAAAGGTCTGCAGAAGTGTGGGGAGGTCTGCACGAAGCAAGATAATTTGACGCGAACAAACTTGACGCGAAACATATGTAAGGGGTCGGTGGGTTAGAAAAAGGTGGAGGTTGGGGTCGGATTATAGAGGTTTTTCCAAATGCGAAAGGTCAAAACGCGTCTGCAGCTGCAAATGAGTGGGTTGCCATGGGGGCTTCTAGTGATGTGGGCTAGTTAGGCTACCGGTAACTTAGTTTGGGGTTAGTAGTTATAGGCTCTTTCATTGGGTATCGTTGTTTGGGGCCAGTCGCCTGCTAAAAATAGGGCACAACCTAGAAAAGAGATGAAGTCGAGATGTCCAGGTAAAGAAATGCAAAAAAGAGTCTTTACAGTTTGGAATGAGTTTAGCCTGGATTGGTCGTGCGTAGCAAGGCTGACGAGACTTTTGTTATAGTCTAACCGTATTGATTTAAGCAGAAGTTAACGAGTTTATATAAACGGTACATGACTACATTTTTTCAACATAAAAGCAAGCACCCATTATCATCATCGGAAGTGCAGCGAAATGCTCTCCAGTCATTGCGTGACGATTCTTCGATAGTGATCTCGAAACCCGACAAAGAAAACGTAGTAATTATAAATAAAAGTGACTATCATTCTAAAATGCTTCACATTCTTCATGATAAGACTAAGTTTTCTTGCGTTAAATCAGATAATAATTTGTCTAATCTCAGCAGATTTCAAAGGTTCCTGCGACGCCTGAAATCTAAAAAGCTTCTTGAGGAAGATGACTACAGGCGTATCTATCCATCAGCAATCTCGTTACCGGCTATGTATGGCCTACCTAAAATACATAAGCCGTCAGTTCCACTTAGACCTATTCTATCGGCAACCGGAAGTTGCAATCAGGAATGCGCGAAGTGTCTCACAAAATTTTGGTTTCCTTCGAGAGCATCCGACGAATCTCAAAGATTCATTCACCTTCGTCAATAACATGAAAGATAAGTTTTTACACAATAAGGTAATGGTTTCCTTTGTTGTAATTAGCCTTTGTACTAACATACCGGTTGATTACACTATTAATCTAATACTGGATAAATTATTCGACAATGACACAGATTTTGTTCTTAAAGGAATAGATAAAAATAACATGAGGAAATTGTTAAAATGGACAGTTCAAGGAGGTGCCTTCTCATTCAATGGAGAACTCTTTGAGCAAACTGACGGTGTGACTATGGGTGGCAGTTTATCTTGCCTCATGGCTGATGTCCTTATGAACCATCTGGTGGACAAAGCTTCGTCGAGAACGCTTTCAAACAATAAGCCATCAATTTTTTTACCGGTATGTGGATGATTGCTTTGGTGTTTTTGATAGCCTTGATTCCATTAAAATATTTTGTGACAGTTTGAATGAAGTACATCCTAACATAAAGTTTACCACTGAAATTCAAAATAACAAATGTATTAATTTTTTGATGTTTTAGTAGATAACAGTTCAACGACAGTTACAACCAGTACATTGCGCAAACCGACCAACACTGGATTATATTCCAAATGGAGCAGCTTTGTACCTCGCCGCTATAAATGTAACTTAGTCCATTGTTTGCTCGATCGTGCTTACAAGATCTGTAGTTCTTATGAAAGCATTTGTTCAGAGGTGGATAAAATCAAGGTTATGCTTGGTCGCAATGGCTATCCTGCTTATTTTTTAGATAGTTGTGTCAGGAGATTTTTTAATCGTAAATATGACAAGATGTTGAGTCACCATGAAGAACGTAAAAATTCTAGAACAGTTAGTAGTAGTAGTAGTAGTGTGTTTTATTCAACGACCATCAAAGTACATAGAAACAACGCATATCACGACATTCGGCCGAAAAAAAGGTAACAGCGACAAAACGCGAACCGTTAAAGCATGCAATATACAACCCTACAATGAATTTCAAAACTAAAAGAAGCATGGTCACTGCACCTAAAGCATAATATAGCTTATGAGCCAAAAAGAAATCAAACAAAATTGTGTAATAAAGACAAATTTGGAGAAAGCAAGCAACACGTGCCAAGCATTTGAGACAAATTTACACATTTCCCAAGCGAGGATGGGCTAGGCCAAAGTGCCAGCACTTCAAAATTTCATAATTCACGTTTTACTCTAACAAGAAACTGCAAACGCAATGCAATTAGGCCTAGTGTGTAACAGATTTTTGTGGAAAAAGTCAGTTGATTTGCTTCATTCCTTTTAAGATTGTAGCTTCGTCAATTTGGAATACTTCAAACTTTGATCACGTTCCGATTTCTTCGACACTGCTCTTCAACCCTTCAGAAATTTCTTAATCTGCAGTATACAAAAGCAAAGAGCAGAGAGAGGCCTTGATTGCATACGTATCATGAGCTTTAGAAACAATAGTAGCTACTTAAGAGATATTAAATGAGCTTTAGTCAGCTTGTTGAAAGATTTGAGTGATTTACTTTCTCTAACCGATATCGGGATAGCATTCCAAGTACGTGGACCTCTATATTTCATTGATTGCTTGGTTAACTCTATGCGTCGGTATAGGGGAAATAGCTTTGATTGGCTTCTCGTATCATGTGTTTTTTCACTGATTGTGTTTTTATCTAACAATCCGTTAAAAACTATTGGCAGTTTATTATGCAAATACTTGTACATGAAATTAGCGGTTTCTAGTTCAGCCAATTGATTTATAGTCAGAATGCCGAGTTGCTGCATTGATCTTTAACGCTCTCTCTTAAATCTAGTTTGAAAATTAACCGGACGAATTTATTCGCCGCACTTTGAAGTCTTTGCACCATTGTCTTATTTCCATTGCACCAAATTAATATACAATACTGAATGTGACTTTTGATCAACGAATTGTAAAGTGTAAACAGAATCTGCTTGTTCAAAAGGCTCTTAATTAATTTGTTCAAAAGGCTCTTAACGACAACGCTGGTCGTTAATCTAATTTTTTGCAATAACACTTCCATATGCGGTTTCCATGAGAGATGCTCATGAAGTATAATACCCAAAAACCTAACGTTACTCACTCTCTTTAAATTATTATTACGCAATTTTAAACTCGGAAGATTTCTAGGCAGTTTGCTATTCAGAGTACGAAACACAATGTAATTCGTTTTGCTGATATTTAGTGACAACTTATTAGCCGTAAGCCAGTGATCTACATTAATCAGTTCCTCATTGGCCACTCGAAACAGTTGGTTATAACAATTATAACTAAAAAATAAGTTAGTATCATCTGCGAACATTATAGTTTTACCAGTTGAAATACACCTTGAAAAGTCATTAACGTATATCAAGAAAAGTAGTGGTCCTAAAATAGAACCTTGAGGAACACCACAATTTAATAATAATTTGTCAGATAGATGATCATTACACAAAACTTGTTGAAAGCGATTACTTAAATAGCTGGAAAACCAGTCTAAGGGCAGACCTCTTACACCATAATGTTGTAGTTTACGAAGTAAAATATTATGATCTATGGTATCAAAGGCTTTAGACAAATCTAGGAATACACCAATAACTTTTTTCTTTTCTTCAAATGCATTAGTAATATTTTCAACTAGTAACGTGGCTGCGTGGCTGGTGGAATAATTTTTTCGAAAGCCAAACTGATTTTCATGAAAAAAATTTTGTCTGGTTAAGAAACTTAAAAGGCGCCAATATACTAACTTTTCTAAGATTTTTGAGAAAACTGGGAGCAAACTAATAGGTCTATAATTGTTCACGTCATGCCTTGCTCCTTTTTTGAAAATAGGTACAACTTTTGCAAGCTTGAATTTATTCAAACATATACCGCTCCTTAAGGAAAGGTTAAATATGTGAGTTAGAATATATATAACATTATCGGGTGTTGATTTCAGAACTTTTGTTGGAATCCCATCCATACCACCGCTTGTTTTAGATTACAATTCAGATATAGTTATTGCTCGGTTGCCCTTTTTAGGCGACGTGTCAATGCAACTCAAAAAAGAGCTGTCCGCCTTAGTGGAAAAACAGACATGGAACCGAGTTATTCTACGGATTATCGACACCACCTGGAACATCGGACACACCTTTCGTCTGAAAGATAAGCAAAAGACCTAGATGAAATATGGGGTTGTATATAAATTAACGTGTTCTTGTGGTTCTAGCTATTGTAGGACAGACTAGACGTAATCTTATTAACAGACTTAAGGAGCATTCCAGTTTGAATAAATCCGAGGTATCTGTCCGCCTTAGTGGAAAAACAGACATGGAACCGAGTTATTTTACGGATTATCGACACCACCTGGAACATCGGACACACCTTTCGTCTGAAAGATAAGCAAAAGACCTTGATGAAATATGGGGTTGTATATAAATCAACGTGTTCTTGTGGTTCTAGCTATTGTAGGACAGACTAGACGTAATCTTATTTACAGACTTAAGAAGCATTCCAGTTTGGATAAATCCGAGGTATGCCGACACTTAATGGACAATCCTGACCATAAAATGGACTTTGCCAAACCGGACATTCTTAGTAGCGCTGGTGATTCTGCACGCTTATTAGTTCTTGAGGCACTTTTTATTCAAAAATATGAGCCATTGCTTAACGTTGACTCCAAATCCGCTCCTCTTTACTTATTTAATTGTTAATTTTACTCCGTCAGTCTTTTGATTAGCTATTGGTTTGCGTTATAATTACACTACTTATTTTGACCCGTTGCCTGGGTTATGCTATTACTTGTACCGTAGAGCGAGACAGCGCTGTTTCTGGCTATTAGCCTTCATCAGCCGCCCTCAGGTAAGAAACATTCATCTTCCAGGACGAATGGTCTTGCCAGGATCACTCATCCCTTCGGATAAATATTTCTTAAAGAATTTAACCTTTGTGATACGCAATCCACTCGTGTGGCTACGTCACCATTCCAGTCAAACTCTTTACGTGGCCAGGGTACAATACCCTGGCCACGTAAAGAGTTTGACTGGAATGGTGACGTAGCCACACGAGTGGATTGCGTACCACGAAGGTTAAATTCTTTAAGAAATATTTATCCGAAGGGATGAGTGATCCTGGCAAGATCATTCGTCCTGGAAAATGAATGTTTCTTACCTGAGGGCGGCTGATGAAGGCTAATAGCCAGAAACAGCGCTGTCTCGCTCTACGGTACGATTTACTGGAGTGCTTTTGCACTGTTGGTGATGGAGTGCTGTTATAGCCTCTGACCCAACAAGAGGAAGTCGTCATGACTTCCCGTCCGGTAGGCCAGGAAGGACATTGCTTTTTAGTTGTTTGCTATTACTTGTAGTTAGAATTGTAAATTCTAGTTCTTACAGTTTTGTACTGCCTTGCATACACTGCTGATGATGACAGTTGAATTTATGTTGTCGAAACGTCCAGTTTTGAGATTTACAGCGGCTTTATTTTTCCTTCTTAAGCTATTTTCGTCCTATATTTATTGTATTTCGGTTTTGAAATATTTTTTACTGGAGCGAACCCAAACCGGAGCGGTTCGATTTATCTGAACCTTAACCGGAACTGAACCGAAATTTGAAACCGTTGTTGAACCCAAACTGATCCTGAATCGTAAAAATTAAACCGTTCGACTCCTTGGCGAAAACAGCTTTTTCAAAGCTATTCTGATGGTTTGTACCGATAACCCATTGTTCAAATACTATGCTAATTTTTCATTAGCACTAGCAGTGATGGACACGATGGGCTAAAATTTTCTGTTCTTAAGCAATACGATAGCCGATAATTTCGAAAAATCCCTGGGTGATACCGATTATAATCGGCAAATTTCAATTTCTTAGAGTGATATCAGTAATCGATAAATTTTTTCGATATATGTTGCTGTAAATTTTCGATGTGTTTGACGAAGCTTTTTTGGAAGTCAAATTGCAAAAGTATTTTTCTAGATTTTTAAGGAGAGAGCGGTTCACGGACCCTGCCGTGGCAACAAAACAAAGAGACATTTTTTTTATATTGCAACAAGACTTTATGAACATCGCGTATTTTTCCATAGCGCCAACTCACTAACTTTGAACATTGTGTGCATAAACAACCGTTTATCTCGACAATTTATCGGCGATAACAAAATGTATTACAAAAGCGATATCGGTAATCAACAAATCAAAACTATAGGCTATCACCGAGAAATGCCCATTTCTGTGCACTGGTGGTTAAGCGAGTCTACTATTAAGATTTTAACATTCGTTTCATATGAATAAACATTCGTTCGTTTTCCGATTGCAGTAACAATTTTTAGGAGATATTTGTAATTACTTTAAATCGCTTAATTATGCAGCGGTCGGAAGGTCACGACTTTATTAAAGGTCCCCGTGGGGACGTTTGAGTGACATTTTTTAACTGCAAATAAATTTACCGTGAGCATTTCGAATTTTTTCGTTTTGGTACAGAAGAGTTTTATCACAAAATAAAGTCCAAAAAAATCAAGCCTCCATTATACTCGCGGTATTCCGCCAAAGCGTGTAACGAGTAGCGGGACCCGTTTCCGCCGCTGAGCGCATAGGCTACTCAGCTTCGAAGTTCGAAGAAAACAGCCGCGGTGGCGAGTCCCTGGCAATACTGGGTCCAATGAGACCGGCCCAGGGCGCGAACCCCAGACCTCCCGCACCGATAGCGATTTCGTTACAACTAAGTGCAACAAACTAAAAAGCATTTGGCTAAATGTATTGTCCAACCAGTTGGACAAAAAATTGAATTCAGTAAAGCTTGTGCGATAGTTCCCCTACTTCCCCTGCTTTTAGTGAGATCCATAAGTTTTAATAGCTATTTTGACAGCTAAGGTCTAATAAAAAATCAAAAAATAATTAATGCAAAATATTTTGCATTCAAGAAAATGTCGAATTCAATTTGGATCAAATTCCTGAAAATATTACTCCAAAACTTTTAATGATAAAAATCAATTTCGATTTGAAATGACGTTTAGACTGGAACTCTAGTCCAGAGTCTATCACTAAATGCAGTTTGTGTCCAACGAAGGGTGTCTTAGTAACCCATGCTAAATGTGCAGCTATATGGACCACCTAATCACTACAATCATCCTTCACGTTATTTAAATCAGTTTTTGCTAACTAGGCTTCATAGTCACTAAAAACTCTCTTGCAAATAACCAAAGTCTCGTCAGCCTTGCTACGCACAGCCAATCCAGGCTAAACTCATTCCAGACTGTAAAGACTCTTTTTTGCATTGCTTTACCTGAACATCTCGACTTCACCTCTTTTCTAGGTTGTGCCCTATTTTTGGCAGGCGACTGGCCCCAAACAACGATACCCAATGAAAGAACCTATAACCACTAACCCACAACTAACTTACCGGTAGCCTAACTAGCCCACATCACTAGAAGCCCCCATGGTAACCCACTCATTTGCAGCTGCAGACGCGTTTCGACCTTATTATGGTCTCATCAGTGCAGCATAGCAACCTCCCACCTTCCTGAAAAAAAAAAAAAATTCTAACCTTCAAAAGAACTACACACCCCAAATCTAAGCCTCTACTCGTTAGTCGTTCTGCTCAAGGTAGAAAATTTGAAATAAAACCTTCAAGAAAATAATACAGGCTGGATTATGATGTCACAGATTCCCTGTAAACAATCGGTAAGAATAGAAATGACCGGTTGGTTTAAACATTATTTTCCCGGTAATCTGAGAAGGAATTTTTTGTTCAAAGTTTGTAACTATACCAGTTACCAAAACCTGCAAAAAAATCTCTCTGCCCAACCCGTTCGCCCGTGAAAAAGCGGGGGACAAGGCAGGCACTGTGTCTGCGCATGCAGCCCAGAAAACACAGTGAACGTCAGCGCTTATCGGTGGTTAAAACATCAATATCCCGGTACGTTTGTCGAACCGCATGTACAGTTACAGGATCCAGCAAGATGATACAAAGAAGGATATGTAAGTCAAATAGAATTCTACTTTCCTACACTTCTCCGATAGGCACTCCCAAAGTCAGTCAACAACAAAGCCCAAAGTGTCAGGGTAAGAATAGATCCAACAATAAGAGTACAGTCTTTTAATGGAATGGAAAATGGTACTCCCCCATACAGGTGGGAATTGAACCATCCATTTCTGTCATCAATTACGAGTTAGATGAGAAATTTGCAAGGGACAAATTAATGTTTCGACTATAACCAAAGTCTCGTCAGCCTTGCTACGCACGACCAATCCAGGCTAAACTCATTCCAGACTGTAAAGGCTGATTTTTGCTTTGCTATACTTGGACATCTCGATTTCATCTCTTTCCTAGGTTGTTGTAGGATTATGCCTAGAGTTTGTACCATCTTTGTGTCGTACTTATGACATCACTATCGCTGCCTTACCGTTATATTCTGTTATCGCACTGCGTGCTCAGTTGAGCTCAGCGGTTAAGAGTAACCTGCTGTATTAGTTATTGTGTGGCAGCGTAGTTTCGTTAGTTCAGTTATTTATTTATGTTCTTTATTGCAGAGTCGATTCAATCATTTTCGGGTATTATATTTTATGCTCCGAAAATTGGTGATATTTCTTCAGTTGTGCCCTATTTTTAGCAGACGACTGGCCCCAAACAACGATACCCAATGAAAGAGCCTGTAACTACTAACCTCAAACTAAGTTACCGGTAGCCTAACTAGCCCACATCACTAGAAGCCCCCATGGCAACCCACTCATTTGCAGCTGCAGACGCGTTTCGACCTTATTATGGTCTCATCAGTGCAGCATAGCAACCTCCCACCTTCCTGAAAAAAAAAAAAAAATTCTAACCTTAAAAAGAACTACACACCCCAAATCTAAGCCTCTACTCGTTATGCTCACGGTATATCATTTGAAATAAAACCTTCAAGGGATTGATACATGCTGGATTATGATGTCACAGATTCCCTGCAAACAATCGACAAGAATAGAAATGACCGGTTTTTTTTTTTAAACTATCCTTCACGTAATTGAGATCAGTTTTAGCTAATTTGTTAGACTAACTCTGGCGTTTGAACGCGTTAGTCACTTTTCACAATGCAATCTGATTGTAGTCTGCTGAAATCGATCTATAAATACTCATGCGTAAAAACGAAATCACGTGATAGAGTCGGACAATTCTAATAAAGAAAACTCTGTTTCGACTATAACAAAAGTCTCGTCGGCCTTGCCACGCACAGCTAATCAAGGCTAGATTCATTCCTGACAGTAAAGACTCTTTATTAGCATTGCTACTCCTAAACAACTCGACTTCATTTTTTTCTAGATTGTTCCTTCTAAAAATTCTTATGTTCTTTCTAAGTTGTTCTTGCTAAAAAGAAGGAACAACATAGAAAAAAAATGAAGTCGAGCTGTTCAGGAGAAGCAATGCTAATAAAGAGTTTTTACTGTCAGGAATGAGTCTAACCAGTATTGGCTGTGCGTAGCAAGGCTGACGAAACTTTTACACCAACTTGCAGCGTCACATTCGCCATCACAAACTTTCGATTTGCTTGCCAAATTTTATGGAACGTTTGCTATATGTGCTGATGTAAATCACTTACGAATGGTTATTTTTGCTTGAGTTCTAAGTCCAAAAAATCCAAATTCGTCGAATGTTTAATCAAGATATTCAAATTCATTGACTTTGAAAACACGAAATTTAAATTCATTGACTTTGAAAAACCGAAATTTAAATTCATTGACTTGGAAAAAAACGAAATTCAAATTCATGAAGAATTCGTGAGCGGATTCAAATTTAATCCAACCCCAGCAGGGACCCGACTTTTTATTTGCAGCATTTCTGCTTCACTCTTGATTTTTTGTCCATTGCAGGTGTTATCGCTACAGAGTAGAACCGCATCATCAACATACATCACAACATCTGAACCGAATCAGTTGAGCATATCATTGATATATACAACAAAAACAACAATACAAGAAACGGAAACGGTCCTAATATGCTGCTTTGCGGTACTCCTACGGTAAGGGGTAACATGTCGGAGGCTTGCTCATTGTTACTGTTTTCTGTTGGTTAGATATGATTCTATTAAGTTACTTGCAATTCCTCTCACACCGTAATGTTTAGGTTTTCCAATTAAGATGCGATGATTGACTGTGTCAAATGCCTTGGCAAGACCCATAAAGAGCGCACAAACTGAGTTACTCCTTATCCCTCCGTTTTAAAATTGTTTCAGATGGAAATGTTAGCGCGAGATCAGTGAAATGACTTTTACGAAAGCCAAACCGTTTATCTGCGAATAAGTTGTATTTTCCCCAAAAGTTAACTGAACGTTTGTGCAGGATGCTGTAGTTTCAAATATTTTTATTAATAGCTGAAAGAATTGAGATTGATCTGTAAGAGCCAACTTTATATTTTGGACCTCTTTTTGCGTAAGGGAATAGCTTTAGCTGAAGGAGGTTTACGCAGATGCTACCTTACAAATAGGAGGTCGGCCATCTTACTTATAAGGAGGTTGTAAACCCACGGTAATCTTACATGTAGGTTTGAAACATTGCATATCCTACATACAGGAGGTCAGTGCCATTGGGTAACCTTACATGTAGGAGCTTTTAAACATTACGGTACACATGGGCGTAGCCGGGGGGGGGGAGGGGCACGGGGGCCATGACTCCCCCCCCCAATCCATCCAGGACAAAAACAAGGTTCTTGGTAATTATGATAAACACTTGCGATTGCGTGATTGTTTTCTTGCTGGGCTTTTAACAAGTTTTAATAAGTGGGCTTGCTGGGCTTTTAATAAGCGTGATTGTTTTCTTGCTAAGGAGAAATGCAATACCACTTTGCTTTTTGCGTTGGCCAGAGTTGTGCTGGCGCAGCCGCAATGGCCAGCGAACGGTCAGGCGTCACTTCAATTGTTCAAAACGAATCTCTGTTGGCATATTATTTTTTCTGTGCTACGCATTGCCTAAATTTGAGCGCTTCTGCAGCTGTAAAAGTTTAGCAATGCAATAAGCTAAAAACGTTGCACGAAAAGTGGTTAAAATGTTTAAGACCAGTACGAAGAAAACAGCGTTGTTGAAGTCCTGCATCAAAGAAGATGTCTCGGAGAAACAAAACGTTATCTTGTCGGCTTATGTCAAACCCGGTTTGTAAAACGCCTAGTATCGATGCCGGTGAAGCGGTGAAGCACTCAAAATCAAGGGCAAAAAAAAAAAAAAAAATTCTTGCATTTGAATTTTTGTAGTATTTTGTTGCATATTTATCCTCCTCTCACGAGAAAGCGATCAATACGCTATGCGAGCTCGCTTAGGAGTTGCCGGCCATCTGTCTATCACACCAAGATGGGGGAATCCCGCTAAGTGCCTTTTCCAACGCGACAACAAGTAAACTTGCCGGCTTGCTCTCCACACTGTCCCTGTAATGCTGAGCGTCAAGCAGGGAAGCTATGAATATCAATTTTAACGTTATTGGTTTGACCCGACTCGGAATCAAACCCAAGTCTACAGTTCCCAAGGCAGACGCTCTTATCACTCGGTCATCTGAGGTGTTGAATTTTGATAAAGTTTGCCCGAAATCTGTTCGAAATGCACTAAAATGGCCATTACAGTAAGGCCTATCCGTGAACTTTCAACAATTTTTCGGGGAAGCATGCCCCCTGGAGCCTTTTTTTTTTTGTTCCTCAACTTGTTTAAAATTAATTCTGCCGGAAAAAAAATACCCTTTACAAAATGTTGAAATTTGGTGGCTCTTCCTTAAAAAAATTTCTGATTACGCCTCAGACGTAAAACATTTCCAAAATGCTTATTTACGCTCTTTTCCGCGACTACTACCGTTTTTGCGTTTACAATAGTAAACATTCAACCTAATTCAAAATTGCATCTCCTCACCAAAATTTTCTGGATCCACTCCTGGTCTGAAGTCAGCACGCATAAATCAAAAATGTGCGAACAAAATGAATCATATTTGGTGAAGGACTCCAAATGACAGGCAAAAAGTTTGATCAAAATTTGTTCAAAAAGCACTTGAAAGGCCATTACACCATGTAAAATTTCAAAAATTTTCCAGAAGAGCATGCCCCCGGACAGTGATGAGCACGATGAACCTTTCTGTAGGGAAGACCGGGGCTAGTTGTTACAACCGCACTCACTTCTTCCAGAAATAAAAATAAATTAATTTTTCTTGTGTTATCAATTTTACTGCTACTAGACTGCTATTAGACGAAATGATTTTCGCGAAATTTAAGAAAACGAAAAGATATTTAAGAAAGGTTATTTTGGAGTACCCTAAGTAAAATTTTGCAGAAATTTGAAAACTGGTGTTGGAAAGTTTATGCGTTTAAACTTGAATCATTCTAGCAGAAAAGGGAAGCTGAGAAACTATTATTATTATTTTTTTCTTGTTTCAAACAGACGATGCTTCGTTTTGCCTTTTTGTGCTTTCAGGTGATCAACTGACCTACATGCAATTTCGGACAGACTTCTACATTGTGTATCCTGCTTCCAAACACCATCTTACGCCTTAGGACATGCGTTTTTATTTGTTTTTTTGGCTTAAAATTATGTGAGATGGCAAGACCTGGAGATATTAGCTTGCTTTAACATTGCTATACATAGTATTATTTCTGCGCTGTCGGTCGGTCCTACTGTAAAGTTTTTGCCATGTTGAGACATCACAGATTTCTGGAAACGGCTTAGCTCACTGGTTCTCCAACATCTTGCTTCATGGCACGGGATGTTTTTAAATCGGTGGTCTGGCTGGACAGGATTTCTTTTGGTAGGTTTTTTTGCCTGTTGGGCCTTTTAGGGTTCTCTATTATCGGCAGCACTCGGGGTAATTAAGGCGGGTCTTACGTGTTTTATTCTTGCTTCTGTTCTCCGTTAGCTTTTCAGTTCTATAAGCGCTGTTTCGACTTGGATTAACCTTGAAAGGCCACACACTGTTATGTTTTCCTACCATTGCACCATAGCATGGCAGTGTAGAATCTGTGACTCTCTTTGCTGTCTTTTTTATCCGACCGTCATTTTTTTTTTCTTTCTGTGCTGCATGTGTGTGTGTGTTTTTTTTTTCTTTATTTGATCAATCTCTATTGTCGGGTGCTGCAACCATGCTTCTCATGTTACTTTTCTTGATCTTCTATTCTCCCCTTGCATGATACAACGTTTATCGTTTTGTTGCTTCTTCCCTTTTCTCGTGCTGTCCAATTATACTGTAGGCCTATATTATTTTTGTATATTCTTCTTGTGTTGACGTTACGGAAATAAAAGACACTGACTAACTAACTAACTGCACTTTTTATAAGCTATCTATGCTTGTTTATTACATTAACATAATCAGTTTATGCTGAGAATAAAAAGATTAATGCTAACTTGGATGGGGCAAGTTGTTACAATTGTACAAGTTTGTATGCCATGTACCAAACTCATATCAATTGTGACATTGCAACTTGAAAACTCAAAAACAAAAGCAGTTCAATGAAAAAAAAACAAAAATCTAAAATAATTGTAAAATTTGTCAATTCTTTTTCTGCGTGCTGTCGACAAAATGGAGATTCGATCCCCTTACTCTTGTCCGATCAGCTTGAAACTTTCAGAGGTGTTGTTGGAAGACCTAAAAACTCAGTCAGATAGTAGGCTACCAGCCTAACCTTCTAGTTGGTTTAGAATAATTAAGAATACCCCCCCCTGCCCAAAATAGTGTTAACAAACACGTTGTCAGTTTAGACAAATTCATTGTAGACTAAATTATCACGCTTTTAACACGAGGTGACCTATTAGAGTCTACGTAGTGTTTATGATTTTTATGTGAGCAAATTTCTTTGGTAGCCTAAGTTTTCTTTTCATTTTGGGGCTTTTTTTCACTTTCATAAAAGATTGGTTATTGGTTATGAATGAATTTTTGGCTGAATGTTGTTGATGCGCCTGCCTCAGCTGCATGCATTCGCGGTATTATGCAACTTATAGATGAGGATGATCTTGATATTCAGGTTACTTCGTTAATATTTTCGAAATATAGGTATCCTAATCCTAGGCAAAGTCAAAATGAAACAAATGATCCGTGATTGATTTTTTTCGACTCTGCCAATAGGTCGCCTAAAGGGAAGGCCAGAACCCATAAAAGGGGCCTCATCGAAATTTGTAGCTTAGGGCCTCACTAAATATAAATCCGGCTCTGCAAAATATATAACAAAAGCGATATCTGTAATCGAGAAATCACAACTACTTGGAGCGATAACGATGATCGGTAATAAATCATCGCCGATAAATTATTTCAATAAATGCCCATCTCTGCCCACGGACCCCCCCAGAGTCGTTTTTTCCTCAATTTGCTTCAAATTTACTCTGCCGGAAAACATGCGTTTGTAGGCTAAAAGGTGTCATAATTTGGTGCCCTCCCTAAAATAACTTAAGAATATGTTTTTGACATGAAACATTGACGCCCTATTCCGGGTCTAAACATCTGACGTCTTTGTATCTAGTTAACACTCAACCTAATTCAAATCTGCATCCCCCCACTAACATTTTTTGAATCCGTTCCAGCTATTGGGTACGATTTTTTAAACTTTAGCCCCCCCTCCGAACTGAAAATCCTGGCTACGCCTATGACCACGGTTGCCACAGAAGTCGCAACTTTTAATTCCAGGACTTTTTAAAGTCATTTTTCCAGGACGGTTTTACGATCATTTTTACAGGACCTAAAGTTTAGTTTTCGCTTCTACTCTTGTATACACCTACTCTCTTGTAGTTCTTATTGAAGAACAATTTTGATAGAAAGCATTTGCATTACCAGCTACAGACGGCTTGCAGAAAAGAGTTTCGCATTGCAATAAATTATTGCCGATGAATCCACTCTTCTCAGTAACTTCAGTAGTTCATACATACAGTACTTTACTGCAAAGTGCCAATTATGGTCATTTTAACAGTAGGCCTAAAGCTTTAAAGGTCCGTCACAATGCAAATTATCACAGTAATAGCTTAGGCACAAATACAACAGACTTAAAATAGCACATTACAACTTTTTCAAACAAAAACACCTCTCCTACTTTATTAACAGCCAAGTAGCAAGTATATTCACTGGGAATGAAGAGTGGATACTGGATACCTAGGTAATATATTGTACAATAAATGACACAGCATTCAAGTAATATGCTACTAGCCCACTGAAAAAAATATTAACAATACTTGCAAGCAATCCATAGTAGACAAACAAGATCCCAAACCCAAAAAAGTCTTTACTTACCCAAATTCTCAAATCAACCTTGTCAAAGGTCTATTAAGTTTCAGGGCACTGAAATCTGGATTTCGTTTTCCCCTGAATTTAAAATCCTCTCGTTTAGAAAATTTAAATCTAAATTCAAAAATCAACTTATGGCTACTTATCACGTGGTCAATTAATCTAAGAAACTAACAGTCTCCCGTCTCGGCGATATTGTAACAGCTTATTGTTAGTTCATTTGTTGAATTTGAAGTTAAACTGTGATTTTTCGATTTGTGTAACTTGTGTTCTGTTTTTTATGTGCCTGGTAAATAAATAAATTACTACATTACTGCAATGATTTTCGAATCAACAGCTGTTCGTAATTTATAATAGTAATGATGCAGTAGTTAATATTATTTCACACATCTTAGCACTAATAGCATTACATCACACCGCAGAAATCAATTATATAATAGTGACACTAAAAATGTCTCTTCTTTCGCCTCCTATTTTGTTTATTTATTTGCATTTTGTACCGTCTTTTGTTGCATATTTATCCTCCTATCACGAGAAAGCGATCAATGCGCTGTACGAGCTCGCTCAGGAGTTGCCAGCCATCTGGCTACGCACCAAAATGGGGGAATCCCGCTAAGTGCCGTTTCCAACGCGACAACAAGTAAACTTGCCGGCTTGCTCTCCACATTGACCCTTTAATGCTGAGCGTCAAGCAGGGAAGCTGTGAATACTAATTTTCAAGTCATTGGTTTGACCCGACTCGAAATCAAACCCGCGTCTACAGCTCCCGAGGCGGATGCTCTTACCACTCGGCCATTTGAGCTGTTAAATATTTATCCTCTTATCATGAGAAATCGACGGAGCGCCATACAAGCTAGCTCAGAAGTTGCCAGCTATCTATGTACTGACAAAGATTAGGGAATCTCATTAAGTGCCTTTCCCAACGACACAACCAGCAAACTTGCTGGTTTGCTACAGCCTACACTGTCCCTTTATTACCTAACGTCAAGCAGGAAAGCTGTGAATACCGGTACCAATTTTTAAATCGTTGGCTTAACCTGACTTGGATTCGAACCCGAGTCTACTGTTTCAGAAGCAGACGCTCTATCTACTAGGTCATCTGATCTTACACCGGACTGGGTAAGCCTGTGTGGCTTAACTATTCTGTCATTATTATTCTGTCCAGCGAAGCACGGGTAAAACTTGATGGTACTTTCAAGGACTTTGCAGGACTCATACACATAATCCAAGAACTTTCCAGGACAACAAAAAAAATCAAGAACTTTTCAAGGATGTGGCAACCCTGTATGACAGTACATATGAGAATCAAGTTACTTTATCTATAGGATGCCACTTAACGTCTCAAGATGTTGCTTATCTTATTGTCAAAAGATGCGCTCACTAGAGAGAAGTTCCTACCATCAAAGTTTAGAGGCTCGTTTTCACGATATTGTTTCTGGTGACCATGCCGCTTTAAAACAACAGCCAACCATTCTTTTCCGATTTCTCAAATGATCTGTTCTAAACCACTTGATATAGCAACCGCAACTGGCTATCCTAAAGCATTACAAAACACAAAGTAAACGCTCTTCTAATTTGATATAACCAAACTAAAAAATCCTGAAGCAATTTTAAAAACATAATAAACTGAAGGTGTAAAAACTCAATAAAACGAAAATCTAAACAGTCCAGCGAAGTGTTTTCTTTTGAGATCTTTCAAAAACCGTTTTTTGGAAAACGAGGTTTTGTAAGCAGTTGCTTAGCAGACGATACAAGACATAGAGGATGGCACTGGTGATTAAAAGACCAAGAACGATGAAGATCACTTTGATTGCTTCTGCAGTAACTGCGTATATCCACATAGGCACAGCTAAAAAATAAGCTAGAAGATGATGAGGCTTTACTTTTACACAAACTCACCATGGGCGACGTACGCAAAGTTTTTACATCAACAACTGCATTCCACAGCCCGTAATTATTACCATTGCTGAGTGTTGAGTTAAAATCCACAGAAGGCAAGTGTCTTCTTCGCCCTTTTCTTATACGCCCATGCTTTCAAAAATCAACGCCAAGAATCAGAAATACAGTCCAGGCGTCGACAGTTAATGTGAAGTACCAAAAACAAACGATCACATTAGGCAAATTGCAAGGTGATGTTAAAAAATGGGAAGTATAAAACAAATTTGCACACAAACACAATGATTTGAAAGTCCCAAAATATCATCAAATAATCAACATTAAACAATTTTCTACGGCTGTTCTTTCTACCCTACTAGATAGTAACGCAAAACGCTGGTGGTAGTCTAACGAGCGAAATTTGGTACACCTGTTGTTACTCCCTAATATGAAGTTTTTTTTATTTCCGATTCTCACGATCAATTCTGGCAAATTGCTTTATGCTTGTAAAACAGTGAAGATTTCACATCATTCAGCAAGCACCCAAAATCGACTAAACCACTACATAAGTAGACCTGGTAGTTACTTTGAAAATATGATCTGAGGATGTGGCAGAAGAGATATTCAGATCGACTATAACGTCGCAATTGCGGTATCGCATTTTGTAAGACAAATCGATGGTGAAAATGCAAAACCTCGTATGTGATTTTTCACTGTTTTGAAACAACTAAATTGTTTGTTGAAAAACTAGGTAACATTAAGCATATTGGTTCTTAAAACTCTCGAATTAACAATGTCATCAAAATTTTTCAAACGTTTCTCTCTCTGGAGTAATTAGCACGTACGAGGTTTTGCGTTAACAAGTTTTGATCAAGTTTGTTTTTTTAAACCATAATACAGTACGAGGTTTTGCATTAACAAGTTTTGATCAAGTTTGGTTTTTGAACCATAATACAGTACGAGGTTTTGCGTTTTAGCATGGCAAAGCCAAAAAATTATTTCAGCGTTTAGGAAGTATTATTGACGTCAACAATACAACGTGAGGCAACTAGAACATGACATCATGTATTTTAATACGTCATTGACCTTAGGCCGTCATAAACTATATCATAGTTTACGATTTTAATCAATGCCTGCAGAAGGATCATGTCCACGTTTATCAAAACTCTTCAAAAATAAACTATTCGAATATTTTTCCTTAAATTGTTTCAAATCATCGCATTACTAGATTGCTGCGACATGTATATATTGCAATGAAAGGGCGGTTGAATTTAGGTAACAAATCAAACGTTGATGGATGTAAAGGGGGCTTAAGCACCCCTCAATTTTTTGTCATGCATGCTAAAAAGTTGGTGCTTGGATACTTCTAAACTAGCAAACTGCCAGATAAGCATTTCCTTATTCTTAGCCCACTTTTTCTCCCACAAAAATTCTTGAATCCGCACTTATTAAAAGTTTCGTATTTAAGCGATCTCTTTCGTCTCTTACTTCAAGGAACGAAACAAACGATTTGTGTTGCGGTGTCTTTTCATCACCAACTCAACGCTTCAACCAAACGGCCTGCGCTTAGATTAAGTCTGCGCGTCTAGTGCAAGTGTATTCAACCCAAACCAATCGCTAAAAAGAGCGTTTTCGTTCTCTTGAATCTGTTTAAAAAATATGTATGCCAGGAAATTCCCGTCCCAATAGCAGGAAAACGTAGAGCAGAAAAAGTATCGAAATGCAGAGATTTAGAGCAACAATCACAACAGGGCAAAGAGGTTAGGACACAAGAATTTAACGAGTATGTAGCAAAAATGTAAAGTTAAAAACAAATGACTTTAACACACGTTGCATAATACACTGATAGTGACAAGAGTCGATTAAAAAATAGAAGCCACCTAAGAAGAGGTACCTAAGCGCTCCATTATTTTCTTTCCTATCATTGAAAATAAAAACATTTCAGCCAACTTACGTTGTTATGTAGCTTAAATTCTTAGACTTCTAAATTATTATCTCCTCACAAATGTCACAAAAGTCTATAACGTTTATGCTTTTAGGCAAAAAGTAGCCTACTCAAGTAGAATTTGTCGGTGACGAGTACTTTTTAAGTTATTTCATTTTTGAATACTTTCTACTTTCACTTGAGTAATATTAACGTAGCGTAACGCTACTTCCCTACTGTTTGTATTAAAAGTAGTTTTGTAAGCTTGATAGTGTTTTCAATCTGTTTTTGATGAGCAACGTTGAACAAAATGCAGGCTACCAACAGTGGCGCTCGCAGAAAAATATATTGGGGGGGCAAAGTGTGACGTCGTAATCTATGACATCACGAACCAAATTTCTGAATGTGACACAGATAAGCCTTCTAATATAGCAACGAGTGAGTGGTTGGTGGTCACGTTTTTTTGGACGCGTAATGGACTAATGAGCAGTAAAGTTGTACACGTCCCGTTTGGCCAGGAACGAGCAAACTTTTTAGCGCAAGGGCTTCATTCAAAATTTATGCAGGCGGCATGTAGTAGGCCGATAATACCCCAAACAGCAAATTTGAGTAAATCGAAAAACTCTTATTATTGGCAAAAGATAGTGAAAACTTCTAATCAGTGGCATAGCGAGAAATTAAAAAAAAGGGGGGGGGGCGTTTAGTGCTTTTTGAATAATTTTCAGACAACTTTTGTTTAAATTTTTTGACCCTATTTCTGACTGCTTCGCCAAACAGGCCTGTCATGCATTTTGTTCGCACATTTTCGATTATGCGTTAAATGCTTAAGGCTTACTGCTATCGAAGAGGTTCGAACTTCGAAATTATGGAAAAATTGTTCGCCTCCATCAAAAACATTTCTGAAAATGGCTGGTGGGAGGATGCATACCCCTCATCCTACCCCCTGAATACACCCCTGGCCATAAGTTACAGAACCATCAAAAAAGTCTGGTATATTTCAGCCCCTTGGCACCATTAATTTTGTTCTTTTTCACTAAAAGGCAAAGTCAAAACTCAAAAGGGGCACGACACAATGGCCGTGCAAAGTTACGCTACAAAATGTTAGAGGAAAATATTACAAAATAGATACGAAATTAACGAAAGAAAAAAAATGCACATAATGACTATTATTAATATAGTTCCATTCGACGATGGGCCGTAGAGGCAAATAGATTAACAATTTGAGCAACCAGGGGAAGATCCAGGGGGTATGTGGGGATGTATCCTCCCACCAGCCATTTTCAACAATGTTTCGGATAAATAAAAGTTTTCCATAATTTCGAACCTTTTCACCTTAAGCACGAATAATCGAAGCTGTGCGAACATAATGCATCATATTTGGAGAAGCACTCAAAATTAGAGGCCAAAAATATGAACAAACTTTGCCTAAAAATTGTTCAAAAAGCACTAAAATGACCATTACAGTAGGAATGTAAATTTTCAAAAATTTTCCGGGGGAGCAAGCCCCCAGACCCCCTAATATCGTTTTTGTTACTTAAGTTCTCTAAAATTAAGTTTGCCGGAAAAAAATACGCTTGAAAAAGTGACGCAATTTGGTGCCCCTCTCTGAAAATATTTCTGAACATGCCTACGCCCCTAACATGACACTTTTTCAAAGGGTTCATTTACGCCCGTTTCCGGGTCTAACCGTCTTGAAGTCTTTGTGTTTAGTTAACATTCAATTTAATTTAAAATTACATCCCCCCCCCCAAGAAAACTTTCTGGATCTGCTCCTGTGAGCCACATCTACTTTTTCGTGTACCGGTATATCTGTTTCAACAGACATGAACATAAGAGATTGTAATCTCTCCCATCGGTTTGGACAAAAACATCTACAACTTTGTAGTAAAAGTCACTTTTTGTCACAACTCTTGAAGTCTATCCATCTCAAGAGCGGTTGTTGCCAGCGATGAAAGACCCTCTTCTTCACTTCGACAGCTCCTTACAAGTTTTGATTTTTTTCAGTGTAGGAAAGGATCTTTGTACTGACTCTGTCGCAGCGATTATCTATGTTTGAAATATGTCTTCCTTTATTTAGTAGGGCTTACACTCTATCTCAACGTCAAATTAATCGCAAAGTTTTAAAAAACTTCTTTGACTTTGAGGTTAAATCTTCCTCCACTTTGACATAATTTCTGGCTAGTGGTTAAAAGGAAAATTTGCTACTGTCCTTTCTTACGCAATGTCCTCATTTTATTGCGGTTTGTGGAGTAACAAAATGTTTTGTCTTTTCACTATGACGTCTTTTCACCATTTCAGGCAATGCTTCAAATCATATTTTGTCGAGACATGCTTTGTTAAGGTGGAGTGAAAAAAACTTTTTGTCTAATTTCAAAAACATACCCTTCTAAAATCCTGACGCAAAGGCTCAAAACACCAAAAAAAAAAATAGAAATTGGGGAGTTGCCCTTTAATTTGGCCCGATAACCCGCCACCAAGTGGTAACCGATATCAAAAATTCTTAAAATAGCCATAACTCCTGAACCAAAGGTCACAGAAGCTTGGTTTTAGGCTTAAAAGACTCGGAAAAGACATGTTTATGTCTGTGGTAAGAGAGCATTTTATAATAAAAACACAAGTAAAAAGTTATAGCTGAAAAACCTATTTTTTGTAGTTTTTCGATACATTTTAGGTTTTTAATTATGCAATATTTTTCAGATTTTGCTTTTCTAAGTTAGAATTGCGCAGGAAAACAGTTTTTTAAAAATGCCATTTTATATTGCAGGACTTACAGTAAGCAAGTGTTTTTACAAATACAAAAAACATACATTAAAATATAATAGATAATCTTATTCATAGGCCTACAAACTGATTTTTTATAATGGTTACCAGAAGTCAAACAAGCTTTACCAAAGTGCTTCACAGCGGCCAGAAACCAGCTACCAACAAAAAAGAATGTTGTAGAAAGAATGTTGCATTTCCAAAATAAACGGCCACCATTGGCACTTCCACATTGAAAAGGTTCGAACCAAAGTAATCAAGGGGCATATGGGCAATAGCAAAATTGAGAAATTTAGTAAGCACTAAAATACTTCTTGATATTTATTACACTATGATATTCTCGCACCTGATTTACTGCAATTTGGCATTGGGAAGTGCAGCAAAAACTGTATTAACACCTCTGCATATTTTTTATCAAAAGAAGTAATACCGAATTGGGCAAAAAGTGTAAGCAAGTTATAGGGGCAAGAGTATGGTCTGAGGTGCCTTTGAATATCAAAAGTCTACCTTTCCCCATGTTTGTCAAAAAGTTTAAGGAATATTTAGCTTACAAATACGAGGAATAACCAACAAATTTCCACAATATTGTGTACTATTCTCTGACAAATAACCTAACTTGTACTCTGATTGCTTATTGCATACTTGTGTGCTTCTTGTAGCCTACTTTTTATTTTGTTTCTGTTCATTTATTTATTTTATTATTATTATTTTTTTTTCACGGTTTTTGTTTTTATAGTACTGGTAATTGATGAAAAAATGCTGAAATTTCAACAAGTTGTTTTAGAGAAGTGAGAAGGACAGTAGACTTGTAGACCGTACGGTCGTATCACTGTATCCTCGCTACAAATTGGCATGTGTAACTTTTGTGTATGGCAACTTTACGAAACTGGTAAAGGAGGCTGCGTACTTATGTATTAATATTCCTGTGTTTAACTTTTGCTGCGCTTGTTAAGTTGTGGTAAAACTATAAAATTAAAATTAAATAAATTAAATACAATAATTTTAGAACAGTTGCTGCTGCTAACATTGTGGCAAAAGAATTAACTGATTCGTGGGTTTGGTGTAACGTATACCCTGTCACTCATTTTTGCGCGTCCAAAAAAATTTGTGAGATAATGAAAGAGTTCAGTGCCATTGATCGCTATAGTAAAAAAAAACGAGGGGACACATTTTTGAAAAGAAAAGCTGATTTTGTGGGAAGTATTGACGAATTGTTTGATATTTTTTCCAATAATCCACAGCAGCGAAGAAAATTAGAAGAGCATCATCAGTTAAGAATGACTGAAGCCGATTATGCTTTTTATGAAGATCATAAGGGTGCTCGTATTGCTAAATGTTTACATGTGGTGGAGACCCAAAGCCAAGCTGATCAATTATTCATTCGAAGAGTAAAATCAAGAGATACTGCTGCACCAACAACTTCTCACGACTCATCAGGAGCGCAAACAAGCACATCTTTTCAGGTTTCATTTGAGTGCTTATCAGGAAGTGATTCGGTTTCTACAGCTAGTTCAGCTTCATTAGAAGCTTACATTTAAGATGCTCCTAGTTTTAGCCAAAATCGAAGAAGTTGGGAAAACCTTGCGAGAATATGCGAACGCTATCAAATCTCTGACAGGGTTGCTGCTGCTTTTGCTAATTGTGCATTAAAAGATGCTGGCTTGTTAACTGAAGCAGATACGTCATATGTAATTGACAGAAGTAAATTAAAAAGAGAGAGACGCAAGCACTGAGAAAAAATACAAGAAGAAAAAGAAAGCTTTAATACAGTTTATAGAGTTTATTTTGGAGAAAAGATGCAACTTTAGTCCACCTTAAAGGAGAAAACGAAAAGCAATATAAATCGATAGAATTGGAAGAACATTACGTGGTGGTTGGTCAGCCTGGAGAGTTTTATATTATCTCACAGCTCACCCTCTGATGGCAAGGGGCGCACCCTAGCAAGAGAAATATTTAATTTAATCAAAGACACGACCTTGGAACAAAACTTGTTAATTACGGGAACGGATGGCACAGCAAGCATGACTGGAGCGAAAAATGAGTGTATTAGGGCTCTGGAAGAGCATCTCAATAGGCCACTTCAATGGGCTATTTGCTTGCTACATTGCAATGAGCTGCCATTGAGGCACGTTTTTACTGAACTAGGTGGCAGGTCAACTAGTCCGAACACTTAATCTGGAACGATTGGAAAATTGATAGACGATACTGTTTCGAAATGGCCAATTGTTGACTTTGCTGCAATACCAAATAATAATTTTCCCAAACTTCCACATAAAGTCGTAGGTGATTTGAGCCATGAGCAATATTATGCCTTAGAAAAGTATTTTTGACTGCCCCCTACGACACTCCTCAACTTACCTCCATGGTTGTATTTGCCCAACTATGTTCTTGTGTTTTAACAGAACATTCTTGTTTCCTTGTAAATAAACTCAACTGCTATATCGAACTCGCTGCAAAGGCAAAATGAGAAATTTAGAAAGAACTGTAGCTTAGTGCTACCCAGCTACACGCTCAGAAATGTTCAGGTAGCTCTTTTTTTTCAAAATTGTTTGTCAGGTATACAACCCTTCATTATCATTATTAGGCCAACTAATTGTCAAGACAGTAAACTCAGATACTCAAAATTAAGATTTTACTTGGTTTCTTCCATCCATTTTCTAGACCCGCTTATCCTTGGGGGGTCGCGGGGGCAGCAGCTTGACTAGGGGCCTCCAAGCATCTCGATCTTCTGCGACAAAGGATAGATACTCTGCTGGGATGCTAAGGCGAGACTAAGTAAGATCTTCTACGTAATCTGGCCATCGAGTTGTGGGACGGCCTTCTAGCCCTTCGACCAATCGGTGAACAGAGCAGTTTTTTGGCTGTTATTTTCTGGGACATTCGTGCCACATGTCCATACCAACGCAGTCGCGATCTTTCTAGTCAAAGAAGCAGCGATTTGATGTTTAGAGATTCAAAACATGCACTTTTAACCTTGTCCAACAAGGTCAAACCGCTAATTCTTCGCAAAAATCCCATTTTGGCTGCTTGAACTCGAGATCTCACTTTCTCATTCATGATACAACACTCATGGCCATAAGTCAGAATAGGAACATAAACTGATCTGAAAATGGATAGCTTTGCCTTAGTGCAAACCTCCCGCTTCAGTACCACAGATCGGTGGAGCTAGCGCACTTCTGCACTTGCATTTCCGATGCAAATATCCAATTCGCTATTTTGTCTGCCATCACTTGTGAATGAGACGCAGGGGCTCCGAGAGCCGCCAATGGGTCCGGGACAAATTTTTGGTAGGCCCTCTACCTTTTGCAGTCTCTAAGCACAAAGACAATATTTTAGTAAATTCAGTGAGTTAATTGGTTGCCTATTTATCCCCATTATAGCGAAAAAGCGATTACGGTGATAGAACGAGCTCGCTTGTTTCATCCTCGGAAAAATTTTGAGAATATTTTTGATGACCACGATAAATCGCGCTACGTATTTAGTACTTACAAGGTAGATGGAAATTCAGTGAGGACCAAGGTCAACGTCAAAGTCATAGTGCGGATTTGGAGTCTCGCTACCGGTGTTGCGTACAGTTTGCAGTAATTCCATTGTCAGTATGAGCACTTGGATTAGGGGAACTTGCACTTTGCTTCATCAGCTACAATATTGACACTCAAATTACGACTTTGCTTACATCATCACTCGGATTAGATACCAAATTTACATTTAAAACTTCAATATCGTTCCTGGACTACTTTCGCTGACATTTAACACTTCATTGGCAGTTTCCTGGTTCGAAGTATCTTTACAAGATCTTTTTCTTTCACTTTCTCTCCCAACTATACCAAAGCTTTCTAATCTTTGCTGCCCTTTACACAGTAATCGTTCTTTTATATCCCTTTCTCTTCGCTTCTGTGCACCAGATTTATGTTTTATCATTTCTCAACATACATTTACAAAAATATACCGACTACCAATTGTTAGAATAATTATAATCAATCATAATCCAAAATTTCTTTTTCAAAAACCTGTTATACCAAGTCAAACAATTTGGCAGCATCTATTTAAAAAACAGTGAGTCCAACGGTCCGTTTTTTGCGCATGCGATCATCCAACAGATTTGCTTCAGTTCCGGGTTGGCAATTCTTTTTGATCAAGAGAGCCAAAGAAGCTGGACTGTTTTAATTGCACTCTCGTGAGAGCCACACACCGGCGCAGCCGGAGGGGGGGATTAGGGGGACCAGTCTATTTATCCTTTTCAAAGTACAGATTAAAAAAAATTACTTCCTAAAGTACAGATTTAAAAAATTGTAAAACAATGGAATCCCCGTTCAAATACTATTTCACTTGAGCTTGATCATTGATTAAATCGCCAGAAAAGCGGGGGAGAGGGAATAATTGGTTGAATGATCAACTGAATCAAATTTTCGTAAATAAACATGGGTTTTAATGAGAATAGTACCACTGTGTCGACAACCTGCCATATTGTATTGCTACTGCGTTGAACTGACTATCCTCAACACTTAACACAACAATATGCTACAAATGAGCAATCGCTGTCACATTCTTTCTGCTGAAAAGGCATATTAGCGCAGTAATAAACAGCCAGCAGTCAACAAAAATTTTTATAGACCAAAAACAAAAGGATGCAAATCATTTGTTTTTCTATTCTAAAAAAGAAAGCGGTACGCAATGGAGACTTTTTCTCGAAAGATTTATTTATTGTAACTTGAGAAAACAAAGCTCAATTAGGCCTACCCCTCGTCCTCACGTCCTTATTCAAAAATTCTATTCGACTAAGGTACCGGAGTACCGGAGCAAGGGAAATTCCAGTGTCCGGAAAAAATATTAAGCGTCTTAGAAATTGCAGATCATTATTTGGGGCAGTGGTAGCAGCTACCAGCAAAAAAATCGCAATTCATCTTTGGTACTTGCGTGAAAGTCTGGTTTCATTAGCTTTTTTTTGATCCTTCTGTAAGCGTGGAAATGAAACGAAAAATGGTAGATACTCTTCAAAAACTATAGTTTAAACTCCTTCTCTAAAAGCTAAAGTAAATCTTAATGCTACGGACATTATCAGAACCAAAACTCTGGCAGATTTCATCTCACCAGGCTCAATGCAGTTTTTTCACGCTTTATCTCTTCCTATCAAATTTTTGTTGAAAGACCCAGCAGAATGGCAAGAAATTGAAGAATATCGAGCCGCTACTTCAGTTGTGACGAAAATCGCTGTAGTTAATGGTTTTGCAGAACGTGGAGTAGCTATGATTCAAGAATATGGCCAAGATTTAACCCGTGATGAGGAAGAGCCCCAGCATTTGCTTCAAGTGGTGGAATGGCATTGATAAAGTTTTTCTCAATAATTCTACCACGCAGTGTTTTAATAGTTATGTGATTTTGTTTAGTGTATCGATAGCATAGCATTAGCGCTTGGTCTAATTGTCACGAATTATTTTGGAGATGCTGGTGATTGTATTGTACTATTACTACATGCTTGCTTTGCTACTGCATACCAGTTTAGATAACCAAATTATAAAATGTAAGCTTCATCGCCAATCATCGTTGTTGTGTATACTGCAAGGCATTTGAAAAATGTTGCTTAAGCAATATTTGCTAACGAGTTACTCTAATTTCAGTGTGTTTATTGAGTTCCTCACCCCGAAAAATGGTACAATGGACACCAATTATTTTGTTTATTCATTTTTTTTGTTATTTCAAGCCACTTAATTGCAGCTTAGGATTTTTGTGGTAGTGAAGTACATGCATCATAGAGATGACCTAGTTGAGCATCGAACCCGCGAAGCCAGCTTCGGAGCCCAATGCACCAACCACTCGGCGAATTCCATGTGCACCAATTTTGTTTCTGTACGACAAACTGGCTGTTTAAAGGTGTCAGCGCCATCTAGTGGTAAAGCCTTAAATGTGCTGTATTTCAAAAGTCTCTCAACAAAATCAATCAATTTTTTTGCATGGTGATAAGCAAAGACTGCTGCAAGTTTGCATTGCTCTAGATTGGTTTCAAGATTGTAAAAATACATCAAAGTTAGTCAAAACCTAAGAATTTCAAAAATGGCCCAAACTTTGGGGCCGATGTGATACCTCTAAATGTTAATGTTTTTCAAGAAAAAAATTTGCATGGGTTGTTTTTACACCAAAAGGCACCATTTTATAAAGAAGCCCATTAATTTTTCAAGTTTTTTTGTTTTTGGACCACCCTAACCGTACATGTTCATTGCTTTCAACATTTCAGGTCTAATGTCATCGTCACTAGGTGCTTTTCCAGTTTTCAATGATTTGATAACTGCATTCACATCTGCTTCGGTTATCTGCATATCTTCCCCAACCTGTTCCTCGTGAATTTGTGTCGATGTAGCATCAACTGGGTTCAAAAGATCAAATTGCGTCTTGATCTTTCAGAGTGACGCCATTTCAACCTTCGATGAAGAAAGCGGCTTGAGATCTTTTTCCACACTAACGGCGAATGGTCTGCCAGAATATTTTGTTTGCCATTTTGAAATCATTGTATAGCCTTCTGCCGACATACGTGTTTCAGAATACTGCGAATGAAGTTTAACTGATGACTTATTTGCAAGCCAGGCCTTATAGGCCACTTTTTTCGCACGAATAGCTTCTTTAACTTCTTGGTTCCACCAAGGAGTTCTTTTCTCACTACTCTTCGTCCCTCCAACACGCTTACGTCCGCAACAGTCAGTAGCAGACGTAATGACTGCTGTTCGAAAGAGGGATGTGGGAGCGGAAGCTGGAAGCGATGGAAGCGGTCATATTTTAATGGAAGCCGAAGCGGAAGCGCGAAAAATATGCCGCTTTTGCTTCCACATCATTCAAAAAAGCATACTGTAAATAACTTATCAAATATATTTTATACAATTTATTAGACATTATTTTACAATGCTAAATTCGCATGGATGCAAGATCTCACTATAGCCCATTACTCTTCGCTTGATTTTCAGATAGCAGGCCTACTAACGTAGAACCGCCTTTTCTTTCAGCTTTCACTAAGTTTTAAAATAAAGCAACTAATTTACCAATAGCGCTAAAAACAATAATTGACTTTTTTCCAATTATAATCATATCACGAAATGGTAGTGCTGTCAGGAGCGTATTCAGGGGGCTAGGCATTGTGCCCCCCCAGTCCTCCCCTTTTAACTCTGCTTGTTAGTAACAAATAACAAAGTTAATGGTGCCAAGTGACTGAAATATGCCAGGGGCGGATCCAGGGGAGTAGAATGAGAGGTGTGCCTCCTCCCACCAGCCATTTTGGAAAATGTTATTGATGTATAAAATTTTTCCACAGTTTAGAGTCTCTTCGATAGCAATAAGCCTCACGCCATAAGAACGCATAATTGAAAATGTGCGAACAAAATGCATCATATGTGGCGAAGCACTCAGAATTAGGGTCAAAACTTTTAACCAAAATTTGACTGAAAATTATTCAAAAAGCACTAAAACACCCATTACAGCATGTATATTTTCAAAAATTTTCCGGGGGAGCATGCCCCCGTACCTCCCCAGAACCTTTCTTGTTTCTCAATTAGCTTCAAATTAGTTCTGCTGAAAAAAATATATGCTTGAAAGTATTGTGGAAATTATGCCCCCCCTTTCCCTTTAAAACTTCTTGCCACGCCACTGAGTGCTGTGTATCAACATTTTTCTAATGATGGGAGTAAGTTATGTGGCAAAGTCACAGTAAAAGACTTCCAGTATTGCGACGCAATATTGTGACTTCAATCATTCCTTTACACTTTTGCTTGCTTTTTGCAAATCATTATCTTTAAAAAAACGCTTGCCAAAGTTTGACCAAGAGCTTTCAAGGTGTTGAAAAAAAAGCTACTGTTTACGCTATTGGCTACCAACGAACTGGTCGTATTTTACTAGCAAAATTTCGGTGAATTTTTTTGGAAGCGGAAACGCTGGAAGCGATAGGTGTAGAAGCGGAAGCTGTTTGCAAATATACCGCTTCCACATCCCTGGTTCGAAACAAACACCACTCCGTTTCAATGTCTTCAGTAGAGGCCGGAAGTTCTTTGAACTTGGATGCAATGTTATCTGCAAATGCAGTTCGTATCTCTTTGTCAGCCAATGATTCCCATCGGATTCGTTAAGTTTTTCGAAGTGGAAAAGTCTTTCGTTTTCTCAAGGGATTCAAAGCTTTCAAAGTGCAGACAACTAGGTGGTAATCAATTGACAACTCCGCTCCTCTTTTAACACGAACATCAGACACGGTAGAAAACAAGTTCGCCGAAACGATACAAAAACCAATCAGGGAGCGTTGTCCCAAGGAGTCTCTGTACCAGGTGTACTTACGAATTTTCTTGTGCTGAAAAATGTGTTCATTATGCACAGTCCATTGGGTGGCACAGAACTGCAATAAACACCTTCCGTTCTTGTTAATGTCAGGATCACCATGTTGCTCAATAACACTTTTCTAGGTTGCATCGTCGATGCCCACATGTGCATTGAAATCGCCCAAAAAAACAAGGGATTCTGATAATGTTGCTTTTCCCGATGCAACCTTAACTTCCTTCAGAAAGGCTTCGTGCGTACACCTGCAAGACACAAAGAAATCGCTCCTGCAGCCTTAGCTTTACATGACAAACCCTTTCTCCAGTGGTACCCAGTCAACGACACACTCGGCCATGTTGGGGCTCACAAGTAAGCCAACACCAGCTTGAGCAGACATTGCTGCATCAATACCGGAGTAGAAAATTTTCCACCCATCGCTCAACTCGACAGTTCGAGAACCCCGGCGCTTCGTTGATGAAATTCCTACAATATCAAAGCGATACTGCTGGGCTTCGCTAACAAGCTCTTGCTCTTTTTCTGTCAGTGACGAAACGTTCCAGGTCCCGATAGCTACATCCCGGCAGTTTGGTCAAACTCGAGTACATTTTCTGTGCGCTGCCCTCATTTGCCTCCCCAAACGCTTAGCGACTACGTTGGTGGGTTTCCGGTAACGGCCAGCTTGTGGGGGAAACTGTAGGTTATTTTTTGAAAGAGTCCCTCTGCCTAAAACTAGAACGCGGATCTTTTTATCCTGCGCGCCGTCCGATGCAGTATGAATATTGTTGTTACAACTTTCCATTTAGCTACGGCATTGGATTGCTACTTCGTCCGTTTCTCTCCTTCGACCTTACCGTAATGGGTGACCCTGATGGAAGTGATTAAACACTAACGACGGCATTGCTCTAAGGATCATTAAAAACTCAAGCCTCCCCACTACGTTAAGGTGACAATCCCTAGGAGAGGTTACTTGGTTGGTTTCTCATTATTCTCATTATACTTGGTTTCTCATTATTAAAATGAAATTCATTGCTCTGTGGGAATTTTTTTTAATGACGTCATAATTGCAAGGAGAGTTTGTAACTGTTTAAATCCATATGACTCTGTTTCTGCACAAAATATTTTAACAACAAAAGTCTTTCGTAAAAAACAAATTTTGTTGACACACGAGGTTTTGGCTTTTTAAACATATCAGAAGTTGAAACACGAGGTTTTGAATTACAAGCGGTGACGTCATTTTCCAATCGAAATTTTGCCAAAATAGTTTTTCAAAACATGAAGTATGAAAAACAAAAAATTTAAGCTAATAAAAAAAAATTCGAAAATTTGCACAAACAAGATTTAGCGTTTTCACTATCAAAATCAAAAAGCGCGAGTATGTATACAGAACTGCATACAGTGGACACTGTTTCAACCTATCACGTTTCATCCGTGCAGTTAGTGTGACCGACATTTACTCAAGGCCATATACGCCTGAGAATGATTTTTTTGCTTTTGTCTTGCAACAATACAAGTTACAAAAACATGCAAAAAAACTCTCCGCCAACAAACCACAAGCAAAAAAAATTCTTCTCAGTCATATATGGGCTTCAGTAAATGTCGGTACACCAATTGCACTGATGAGTCCTAATAGGTCGAAGCAGTTTTCACTGTTTGCAGTTAAGTATCACATTTTTTATTTGCATTTGAACTGATATGTTGAACTAACTGTGGTTAACGACCAATTGATCTACACACCACTGCTATGTTTGTGCTTTTCGAGTTCAATATCAACATTTCTTACGAATTTCAACATTTCCAAAACATTTGTTTCCTCCAGGTGTTTAAATATTATGACGCAAAACTTTTAATACTTCACATAAAAAAAAGTGTGTTTGATCTGACAACTCATTTGACCTAATTGAAATGCTAATATAATCAATATTAATACATACTTCCGCCGTAGCATTTACGCAGGTTAAATTCATCGAAAACAATCGCTTCTCTTTTTATTTTTCTCATTTCTTCAATCGATTCACTACAAAAAAAAAATCTTGAACAACCTGTCTTTCTATGAGCTACACACTCTATTTGCCAGTGTCTGGTCAGAGCTACTTAGCAGGTGGACAGCATCGTTCTTTGGGAACTTAAACTCTTTTTTTCTTGCGAATAAGCGACAGACGTTGTGTAACGTGCTCGTTTACACGTTTCCGACCATCTATCTACCACTTTAAAGATTGGAAAATCTTATTGAGACTTTCCCAATGGCACAACTAATAAACTTGCCGACTAGATCACTGAACTGTCTCTTTTAATGCCGAACGCCAAGCAGGGAAGATGTGAATAGCAATTTTAAAAAATCATTGGTTTGACTCGACTCGGAATCGAACCTGAGTCTAGCGCTTTAGAGGCAGGCGTTTCCATCGACTTGAATTAATTACATGTATTACAAGCAAAAAAAAAAAGAAAAGTATGAAGCTACTTTAGGTTTTTAGTTTTCCATATCTTCTCATAAACTTCTTCATTTCGAGGATAAGCTGTTCCCTCGACTCTGCATCCTGCTTCATCGAGAAACAAATCGCATAAACACGTCTTTGATACTGGTGGTTCATATGTTTGACAGGAAACAGGAAATGCTAAAACAAACCGACATAGTGAAAAAAAACGAGAGCAGCAAGCGCTTGAAGCATACATAGTGAAGTATTAAGTTTTGATCGTTTAAAAAATCATTCAAGATCAATTGACGTTTGTTCAAAGTCGCAAAGACGTATATTAAAGCTTAGCCTTCCACACTTCTCATTTATTATGAGTATATTAAAGCTTAGTCTTCCACAGTTCTCATTTATTATGAGTAGGCATGTGCCTCAAGGAAAATTACTCGGATTCGTCGAGTAACGAGTATGCACGACATTACTCGGCCAAGTCCGAGTATTTACGACGTCAAGATATGAACTCAAAATCAGGTGAAGGGCAAGTAAAAAAAAAAAGGACATCACGTCTGTAGAAGTCCTAATTTCGACTCAAATTTGGATACAGAGCAAAAAAAAGGTCAAAATGATGATGCCTTAATACTCGGCCGAGTACTCGGACTCGGCACATCCCTATTTATGAGCGCCAGGCGGAGAAAACGCAATAAACTGACCGCTCAAACAGCAAGGTCGCTATCTCACAACAACACTAGAACAGGAGAGGCTAAACTCGTTTCCTAAACTAACTCCATTAGCATTTTCTTAGATAATACCCACCAATACCGAAGCAATCCAACTGAGCCTGAGTGTCACCACGAAACGAGTTATTTCGTATTCGAGTCATATTTTCCAGAATTGATCTGAAACAATATTTCAAATTTAAGTGCAAGAGTTGTGCGATCGGCCAAGCGAGCACAGGCTCACAATATCCCTTATATTAAGAGCAGAGCCCGAATCGATCAGTGGATTCACATTTCCATGCACGTGATTCTATCTTGCCAGTCAACAAACCCGGCCGCTCTCTCTTCCAAAGGTTTCAAGAACAAAGAAGTTACGGATATTACATAACGTTCGAGTGAGGTTTCGTTCATGCAACACCTCAGCAGATCAGAGAACACAAATTATTTCGACTGAGAAGTGACAGTATTCATTTTTTGTAAGGAAGTTACTCAAAAATTTTATATACTATCCATGAAATTCATTATAATTATTTAGTTGCATATTTAGTTATTTACCTCCTATCACACGAAATTGATCAAAGCGCTATAACGTAGGATCGAGTTACCGGCCATCTGTCTACCACACCAAGAGGGGGAAATTCCCGCTAAGTGCTTTTCCCAACGGCACAACAAGTAAACTTGCCGGCTTGTTCTCCACACTGTCCCTCTAATGCCAAGCGTCAAGCAGAAAATCTGTGAATACCAATTTTAAAGCCATTGGTTTACCAGACTGTGAATCAAACCCGAGTCTACAGCTCCAGAAGCGGACGCTCTTACCACTTGGCCATCTGAGCTGTTGAACGAAATATAACCGACATCGAAACATTTCCAAAACCTTTTGCTTTCGGCAAAAGTGAGGAAAACCAATTAACAAAACTATCGGCAGTCAGTTCTTCGTTTTCATGAAAACCACAACTAGCATCCTACAAATGCTTACTTCAAATTTTTTGATCCCCATAACTGAGATCGCACGACTGGGTTAAGTCGCTCGGGGAATTTCCTCCCTGCTTGGACGCATCCAACGATGTCCAACCACAATTCATTGAGGCAATCAAGAGTGAGATGTGGGAATGTGGAAGAGCAAGCTGAAACATAATGGCATGCACAAACAATTACACTATAATTCACGCAAAACAATCTCCAAGCAGTCCATTCAAAAAGAAATCCGATCGACTACGATAATAATTTCAAGCAGCAAACATTCCATAAATCGCTCCGCGCGAAACCCAACGAATGGGCCTGTTTAAAATAGTAAAAAAAAAAAAATTCAATAAATTCATTTATTTTCAGACCAACAGGACAATCACAGCTAAAATTTAAAAACTTTAAAACAACACACAGCCGTCTGCAAAGTAAAATACAGCCGCCTGCAAGATAAAATACTTCACTTTTACTTTGCGGAATACACCTGAAGAGTCGATACTGACGAAACAGAAGGTTGTATAAACAGGCTTCTGTGTGCTGTTTTAAAGTTTTTAAATTTTATCTATGATTGTGCTGTCATTTGCTTTGGCCTGGCGATCGAACACTTTTTGCACAAAGGGTTTACGTCGCTAGTTATTTACCGACAAATCTACACTAGACCTGCGTTTTCGCTGCCGTATCGTATATAAAATGTCCATCTTTTGCATGAGCTAAACGTGCGCTGTTTTGGCAATGCTTTCATTAGGCTGGACAACGAATGTTTTTCCTATGAAGTTGTACAAATAATGTCTGCTGGTTGCAAAATAATTGTGGCGCTTACAGCGAATAATATGAAACAAAGTGAAAATACATCCAATGACATCTACTGCCGACCGGCCTATTGTCGGCGTAGTGGCATCATAGATTACTTAGTGGATTGGAATAGGCGTCACGCATCACTGATGGCAATATTTTTAAATTGTCATTACTCTGTTGTTTTAGAACCAATTTAAATAAAATTTGCAAAATAGCTTTTTATTGATTTTTAAATTTTTTTAGTGATTTTTATTTATACAAATAAGCATTGCTAAAAAAGTTCAAAATACCAGCTGAAATGTTGGCGAAGTTTGCCGAAAAGTTCAGTCACGCTTCAGTTGACGTGCCAATTTTGCAGGTTTGATGCGAAATATCATACCGGTTTAGCTGATGGTATTGAGGCTTGTTGAGACTTTCGTTGCAAATTAAGCACTGTTGGGGGGTGGGGGGATTAATGGTGTTGCGTAATGGCAAAAGTTGATTGTTTTTTACTGAATTTAACCAGCTACAAAACTTTTGTCGGCTTAGAGTGGTTAATAGGTACTGGTAGGCTAGTTACCGAAACTTGCCAGATTGGTTTTTACACTGTATAATATCCACCCATCAGCACATTTGCCGGTAGGATTTGGCCCGCTGTTGGCAGGCTAGGATAGAATGAGAGGTAATTTAGATGCTTTTTAAGTTTATATTTAGCCCAGGGCAGTAAAAAGATCAAAATATTAAGTTTGAGTATGATGGTATAGCCTAGTTGCTGTTAGTGTTGGAATAAACTGATAAACCTTCCCCAGTTTCTACCAGTACAGCAGTTTAGCACTGTTACCAGTTGGTCTACTGTGTTATACCAGTTGGTCTGCACTAACTACCAGTATCACAGGTCCTCGTGCAATCACATTCTATTAATAATTGCCGGCTATCAAGGTCAGTAAGTGGAGGTTGCTTGGCAGCAAAATGTTCAACTGCAGCGTATTTCAGATAAATTTAATGGCTCAAATTGCTTGTTCAACCAGACTTTATATTTATATACCAGTACCGGTACTTTTAATTAATATACCATGTCGTAGCTTTTGAAAGGATGGTAAGTCTAACGGCACTTTTTTCATCACAGTTTAAACTTTGTTCCTTGCATTACAGTTAAAATTCTTTTTCTTGCTTATGAATTTGTCTTTGTTGTGTTGTGGTTAACACCGATTAACATAGCCTACAGGGCAGCATAGCTTCAGCAGTTTTAAGAGTATAAGCCTAGTAGTGAGTAGACCACTGCTATAACTAATGTTGTATTATGTGATTGTGTTTATTTGTTTATGTGCAGTTATTAAGTGAAGTTATGCATACCGGGAAGATTTCATCATGATACGTAGTATGGCACGCTAGTTCAATGGTTTGACAAATTTTTTTTCAGTATTGCTACTGCTAGCTATTGTAGACTGGTAGACAAGCAAGATTGTTGATTTGATATACATTTGCAATGAGTTGGTGTAACATTCCTGGATGTAATTATTCACATAAAACCAAAAATCCTGGTACTGATGCAAAAAGAGCAATATTTAAAATTCTTCGTCCTGATTTGTAAAAAAAATCTGTCGAAGAAAGAGGTCATTATCAAAATCTCACTAGCTTTCTGTTACAAGTTCGGGGTTATCCGAAAGGTGACAAAATAAAAGAACTTCTACCTAAAGAAACTGTCTGTATATGTGAACGTCAGTTTAATGATGATGACATGGTAGTGCGAGGATCCAAAAAGCAATTTGGAATAGGGGCGGTTCCAAGTGAAAACTTGCCAAAAAAAGTTAAAGAAATAGAGGTGTGTAAATTAGTTAGATAATTACTTTGTTTTGAATACAGAACACTAAATTATAAAAGAATTTTTCATTGTTTTCAGTTATTGCTTTCTAAAAACGAAAAGCTCCAGTGGTTCGTCATTCACCACCATCCCCATTTAGGCATTCCTCTTGTGAACAACTGCAGAAGAGCTTCAATGCCTATGGAAATAGATTAAGTAGTAAGTTGATTATTAAATTGCTTAAAAATTTTGTTGAAGCAAGCATTTGTGGTAAAACAGTTTCTGCTTGCTAAAACTATGCATTTTTCATTTTCCTGAATTTCTGTATTTATTACGAGTAGTTATCATGATTTGGTTATGCATGATTCATCAGCACTTATCAGTGTAATGACTTCATGAAGCAGATTGTGTTTACAGGTACATGGTCTTGTGTAAGTCGTTATGGAAATCTGATTTTGGAATGCTACCCTTAAGAAACTGGATTTGTCCAAAAATTCGGTAAGCACTTTTCTTAAAGTAGTTTTGTGATAATGTGATTATACCTGTAGTTTTTCCAATAACTGAAATAAAACTTAATCATTGAATTTCATCCTTTTCTAGTATCAGTTTTGGAGAAGATGTCTCTCTGTCATCCATTTCTTTTTCTGAATGGGAAATCAATTTAGAATATATTTTGCTCTCAAATATTCGTTTTTCGACCTTAACCAGCTTTCTTGGTGAGTAGTTTTATTTGCATTTTTTTTACTGTTAATTGCACTTTTCAAAGTGTCAATTGCAAGTAATACTCTGCACTGGAATGTCGCCCAGGCATTGTGACAAGATGGACCCAGATCCAATGTAACTGCGTTATACTTTGAAATGTTTTACACCTAATTTGTTTTTTTAGAGTTTAGTGTGAATAAAAGCGTATTAAAAGGCTTAAAGCCCTGCTCGTATCGTAAATCTGGCATTACCAGAAAAAAGTTGTTACATGCGTTTTAGTTTTAAGTTTTGCTTTACGGTTTGGTATATGTTAAGGTGGTTTGAAATTGTTACGTGTGGCCCATCGAATCTTATCTCTAGCCCTGACGATGGAAGGTTGCTGTGGGGTGTTTGTGCAATATTTATTGGAATAGAAGGTAAGCAATGAATGCAATATTTATTGGAATAGAAGGTAAGCAATAAACTAAATTCATACTTTTAAAATTGTTAAACTAAAATAAAAGCTGAAAACTGCCCAACCTTGCCTATTTTTTGACAGCTGAATGATTGCCTTTCAATTACGGCTTCGTAATAATAACTGAACTTTTCATGCAGAACGAAGTTATTTTGTCCCGTAGAGAAAAAGCGGATAATGGCGAAGCCCACTTTTGAAGGGTTGATATTTAGTACAACAAACCACATCGCGCTAGCGAAGTACCTACTTGCTTATGGTGTTGAGAAAGTTTGTTTACGCATTGTAACACAGGACGTCCTGAAGGCCTTATTCGGCAATCTGGTAAGTGAAATTGGCTTATTCACTTCATTTTTCTATTACAATAGAGCAGGCTTAATTGATTTGCATCTTACTTTTGTATTTCACATTGCATCTAATTTTTTGTTCTAATCTTATTAAAAACAAGTTGTAAGCTTTCGGTCTTGCGGTTAGCTTTAGAATTAGCTGTGTGCCAGTCAAAGTTAATCTGCAGCAAACGCTAGTTTAATAGAAATTTTTAAAAAATTCAGCGCAGTTTTTCTTGCGAACAGCATTTTGTGCCGTTGAAAAGTTCAATTTTTGTGCCGTTGAAAAAGACATATAAGGTCATTTTCCAGTCTGGAGTGACAGGCAGGTTTTTAGCAACGCATGAGCGAGTTCTTTGTCGCCCTCTCCTTTTTTCTTAAAAAGGGGACAAATTTGCATGTGGATTATTACATATGTGATTGTATTTAGAGAACATGCTTGCGTCGTGATACAAATCCAGATGTTAAGCAAGTTGGACTTTCATTAAGAAATATATCACAAAGAAAAGTCATTAAAAAATTAAAGGTAGTGACACGACTTTTGGAAAATCGAATCCGTGGAAGGGCGTTTGTAGCGAGCCTCTGCAAAAGAAAAAAAAAAGAAAAGCAGCGACTAAACTGGTTTATTTACTTTCTCGTGGTATTTTTGCTTTTAGACTTGTTGTCAGTGGCGACTCCGGCACTCTGGCTGAGTCCTAGTTACGAAATAATGGAAGGCTTTGTTAGATTTAAATTCTGCAAAATCAGTTTACAATTTTTGAACTCGAATCATGTTAAGTTTAATGAGAGAAACAGTTATCGTATATATTCTCGGTGTGTGTGACAACTGTTGCGTTTTTGTGCTCAGCGATTTGTCTAGCTCGGGCTGAAGCAAGGGTGCCCAACCCGCGGGCCACATGCGGCCCGCCGACCCGTCACAAGTGGGCCGGAAATGAATATTAAAAGCACATTTTTAGTTTAAATGCAAACGAAAGGTTATGCAGTTTCATTGTGCTTCGTCATCCAATCAAATGGGGCAATTTTCGGCTTCCTTTCATTTTTTAGCCAAGTTTCTGCTAGACATAGACTACTAAAATATTTTTGAGGTGTCTACAGTGACTGCAGGTACTGCTATGTCCTTTTTCGATAAAAAGTGTGTATTTTTTAAGTGAAAACCTAAAAACTCGTTGCGTCTGGGGAACTACGCCCTCATAGCCTCCAGCGGCTGGGGGATCTCCGCCCCCAGACTCCTGATCGTTTCCCTCTTTATGGTGCGTCAGTGCGTACAGACGTAGCTAAGAAGAATAGAGTTTCAGTGAGCCCCCTACCCTTGACAAAATCCTGGTTGTGCGCCCCTGAGCGGCAACATGTGCAGAATCCGATATTGAACGCTTGATGCAAGAAAAGCAATGCCAGTCTTCTCACTGACAATTTTTTGCACACTAAGTTGGTTACGTAGATAGTATGCTTTTTGCTTTTTAAATATAATTGTTTTGAAAATAACGTTCTAATTGGGTCACTTATCAAAATAACAACGACTATCGAAACATTCCTTTTGGTCCTTACTAAATCTATATTTTTGTTTAACTGCGGCCTGCGAAGTCAGCGAAAAAAATTGGCTCTCAGTCAATAAAAGGTTGGGCAGGCCTGGGCTGAAAGAAAATAGCCCGACACGCCTTGCAGCGAAATAAAAGAGAGAAACGAGATACAAGCATTTTTTATAATCAAATCTTACTCTGGCTCGATGGCATTTGCCTGGCTCTACCAATGCGAACGTTGATTACGTAGTTTATGACAATTTTTGGTTTAATTTATTCGCATAACTCGCGCCCACCAGGAACAACTTGCTGTTTCTTGTTGGTGCTTTTTTACTGTTTTTTCAATGTTTTGCTGCACTGTCGGTAACAGGTCCGAGTAGACATAAAAAGCTGGAGTCGCCACTGCTTGCAGTTGCTGTTGCTTCGTCGGCTCAGGTTTGATTCAAATCTGTCCGTAAGCTGTTTGTATATTTTGATGTGTTTTTTTGAAATTGACTCAACAGATATTTTGCAAAGCGGTGGCTTAAAACTTTTTCGAAGAGTTCCGTAATTTAGGTGGTCTTGAAATCTTTGCACATTTTGACCAAATTCAAAAGTTGCTTTTTCATTGCATAACGTTGCGTTGTCGTTTTCATTGTTTGGAAATTTATGTTTCGCTTTTCTCAAGGCATACCCTACAATATATTCAACGATTCCTAGAAAGTATTATGTCGATTAGTTGTAAGTCTACAGAAGCCACTGACAAAATTTGTTTGCTTTTGACCCAGTGATGGGCACGATAAACCTTTCTGTACCAAAGCGATAACGATAATCGATGGTTTCAAAAATGCTCTGGGCGATACCAATAATCGATAAATCTTAATTTTTTGAAGCGATATTGGTAAGTTATCGCCGATAAATTTTTCCGATAAATGTTGCTGTAAATTTTCAATGTGTTTGACGAAGTTTTTTCTCTTGTAAGTCAAATCACAAAAGTGTTTTTCTACATTTTTCAAGAAAAGAGAGCAGTTCACGGACTCAGCGGTGGGATTAAACACAACGAAGATAGATTTTGCAAATTGCAACAAGACTTTATCGACACTGTGAATTTTGCCATAGCGCCAATTCCCTAACTTTGAACACTGTATGCATAAAGAATCGTTTATCGCGATAATTTATCGGCGATAACAAAATATATTACAAAAGCGTTCTCGGTAATCGATAAATCCAAAGTATTTTGAGCGATAACGATAATCGGTAAAAAATTATCGCCGATAACTATCACGGATAAATTATCGCGATAAATGCCCATCTCTGACTTGACCAAGGTTAAGGGAGTCGTGGCGCGAATTTCGCGAAAGTTTGAAATAGCTACTGTTTTGGTGGAGAATAAAACCCTAATCCCTATTTTACAAAGCTGACAATTTTAGGCCTTAATTGCAAAATATAGTGCTGTACCTTCTCGTTCCGTAATATTTTCTAATGTAGAAGAAGCTTCGTCAAAACTTAAAACGAAAAGTTGTAAAATCGTTAAAACGATTCAGCATTATGTAGAGGTCTACCCTGCGGTTTACGTTAACATTTCATTGCCTATCGGTAGGCGTGCAAAGTTTGTAAGTTCAAGCTCGGTGCGCTAAACTAGTCTAACAATCTTACACTCAAACATGCTAGCAAAACCCTGTACTTGGTTACAATGTGCGTAGACTGTCCCCTGTTTAGCGCCTGGGCATACAATGGACCGGCTCGGGAATCGAACCTACCGCACCGGTAGCGATGTCTCTAATCCCCCGAATTCGCTTAATTAGCTATTGAGGTCAAAATAAGCCTTAATTTGTGTCTGCCCAGATGCATTGCACGAGCATCAATACATGCGTTATTGAGAACTTTGGCACCTTAAGTGAAGCGTGACTGAACTTTTTACGTCACAATGCAGTTTCCAATCCACTAAGTAATCTATGGTGGCATCGACATCGCTATCGGTGCGAGAGGAGCTGGCCTTCCCGAGCCGCTCTAATCGAACACAGTGTCGCCACCGCTGCAGCGTCTATTTCGCAGCTGTATTGCCCAGACGCTATGCACCGTTTGGCATAATACCGCTGGTATAATCAACAATTCATACGTAGACGCGTATTTTGTTAGGCTACTGCCAAAATTCTCGATTTTTAACCATAATATTGCATCTACGTTTCGAGTGCTGCGACCGTGTTTGGAGGAACGTTCATTTATTTCCGCTTTATTCACCAACTCATTGGGCTGTAATCTTCATTATTTTGTCATTTTCTTCTATGCAATAATGTTCTTTTTTGCTTCATTGGCTTCACAATCGTATCGACGGTGCGGGAATATGAGCCACCACTCCACAACTGCTACAATAATACCAGCAAAAAATCACCTGTGTTGTTTCTGAAACCTTCCATTCCTTTCTGAGAATCTCGACTCATGTTTTTTAAAGTTTCAATTAATTTCCTAAAAAGTTCAAAGTTTATTTCATTTCAAATTATCTCTGTTGCTCAACACTTCGACACTAAATCAAGTCGTAGCATAACAAGCTCCGATATTCAAAAAAACTTACGGCAGGCTTATTTGATCGAATGCTCTCATTCTTTCTGCAATGAAAAAGTTTTCTGGCAGTTCACATAATATTTGGAGTGATGCGTAGCATTGAAGCGAATAAGGTCCAAATAAACACTCGCAACCTGGTGGGAATTCTGAAACATAAGCTAGTTTGAAATACCACAGCAAGCAGTCAAGAAAGGAAGCTAAAAAATTTAAAAAACATTTTCTTCATGGAATACATAAAATAAAACATCTGGAGCGCTTTGCCGTTTCTAATCAATACTGAAATTTTCAACCAGGATTAAACCTATGGAGTCGCAAACCATTTTGATGGTGAGTTTGAACCATATTGAACGAGTTTAAACCTATCGTTAATAATAATTAATCGACTCAAATATAATTTCTTAATTGAGGTGTCCCCGTTTTAACGCGCAACCACACTGCCTGAAATTTAACAACAATGTTTTATGACGTTTTGGTTTGTTTTATTATTACATCACACCTAGCAGAATGATGGCGTAATAATAAACCAAATAAACGTGCTTGAGTGATATAGAAACGTCGTAGTCAGTGGTAAGTGCACCTTCACTTTCTCGTTGTTTTAACATGTCACCAACTCACGACACAAAAAGTTCACTGAACTGTGTGACATCTGAATAGCTTTTAGTTAACCAACTTATTCTTAAGTTTTTTTTCAATTACAAATAAAAGATAGGGAGAAACGAATAATTAGACTAAGATTCCAGTTCAAACAATAAAATTGAATAGCAGACATATATTTAGGCTACTCAGCTCAATTTAGAACATGCAATACACAACCAATAATCTCAAAACAACACAGTTTTTACCGAGACCTCTCCTCGTGACAGCTGTTTCGCTCAATGAGGCTCATCAGACGAGTCACGAGGCCGCGGTGAGGAAAACAAATTAAGATTGAAATCTACGCTTTTAAAGTTGATTTTGGCAGCATCTCCCAAGAGGAAACCACTGACAAGAATCACGATTATTCTTGTAGTCCCCCCTCTCACCTTCGCCAGTGCAGAGTATCTGTGCCTCCGTATCGGCCAAACAAGCATCCACTGTGATTTGAAAAAATAATTCGTGCAGATTCCTATAAACATACATAACATCGCAAATGAAACTGCATATCGTAACTTTGGAAACACACGAAACCAAAACGCGGATGGAAAGGTAGGTCCTTTATTAGACCACAAACTAATAGCTGCACCAGGAGTTCGTAACCTGGGTTCTATGAACCTCTGATGGACACGAGAAGGTGCTTTAAGGGATTCGTGCACACAAATACAAGTGGATGTGAGTATACACGTGTACGACTATTTGATATTAACCATAACACGTTTTTAAAAAGGGGTTCATAGGTTTGATTTCAATGTTTTAGGGTAGGGATGGGTAACCTGAGGCGAATTGCACCACCTGAAGCGACGGAACGCTATTATTACGCCTTGTAGGTTCTTTGTGTACGGCGGATAAGGAATTGAACTGGAATGAAATTGGCAGTGGGAAAAAAAAAAGGCCTCTCCTGATTCCGCAATCTAAAAAGAGTTAAGGGCCACTGAGCTGGGCTGATGTTTGCTACAATACACTTCAATCAACGACGTTTCCCATCACATAAATTTTTCGATATGTTTACAACTTTACACAATTAGCCTCCGTACAAGCGCTGTACGAGAGAGCAAAAAAGTTCTATCGTTTGCCACAAACATGTTAAAATATCATGCTTTACTTCGATGTTTGAGATTTCAGCAGGCAGCATCGCTTCACCTACCCTGGAGGTGGTTGGTTTTAACACAATGTAACCATCAATAAAAAAAAGAAACGATAGAAGTTGCCAATTAAAATAGAGCGAGAAATACATTCGGGGCTGCAAACTCGAATTCGGTAAAAAATGCATCTAGCTTGCTTCCTGAATGCGTCACCTTAAATCAGTGGTTTTCAACCTGCGGGCCACAACCCCTTTGGGGGTCGGCAGTCTTTTTTTAGGGGTCGCAAAAGCTTTTAATGGTCAGTAGAAAAATTTAACTGTTTATCTACAGATTGTGCTATAATGCGCATTTCAGGTCGGAATCACTTTTAGTCTGTGGCAAAAATTACAGCCAACATAGCCAACTTTTAGGTTAAAAGTTTAAGATTGCTTCGAAAAGGATTGACTGTTAAAACCCTATAAAGTGCGGTTGTTACTATCACAATGTTTGGGCAACGCACAACAACATTATGACATACCGTAACTAATGAATGTGCCGCGCGTTTCAATCAGGTTGTGTAAATACGGTACCGGGAATTACTCGAGCTTTGGAGAATTTTGAAAGGGATTTTACAGCACGATACTCCAGTTTTCAAAATAATTGAATTTCCTGCAAAGCTTAAATTCAGGTCAAGTTCTTTCCGAATTTAGTCAACAGCGGGACATATTCACAGAGTATTCGTAATAAACTTACAATAAATTTATCAAAAACCTGCACTCTTATTATTCCACCTAAATTGACTATAAATTCAGTTCTATCAGCTACAACTAGTCATAACGTTATGAGAAATCACACGCCTTTGAACATAGTAACCAATGCTAAATATTTAGGAGTTTACATTGACAACAAGCTTTGCTTTAAAGAACAAATTAGAGTGCTGGAAGGCAAAGTGGCACGGTCTGTCGGGATATTATGTAAGTTAAAACAAGTGCTTCCCCGAAAAACCTTGCTACAACTATACCATGCCCTGATCCACCCGCTTCTTGCGTATGGTATAATAATTTTGGGGGCAACTTATTCTTCCTATCTAACAAAGTTAAAAACCTTGCAAAATAAAGCCTTGAGGGTTATCTCCGGCGCTCATTACCGTGACAACGCCATACCGCTTTACAAAAACCTCGATGTCCTGCAACTAGATGACTTGTATTGCTATGAAACTGCCAAATTTGTATATTGCTGTCTTCAAAACCAAGTGCCGACCCCATTCCTTAATTATTTCACTAAAGTCAGTGAGGCCTCTCAAAGAACCACTAGACAATCAACTGATGAATTACGCTTGTATATTCCACGGTACCCAACTACAAGATTACAAAGATCCATTAAGTATCAGGGAGTCAAAAAATGGAATGCTTTTCCAAATGATATTAAATCGTTAGAATTCAAACGTTTCAAAATACAACTGAAAAAATTTCTCTTGTCCAGTTATGATGATTACTAAAATGATTATTTGCAACTATAGATTCGAGTGAATTACTGATGGTCTGCCCTCGGCAATAGCAGTTGCAGGCTAAGGTGCTGCGCATCTAAAATTACCTTGGTCGCCCAAATTCAACAAAGTCATTAAACTAATCGACAAATTAAACATCTCTCACTTAATGACCAATATAAATTACACCGACATTGGGTGGCTGCTTCACTTGATGACCTCACGGTCCTTCGCAGCTTCCCAGTCGCAAATTGATGTAAATAACTTGTGTTGTATATTTACTATATGCAAATCGTGTTGTTTATAGTGCGACAAAATAAATCTGTTCTGTTCTGTTCTAAGAGACAAATTGTACTGTGGGTGGGCCAGATTTTACTCAGATTTCAAGTCGAGAGGAATCTAAAATCTTAAAAAACAGCTCAACTACTGAGGATGCCTTCAAAGTGAAGACTTTGTTTGCATATTGGTCAGGTACGTTAGCTTCGTATCCCGTATGCATATTTGTGTAATGTACCTAATTAAAAGACAGCTCAACTACTGATGATGCCTTCAAAGTGAAGACTTTGTTTGCACATGGGTCAGGTACGTTAGCTTCGTATCCCGTATGCATATTTGTGTAATGTACCTAATTAAAAGACAGCTCAACTACTGAAGATGCCTTCAAAGTGAAGACTTTGTTTGCATATTGGTCAGGTACGTTAGCTTCGTATCCCGTATGCATATTTGTGTAATGTACCTAATTAAAAGACAGCTCAACTACTGATGATGCCTTCAAAGTGAAGACTTTGTTTGCATATGGGTCAGGTACGTTAGCTTCGTATCCCGTATGCATATTTGTGTAATGTACCTAATTAAAAGACAGCTCAACTACTGAGGATGCCTTCAATGTGAAGACTTTGTTTGCATATTGGTCAGGTACGTTAGCTTCGTACCCCGTATGCATATTTGTGTAATGTACCTAACACCAACAGAATCAACATTCTTATTTTATAATCTTAGCGAACCCGAATATTGAGAAATGTCACAAGCAAAGACGCGACGAGAATCGAACCCAAAACTAGTGCAGCGCTTCCCTCTCCACGCTGAGCTCCAATCCACTGCGCCATAGACCAGTCGTTGCAATCGACCTCAAAATGGCGTTTAAAAACCCAGGCTTTGTTAGAAAAAAGCAACGTTCTGCTGGTGCTGGATACATTACATAAAAATGCAGCCCGGAGTGGAAAGCACTTAGATTTGACTTTTGATGCCTTTTCCATCGACTAGGCTGTGTGAGGCAGGCTTCTCAGTATTAGTGGGAATTAAAGAATAAAGGCAGGAATAAACTAACAGTAAAGCCAGATCAAAGATATGCTCTGGCACAACAGAGCCATGCATCAACGAATTTGTTGCCAAAATGCAACACCAGCAATCTCATTGATGCAGCTGCATCTCATTGATGTATATAAATTTATTTTTTAATGAATGGTTTTAAAAATACGATGATATCATACAATAGAGTACTAATGTGCAGTCATTTTTATTGCTGTTGTGCCAAAGGATCAGCATTACATGTGTCTAATGGCTAGAAATTTTAGAAGGAGGTTGTTTGGTTATGTGGGTTGACAAAATGGGTCGCTGAATAAAAAAGGTTGAAAACCACTGCCTTAAATAAATAACGCTATTTAAATTATTGCTTTACTCAGATAAATATCACTTGTGATATTAGTCTTGACGCTCATCATTAATCAGCATCATAGTCTATATCTGCCATGACTGGTCAGTATTACACAAAAGGCAAGTGATGTACACGACTAAGGAGCTGTTTAAAAATATTCAACAATAGTTCAGAGAAAATGGGGAGTGAGCTTCCAAATCAGCAGCCTTTCGGTATACAGTACTAGACAAATTAATTTAAACTTTTTTAATTTTTTGCATTTTTTTATCATAACGTTTGTTTTTTCTATGATTGTGGCAATTGTAAATATAGCAGGGGTGGCAATCGCATTGCATCGAAGCGGTTCTGCAATATTGCAATGACTGTCAAACTGCGATGCGATGTGATACTTCACTTAAACTGCGGAGGCGATTTTTGTTGCGATTATCTAATTTTTTTGGATGCGATTTTTTGTGTTGGCATTTGCGATTATTTGCGCGATTTTCGATTATTTCGGTTTTTTGAGCAATTTTGAACTCGCATACTTTGCAAATTGTCACGTCAGTGCAAAAACTACGTAAGCAATTTTTTAGCGAAATGGAGTTTTTAGCACCAAGTTGTTCCGCTGAGCCGGCGCTACGCCTGACACACTTTTCGGAAAAATATATCGAAGTTTTCGCGAGCTATGCTCCAGTTACTAAATTGCGTAAGTTAGCGCATTGAATTGACAATTATTACATCATAATATCGTCATTTATTTTACGTTTTGAGAATCTAACCCCGTCATTTTATTTTTTTACGTTTTGAGAATAATTTTTTTAAATTTTATTTAATTCTAAAACCCATTTCTGGTGGAGGAAATTCCTATTTTAGTTGACACATTTCTGTAAATGTGCAGAGTGAAGAACCTCAAAAAATTTGAAATAAGTCACTCGCTCATGTCTATAGTGAATTGTATACAATCAAACCACTTGGTCTTTCGCCTATTGTTATTTTGCTCGTGACACAATAGTAAATACATGCAATCACAATCATGTTTCTTGCGTTTTTCTCAAAACACTTAAAATGACTTCAGTTTTTGCACAAACGTGACGAAATATTTTTGCAAACGGTCAGTAACATCAAGCAAGTTTTATTTAACAACGTAAAACATGAAGAGTGCATGCAGAAAACACAAGTTGCTTTATCTTAATTATTATTAGAACGAAGAACCAGAATGGCATCAACTACATCATCCCCAAAACGCATCCTTAAATCATTAAGCATATATTTGAAGCTCGAGAAGACTCTCTCTGCAGAAACTTGTATCACTGGCAATTGCAGGGCTATTCGAGCAATTTTGGCGAGGCCCTCGTCTCTGTCCGCTAACACTAACCTATTTGATAAAAGTCTACCTACCTGGAATAAGACCGCAGTATCCGCAACGCATAGCAAAAAACATACGTCTTTTTGCAAGCTGGCGACCAGACGTGTTGTGTAGAGCAACTGCAGACAGATTCTAGCTGTGCAAAATTTTTTATTCGAAGAAGCAGGAAATTACATTACTTAAACAGGGCAGTGCAGAGTACGAATAGCAATTCGAAATCGGTAACGAAGAAAAATGGAAAAGCTTAACAAGAAACTTGATACAGTAATCTTAAAGCTAGAGAAATTGGAAAGCCGCATGGATATCATTGAAAAGAAATTGAATTCAAATACAGAAAATTTGGCCAAAATCAATCAACGCTGTGAAACTATTGAAAAGCAATTAGATGACAAGGTTAATGTCGCAACGGTTCAACTTTTAGAAGAAAAAGTAACTCGGCTGGAGACTGCCTTAATAACCCAAACCAGGAAATGCGGAAGTGTTTCAGAAAAAACCAACAAACTTGACCAAAACGTAAAAGAATTTCAAATAGACACTGAGAGGGAATTATTGGAAAAAGAAGTTTACGATAAACGTTTCAATTTACTAATACACGGAATTGAAGAGAATAGCCAAAGTTCTTGGGAAACTAAATGGGAATCGGAAGCTAAATTTAGAAAATTTTTGCATCATGCTTTGAAAATTCCTGAGGCTCATGTTGTAGCAATAGCAGACGTTCACCGCCTGCCACAACATTCAATCACAAGGAAAGGTAAGCGAGTCACTCGTCCAATCATTGTGAAACTTACCAGTTATTCAGACAAAAATCTAATCATGAGGTCGCTAAAAAATCTAAGGGCTTACAACGAAGAAAGAAAAACAAAATCTGAAGGTACAGCTGACTATGTCTACGTTACCGAACATTTACCACGTGTGTTGCAACAGCAGAAGAAACTACTCCTTCCTGCATACAAACAAGCAAAAAAGAACGGAAGACGAGCAGTCTGGCGAATTGAAAAAGCAACTTATTGCCTGTACATTGATAATGCCAGGTATAGCAACAACAATGCTGAGTCGACAAATGTCTGCTCAGATTCTGCTTCTGATAGTGAATAACTTTACTTTTTTGTGAGTGATATTTTATTTTAATTGTTTGCTAATATGTTTACTCATAATGCAGCTAGGACTGTCTAGTAGAGAATTATTGTACTACAGTATTTACTTTTCAAATGATGTTAATTCTTCTTCGAGTCAAACAGTTCAAATGAGCGATAATGAAATTTCAATTAATGATATAATTGATAATCTAGATTCTGTAATTCCCCCTAATATTAGACCTTGCAGCATTACTGACTATACCATGAAAAACCTAATAATTGATAAAAAAAATAAGTTTTTCATAATGCATTTGAATATTTCATCCCTACAAAAACATTTTGATGAGCTTTATGACCTAATTTTAAATTTGACCATTCAGCCAGATATTTTATGCATTACAGAAACTCGCTTAGCAGATGTCCCTCTTACTAACATCGCGCTGCCAGGGTACAAGTTTTTTCATTGTAACTCCCCGACTGTAGTAGGTGGTGTAGCAATATATATCCAACACGATACAACATTTGATTTAATTAAAACTACAAAATTAGGTGTAGCTGGGGTTGAGGAGATGTGGCTTGAATTTTCTGATATAGATTCATTCCACTCAAAACGTATTCTCGGCTGTATTTATAGACATCCCTCATGTAATAATGAAGAAGAGTTTCTGCAAAAACTAAATGATTGTTTAGCGGATTTAAACCTGGAACACAAACAGTATTATATTATAGGCGATATGAATGTCAATACCTTATTAAATAACCATCAAGAAAATCTGGCAAAAAAATATAACCTAATTCTTAAAAGTAACAATTGTTTCTCTGTCATAACTACTGCGACACGTGTTACACATCAAACTGAAACTTTACTTGATCATATTTTAACGAACGAAAAGGATTTTGAAGTTATCCCCGGAGTAATCGATTACCACATTTCTGATCACTCGTTAACGTTTGCTATTTTGAAAACTAATCAATCCCGAAATGAACGTAATAAACCCACCGGTGGTAATAATTCATTGCAAACTCGTAATTTCAAAAATTTCGAAGCAGCGAAATTTTGTGACGATTTGAATGCTAAGCTGGAATCTCATATGAATTTGTCGCCCGAAATTAACCCCGTAAATTTCAATCTAGAATTTGATAAATGTAACCAATGTATCTTAAATGTAATTAATCGTCATGCGCCTTTTAGCACTGTTAGTAGAAAACATAAACGGTTGCTACAGAAGCCCTGGATAACAAAAGGTATTTTTACTTCCATACGTCATAAGCAGAAGTTGTATAATACTCACTACAAAAGTGGAGACACATTAAAAATTGATTTCTACAAAAGATACGCTAACAAACTAACCCATTTAAAAACAATTAGCAAAAAAAATTATTTCCATGACGAAATCAATGAACACAGGTCTAACCCAAAGAAACTTTGGGAAACATTGCGATTAATTTTACCTGCTAGTAAAAAACATACACGGTTCTCTGATGCACCTACTAAATTAAGGCATGAAGGTAAAATAGTGGAAAATGTATTTGATGTAGTGGAAAAATTTAACAAGTATTTTGCAAATGTAGGCAAAATGCTAGCAGATAAAATTATTACGACAAACCCAAACCATTGCAAATCTTATTTGCAAAATCGCATTCAAAGCTCAATTTTTTTAAATCCGCCGCAAAACAATGAGATATTTAACATAATTAATTCTTTAAAATGTAAAAAATCTGCAAAAAATAATGCAGTGCCCTCTTACTTTATTAAGATTGCTGGGAATGTGCTAGCGCCGTACTTGGCTTACTTTTACGCATTCTCCTTTGAATACGGCATTTTTCCTGACGCCCTAAAAATTGCGGCGGTAACTCCTACTTACAAAGCAGATGATGAACTTTCATCATCTAATTATCGTCCAATTTCGGTACTACCTTGCTTATCTAAAATCTTAGAAAAGTTGATTAAAATTAGAATAATATCATTTTTAGAAAAAAATCATGTATTTAATCCTTATCAGTACGGGTTTCGAGCTAAACATTCCACCACGCACGCCCTATTAGATATCACAACATCATTATATGACAATCTCAATAAAAAAATTCTGTCATCTCTTGTTTTACTTGATCTTCGAAAAGCTTTTGATACTGTCTCACATCAACGCCTCCTTTTAAAATTAGAACATTACGGGATTAGAAGGATTGCACTTCAGCTACTAACAAGCTATTTGAGCGATCGCATGCAATTTGTAAATATAAACAACGTATGTTCCAATCTAGAACGTTTAACTATGGGTGTACCACAAGGGTCAATTTTGGGACCCTTATTATACATTATTTATGTGAATGATTTTCAATATGCTGTAGAATGTACTCCTAGGCTGTACGCAGATGATACATGCTTATTGATCGAAGCTAAAACCGTACAAGAATTACAAAATTCTGTAAATAACGAAATGATTAAAGTCACGAATTGGATGATAAGTAACCAACTTACGATTAACCCCCAGAAATCTTCTTTATTGATTATCCAACCCACTCTAAACGACCCTTCAATTAAATTTCAAATCAATATTGATCGTTATTATGTAAATTCGCAAAATAGTGTAAAATATCTTGGAATTTATATAGATCACTATCTTAACTTTAAATTTCATACTGAAAAGACTAACTCACAGATTGCAAGAGCTACCGGGATACTTTGGAGAGTTAGAAAGTATCTTCCAGCCAAGACAATGCTGTCTTTATATTATACTTTAGTGCAGCCACATCTTCTTTATGGTTTAACTGTTTGGGGCTCTACATCACCTAGAAGCTCACAAAAACAGTTGCAACTTCTTCAAAACAATGCTGTTAGAGCAATAGTGGGGTGTCGCAAATGTGATCACATATCCTTATCATATAAAAATTTAAACATATTGAAAGTTCATGATCTTTGCAAACTAGAAATAGCGAGTCTCATGTATTTGTATGAAAAATCTCGCCTTCCAACTACTTTTAATAATAAGTTTATTAAACCCTCTGAAGTTCATCAACATACAACGAGAAGTATTCAAGAGCTAAAATATTATATTCCCAGATTTCGTTTGACCAGATTTCAAAAATCTTTCACATATACCGGCGTAAAAATTTGGAATAACATTGAGAAAAAATTAAAACAACTTTCTTACTCCAAATTTCGAAATACTTATAAAGCGTTATTAAGTGATGCATATAATACATAAGCTCAGTAGAAGCTTTGGTACAGTCTGTTTGCCCTTTTTTTCTCTTTTTATTGTAATAAAAAATAGTAAACAAACGTAGAAGTTTTATAATCATCTTTTGTGGAGCTGTTTGACTCGAAGACCCATTGGTCCCTTCACAGCTTCTGTTAGCTTTATTTCTCAAAATAGATTTGTGCTCGTTTACTTATTTATTTAATTTTACTTTGTTATTTTTCTTTTGTTATTGTTATGTTTTGATCTATGCCTTTGAAGTTAACAATAAATTGATCCTGATCCTGCAAGCTATGTGCAAATTGTGCATCTTAAGTTAACTGATGTAGGGAAATGTTTTTAAAATTTTAACTGATCGCCCTGCTGAACCACGACTTTTTTTAAGAACTCACCGATTGCCTACTGAAGTGACACCAACCCCGTCATTTTATTTTTTGCGTTTTGAGAATCATTTTTTATCTAATTCTAAAACCCAATTCTGGTGGATGAAACTTCTATTTTCGTTGACACATTTCTGCAATGTGCAGACTGCAGAACCTCAAAAAATTTGAAGTAAGTCACTTGTCAAAAAATTTGAAGTAAGTCACTTGCTCATGTCTATAGTGAATAGCTATCATTACACTAAGCAATCCCAACGAAGCTTTTACGCATTATATCTTGTTAGAAAATGGATTTTGTTAATTTCACTTGAGAATGAAACCTCAGTCACGAAAAAAAATAAAAACAGCTGTGATTACTAGCTTTGCTGGCTCACTGTCCATCTCTTCGCGCTGCGTGAGTTTGCTCTTCAAACGTACTCGTTCGCATTAAGTCTACCCGCAATCAAAATCAAAGCAATATCAAAGGGGTAAATTGAAAATCGCCGTCGAAACGAAACTAACAGGGTAATATATCAGAAGCGTGAAAATTCTTTCGCCAGAAGCCGCAGGACGTTCCAGGTTTTAAAACAAACTATTTTGTTTCATAGACGTTAGTGATGAAGTTGATTATTTCACTGCAACAAAATAACGAAATAGTTACTGCACTCTTTCAAAGAAAATAGAGATGGGAACAAAGGGAAGCACTTTACGACCAACAAAAATCGCAAAATTCGCAGATTTTTTTCATCATCTATGCGATGCGATTATTGTTGTGATTTTTGTATGGGTATCGATGCGATATTTTTGTAAAAAAAGCGTTCGATTCGATGCGATTGCCATTCCTGAAACATAGTAATGAAGGAAAGAGTTCATTGGAAAGCTTAATCAATTTCGCACAAATGAGACGCGGTATTGCGCGGAGCTGCGAATTTATGACGTCATAATTGGGCAAGAAAATGAATTTATATTTTCAGGGAAGTTAAAAGGTTAACTGCCAGGTATGTGAGAGTAGTTAATTTAACACCTGTTTTCTGTTTGAATAAGGGGAATACGGCAAGCCGAGTTGATGGTTGAATAGGTACAGTGGTGGTCATTGACTAGGGGGGCCCCAGGCAAGACAGTGAAAATGGGCCCCCCTGCGCAACACAACGCAACATGTTTTTGCAACTAGGACCACTAAACCACACGAAATCTGAATTATGGCTGTGGTTATTCGTACGGGCCCATACAAATTAACCCTTTGTTTCTTTTATGCTCTTCCCGGTTTCACAAAGCGTGACGAAGTAATAAAATAAACCAAAAAAACAAATGTTACATGTCCATAAAAACAGCCACTTCCCTGAATTATGGGATCAACACACTTACTAACAAATGTTACAACTGGTGGTAAATCCCAAAATAGGTAAATATATAAACTACCTACCAAACGCTGGCAACGCCTTACAGTTTTATAAGGAAGAATAACAACGTCATGTTTCACAAAACTGTTTAATCTATGCATTATGCCAACTCTACCACTAAGTAAAAACAGTGCCGTTATGCCATAGCAGCTGGCTGTACAGTACATTGTTATGCCAACGCAGCTGGCTATTTACACTGGCTATTTACAGCTCAGATGGCCGAGTGGTATAGAGCGTCTGTCTCTTGAGCTGTAGACTCGGGTTTGATTCCGAGTCGGGTCAAACCAATGACTTTAAAATTGGTATTCACAGCTTCCCTGCTTGACGCTCAGCATTAATGGGATAATGTGGAGAACAAGCCGGCAAGTTTACTTGTTGTGCCGTTGGGAAAGGCACTTAGCGGGATTCCCCCATCTTGGTGTGGTAGACAGATGGCTGGCAACTCCTAAGCGAGCTCGTAAAGCGCATTGATCGCTTTCTCGTGATAGGAGGATAAATATGCAACAAAATAACCTAAAAAAAAAAATTGTGTACAACATAAGCTTCTAGATAAAAAGTAAATAAACCCGAGCAGAAAGAAATTTATAAATAAGCAACACTGAAAGCCACACTCTTACATAACTGTTGTCTGCAAATCACTGAGAAAGATATGCCACAAACATTTGCTGCTTGGTAGCACTAAGGACGCAGAAGTTAAAACCACATAGCATGCAAAACAATTTAACTTACATCAGTATACCAAATTCTGCTCATTGATATTTGGGTGGCTAGCAACTTGTAAGCAGTCAATCACTAGTCACAACACAACTATTGCTGCACTCAAATTAATTCTCATCAGGTAGATCTTGAACATTGTAATAGCTTGCAAATAGCATAATATCTTAGCTCACAGCAGGAGTTCAATAATCAGTATACCAAACTCTGCACCAATACTACTGTAAGTAGGAAGTACATTATAAGCAGCCAATCACTACTATTAAACAGTTAAAGGCAGGTGCTCAATCATTGGTATGCAATTGATTAGAAACATTCTTGCTATTTTGCAGTTAGGCCTATTTTGTAGTTAGGCCTAGTTCCAAGTAAGCATTGCACTGAAGACTTAACTTCCACTTTACTGGGGTACCTGGGAACAGTAGTTTGCAAGTTGCAAACCAAAAACACTTTTGGTACTGTTAGAAAACCTAACGTGACTTCATAATAATTATAATATTTGTATGAACAAATCAAAATGCCTCTGTGATGTCACCAAGAATAAAATCTCATGATGATGTTTACGCACAAATATTTCTTATAAATCATAAAGAAATTGGAATTTTAGAACCAAATTCACTCCAAAAGCACAAAAACTAAGTAGCTAATTTTTACGTTTTTGGATATGTGAAAACAAGTGATTGATACTACACAAAAATTATTTCCGAGAAACGTTTGCTATTTTTTTAGTTGTGTCAGAAACTTAGCCTTTGACTGTGATTACACATAAATTTACTCCGCCAAGATGCTTTGGACAGTTCTAATGTGAAAAAATGAATTAATAAACCCCAAAAATGTTACAATTAACATTTGTTCCATCATTTTATGACCAAAAATAAAGATATTCAACAAAATCACTAAACGTGATCAATGCTCACAAACGTAAACTCCCTCAAGTGGCTGAAATTTCAAATTGCAATAACTCGGAAACCGTCAAGATTTTTCTTTTTTTTTTAATCTTGTCACTTCAAGCTCTATCCCATATATTTTCATCACCAAAATGTAAGAGGTGATATGTGATGGCTACAAATTAAATTAGTTGATTATACATGGAATAACTCTATAAATTGCTATCAGTATCCAGAGGCGGATCCAGAAAGTTTTGGTGGGGGGGGATGTGATTTGAAATTAGGTTGAATGTTAACTAAATACGAAGACGTTTAGACCCGGAAACAAATGTAAATGAGTCTTTTGAAAATGTTTCATGTCAGGGGCGTATTCAGAATTTTTTTCAGGGAGGGAACAGCAAACTTTGCTACTTTTTCAAGCGCAGTTTTTTCCCGGCAGAATTAATTTTAAGCAACTCCAGTAACAAAAATGACTTTAGGGGGATCCGGGGGCATGCTCTCCTAAAAAATTCTTGAAAATTTGCATACTGTAATGGCTATTTAAGTGCTTTTCGAACAATTTTCAGGCAAAGTTAGTTCATATTTTTGGCCCCTAACTTCGAGTGCTTTATCAAATATGATGCATTTTGTTAGCACAGTTTCGATTATGCGTGCTTAAAGCAACTAAGGCTTATTGTTATGAACAGGGGTGCAAAATCTATTTTGAGCATTGGGGGACATGATTTAGAAAAATCGACCATTTTTCGATATTGGGGGTATGATTTAGCAAAAGTGACACATCTGCAAATGCCCAATTTTTTGCCCAAAATAAAGTGAAGACCAAAAAAGAAAAGATCATCACGTTACCAGATGCCCAATTTTTTGCCTAAAATGAAGTGAAGACCAAAAAAAGAAGATCATCACGTTTGCTGACATCCAGTTTTGGTACATGAAAATATTGGGGGGGTTGCTGCCAGAGTATTGGGAGGATACATCCCTTCGTGGATTTGCACCCATGTTTATGAAGAGGTTCAAAATTATAAAAAAACTTTATTTATCCAAAGCATTGTTGAAAATGGCTGGTGGGGGGGTGCATCCCCCACATCTCCCTGGATCCGCCCCTGCCACTACTGCCAGTACCAGTTGTACCATAATCTACAGCTCTAAACCAAAACATAGCCTATGGTAGGCCTTTTTTTTTTCATCCAAATGGAGCCTCATACCCAGTTACCTGCCAGTAGGCAATCCGATACTAAATTTCCACTAACCACAAATTCCACCCACTTTTACTTCAACCAAAAGGGTTCTTGTCAATTGCCTCCTAAGTCAAATTCAACAAATTTGTACTAGTACCGTTACTATTGGTACATTGTTACACTGTGGGCTAGCTAATAAAATGAACTAACAAGCAGAAAATTAATTATACCACTCTTACAGCTTACTGGCTAGCACCTAAACCAAATACTTTGTTTTTGACTGCCGACGGTTTGGAACAAAAATCAAAACTACAGTACCAAACAGCAACCACTTCAGAGCAGGACAAAAGCAATAAGTCAGGGCTGCTTAAACTGAGGTCCACAATAGGGTGTTGCGCTCGAAAAGTTTTTTTTGGATAGTGATTTTCTAATGCCAAACGAACTAACTAGATGAATGTTCAAAATTTTTTTGAAAGATTTTTGCGTTTTAGCTCCCCACACCCCCCATATTTGAGCCGAGGGGGTCAAATTCATGAAAATGCTATTACTTAAGCCAGGATTATTGTACATTGCTGATATTGGCATCAAACAAACCGGAATAGGCAAGTTTACACCCAACTTCCAGAGGAACTACAGGTCTAACTCCTTTAGATTGGGAGATATAAGCAATTTTGTTAATTTGAGCAATTTTCAGTGCTTTTTTTAGCATATACAATAAGAATAAAGGTGAATTTTTGATGAAAATTTTTCTAGATATTACATGTTACAGGAATTAGTTTACAGATGAGAAAAGTGATTAACTTGAAGTCTATTCATCAGTGCATCTATTTGTCTACATCACAATTATTGCGCTGCGAGTCACAATACAGTTGCATTCCGTTCCAGAATGAAATATCATTATTTTTTCAAAAAAATTGTGAGTTGCAAGTTTGCGACCGAATTTTTGAAATTAAAGTAGTTTTAGTTAAAGCAGAAACCTTTTTGTCTGATTGCTGCCTTTTTATTCCAGAAGGCATAAATTTAAGTCTGACACTTAAAACACTCAAGTTGGCCACTTAAACATTAAGCACAAAGGCTAGAGAGATGAGTATCGTGAAACTCTGTCCAAGCTAATCACATACACACTAGTTTTAGCTCTACATTCTGGAACATTCCACAAAAAGTATTGGGAAGATGCAATATGAAAAAGTATTTTTTTTAAGGACAGGAAGCTATTGGCACTGTTCCCTTTAAGGTGCGAAATTTGAGAAAAACAAGAAATTTTGAGCAAAAGTTTTCAAATTTTTCTTCAAACTTGCTGACTGGAATGGTGATTTCTGGCCGAATTTGAATCAAGTTATTTATTATGTAAATTGTGTTACGTACTCTAGAAACACGATTTTGATGCAATAATTGGATCAAACTTTTATTAAACCCTCTAAATTTTTGGGCAAATTTTTTGTTAAAATTTATATTTGGGCAAATTCGCACTTGCTAAAAACTTACAGGGAACAATGGTTATTGGCCTTGCCAGAAGGTTGACTACAGCCGGTGGATACCTACGCCTTAAGCTTTTTGACATACACTATTTAAGTTCTGAGCAATAAGCTTCATTAAACCAAATTGTCCAGTTTATTGTTGATGCATACGATGCATACGTCCCCTCATTTTTTGAGATTTTTTTCAAACCTACTGCAATTGAGAAGAGAGTTGTTTTGGATATACGAGATTACTTGAAAGCTTCTACGGCATTACCAGCTAAAAAGTGTTTCATAGATCATGCTTCCACTTGGATGAACCCCAAAACAGCAGCACTTGGAGTTTTGCAAGCGGACATGGAGATATCTCGAATAGCCATTCGGACACCAAATACGGAAGAACTGCTATGGTCAAATCGTCCACTTACAGCATTTTTGAATGCTTAATCAAGATCATCACCATGCCTAACTAAAGGAAGTAAGAAGGACTGGAAAGCTTTTCGGAACTAGAGTACTTGCTGTGAAAGGTTGATTGGACGAATGAAGGACGTACTAACCAAAAAGAAAGCTCACACATTTGGACGATATTGACCACAAGATGAAGGGTTATATTACCATGCCTACTATGTTAAGTGAACTTGATGAAATGAGTGACTGTGTAATTCAGGGTTTTTCAACCTTTTTTCCCTCATGGCCCAATAAAATGATAAAATATGGCCGTGGCCCATTTACTTTTTTTAAAAGACATAAAATAAGCGTAACAGCATCATTAGGGTAGCTAACCTTGCTTTCTAGTCAAGTTCTGTGGCCCATTGAAAACAGTGCCACGGCTCATATTTGGGCAATGGCTCATAGGTTGAAAACATCTGGCTTAGTTGTTCAAATTAAATTTGAGTTGATGTTGTTCATTGTTGGTAATTGTTTTAAAAAACATGAGGTGATTGTGTAAATTTGAGTCTTTATTTAGGAAAATAGAAAAAATTTAACGAAATAAAGCAAAAATTCACATTTTTGTTAATAACTCGAAAAATAAGGAAGTTAGACTCATTGTTCCTCTTGAAGTTGGATATAAACTTGCCCATTTTGGTTCGTTTGACACCAATATCAGCTTGATGTGATGATCCTGCTCAGAGTTATAACGATTTCGTAAATTAGACCCCCCTCGTTATAAAAATGGGGGGTGTGGGGAGCTAAAACGTAAAAAATTTTCAAAATTTTTTTTACCAATTATGAAGTTAGCTTATTTGGCATTAAAAAATCACTATCCAAAAGAAATTTGAAAAAAAAAGTTAAAAAATGAAACACCCTAGTCCACAAACCCCTAAAGAAACCATGGACAAGTTGTGAGGGGTCCATGAAGACCGAATGAAAAGGCTCCGTACTGTGAAGACTGAAAGAAAATTTTTTAAGAGGGGTCTATGCGAAAAAAAAAAAAAGATTTAGCGGGACATTTGAAAAAAAGTTTAAGAACCCCTACAATAAGTGAAGCAAAGATCAGAGAACCAAACAAGATTGCATGATATCTTAGTGCATAACAAAATTTCAGGTGGGCATGTTGCGCGTAAACTTTGGTGGGGGAAGGCAACAGCGCGTGAAATAAGGTGGGGGGGCCACGGGAAACGGCCCAGCTTGCCCATGCATAAAACCACCACTGAATAGGTAAAATATCGTAGTAACCCGCTTTGTAAGCCTAATCTGGATTTAGTTCGCCTTGGAGGCAAGGTTGGGTGTAGATTCCTTTTTGGTGAGTCAATTTATACAGGGGTAGTAATGGTATAGCCTCTCTCTTTTTCTTCAGTTCTCTGCAAGTTTTGTTTTACAGAAGTTAATGTACCGATGATTATTTTTTTATTAATGCTTGCGTGGGTTTTACACCTGTTGTTATTAGCAATATATATTCAGAGATTATTATAATTCAATTTGTGCAAGGGGTGTGAGAATGATTTTTCCCTGCCGAAGGGGTGCGGGCTTTAAACTCAATTGGTAACCACTGGCATAGGCGGTTTTTCTGACAAATTATCGCAATTCTTTTAAAAAAATCACAACTTTGTATTGATTTATTTCACTTGTAAGTATAATAAGACCAAATCAAAATGAAAAACATTTGAAATTGAACAGTTCAACGCGTTTATAGTACTTGGTTTGGCCTACTTTAGCGTTTTTGAGGGCTTCGGCACGTTTCGGCATTTCTGTAATAAAGTCATGGCACATTTTTTTTGATTTTAGGCGAATGAAACAACACCTGGATGAGCCTCTCTATCACTTGAACTTTCGTGGTATTGGGACATTGTGTACAATTCTTCATCTTTGAGTTGATTCAGTTGTCAGTTGCAATGGTAGAGTGCATACTGCACACCGAACTGAACTGCAGGTACAATCAGACTACAGGTCAAAGTACAATAAGCTATTCAACTGGCTAGTTTAGTTTAGTCGCTTCGAAAAACCAAACACCACTAGCAAATACCAGGTTGAGCTTTGAAAAAAAGATTGACTTAATACTGTGCAAATTAGAATCAATTGAAACGAGATTTGACAATATTGACTGGAATTTTAACAGTGTTAGTGCAAGAATTGATGTACTGGGACACAACTTTGAAACAAAAAACTAAGAAATAGAGAGTTTACTGTCTGGTAAAGCTGATTTGACCTCTTTCAACCAAATGAATCAAGAAATCAAGAAATTGAAGTCTATGATAGAATCATATAAAAAGTCCGCAGTTATGCAAGAATCCTACGATAAGCGACTGAATATTTTGATTCATCATATAAAAGAAGATAACGATTCTCCCTGGGAAAACCACGATACAACAGTAAATAAATTTCAAGAGTCCTTAAAAAAAGGCTTAAAAATTGACGACCCTGAGTATATACAGTTTGTGGATATTCACAGGTTTTACAGAACCCGGTGAGAAAAAATGGTAGACCTATTACCAGTCCAGTGATCGTAAAGCTGTTGACCATGCACGACAAAAATCTAATTTTTAAATCTGTTAAACATCTGCAGTCATTCAACAACGCTCGAAAAAACGAAGACATATCCGTCCCCTATGTCTATGTCACTGAACAGATGCAGAAAAAATTTCAAGACCAACGTAATCAGCTACTTCCAACTTTCAATGATGCGAGGAAGAACAGGAAAAAAGCTTATTGGAAAGCCATTGACGATAACTACACCCTTTTTGTGGAAGGAAAAAAGATTGACCCTACCTCATAAATATACAGTTGTGCATATTTGCTTTTCTTTTTTCAAAGAGCCGTGTAACACCTGTACCAGTCTTGATTCACTGAATTCAATTTCCTAAATCGACTTTGCTTAACTAACAATTAAAACCGACTAACCATAGTGTTCCAATGTGTTAAAATCTACCCAAAACTTCAAAATCTAGTTTTGATTTGGGTTGTCTATTCAGCAAGTTTATGTACATCTTCTTAATCATTCTAGCCAACCAAAACCTTGTATTTTGCAACAAATCACGATTGATCATAGTCATTTAACATGAGTACGCCTCCAGCAAGACGCGTAGCGCTGTCAGTTAATGAGCGACCTTTACATTTTCCGACAATAACCCTAGAATCATTGTAATTCTGAAACATGAGTTTCATACTTAATTTGTTACCTCTATATCTTGCAGTTTCTGCAATTTATTACGGTTGAATCAAAATAGTCTTATCGCCTAATACATTGTCGCATGTACCATCTTAGACCGAATCAACCATTGGAACGTATCTTTTAATTATTTATTTTCATGGTTACGCCATCTTAACGTAAAATAACAGCTCAACATCTATCAGAAAGTCTACTGTAGACTTACTTATTGCATTTATTAACGATTGCTTTTCACTTGCGCTATTGTTATTTCGCAACACTTTCACCTCACCTTGTGTATATTTTCCTTCGCGTTTTAGAATATTTGCCTTATGCTTGAATATGTTATCCCGTTTTAGGACTGGTAGGGAAATGTCTTTCTTTTTCTTATCAACTAACAAGTCACTCATTACATCAGTGGTTCTCAAACTGGGGTCCGCGGTCCTTTTGGGGTCCGCGAGACAAATTTTCTGGGACCGCGAAGCACCTTCCAAAAAAATTAAAACGACGATCCTGAAGAAAAAATTTTGTGTAAAATTAAGTTTTCAGTTAACTTTTCTTACAATCAACTTAACAAACACAATTTGTCATGAAACCTTACAGGCTACATAGACATTTATGATATCACAAGAAGCAATTTGATGTCACATTAGTGCAATGGCTCCTTTAGCGTGAAGTCTGCGAATGATGGAGAACGTGCAGTAGCAAAAAGGATCAAGTTTTTTTGCGGATGGCTTAAAAGTAAAAACCTGGTGGGTGGCGGCAGCAGTATTGGTTTCAGAGAAGGATACTGCAATGTGTGATTTTAGTCTAACTCTAGTAAATTGTTCATTTTCCTTGAATAAGTTTGCAAAGAAGCAAGTGCCCTCGTCACATTGATACAATAAAAAATCAACGTGTTGTTTTGTGTTTATTTGTGTTAATTTTTCAAGGGGACCGTGAGCCATTAAAAAAATTGCTAGGGGACCGTTGCGTAATTTTTTTAAAAAAGTTTGAGAACCACTGCATTACATAATCGCCTAGATAAGCTTAATTGACACTTCTGTAATGTGCCGAAACTTCTTTTTTGTCAACTAGACCCAAATGGCCGATTTCCTGTAGTATTGCTTTCAACTGTATTTTTTTTGTTTCCACCACAGTTGAAACGAGATACCCAATTTAGGGCGCATCAAATTTTTAATATTTTTCAAAAAAGAAATGGCTCAGTAATATTCTTGTTCTCTAGCCAAAAAAATTATGACATGTAAATTTTCGGAGTGATCGGTCACCTCTAGACCCCCCTCGCTTTACCCCTCCTCTTGTGGCACCCGCAAATATGAAAAGTTGTGTTTTGCATTGATTTTTCCAAATGAGTAGGTAATGTTTGATATGAAATTGATCAGCTTTCTACCAGCTGACACACAAAAGCATTTAGAACACAAAATATTGCCATTTGATTTTTGACCTATTTTAAAGCACACCAAAAAAAAAAAACAGGCTAGCTAATATGAGACACGATGTTGTGATATGTACATGTTTGCGAACCATCACAAAATCAAGAAATATCTTTCATGAAACCAGACAGACATGGAAATTAAAGTTGTGTAGTATCAAACTAAAAATAGGGCCCTATCTGATAGATAGTCTACATTTAGGTGAACGTGATCATTGGGCAGCATTGATTCGCAATGCAGATTGCAGTGAGCAAAATAAAGTTGCTTTCATGAAAAATGCAGATTGCACTTGGCAAAATAAAGTTGCTTTTATAAATCGGTTCGTCTTTTCCAGTGGGGGGCAGCAACTAGTTATTTTCTTAGTATGTGTAACTAAGTTACTTTTCTGCAAAAACAACGGAATGTGTAACAGGTTACCACTTCAAAACTTTAAAAGTTACAGTTACTTTTGTTCATGAAGAACTGAAGCAGCTTTTTATAAAGTACGATACTGTTCTTCCGCCTAGTGCTCCAGTTAAATGACTTTTTAGCATAAGAGAAGACATTTTAAAGCCGAAGAGCTGTGAGCTCTCAGGTACTCACTTTGAAATGTCAGCTTTTTTAGAAGGCAATTGATATTTATTACTGCAGCCTATGTGTTGTATCAGAATTGTGCTGTGGTATGGTTTCGGTGCAATGAAGAGTGACGTTAGCTTGAAGATACACCATGTTTGTATGTAGAATTTATTTGTCCATAATGTATCAAAAGTAAATTAGAGGACAGGAAGACTGCGATGGGACCACAAGGTCTTCGAATCAAGCAGCCACTCTAAATTCCACAGATTTATCTTGATATTACTATAATTATGAATTCAGGTTGAAAAAAGAAAAGGAAGCGATAGCGCAAACAAAATACAAGTTACATATAATAGTTTTGTTCATTTTTAAAACATAAAAGATGTTCACTTTTTGAAAAGAAAACTGTTAACTACTGATTGAATATATTAATTTCAATAATCCTCAATAATTGGTTGGCGGTACAGAACTTGAGAATAGCTTTGAAAAAAGCTGTTTTCGCGTTAGGCTTCAAAAAACCCTCTGTCATAACTCTTTGAGAGCTTTGAGAAAAGCTGTTGTCCCAGTAGCTCTTTTGTCCCAGTAAGAAAAGCTGTTGCCGGAAGTTCCATTGCGTCCCATTTTGTCTATGACCGGCTCGGCTCACCATGAATTAAGCAAGTGGTAAGCCAGCTTGCTGCGACCGATATTGGACCGTTACACAGTACACTGCATTTCTGACTCGTTCACGTTTGCCGATTACGTTCGAAAACTGGATGGGAAGATTGATTGTCTTATGTGTTCGTTCGATGTAAGCAGCTTGTTTACGAACGTCCCGCTAGATGAAACCATCGCGATACGTGCAGACACGCTGTATAACATCCCTGATTCTCAACCTTGTATTCCAAAAGAGGTATTTGTGGAACTGTTGCACAGTGCCACAAGTACGGTTGAGTTCAGTTTTGACAACACCATCTCTACAGACAAATAGATGGAGTGGCTATGGGTTCACCGCTTGGCCCCGCTTTAGCCAACATCTTTGTTGGATATTATGAAGAAAAGCTGTTTTCTGAAATATCCAAACCTGCCGTGTATTTTAGGTATGTCGATGACACTTTTGTCATCTTTCAAAATGAAAAAGAGTTAGAGGAATTTTTAATTAGACTTAACGGTTTACATTCCTCTCTTCAGTTTACTTTTGAAAAGGAGAAGAACAACTCTCTTCCTTTTTTAGACGTCCACGTTGAACACACGAAGGACAGCTACGAAACGAAAGTTTATCGCAAACCTACGTTCACAGGCCAGTACCTACGCTGGGAATCCTTTACGCCGATAAAACGTAAAGCCAGTTCAGTGTCAACGCTTGTTCATCGTGTGCTTTGAAGATCTGCTCCAAAAGCAAACTGAAGTAAGAGATCAACCGGATCAAGAAAATCTTACTGAACAATGGATACCCTGAGGATTTTGTTCTTAAACAAATATCCAAGAAGATCACGTAGTTTTCACGCCCCAAGCGGTTTGGCCCTGATAAGTGTACAGTTTACCTCCTGGTCACCTACACTGGCAAGGCGGCACTGACACTAGAAAGGAACCTCCGAATCGCTGTTAAAAACTGTTATGGATCCGTGGCTTCACGGACTGTATTTGTCTCCAGGCAAATGCTGCCTGCTAATCGGAAGGATGTTCTACCTGCCATTCAAAAGAGTTCCGCCATCTATGAGCATAAGTACCACTGTGACAGTCGGTACGTAGGTAGAACAGCTCAACGACTTCAAGACCGCATCAAGCAGCATGTTTCAAAATGGCTACGACAGCACACAGCCTCCCAACGAGTGCAACCTAACCGAGCGTGCAAGCGAAAACAACCCACTCCAGAATGTGACTCGGCAATTGGACAACACTTATTGGAAAACGACCAATGTGCTGCCAATTACGACGATGATCAATTCTCCACTCTGGACACTGCGCGCAGCCCTTTCCATCTTAGTCTGCTCGAAGAAAGCTACATTAAAGTACGGCGACCTAATCTGTGCAAACAGAAAGAGTTTGTCTATACTCTTAAACTGTTCAAGTAGAATTTAGGTTCGCACGACTTGTCCAATCAGAAGTGTGCGTGACTTTCCCGCGCTCGATTGGATTCGTTGATGTAACTACCGCTTCGCTGCCGTCCGAAACTGATATTTATGAATCGCCAAATTTTGCTTTCTCGTTTCCACTTTGACGCGATCACCCACTGAAGAGTGCGTCACGAAAAGCTTCTGGGACAACATCTTTTTTCAAAGCTACTCAAAAAGAGTTACTGAGACAACAGCTTTTCTCAAAGCTCTCAAAGAGTTATGACAGAGGGTTTCTCGAAGTCTAACGCGAAAACAGCTTTTTTCAAAGCTATTCTCAAATCCTCAATAAGTAGCTTTTGAACTTATAGTTTTAAACTAACTGCTATTATTCATATGGAACTCGTACCTATACACCTACCATAAAGCTCGTACCGACATACCGATCAAAAATAACTTGGATTGTTTCAAAGGCTCCTGTTTAACCGACATGTAGATATGGTGAAGGGTTGTGCAACTACTCAACGCCCATTCAGCATCTTTTTTTCCTTAGCAAAACCGATAATTCTGAGAAGGCGATTGTAGCGATCATACTTTATTGATTTTACATGTAATGTAGGTTATGTAATCCATCTATTGCTGCATGGTTGATAAATTAATTCATTTGTGATGATTAGTCACAGGTTTTAGCTAGCCTACTTGTACGCCTATAAGATGGTAACTTAAACAACTTAACTTGCGAGGGTTTAAGAAACAAACTTGATGGTGATTTTTGCGGCATGCACGAAAGTAACGGTAACTTGTAATTAGTTACTTTTTTAAATTTGCAACTACAACTGTAACTAGTTCCTTTTTAAAAGTAACGTGCCACCCCTGGTCTTTTCCTTCGCAGATCGGGAAATCTTTGCGATTTTTTTCAACAACCTGTAAAGTGCTGCTCAAACTAGAGCTTCTGAACATAGTCCCACATCCCACATCTTTTCCAATAATATACATATAACATAGTCCTACTCCTTTTCCAATAAAAAGACGTGGAGAAGCATTTGGAAAGCCAGTATTTCCTGTCCTCAATACCACTGCAACCCTTGCATCTTCAATGGGCTCAGATTCCTGGTATTTTTTAACTTCCTCAACACAAAATTGATGCATCCTTTTTAGACGAACCTCTTAAAGAGTGGAATACAAGTGAAACACACAAAAAGCATTGTGAAAAGATTAAACGTAGTCAATGACTGTGCTGAGAGAGGAGTTAAATTGGTATCTGACTTTGCTGACACAGCTAAAAAAGCCCTAGGTTGAGGAACACTTTACAAGTTGTTAAAAAAATCGCAAAGATTACCCAGATTTGCGAAAGAAAAGACGAACTAAATTATAAAAGTAACTTTATTTTGCCAAGTGCAATCTGCATTTTTCATGAAAGCAACTTTATTTTGCTCACTGCAATCTGCATTGCGAATCAATGCTGCCCAATGATCACGTTCACCTAAATGTAGACTATCTATCAGATAGGGCCCTATTTTTAGTTTGTTACTACACAACTTTAATTTCCATGTCTGTCTGGTTTCATGAAAGATATTTCTTGATTTTGTGATGGTTTGTAAACATGTACATATCACAACATCGTGTCTCATATTAGCTAGCCTGTTTTTTTTTTGGGTGCGCTTTAAAATAGGTCAAAAATCAAATGGCAATATTTTGTGTTCTAAATGCTTTTGTGTGATAGCTGGTAGAATGCTGATCAATTTCATATCAAACATGACCTACTCAAATGCAAAACACAACTTTTCATATTTGCGGGTGCCACAAGAGGAGGGGTAAAGCGAGGGGGGTCTAGGGGTGATCGATCACCCAGAAAATAATGGAATGTAGAGCGTCATCTAACACTTCTTGCCAGGAGCCTGTTGAAAGATTTTGTGATTTTAGTGCGAGCATTATTGACTTCCAAATAGTTCCGTTTAGTCGTTCAACTTGACCGTTTCCAGTGGGATTATAAGCCGTGGTTCTGCTGGTGGCAATGCCCTTTGAATGCAAAAGCGTTTTTAAATCATTACTCATAAAACTAGTTCCACGATCAGAATGAATATAAGCAGGCATGCCAAAAACAGAAAACAATGAACTTAAATGTTTTATCACAGTTCGCGAGCTAATATCTTTGCATGCAAACACAAACGGGAAACGCGAAAACTCATCACACACAACCAGCAAATACCTATTTTGATTTACAGACGACAGAGGACCTTTGAAATCAATACTTAGCCTTTCAAAGGTCTGTGTGGCTTTTATAAGAGGCGTTGGTGAAAGTCGAGCATAACGAGGCTTTACTTCAGCACAAATTTTACAACTGCTAGTTATTCTTTTAACATCGTTAACCGAAAATGGTAAGTTTTTAGTGCGCACAAAATGCATCATACAAGAAATACCAGGGTGGCATAAAGCATCATGTGGCTTGTACAATTCATTCACAGATAAGCTCATGCATTTAATTCTAGGCAATGTGTCAGCGGGTACATTTTCGGCTAAGCAACGGTAAACAATGTCGAAATCATACGTCGATAGTTCAATTAGCCATCGCTGGATCTTGACGTTTTTTATTTTGCCTCTGTGTTTCGCATCAAACATGAACGCAACCGATCGCTGATCAGTTACCAGCGTGAATCGTTTACCGGTCAAATAGTGTCTCCATTTAAGCACGCATTCGATTATCGCAGCCGCTTCTTTCTCAACAGCTTAAGGATTTAATTCAGCTTTAGTCAGCATCCGCGAAAAAAAAGGAACAGGACGGCCATTTTGGTTTGAAGTTCCAACTACGGCAAAATCGGAGGCATCAATTTCCACTTGAAATGGAGCGTTTTCATCAACAGCAGACATTACGGACTTTTCGATGTCAGATTTTAATGCATTAAATGCATTCAATTCATTTTGTTGAAGGGAAATTCGCTATTGTGAACCAAAATGCGAATTTTGTCAGAGAAATTTCGGATCCATTGGGAATAATACGCAAATATACCCACGACTCGTTTTTGAGATTTACTATCAGTAGGTGGCGGCAATTTTCTCAAAGGTATTATTCTTTCAGGATCGGATTCAATTTTTCTGTCACCAACTACGTAACTTAGTATGTGAAGGAAACGCGTTGAAAATGTTGATTTTTCGTCATTAAGAGTAAGATTTTTACGTTTGGCAGCCTTCAAAAAACGCTCAAAATTGTCGTCGTGCTTTTTTTGATCACGCCCACATATTGTAACATCGTCAATGTACGCAAAAGTATCAGTCAATTTTCTTCGGCAATGAAATTGTCAATGGTTTGCTGAAACGCGGCAAAGCCGTTGGTCACGCCAAGGGAAGCGCTAGTGATTGGCAAAATTCTTTGTAATTTTGTATTACCGCATGCTTCAGAAAAGGCGTGACGTCATTCACCATGCGATGTTTTCGCGTGCTCTGCTGACGTAGTTGGCTTTCATATTGTCTTGGTATATCAATGTGTTGTATTTTCGCCGCACAGTGATCTCGTGACTCGTCTGATGAGCCCCATTGGGCGAAACAGCTGTCACGAGGAGAGATCTCTGTGCATTCTTTGTTGTGTATTTGTATATATTTCTTTATGGTGTATTTGTACATTTGTCTGATCAAATTGCGTTGAATTATGTTGTATGCATTTATTTTGCTTCTCCAGGTGCTAGTCATTTGCTTATTGTGTCATTCGATGACGTAGGTTTGACGTGAGTGCGATACTCCATTTGCAGGGTGACGCCTGCCCTTCCTTTTCTGGAATTCTAATTCTGCGAAACTGATATAGCCGTCTATTAGCTTCAAACGCCGTGTATGTTTTATCTTTTTTTAACGGAATTTGATGGTAGGCACTTTTAACATCTACGGTACTGAACACACTGTACCGAGCAATACTGTTTACCAACTCGTTAATTTTGGAGAGGGGGTATGCACCCAAATCAGTGCATATATTCTTTTCTTGTTATTTGAACGACACATGCGTGAGAAATGAACAACCTTTTCACAACTGTAGCAAACAGATTCTTTAGCAGGACAATTGGTGCGAGCATGATAACTATAACTGCAGAAGAAACATTTTGTATTCTTCTTGGGGACAGCTGCAGAGGCAGATTTTTCATTGCTAACACTACTTGATTGTTCATTTTTCACTGGGGCTACTGCAGCAGAATTAGAATTAAAAACAGTGGATGTACCAGTATAATACCTTAAGTTCCTTTGGGCGAGATCCAAAGCCCCTGCTTTATCGAATGCGGCTTGTAAATCCAGAGTTTGATGTTCCAATAGTCGCTTTCGAATGCTTGAATCCAACAAGCCACTAATAAATGCGTCACGTATCGCTTCATCACGGTATTCTTTGGCTGTAACGTCTCGAAAGTTGCAGGATTTGCTCAAAACCTTTAATGTTTGCATAAACTCCTCTAGGCTTTCAAAAGATTCCTGCTTCCGCGTAAACAATTTGTGTCTGGCAAATACTTCATTGGGAGTTTGGATGTACTCTGATTTTAATATATCTCTAGCGTTTTCTTAAGTCCGAGCTTCGCTAATGAATTCATAGACCTCAGCTGAGAGAAAATTTGACAGCACATTCAGTTTATTGGGATTTTCAGCCTCGATCGTCTCAAGAGAGTTCTTAGCCAGTGTAGCCAGCGTTTTGTACTGTTTTCTTCACTAGGTTCCACATCAAATTTGGTAGGACGTAACACTTTATCCATGGCGGCTTTCAAATAGAGTGTTTTTAGTTTCTTAGATTGTGGTAAACTAACTAACAAATCACTCGATTAAATAAAACATTATACATTTAATACCTCTTAATTAAGGCTATAAGAAACTAATTAATCAACCTAAACAAATAGATTAACTAATGAACTCTTACATACAATACGCTGTTCAGTATGAGTGCAATATGTAGAATCACGTTGAAACTATACAGCATGCACCATCTAAACCTGCAGAAGCTATTATGCGGTAACTCACAAAGTGTTGCAGTGATCAAATCAAGTTACAGTGGTGCGATCTTACACGCAATTACGAAACAAAACGTCTGTAAACATAATGACTAAAAACAAATACGTGATGACTAAAAAAGAACAAAAGGTTCAGGTTCTAAACTTACATTTCAAGCCTATCAATATATTCAAGGCTAACCAATATCCATATATCAGTTGCAACATGTTTCATAATGTTTTTAAACCATTATTTAAGTGATGGTCGGAATAATTTACAAGATTTGCACATCATACAAACTCGAATATAAGTATTTCTGCGGTATTTAGATAATTACTTGTGGAATTTCCCAGGTGCTTACCCACTGGGTCAACATTTAGGGAACAATCTTTGTGTCCCCACATAAATAACTTACACTATTAACTGATGTACAGTAATTGTCTTTGTACAAACTAAATTATTCATATATAACAGCACGCTGAAACATTGGGGAATCCCCTATATACCGAAAAATTGGTTAAAAATTTAAAACGAATTGCGCATCGGGTAAACGATCATAATTTATTTTTCGTTGAAATTTTGCAGAGGTGTTTTTTTAATGAAGTGTAACGAGAAAAAGCGTTCGAGCTTAACTTTTCAAAAAAAAGAAAATGTTTTTTGGCCCACCCTACTCAGCAACCCTGATGCCTTGCAGGGCATGCCTTTTTAGGCAAAGGCTAGGCTCACTGCTTAGAACTATGGTTGGGGTCAGCAAGGGCATAAGGTCATAAAATAGGCCTACATGCTCCAATAAAACCTCATGAAGATGCAAAGAAAAGTTTCGGCTCCCATCTCCTGGCAGCCCTTAAGGGGCAGGAAGGGCTAGAAATCCCCGGGTTAAAAATTCATAAAAAGAAAGATGAAAGAAGTTAGATTTAGAAGCTCGAATGTTGGAAGTATATCTGCCAGAGGAACGGAGGTGTGCGAAAAACTGAGAAAGCGAAAGGTGGATGTATGTTGTTTGCAGAAAGTGAGATGGAGAGGTGAAAAAGCTTGCATTTTTGGCGTCCAAGGGAAGAAGATACAAACTACGATGGTGTGGAAATGGTGATAAAATTGGAGGCGTGGGTATATTGGTAAAAGAAGAGCTGTGCGAGAACGTGGTAGAGGTCAGAAGAAGGTGTGACAGACTCATGGCCATTTGATTAGTGTTTCGAGTAGAGGTGGTGAGAGCAATATGTGCTTAAGCACCACAAAGTGGAAAGCCACATGCTGAGAAAAAGAGATTTTATGAGAAAATGGCGCGTGAGTGGAGCACAGCAAACGCAAATGAATTGGTGTTGGGATTGGGAGATTTCAATGGTCATGTTGGGAAATGTGCTGAAGGATTTGAAGGTATACATGGATGGTATGGAATAGGAAAAATAAACGCTGAAGGAAGAATGTTACTAGATTTCTGTGATCAGAAAGAGTTGTGTGTAGCAAACACGTGGTACAAGAAGAAGGATGAAAGAAACGTGACTAACAGTTCGGGCGGAAATGATACAGAAATAGACTTTGTTCTGGTTGGAAAGGAGAAGGAAAGCATCTACGTGATGTGAAAGTTATATCTCGGAAATTGCAACACAGGCTAGTGGTTGTTGATGTGGAGAGGCAAAAATTGAAGAAGTCATTAAAGAAGAGTGAGATGGAGGGTGTGGAAGCTGAAGGAAAAAAGATCAAACAGAAATTTGAAGAAAGAGTAGTAGAATTATTGGACACTGATTCAATGGATTTGTGGGGATCTTATAAGAATGGAGTTTTACAGGCTTCTGATGAATTGTGTGGAAAGACGAAAGAGAGGGGAGATCGGAAAAACTTATGGTGGTGGAACGAGCAAGTACGGGATGCAATAAATCAGAAAAAGAAAGCGTTTAAACTGTGGTGCATGAATCGATCAGCAGAAAATAAAAATAGTTATAGGAAAGCCAGAAATGAAACGAAGAAAGCAATTGCAAAAGCCATGAAGCAAGAGGCTGAAGAAGAGATGAGTGTACTTTTCACCAAACCAAACGATGTTTTTAAGTTCGTGAACTTCATGAGAAAAGAGGGAAAGGACATAGAAGGTGGAGGTTGCATGAAGGATAAAGATGGGAAACTTATAGTTAGTGAGAAAGATCGGGGTAAATTATGGAAGGAACACATGAAAAAGATCATGAATGTGGAAAATTAATGGGATCGGATGGTAGAAGCAGATATGGTTGAAGGACCAGTTTAAGAAGTAACTGATGAGGAGGTGATGGAAGCTATGAATAAAATGAAGTTGGGAAAAATGAAGTTGGATATGATAATAGCGAGTGGAAAGTTTAGTATTGGAGTAATAAAGAAGCTTTATCAGAGAGTGCTTGATGGGAAAGGTATATCAGAAGACTGGAAAACAAACGTTGTTGTGCCAATTTTTATAGGAAAAGAGAACGTGATGGATTGTGGGGCATACAGAGGAGTAAAGCTGCTGGAGCATGCAATGAAGATAGTGGAGAGAGTGCTGGAGAACAAAATAAGAGAATTGGTGACGATACAACCTGACATGCAATTTGGCTTTATGCCTGGGAAGGGTACGACTCATGAATTGCTTAATCCTAGGAGAATGCAAGAGGAGTTTCGAGGAAGAGAAAAAAAGCTGTACTTGTGTTTTGTGGACTTGAAAAAGGCCGTTGATAGGGTAACGAAAAAAGTGACGGAATGGAAGTTAAGAAAGAAAGGATTGGCAGAAGTGTTGGCGCAAGCAGTGATGAGCTTACGCGAGGGTTCAAGGACGAAAATTAGAGTTGGATCAGGGACATCTGAAGAATTTGGGGTACCAGTTGGTGTGCATCAAAGGTCTTTGCCATTACCACTGTTACTTGCTATTGTGGTTGATGTTGTGACAGAACATGCAAAAGAAGGATTATTAAATGAAATTTTGTACGTGGATGATATGGTGCTAGTGAGTGAAAGTTTGGAGAGGTTCCAAAGATGGAGTAGTGCATTGGAAGGCAAGGGATTGACAGTAAATGTCGGAAAAATTAAGATGGTGGTGAGCGGTACAGAAGTAGGCATTGTTTTGAGCAAAACAGATCCTTGTGAAAAATGTGGGAAAAAAGTTGGGTCTAATGCTGTGTGTTGCACACAGTGTGCGAAGTGGATACATGGGAGATGCACGAAAATGAAAAAGGTGACCTGCAGTTTTGCAAGAAAGTTTGTTTGTAGAAGATGCACAGATGTTGGAAATGGCACGGAAGAACCGGTGGAGGTATTTTGCGATGAAGTGGAGACTGTGAAGGGATTTTGTTACTTAGGAGACAAGCTGAATGCTAGTGGTGAATGTGAAATTGCGGTGACATGAAGAGTTAGGATCGGATGGATGAAATTTAAAGAATGCGGAGAATTATTTCGTGGGAGAAGGTTTTCTTTGAGAATGAAAGGGATGGTTTATCGAAGTTGCGTAAGATCAGCAATGTTATATGGAAGTGAGATATGGTGTTTGAGGGAGACTGAAGTGGCAATTTTGAGAAGAACTGAAAGAGCCATGGTGAGGTCAATGTGCAGAGTGAAATTAGTGGACAGAAAGGAAATGGAGGAGCTGATGGAGATAGTGGGTTTGAAGGAAACGTTGGATAGAATGGCAAAGGCGAATGGAGTAAGATGGTATGGACATGTGATTAGAAGGGATGATGATAATATACTGAAGAAGGCAATGATGATGGAAGTGAATGGGAAGCGAAAGCGAGGACTGCCAAAAATGACATGGAGGAAGCAAGTAGAAGAGAGTGTCAAGAAAGTCGGGTTAAAGATCGAGGAAGCTGCAGATCGAACGAGATGGAGGAAAGGTGAGATAGCGATCGCGGAAGGGATGGGGTGCATCCAGCCACCTTCGATAACGTGGAGAAAACGGGATTGAAGCTGGATAGAAGAAGCAGAAGGATGTTAATATGCCTCGAGTTAACCATGGCTTGCTTAGAATGTTTTGTTGCTTTCTAGAAGCCAATTTTAAAGGAGCGTGAAAATCAATGGTTGAAGTTATCAACTGAAGAAACTGTTAAAAAATTTCGTTCAAGTTGTTTTCAATTAAATTGTGGGTATCAAACTCACTGACTTTGGAGTTTTAAAAACTGCTCGGAATCAAATTTTTTCATTGATCTGTAAAAGGACTTAATAGACCCTTTGTGGTTAACTGAATTCTTAAACATACAAAAAACAGGATAGTGATCAGTGATATTACTTTCAATTATTCCCGGAAAAATCGGGTAAAAATAACAGTTGGTGATGATGTGATCGATGATCGTGGACGAATCAGGCGTAGCCCGAGTAGGTTTAGTACTTATAGGTCAATTAGTGCTACTCAGAAGCATTTCCAGATAATTTTGAGCGTAGATGGAGTGGTTGGTCGGAGAAACGTTAATATTGAAATCGCCAACAAGAAAAAGATTCGAATTAGATAAGTTGAGTTCAAGCAATTTGTTATTTAATTCTTCAATGAATAACTGAGAGTCTGAGGATAGATGGCGGTAAATAGTAGCTATAGTAATTCTTTTTACAGTGTGGCTGCAATTTAAAGATACCCATATATCTTCACAGTCCGCATTTATCATATTTTCTGCAATTACAATAAAGTCCATGGCATTGGACTCGTAAATCCCAACGCCACCAGATGAACTTAATTGAAGGTCCAGAAAAATTTGAAATCAGCACTTTTAATTCCTTGCTTGGCCAGCCAAAATAGCCTTTTACATTGTTGAAGCTAAACAATTTCGCGCAGTTGAAAGGAGGCCTATAGTTAATTTACTAATCACATATATATCTTGAAAATTAATTATCAGTGTTGTACGTTCAAACTACAGGCAAACTGATCGAACATTTCGATTTAGTTCAGCTATTGTTTAGTACTGTTTGTTTCAAAAGCAGTGCTTCCTAGCTGACTTTTTTGCAGCTGCAACTTTACGGTTTGTTCGAATATAAGCAATTTTTACCATTCCGCTAACGGATATTTCTGTATGTTTTGATTTTGGCTAATTGATTACCGGATAATCTGTAACTGTTGAAGAGCTGAAGAGCATAATCTCTAACTGCTGAAGCAGTGTTGGGTAAATGCAGCAGACTTGGGCTTGCTTGGGCGCCCAACACTGCTGGACTCGGTTTTTAGTTTTTCTAGACTCGGTTTTTGTCGAACACGAGTCCAAATTCCAAGCCCGCGGTAATAAAAAAATTCAAGACTGCCCTTTGTGTTAAAAAAGAAACCACAAGATACGCTCTTAAATTTCTTCGCCTGCATATGTTGCTACCCGCTGGGATTGACAACTAAATTGTTGAAAATGACGAAATAAAAACGCAAATTGTAGAAGTTACCGAAATGCTGAATGCAACGCAGGGATTTTTACTCGCACGCTTACGCAAAATAACCAAAACCTTAAGAATAGTGCAGTAACCCTAGCTTATGAAATTTGACATCACTACCTCAATGCCTCCCCCTCTGTGACCTCATCGGAAGGCTCAAACATTTACTCTACAATGAAATCAATAAGATGGGCGTTGTGTCGTGCCTTTTTTTCTGATGTGCCATTAACGGACAAATTATGTCAGACAGGAATGTGGATTTTTTGATTTCGTCGTTCTTTGCTTTTACAGTTACCTTCGCAGCTGCTGCTTGCCGGCTGGAAAAAGCGGGTGAAAAGCGATTAAAGTCAGGTAATAAAAACTTGGTAGACAGAAAAAACTAGCGTTTAACGTTAAAAGCACAAAAATTTACGTTTCTGTGCTACTACCTACTAACAATACTGAATTTGTCACACATCGAAAACTAAAAACCTCACGATCAAGCCTATTCGCATTGCTTTTTTCGCAACTCGAAGTCCAGGTCGCCAAAAAAATGACGCGAGTCTAAGGTAAACATTACAAGTCCTCAAAAACTGGAATCGAGTCCTACTGAAGCTGGAATAACTGCAGACAGTGGAAGCGAAACTGAAACTACTGATACCTTCGCTATACTACAGAGCAGATGTTTTACTTCGTTACTATCCCAAAGGAATGCTAAGAGCAGTACTGCCCCCCTAATCAAAAGGGGATTGGGGGCAGCTGCCCCCCCCTCGTTCCGGCACCCCTGGTTGGAATTGTTTTGAATCATTCAATCAATCACAGTATTTATGTTAGCAGTCAACAACAACAAAGTTACGATTAGAACTGAATATCAAAAAAAAAGAAAAAAAAAAAAAGGTTCTTGACCGTATGGAGGCAACGAATTGACCTTTCGGTCTCCAAGTCAGCAGCCCCCGGGTTAGTTCAGGGAAAAAAAAGCAGTTAAGGTCGTTTCTTATTCTTCGAATCAAAGAATCAGCGCAGTGTCAACTAGGCGATGTAAGGTTTTTAGCAATAATTTAGTCGCAGATAATTTTTGAATTTGCTTTTAAACAATCTTGCAGAAGAATTTTGAATTTCTGATGGGATATAGTTCCATATTGTTACTCCTTGATATTTAATGCATCGTTGAAGGCGGGTCGTTGAATATCTAGGAATATATAGCTCATTGCATGAGGATTCAGTCGCTCTGGTGGCACGAGAGGTAATGTTTTTTGTTAGGGTGAAAAGTTTAAATAATTTGGGTGGAAGGTTACCAGTAAAGTGAGCGTGTGCAATTTTGGCTACTTCCAATTCGAAAAGATCGTTAGGTTTTAGAATAGAGAATTTATTAAAGAATTTAGTGGGGTTATCCAGCGAAGAGCCACCTCCGATCATTTTTACAGCTTTGCTTTGAAGGGATTGAAGTTTATTGAGGTAGGAAGGAAAAGTAGAACCCCAGATAATAAGACCGTACGTGAATTGACTGTGGATGAGAGCATAATATATTTTAAGTAAGGCATTTTTAGGTAAGATAAGAAGTTTAGAAAGGATTCTTATCGTCCTCAATATTTTGCGTTCCAGTAAAAGTATGTGATTGTGCAATTTTAAGTCAGCGTCTATTGTAATTCCGAGGTAATTTACTGTTAAGGTTTGTGGAATAAAAGTGCTATCTAGATAACCTCCAATAGTTGCAGGAGGTTTGTTTAATTTAGGAGGGATGATAATAATATTCGATTTAGCGGGATTGACTGTCAATTTGTTGGCTTTAAACCACTGAGGGATTTTTAGGAGGTCAGCATTGATGATTTCTGTTAAACTTCGTTGGTTTTTATCACAATAAACTAAACACGTATCGTCGGCGAAGAGTCTGGGGACGCAAGTGATGGATGTTGGTAAGTCGTTAACATAAATCGAAAATAATAGAGGGCCAAGGATTGAGCCCTGTGCTACACCGTAGTTAGTATTTACAATGGTGGATTTGCACCCATTGACAAATACAAATTGTTTTCTTTTCAAGCATGATTGCAATAGATCTTTAGCAATCCCACGAATGCCGTAGTGATCTAACTTCGAAAGTAAAATATCATGGCATACAGTATCAAACGCTTTGGCGAGGTCTAAGAAGACCAATCCAGTATATAAGTTGTCATGAATATTTTCATATCAAGAAGTTAAAACATCTAGGAGTGCATGGGTAGCTGATAGTTTGGCTCGAAATCCACATTGAGTGCAAGCTAGTACATTGTGTTTAGTCCAAAATTTAGTCAGTCGTGTATGGATAAGTTTTTCGATTTTTTTAGAAAAACAGGTCAAGATTGAAATGGGTCGATAGTTAGATGGGATTTGACGATTGCCTTTTTGAAGATAAGATCAATTTTAGCTATGGTGTAGTTTTTAGGAAAGATGCCGTTCGTAAAAGAGCAATTGATAAAAAGATGAAGTACAGGAGTAATGACGGAGGAGGGAATTCGCAGATAGTATGGGGGTATTAGGTCAAGTCCAAAAGACTTATTTATGTTGAGTGAGAAGATTGGGTTATTGATTTCTGTCGCATAGATGAGGAATGTCAAGAAACATAGATGACGAAATGTGGTTTATTAAATAACTGATGTGATCTTTTTTAGAGGAGCTTTCAATCCTATTGGCCAGTTTAGAACCAATTGTCAAAAAAATTCATTTAGGTAGTTAGCAATGTCTTGCGGTGCTGAAGTAGAATGATCGTTTATTTTTAGCGAGCGAGGCGAGGTAGCGGTGGCATGCTTACGGTTTGATGGTAGTACTGAACTTATAGTGTTCCATACTTGACGTAGGTCGTTTTTTTGCTTCAAAATTGGCTTCGTAATGCTTATTTCTAGAAATTGTTTTGATTTTAGTTAATACATTGATCTATTTTTTAAAATAAAACTTTTCACGTTCGGTTCCAGATATATAACGCGATTTGAACATTTATTGCGTTTATTCTTGATGAAGATTAAAATGCCTTTAGTAAGCCAAGGTTTGCTGCGAAGTTTCAGCTGACGTCGCGATAATAGTGGAAGATACAATGCTTGTAAATTTGTCAAAATTCTCACTAAAATTGTCGTTTGTTAATTGAGAAAGGTTAAGATAAAAGGATTGCAGGTTTTTTTCCAGATCTTCACGGAAAGATTCAGCGGTAAAATTTGATTTATCTCTATAGTATTCATCAGGATGGTTTTTTGAATTATTTGATTTTCTTTCGTCTATTTTGCACAAAAGCGGATAGTGGTCCGTAACATCCACCTCAAAAATAAAAGAATCTATTTGATGATTTGAATCATTAGTGATTATGTGATCAATTATAGAGGAAGATTCAGGGGTTATTCTTGTGGATTTGGTGATTATTGGAACAGCTCCATTGGCCACAATTAAGTTAATACAGTCGTGAGATATAGGAGTGCGCTTAGATTTTTGTACATTGATATTAAAGTCGCCAAGAATGTAGTACGGTTTACTGGAGGTAGATCGGTCATTTAAGCAATCAGAAAAACCATCAAAAAAAATTTTTTACGGTGAATTGATCAGGATGTCGATAAACTGTCCCAACAATGAATTTTTCAGTTGAATAGGATTTACATAATTCGAGCCATAAGCATACAGAATTTGACATTATGTATTGATCAGGGCATAATTTATACCTGTAATATTATCAGACACATATACCGCTACGCCGCCTGCTGAGGATTGTGAATCAACATGAAAAAATTTGTATTAAGGAATCGTGATTTTAACGAGAGGGTCGTTTTTTATTCGGGTTTCGGTTAAGCACATAACATCTGGTCTAAGTCTAAAAGAAACAAGGAATTCATAAAGCTCATCAAAGTTTTTGTTCGGGGAACTAATGTTGAGATGTAAATGTTGAGAAGAATACAACCAACACACGCACTCTTCAGGAAAGATGGAATACGCTCTTGGCAACAACAAAACAAGAGTTGCGCAGTGGACCATCTACACCACAGCCTCAACTTGATACTATCAGGCTATACTGCCAACAAATTTTTGTGTAGTACTCATACATTCTAATAGAATCATTATCAAAAATGACGTTACTTTTCAAAGCAATCAAATCACCAGTCAATTACTCTTCCATACTACCAACCGTCACTCAACCGAAATTAGTAATGAATAATCGAGTGAGAGAATATGAACATTGATAACTTGCTGAGCCAACTTGAATTTTTCTGGCCAAACCGGCAGCGCTTAATTGCAGCAAAAAAACTAACTCAGAAAAATCTTCCGAAACATTTACAATTCGCTTTCTTATAAGCAAATTTGATTTTCCAGCATAATTATTTGGCATGATTTTAATTCGCCAGCACAAACTTTTTACATGCAATTCCACGTACTTTACTGTAATACCAGCGTCACAAACATTTTTGTAATTTGGGTATTCTTGAAAAAGATTTTTGTATACCAAGCTGTCGAAGTCTCGCTTTCTTCGGGGCTTAACTCGAGAGTAAAGTGAGAAAGGATAAGAGGTTACTACAACTCATCTTCATTTTTTGTTGCATTTTTTCGATGTTGCTAATCAAGACACAAAACCACTTGTTTCTTTCTCACTTTACTCTCGAGTTAAGTCCCGAAGAAAGCGAGACGTAACAGCTTGGTTTACAACAATATTTTTCAAGAATACCCAAACTACAAAAATGCTTTTTATATTGTTGAAATCGGTGTTAAAATTCTGTTAAGCTAAAAATCTTTCCACGACTGTCATTGTACAGGTTATAGTTAAAAGAAACGCATTATAAAATACTTGCGAAACTCCAGAAACTCCAGAAGGAGCCTGCACCACGATGAGTGCGCTAGGCCGTACACGTAGTTGACTTCATCTCACTAAATCTTTTTTTTGCATTGTCGACATGTTTATTTTTCGGGGGTCAAAAAACAAATGGAATCATGATTACATTTTCAAGATTATCATTGCAGCAAATGATTTCTTTCTTACAATGCCTCATAACTCTAAATCGTGGCGTAAATTAGCGATGTCGATTATCTTCACGACTAAACATCTAAGTAACTCTGCCGCGAACGCACGGCAAGTCACTGGCAGAATATTAGACTATGCTTCACCAATCCAAAGCGCTCTCGCCTACTAGATAGCCAAGTCGATCCTTCAGAGCTGTCAACCTATGGAGCAGCAGACAAGGGTTCGATTCAGAGTCTGGTCGGAAACCAGCATCTTTGCTTGATGTTAGGTATTAAAGGGACAGTAGGAAGAACAAGCGGGCAAGTTTGCTGGGATGGCACTTAAGGAGATTTCCCCATCTGAAGGTGGTAGACAGTCGTAAGCGAGATCGTTATAGCGTTTTGATCGTTTTCTCATCATAAGAAGATAAATAAGAAACTAAATACAAAAATGACAACAAAAATTAATTCATAACGCAAAGCTGACTGACCATTGTCCTTAAAAAAAATAAACGAGGACAGAATATGTCTTTGTGATGCCAACAGTAACTTTTTATGCGTTACCATGAAAAATTAAAAATCCATGCATTCTCAACCTACCACAGATTAAGATTCCCAAGCATTAACACATCTATTTGAGTGAGATTACTGGGATAGCCGAAACCTTTTTCAGTGCATCCAACATCGAGCCATACAGCATTGTAACAATCTACAGAATGTGGTCCTTCGAACGGTGAGCAGGTCGGTGGGAAAACTAAACAAACTCATAACATCATTTTCTCCATTATTTTTCATTTTCATTTATCCCTCTCAACATAAGCAAAATGGAGATGCCAGGGGTCCAAGCCCATCTCCAAACTTTTAGTTATAGATACATCAATATATTAATATCTTTAATTCTAATAGATGCGCAAAAACTCCAAGATCATTATTTTTAATTGTTAAGGTGCGTATACGCGGAATTTTTTGTAGCAAAACTGAACTCGACTTGACTCGGCGCAGCGAATAGGGCAGTTTACACGGTATTAGTTGTTTACAGAAGGGCGACGCAACTCATCATTTCTGTTTACAACCGTTGTCATGGCATCAAGAAATTCCAAAACTAATTTTTGGTAAAAATTTACTCTGCGCATGTATCGAACTCAGGAGCTTCGAGAGCTGGTTGTAGGCCAGCGGGCCCACTGTTTGCTATACCCTCTCTCCACATACGAAAGTTTTGTTCCATCTTCCTGCGAAAGTCTTTATGGTCGGCATGCGACGTGTGTAGAATGAGAGCCGAAGCTGATGCTGGAGGGTTACGGTATCACCGCGAGCTTGGAGCCAGCCTGCAGACTCACAATATTTCGGTTCTCAGCAAAGCCCAAAAATTAATGTTTCAAAAAAGAGCGAAGCAGCATCAAAATACAAAAATACGAGATCGCGCTTTGTTCATTCCTCTTCCTTGGGTTATTGTTTTTCTTCCTGGGTTTAGTCTTACAAGCAAGGTCTATTCTTCCTTTCAAAGATTTTAACGATCGCCTTATAGCCTATTTCTTGCGTCATTTGTTATAAGCTCATCAATCAGCCGATAGCCAAACGTTTAGTTGCAGATATTGGTAGATGGTGGAAGACAAAAACAATGGAGTGCGCTAAGCGCTAAAAAATTTTCAAGAACAGACTTTAATGCAATTTTTGGGGAAACTTGTTCCACACAGCATGTTTTTACGCCACTGCAAATCAACTCTGCAATCATTAAAATAACAAACCCCAGAGAAGCAGTCAAAATTTTTTGTCATTTTGAACATCAAACTGCATTTAAATCAAAAAACAACGCCATCCAGGTTTCATTTTGTTTGATCCTAATTAAGGGTCCTTGCTGTCCAAATCTATTTTCCTGAAGAACCTTTTTTTTTGCTAAACAGATAAATTTTAATCCAGTCTAAAATCTAATCTAAATTTTGCATTGAAAATACATCATTAGCGAACAAAGTTACTGTTTGAGAAAAGTCTCCTTACGCTGTTGGCTCTTCTTTGGTAAGGTTGAAGAAAAGGGTGATCTCAATGTAGCTAGTTCAAACTTTTTTTGCCATTTATGCTATGGCAAAATTTATCTAAACTGTTTACCAGCAACTACTTCAGAAGCTGGCATAAAAAACGCAAAAATTCTAGTCTTGGCAAAAAAATACATCTTATTAAGCTGCAACTTCTTTATTTACTTGCCGTAATGATTGAGACCCAACAAACTATATCACTCACCGCTCCATACTGATCATAAAAATAACCAAGGTTTGTGCCTAGGCCCTCTTATAGCGTACATGAGTACATGCGGGCCTCGCCGCTCAACTGCATCCCAAATTCTCGTTCACGAGCGATAACCACCGCAGTGTAGCTCGGCGCGATGAAGTGAAGTAGAGCGCGAACTAGCTCGCGTTAGCTCATAGTCGATATAATAAACCAAACGACGAGCACAACTGCGGTGGAAAAAATTCCATGCAAACGCACTTTCATTCCAACCCCGAAAAACGCTGAATCCATCGTTGATATTAATGAACAGATCAGAAATAACCAGGATGCGATAAAAAAAATGTCAGTATCGTGACATAGTGGTTTAAAAGTATCATTTTAATGGCCACTATGTTCGAGGGGTCATTACTTCGATTCCACTCAAGCTTGCAGCAACAATTCCACGATAAATGCTCCAGGATGGCATTTCTGCGCAGCGCGTTTTTATGAAACAAAATCAAATCTTCATTACACTCGCGGTATTACGCCAAAGCGCGTAACGAGTGGCGGGATCCATCTCCGCGGCTTAGCGTCTGGGCAACACAGAAACGTCGTAGCAGCGGCGAATTGTTGACGACAGCGCCTGATTTAACCGGCCTGGGAATCGAACCCCGGACCTTCCGCGCCCATAGCGACTACCTCAAACACTTTTTAATCACTACGCTAAAAAACAACTACTACAAACCTACAACGGAAAAATTAAGCGGAAAGTTTAAACGGCAGAACATGGAAGCGTTTTAGGCCTAAGGATCTTCGTCGCTTCGTTGTGACAAGAACATCACCACGAAAACATCCACAAAGTTTACACTGCCAAGTTTATACATATATACAAGGTGTCTCAAAAGTAAGTACTAGTATACACTTTCAATTTTAATTTGCTTTTCACATGCTCGTGATACATAGAGCATTCATTCTTCAGAGAACATATTTTTGTAAGTCGTAAAAATTTTTAATTACTGAAATCAGTTTTTTCCCGATAAGTGGATCGCACAGAGGTTCTTTCGAATGGGTAGCTCGATCACCAGACTTAACCCCAAGTGATTTTCTTGAAGGTTTCGATAAGAGTCAAATTTACTGCTTTCGGCCTCAAAACCTTGAAAAGTTGGAACAGAAATTGGAGCATCATGTGAACTAGCTACATAATATTTATTGCGAAGTGTAGGGGAGAAATGCGCCGAAAGGTGAATGAAATGTCTGGACATTGATGCTTTCCAGGTTGCCGTCTCATATCTTGTCATTAAGTAAATTCAAGGAGATATTAGGATGGTAATCTGCTTCAAGTTGTTTATAGAATATTTTTATAAACTCTTGACAAATTTGAATGAGGCATTATATTGTTATTAAAATTTTAAAGTCTATACTTACTTTTGAGACACTATGTATTTAAATTGACTAAACACTGTGCAATAAAATCGCCCACCTAAGCCATAACAAATAAGTTGAGCGTAATCATTGCCTGACTCTTCTGCTTCTTCTTTCGCTTTCGTCACTAAATCAATGATTTTTCTGCAATCATAAAATTTTACAGTGAACATCAAGCCTTCCTGAACTAACACATCAATTGGTGTAAGCTAGCAAGTACTTCAACAACAACCCAATCAGAGTTGGATCAATTGCATCAAAATAAATCAATTACACCTACCAATCTTTCAATTACATAACAACCGCTTTGAATTGGTAAACTCAAAGTACAATTACATCGAGTTACACCAACAAAACCTATGGTTGTACTGCAACATACAGCACACGACGTGAAACTATTGCTGGAACTACAGCAAAAAAAGAAGCAAAGGTATGAAATGCTTTCATGTAATCATGTTGAAGGGAAGATAAGCAGTGCAGCCAAATACGGAAAGAAAAAGCGCTCAGTGAACCTGATAAAACCAATAAGTAATTGTGATTTCCAGTAATGGAGATTTCATATTCCCGAAGCTTTTCGCATAACACTTGTCAAGCGAATCGTCAGAACGAAAAAAATTGAGCTGCAAACGCTTATATAGCAAGAATGCATCGAAAACGTTTTTGTTGAAAAATGTGAGACTGAATTCGTCACTACTGCTTACAGGAAGTCAACATTTAAGTTACAGGACAATATTTACGATGAAATTCGTTTAATCGAAGGAAGCTGAAAATCAGCTTTATCAACACTCTTGTTCACCGAGCTTTGATGATCCGCTCCAAAGGTAAACAAACTCTCGAGCGAACTTAATAGCATCCGTTCCATCATGGCTGAAAACAATTATCTTGACCACGTGGTCAATTCTTCCAATACCAGGAAGATTCGACACTTTTACAGACCACCGTCTTATGGATCGCACAAATGTTCTGTTTACTTACATCTCCCATGGTTAGGTAATGTTTCGTCGACGTTCGAAAAGCAAGTCACTACGACAGTTCAACGCTGTTATTCTACAACCAGACGACTTCTACCTACAACCCAAAAGGACGTGCTTCCAAAAACTAACTTTTCTCTTCACAGAGTAACGTCATAATAATACGAATTCTCGTGCCACTGTGAGAGTCGTTACGCGAGTCGCACATCCCAACAGCCGCGAGTCGCAAATCCCAACAGCCGCAAGACAAAATTAGCACCACGTTCCCAAATCTATCAGAAGAGGTCAACATTCTCATGATCCCACAGCCCTAAATCGCTCGGGTAAATTGACCAATCACGATCCAAGTTGTGACTCCCCCATTGGACAACACTTGCCGATCAATCAATCGTGTGCTTTACACTACAGCGACGATAGATTTGCAATTCTTTTCAGAGGTCGCTCTGCCTTTCATTTATTTGTTCTGGAAGCTACCTACATTAAAGTTTCTCGACCATTCCTGTGCCGGCAAAAAAAAATTGTCTACGCTTTGAAAATCGATTCGCATCGTCCAATGAAAAACGTACGCATTTTTCTCTTCGATGCATTCTCGCTACATAAGCGTTCGCAGCTCTATTCTTTTCACTTTGACGATTCCTATGACATGTGTCAGACGAAAAACATCGGGAATATGAAATCACTCTTACTGGCATTACTGAAGTTGTGCACCACTAACCACTTGTTTAATTGTAATTTAGACCCACAATTTCTTAAAATTACAACTATAATAAATGAAAAAGTGTATATAATTAACTATATTCTATTATAATTGATCCAATTCTGGTACCAATAGAATAAATATGTAAACTTATGGCCGTGCTAATTGGGATTGAAAGGGCTTACCGTGTCATGTACACGAGGATAACTGGTTTGTAAGCAAGAAAAATATTTCAGTGACTTCACGACACAACAGGGCCAACACCAATTTCGAAGCAGACAATATTGCTTCAGAAAGCGATTCTTATCAAAAGATTTTGTGCAGCCTCATTAAGTTGATTTGAGTGAATGCAAAAATGCATGTTAGGGATCACATTCGAGCCCGTGAAAGGTACATGGCGTCAACCATCTCAACTGTATGGTTGTATGAACTATATTTTGAGACGGAGCAACCAGAAACGATTTTTTCGAAAAATACAATTCTTAATGCCAACTATAAGTGGGAGGCCTCGGAAAAAGTTTTCGAATTCACCACAAAAAATTTTATGTACTTGACCACACGTATATTTATCAATTAGCACGTTCTAACTTCTTAAATTAATGATATTCACTTTTACTCTGCTATAACAGATTATCTGAATAATGGTACAAACTCTCTCACAAGAACAAATTTAGTCCTAACCGACCTACGACGCATTCTTCTTCTAAGCATACAATATTATGCAACAGAAAATTATTGCAAAAAAATCAAATCTTCATTATTCTCACGATATCACGCCGAAGCATGTAACGAGTGGTGGAGCCCATCTCCGCGGCTTAGCGCCTGGGTTACACAGCTCCGAAGAAATGTCAAAGCGGTGGCGAGCCGATGGCGACGCTGCATCCGATTCGTCCGGACCAGGAAACGAACTCTAAACCTCTCATACCGATATCAATGTCGTTATCACCACGCCAACCGTCTGGTTAAAAAGTCAGTCAGCTCAGATAGCCAAATGTGGAAGCATCCGCCTCCGGAGCTGTAGACCTAAGTTTGATTCCGAGTCGGGTCAAACCAATGACTTTAAAACTAGCATTTAGAGCTTCCCTGCTTGACGCTCAGCATAGAAGGGACAGTGTGCAAAACAAGCCGGCAAGTTTACACGTTGTGCCGTTGGAAAAGGCACTTAGCGGGATTCCCCCATCTTGGTATGGTAGACAGATGCCCGGCAACTCCTAAGCGAGCTCGTACATAGCATTGATCGCTTTCTCGTAATAGGAGGATAGATATGCAACTAAATAAAAAAATAGTTGCAGCTCATACTGACCCGAGACTAAAAGTTTGTAATTCGCTTCCATTCTTACTCGTGACATTATTGAAATAATTGTAACCTTGATCAGTACAACCGGCATAGTTGTAGATAGCCGCCAAACAATCTTGAGATAATGGTCCATTGTAGTCATCACAATTATTAGGAAGTTCTACACAAAACTATTTCAAATTAGATGCTGTGGGAGAATGCTTTGAACCAGAGTTGCGAACCGGCTGACTAGCTGGGCCTAAACGAAATTTGATTTGAAGCCGTAAACAAGCCCGTAAAATACGTTAGGTTGATAAAAACGCTTAAACGTCAAGTTCACGTTTCTTTAAATAAACTTTGAGATTCGGGCAACTAAAATAAGGGCGCATAAAGAGAATTGAGGTATACACACGCAAAAACGGGTTCGCGTCAACCAAATCAAAACAGTTACGCTGAAAAAACGGTATTCTTTATCAGCTCTGTAAACTTACGCCCGACACGACACACTCGGCCAGACTCACAACTCTGCATTCAAAACATTTTATTCATCTTTCTACTATCTACTTATTTTAGTTTTTACTGAATTTTTAAAATTTGGAGTCCGTGACACAATTTTTGACACTAAAAAAAAGTGAAACCAGTCTGTATGGGTTGTTGTCATGCGTGGAAATTGAGCCTTTTGTTTACTGAAAGGAAATTTCATTATCTCAGCTCTAAATGTAGAATGTTTAAATCGAAGACAACGCAAAGTAACAAGTGCTTCGATTACGACGCTCGGTTGTAATAATAGTTTCTGAGGGTTAATCGAACTGAACAACGTGAATTTCACTTTCAGCAGATCAACCAACGTTACTTTACCGATTCCAAAACATTCATTCTGATCTTGAACATTCCCTTCGAGAGCTCTATCCAGCAATGCATTAATTTCAACCAGTTCTTGCCTGGAAAATATGGTTAAAAAGGAATAAAACCGAACTGTTCACTCTGGCTTGAGAAGTTGCAGAAAATCATGTTTTCCGATAGTGTGGGATTTCCATCCTAAAACACCTTCTTTCAAAAGTTATTTGCAGCTTTTTGACCATCTTGGAATGGAGGACAGATACGGATTTTCTTTGGAAGTACTTTGTTTGCGCATTTAATTACTCAGTGTGCACTTCTGACTTACAATCTCCTTTCCGAAGTACGTTTTGCCAGTCCTCTTGGGGGTTTCTCATTTTTAACAATAGTAGACTGGACTGCGCAGGTAATAGTGGACTAGTGTACTGTATTTACCAAATGTATATTAAAGAATGTTAGCTTACTATTAATAGATATTAGCCAATAGCCAGTCTGCTAGACTACCAGCAGTGGTGGTTTTATGAATGGGCAAGCTGGGCGGTCGCTTGGGGCCCCCCACCTTATTTTACGCGCTATCGCCCCCACCTCAGTTTACGCGCAAATTGGCCACCTCAAATTTTATAATGCACTTAAAGATATCAAGCAATCTTGTCTGGTTTTCTGATCTTTGCTTCACTTATTGCAGGGGTTCTTAAACTTTTTTTAACGCGTACCCCTAAATCAATTTTTTTTTTCGCATAGACCCCTTTTAGAAAACTTTCTTTCAGTCTTCGCAGTACGGAACCTTTTCATTCGGTCTTCATGGACCCCTCACAACTTGTCCATGGTTTCCTTAGGGGTTCGTGGATCCCAGTTTAAGAACCCCTGACTTATGGCTTTTGTCTTGCTCCGAAGTGGTTGCTGTTTGGTACTGTAGTTTTGATTTTTGTTCCAAACCGTTGGCAGTCAAAAACAAAGTATTTGGTTTAGGTGTTAGCCAGTAAGCTGTAAGTTGCAGTGGTACAATTAATTTGCACCTTGTTAGTTCATTTTATTAGCTAGCCCACAGTGTAACAATATACTGGTAGTACTGGTGCAAATTTGTTGAATTTGACCTCGGTGTCAACTGACAAGAACCTTTTGGTTGAAGTAAAAATGCTTGGAATTTGTGGTTAGACTAGCAGGCTAGTTGAAATTTAGTATTGGATTGCCTAGTACTGGCAGGTAACTGGGTATGAGGCTCCATTTGGATGAAAAACTAGGCCTACCACAGGCTATGTTTTGGTTTAGAGCTGTAAATTATGGTACAACTGGTACCGGTAGCAATTTGTGCAGTCATTCCATGTATAATCAACTAATTTGGTTTAATTTGTAACCATCACAAATCACCTCTTATATTTTGGTGATGAAAATATATGAGATAGAGCTTGAAGTGACAAGAAAATTAAAAAAAATGAAAAAACCTTAATGGGCTTTCGAGTTATTGCAATTTGAAATTTCAGCCACTTGAGGGAGTTTACGTTTGTGAGCACTGGTTACACTTAGTGATTTTGTTGAATATCTTAATTTCTGGTAATAAAATGAGGGATCAAATGTCAATTTTAACATTTTTGGGGTGCAGAAATTCATTTTTTCGCATTAGAACTGTCCAAAACATCTTTGTGGAGTAAATTAATGTTGTTTAATCACAGTCAAACGCTAAGTTTCTGACACAACTAAAAAAATAGCAAAAGTTTCTCGGAAATAATTTTTGCATTTTTGCGTAATATTGGTCACTTGTTTTCACATAAGTTTTCTAATATTACCGTAAGTGTTTTTGGTTTCCAACTTGCAAACTACTGTACCCAGGTACCCTACTAAAGTGGAAGTTAAGTCTTCAGTGTAATCAGAGATGGGCATTTATCGCGATAATTTATCGGCGATAATTTATCACCGATTATCGTTATCGTTCAAAATAAGTTTGATTTATCGATTACTGATATCGCTTTTCTTATATAATTTGTTATCGCCGATAAATTATCGCGATAAGTTAGTGAGTTGGCGCTATGGAAAAACACACGGTGTCCATTAAGACTTGTAATTTTAAAAAATTGTCTCTTTGTTTTGTTTAATTTCACGGCAGAGTCCGTGAACTGCTCTCTTTTCTTGAAAAATCTAGAAAGAACATTTCTGCAATTCGACTTACAAAAAAAAAACTTTGTCAAGCACATTGAAAATTTACCGCAACATTTATCGAAAAAATTTATCGGCGATAATTTATCGATTATCGATATCGCTTTAAGAAATTGAGATTTATCGGTTATTGGCATCGCCCAGTACTTTTTTAAAGCTATCGATTATCAATATCGCTTTAGTACAGAAAGGTTTATCGTGCCCATCACTGAGTGTAATGGATTTGACTTGGAAGTGCAAATTAGCAAGAATATTTCCAATCAATTGCATACCTATGATTGAGCACCTGCCTTTAATAGTAGTGATTGACTGCTTATAATGTACTTCCTACTTACAGTAGTATCAGTGCACAGTTTGGTGTACTGATTACTGAACTACTGCTGTGAGCTAAAATATTATGCTATTTGCAAGCTATTACAATGTTCAAGATCTACCTGATGAGAATTAATTTGAGTGCAGTAATAGTTGTGTTGTGACTAGTGATTGACTGCTTACAAGTTGCTAGCTACCCAATTATCAGTGACCAAAATTTGATATACTGATGTAAGTTGAATTGTTTTGCATGCTATGTGGTTTTAACTTCTGAGTGCTTAGCGCCACCAAGCAGCAAGTGTTTGGGGCATATCTTTCTCAGTGATTTGCAGACAACAGTTATGTAACAGTGCGGCTTTCAGTGTTGCTTATATATGAGTTTCTTTCTGCTCAGGTTTATTTACTTTTTATCTAGAAACTTATATTGTACTCAATGTACAGCCAGCTGCCATGGCATGATGGCACCGTTTTTACTTAGTGGTAGATAGAGTTGATATAATGCATAGATTAAAAAGATTTATGAAACATGATGTTTTGATTCTTCCTATAAAACCATAAGGCGTTGCCAGCGTTTCAGCATAATATCTTCCATATCTTAAAACTTTTCTTAAGTAGATAGTTTACATATTTACCTCACTGTTGATCCTATAATTCAGGGGAGTGGCCATTTTTATGGACCCGTAATATTTGTTTCTTTGGTTTATTTTAATGCTTCGTCACGCTTAGTAGAACCGGAAAGAGCATAAAAGAAACAAAGGATTAATTTGTATGGGCCCGTACAAATAGCCACTGCCATAGTTCAGACTTCGTGTGGTCCAGTGGACCTAGTTGCAAAAATATGTTGCGTTGTTGCGCAGGGGTCCCATTTTCACTGTCTTGCCCGGGGCTCCCCCTAGTCAATGACCACCACTGACTAGCAGTATCGTCACCTTACATGAAACCATCAGGCCACCAGTTACTTACTTGAGCAAACACAGAATTTCATGCTTATTTTCTTGCACATCTGCAGTAACCCAGGGTTCAGTGGTCTACTGACGGGCTTAACTGATAAATATATAAAAACATCGTAGCTTCCAGCACTGGTTCCACATTCGCAACATACTTAACCGCAATATGATATACTTGTCGAATGCAGTCCAAGTACATTGCTATGTTGAAAGCTTAGGCTTATAGGCTTCAGCTCTCATCCACTTAGTTGCATAACTAGATATTATGGTAGGCCAGAAGACTTACAAAATAAACGCTGTAAAAACCAATTCTACACCTAGTTTCGCGGTTTGACCGCTAATCAGGTAGACCAGTGGTTTCCAAACTGTGGGCCATGGCCCACTGGTGAGTCACGAAGACATTTTCAGTGGGCCACAGGACCACTTGATAATAAACAAAATTATGTATCATACTGTTTTTGTAATAGACATTGTACGCTTGGGTTAAAAATGATTGTTGACAATTTCTAGGTTTTTTTGCGACATAGGTTTATCTATAGTAAAACCTGTCTTGATTGTCAGCTCTGCCGTAAAAAAGGAATTGTTACGGTACGCAGCAATAGTTTTAACATTCATCATGAGAGATCGTGGTCAAAAATGTAGTGTTCTTTTAAGTCGTTATTCGTTAGTTGTGCGGTGCTAAGCGAAAAAAGATTAAAACAAGTTTACAAATCAAACATATTATTAAATAATACCGCAAAGTTTCAATGGCTGATAAAAGAAAGCATGATGATGATAGCGCCACTGAATATGGGTTTACTTTGATAAATGATCATGAAGGTAAAAAGAGGCGGTGCGTAATATACTGCGTGTAAACTTTAGGCAATGAGCCAGTGAGACCGAGTAAATTGAGTAATAATCCACCTGGAAAAAATCATCCCGAGTAATGAGTTAAATGATAATCTTGCTGTAAATGTCAACGACTTGACAAACACTGGAAACTTTCAGCAAACTAATCAGAAACTTACCGAAGCATTATTCGTTGTCAGCCAAATAATGACTAAGCGTAAAAAACTCATAATATTGTTGAAACTGTTACTTAACCATCTGCAATTCTGCATTGGCCTTGACAAAAAATGCGCTGGGTGAAAAACATGGGAAAAGCCTCAAAGCCATCCCTTTATCTAATAACACCCTCAAAGAAACGAATTGCAGCAATGCCACAGTTAAAAAATTGCTAAAACCCATAATTATACAAGCGTACAAAAATTTAAAAAAGTGATGGGCCGCGAACTGTTTTTAAATCAAAGTTTGGGTCACGGATCAATAAAGTTTGGGAACCACTGAGGTAGACTCAGGTTTTAAACCCAGGACCTTGTGATTAAGAGTTTACCTTCCCAACCACGCGGCCACCGTGCTGACAGCCTTACAATGCAATTTTTAGCTATACATAAAGCAACTTCGACAAAAATAACACTACCTTAACTGGTGTTCGGTCATACTTTGCGCGGACATTGAAGCTTTTAGATGACGAGGATAACCCTCTCCTTCCTGTTTACAACCAGCTTCAATCCACAACGATTGCATGCAATCTAATGTCACGCTGCTTTGTTCGCCGCATGTTTGAGGCAGATCTATAATAAAACAATGCTTTACGCATACATTTGGGAACTTCAAAGCTGGCTACAATAACCACACGCATACATTTAGGAACGAAGAGAAAGCTTGTGCCACAAAACTTTCAAAACATATATGGAAATGCAAGCGAAACTATTTCGACTTCACAGCTGACTGGGACATCGTCGCGCGAACCGAACCCCGGCGTGGCAGTGCCGGAAAGTCTGAAAAGCTCACAATCGTTCAATCAGACCCAAAATACAAATTAAACAGACGTTCAGAAATACTTTGCAAAAGTAGACACAGAAAAAAGTTTATTCTACAACATGAAAAAATGCGACCCGTTCAATTCGACCACTATGTACTACCGCCTTTTTCCATCATCCCGCAATGCTGTGACCCGGGTTGGATTGAATTTGAATCCCCTCACGAATTCTTCATGATTTTAAATTTGAATTTGAATTTCGTTTTTTCAAAGTCAATGAATTTGAAGTGTTTTTTCAAAGTCAATGAATTTGAACATCGTGATTAAACATTCAACGAATTTGGATTTTTTCGACTTAGATTTTGCCAAGCAAAAGTAGCGATTTGTAAGCGGTTTATATCAGCACATAGTGCAAACGTTCCATGAAATTTATCAAGCACGCCGAAAGTTTGTGACGTGACGTTGCAAGGTGGTTCAAAGTTATCTTTGCTATGATAGGTAACTTCCTAGTGAACCTTCGAAAGAATGAACTTTACACCGGGTTAACGGGACCCCATTTGTTTAACATTGTTTTTAGGGCAGTTTAAATTGCAATAAAATTGCAAAAGAAGAATAATTTGTCTTCTACATTAGCAATTTTCAAAATAAGTTTACTAAAATTTATTTATTTTACCATCAGGCAAGAGATAAAAGAACACTAATAGAAAGGTAGCCAACTGTTTTCTGATAAAAACTATGATGTTTTTGTATCTGGTAACTTTTTTTCTGCAGTTAATTAGACCCAGAGTAAGTTGAATCAATTACAATTGCAATGACAATTGCACCCAAACGGTATTTAGTTACATTTAAATTACAATTACTTTGCACCGCAAGACTCAATTGCAATTATAATTTGAATTATATGAGAAAATGTAATAAATTATATTTAATTACACTATTACAATTATTCTGTAATAGATACGACTTTGATTAGATCTACGAATTCCCTGAGTAACTATATTTTAAACAATTCGCTAGTACTACTCAAAAATATCTGTTTTTTAAAGCCTATTTAATAGTCTGGTATACCGAATATCGACTAATTACGTCAGAATTATCAAGTTTTACGAATTTGAAAGTGGCGAGATTCGCCACAATAACCTTAAATTTTGCATTGGTTCTTTCAAAATAAGTGAAACTGAAGTCGAAGGTTTCGCAAAGCAATAAATGTTAAATTTGAATCTCATTTTTTCAAAGTCAATAAATTTGAACTGGAATTTTGTTTTTTCCAAGTCAATTAATTTGAATTTAATTTTTTGAAACCAACGAATTTGACTTTAAATTTCACTTCGTCAAAACCAATGAATTTGAATTTAAAAAATTGAAAAATAATGAATGGGTCCAACCCTAGTTGTGACGTACTGCTATTCTGTTTGACACTGTTTATTGGTGCAATTCACACTGAACTGCAGTGAGATTTGCCTGACGCCTAGTGACGTGGTGCAGCCGTTGATGCGCTTGAGCCATGGCGCACTTAACAACAGGCCTTGACGTCGCGCAGGCGGCGGTTGTTTGTGAAGGCTGATTGCAAAAACGCGATGTTTGGGCATCACCATACTTTTTCTTTTTTTTGTAAACGATTTTATTAATCAGCTTCACACAAAATGCAATTTGGCGCGTTTCAAGACTAATGTACGGAATTTATGTCTTATTTGCTGTAGTCAAATACATCCCCATTAAAAAATTTTTGAAAATAAAAGAATTTAAATGATATTTTTCAGAAAACGGTGGAATTCCAGATGTATTTGATTTGTACCAGAATGAAACGGCACACTGTTAACAAGGTCGCGGTAAATGCAACTATCAACGATTAATATGTACAGATAAAATAATAGTAAAAATTCAAAACACCCTATTAGGTTAACTGCGTTATAAAGCTGCATGATGAGAATCCCACAACCGCATTAAAAAAAAACACAAAAGCAATTACCACATAGTGTTACACCAAATAATATTCCCCACCAGAATGCTAAGTAAAAGCAACACAGATAAAAAGACAAACATTCATTATCAACGATGGAAAATTTGTGAATTGTATGCGTAGCTAGAAAAATTAAGCAAGCATACCAGTTGCACACACTTGAATAAACAGATAACTCAAACCAAAATTAAGCAGTGTACAAATATGCCGTTTTTTTCTAAAAAGATAATAACAACAAATTTTTCAAAAATTCTTTTTTTATATATTTCGACTTGAAAATTAAAGTTTCATTACCTGTGTAAAAATCAAACTCACACCTTATTTAGTTCCGTAAATATTAAGGGGTAATAACTATACACAGAAAAAAAACTTTTGCTAATTTTTTGTCAACAATTTTTTTGGTGGTGGTAACTACTTTTATAATCATGGTTTCTTATGACATCATAAAATTTATAGTTAAAAACGGTAACATTTCAGTTAAAACTGACCATGTGTTTACAGTTGTAATACGATTTGAAGAAAAACTAGGAATTTTGCATTCAATGCCACAATGATGGCTTCAAAATTAAGATTTTCATCAACTTTAATGACGAATAAGGGAATTCCATTTATAAACTGATTAGACTGAATAATAATACAATTTTTTAATGCAAGGGAAAGAACCGAATGTTGATGCTCGTGCTTTTTGCTCTTGTTTATCAATCCATCTTTCAAAGTTAAAAATGACACTTTATCTTCATATGAAAAACATTCTAACTCGTTTTCTTGAAAATTTCGAGTGCTTGATGCGCGTTGAGTGGTTCGTTTTGGTGCTGAGGGAGTTGAAACTTGTAAAGGTTCCAGGCCAAACAGATGGTGGATTTTTTGGTCGAAGCTTCCCACCACGAATTTTCACGGTTTCAATTTTTTATGGCCAGTGTAATTCGTATATCACTGCGTTGCTACTTATTGTCAAGTCAGTATTTGGCACAGCTTGTATCCACTTGTTTTTTCCTCTTCATCACTTGGTAAACGGTACACTGGAATCTTTTCACAGCTACTTGTAGCTGAGCATTTTTTACTATCATAATTTGTTGCGCACGCACATACGCAACGCAACATTTTCTTGGCATGCTAACGCATTTGGATTATAGAGCTGGATATACCTAGAACTAGCCTATGTGTAACACCCACGATAGTCTGCTGCAAAAAAAATGCAATTTAATTCAAGGGCAGTACTTTCTACGCTGTAGGTACCACCAGCGGTAAGCTATGTCTATTATCGGTCCCACGCTTTTTCTGTGTTCACGCACTGCTGAAGTGCGTGTAACGTCGTCCGATGTCGAAAACACAACCTAACCTATAACCTGACCCTAACCGTAGTACTCGAATTTAACCCGGAAAAAAACGTGGAAACCTAGTAGACTCTACCCGATACCAGTAGCCTACAGCGAGTAACGTCTACTATCAGCCCCCAGGTTCGGTTAGAATTAGATTCGGTTACAGTTGGCAAACCAAAATTGCGTGGGGGCAATACTAAACATTATCTCTTACAACTAAACTTTTAACTTACTCAATTCTGGATCAACTAATCGGTCCTACTAAACACCGCAAGGAACTACAAGGTACTACAAGGAACTACAAGATACTTTTAAACGAAGTACAAAGTAGCTGAAAACACTACAAGGAACTACAAGGTACTTTTAAACCAACCACAAGGTAATTGAAAACACCGCTAAGAGCTGCAAGGTGCTTTTAAACCAACTACAAAGTACTTGGAAAACACTACAGGGTTGAGGTCGGGGAGTTTGGAGTTGGAGGGGGTGGAGTCGGGGCGGGGGATTGGGATCGAGAGGGTTGGAGTTGGGGGGATTGGGGTTGGAGTCCGGGAGTTGGGTCGGGGGTGTTGGGGTCGGGGGCATTGAAGTTGGGGGGGTTGGAGTTGGGGGATTGGAGTCCGGGGCATTGGAGTTAGGGGGGGTTAGGGTCGGGGGTTGGAGTCAGGGGGGGTCGGGGGGTTGGAGTTGGGGAGGTGGAGTCGGGGGATTTGGGTTGGGGGTCGCGGTTGGGGGGGTGGAGTCGGGGGATTTGGGTTGGGGGTCGCGGTTGGGGGGGTTGGAGTCGGGGGGTTGGCGTTGGGGTCGGGAAGTGGGGTCGGGATTTGGGGTCGGGGATTGCAGTTGGTTTAAAATTACCTTAAAAGTCTTGTAGTTGATTTACAAGTACCTTGTAGTTTCTTGTGCTGTTTTCAACTACCTTGTAGTTGGTTTAAAAGCACCTTGTAGTTCCTTGTAGTTGATTTAAAAGTACCTTGTAGTTCCTGTACAAAACAATAATTAATTTGTAAAATGTGTCTAGCGCCACCACGAAATTATTGTTGCGTGACCATTTACCAACGTTCTCGAATTTGAAATTAGACTAGTCGTTGAGCTTTGAGTTTGCAATGTACAGTAGTTTTTTGATTTGTTCTTCTGAGTTATTTGCGTAAAGGTGGGAGGTTTAATTCCTTTTTCATGAATATGACTTTCAAGACTATTGATAAGACTTTGACGGTAGTTAAGACCTTTAAGACTATTGAAGATTTTAAGATTGAATTCTGTAGTCTAATGACAATTTCTGATTAGGTCATAGGATTTACGGTAAGTTGTTAAGACGGTAAAATAAGGGCTTGTGGTTCATCAGTTTATTGTCCTTTTTCCCTTTTAGAGTTCTTGCCTCTACGGAGTAGTTGTGTTTTTATATCCTTGGTTTGAGCTTACTGCCGTGGTGATAGTACTACTAAATCTTTTTAGTTTCATTGTTTATAGTCTATGTGTGTTTGTCCCGTTTGCCTTGACCAAGTGTTTGTTTATGTTAATATATTTGCTTGCCAGTCTAGAACCTTGCCAGTGTGTGATCTGGACTAGCTGTAGTCAGCGGTTTGGTTTCGGTGGCTGCTGTAGTGCGTTGTATAGCCCTACCATAAAGTTTCCCATCGCTCTCTACTTTATTGTGGTTACTCTGTGGCTGCTGTCTTTGGGTCAGCTCTGCAGAGACACTGGTGGCTGGTTGCCTTGTGCATTCCTGGACCTTTAGTCTCTAGTCTTACTGGTAAAGTTTGACTCCTCTTCGCCATTAGGTTACGCCGTAGGTACGTTAACCATAGGTGTTGCGTACATTGGATTTATAAAAAAGGAAAGGAAGTTCCTTTTTTGGTATACATATAAGTTGAGATTGTTGTCAAGTTTGTTTCTTTTGAGATTTAGGATGAGTTCTTGCGGAAGTCCATCTACATACAGGATATTGGATGAATTGGGTAATTTTTCTCCTTATCGAGCGGAAGTTGATCGGAAGCTTGCAAGAGTAGAAGTAAGGTATAATGCATTAAAGAGGCAGGTAAGTCAAGCATCATGTCTAGAAACGTTATTAGTTGTAGAGGATAAGTGTTCGCAGCTTTGGGACCTGGTGACTGACCTTCATGCGGAAATGTTGAAGTCTGCCAGCTCATGTGCAATGCTAAAGGTTAGAGCTGAAAAGTTGGAAGATAAGTTGTCTAATTTAGAAATGGAAATTGTAAAAATTCGACCAAATCTCAAGAGTTCCTCACCTAGGGCTACACCATCTTGTGGTAGCGAAGTTTTTGAGACTAAACCCTGTACAGTTGGTGAGCCAAAGTTCAAAAAGCCCTGGTTTACATTCATACCATCTTGTCAGGAAGATCACACTCCTAGTCCCACTTGCATTCAAGGTGTCACAAACCAAAGGAAACAAGAGAAGGCTTTTCCTGGAAGTTGTGATGGAGTGAGGTACAAGCATTACAACCTATTCTTGCAGCCAACTTATGAATCTAATCCTTCAATATCTACTCCCGAGGAATGGAATGAAAGAAGCCAGGTCAGACAGCAACTTGGCTGTATGCAGAATTTGAAGCAACATTTTGCCCCTCCTGGACCTAAATTGGTGATCAACAAGTTTGATGGTGATGTGATGAAATATTTTGAATTTAGAAGAAAGTTTAAACGCCATGTTGAGAATGTTTACGTAAATAATGAAGACCGAATGTCATTTCTAGAAAGCTTGTGCATTGGAAAAGCAAAAGAAGCAATTGGTGGACTGACTTGTTTGCCAGATCAAAATATTGCATATGAAAGAGCATGGCAGCGTTTAGATAAAAAGTTTGGTGACGCTACAAATCTAATGAATAGTTTGCAAGAACAGTTGCTGAATGGCCCATCTATCAAAGAATGGGATGGAGAAGCCTTGACCAAGCTGTGTGATCAAATGTACAAATGCGAAGTTAGCTTTGAAGCCTGGGGAAAAGATTGGCTCTTAAATATTCAAGATTTAATGCATCGTTTGTTCCATCGCGTACCGTATAAAGTGAAGTCTGAGTTTGTTTTGCTAAGTAGTAGTAATGGTGGAAGTTTCCGTGAACTTCGATTATTAGTCGAAAAAGCAGCCTCTGCAGGAGCAAGCCCATATGGACAGCTGTTGCGAAGTGGTCGAAGCCAGAATCCTAAAGAAAAAGAAAAACCTACGTCTGCTACTAAGTTTAATGTTTGTGCTGCACAGCAGTCTAGTGCCAATAATTCAAGGGCTTTTAATAGTTGTAAAGTGTGTTCAGAAATGCCAACAGTTTAAGAAGATGACGAGTGAAGCAAAAGGGAATGTTGTCAGGAATCACAACCTGTGTTTTAATTGCCTGATGCCAGGACATAGAGTTATGCATTGCGAAGCCAATGTGAGATGCCGACAATGTGGTCGTAAACACAACACCATATTGCATGTAGAAGATATGGAGCACAGCGCTCAAGCGTAACCAAAGGAGCAACCCTTTACCACAAGAGATACAAGACCTGCGAGGAGGAAGCAGCAAGCCTCTGAAGTTGCCCATGTGAAAACAGTGGGAACCTGCTCAGCAGCTAGTTCCGAATGCTCAGTTAAATCAGGCCAAACGTTTTTTAAAGTTGCTCCGGTGAAGGTTTGGGGATCTGACCCTACGAAGGTGGAATACACGTATGCGTTTATTGATGAAGGTTCAAGTGTAAGCCTCTGTTCTCAAAATCTAGTTCAACGTTTAGGCGTTCCTGTATCAGGGACAGTAGTGGAACTACACACCTGTCCTGCCACTTCCTTGGTAAACCAACGCGTGGACAATTTGGCTGTCCAAGGAATTGAGGAAGAACTTGCATTTATTGTCAAGGATGTTTAAGTGATGAAGGACATTGTAGATGTTAGTGATAGCATACCCACGGATGTTCTTGCCAGATCATATCCTAATTTGGAAGACATTTCGTTTCCGGAATTGGACAACAAGAAAGTGGAACTATTGTTGGGAAGCAACTTGCACAAAGCTTTCTTGCTCCAGGAGCAAAAAGTTGGTGGCCCAGATCAACCGTCCGGACTCCATACCGCATTAGGATGGGTTATTTATGGTAAAGATGAAGGAGATCATGTAACGACTACACCATCGCGATTTATGGTAAACTTTGTCAATACTGTTGCTGAAAACAAGCAGTCATGTGCAGACCTGCTTCAAGTTATGAATGGGGATTTTCAAGATATTGAAATGGATACAGGCAGGTAGCAATGTCTCAAGATGATAAATATGCTGTTTCAATATTGGAGAAGTCCGCTTGTAAAATCAGAAACCATTATTCTGTTAGTTTATTATAGAAGAAGAATGCGCGAAAGATGCACAACAACAGGACATTGAATGTGAAAAGAATGGAAGGTTTGAGGACAAAGTTTGAAAAAGATCCAAGTTTGTTCAAATTGTATTGTGGAAAGATCAATGAATACATTGCCAATGAATATGCTGTTAAAGTGCCGGAAGATTGTCTCAGTGCTACTGATAAAACAAATTATATTCCTCATCACTGCACCTCAGTGCATACGAAGTTCCGAGTAGTTTTTGATTGCAGTGCTAGGTATAAGAGTTTGTGCCTTAATGATTTGCTTCTTGAAGGTCCAAACTTGACTAACAATTTAATTGGTGTGTTGCTTAGGTTTAAACAATATCCTGTTGCCTTTGTTGCAGATATAAGACATATGTTTTCACAGGTTTTTGTGGATAAAGGTGATAGAGACGCTTTACGGTTTTTATGGTTTGCAGGAAATGATTTTACTCAGCCATTGGTTGAGTACCAAATGCAGACTCACGTGTTCGGAGCCACGTGTTCACCATGCTTTACTGCCTTCGCTCTCCGTCGAACGGCTACAGACAACGTTGTGGGAGTGAATGATGATACAGTGCAGACCGTTTTGCGTAACATCTATGTTGACGATTTGTGTAGATCGTGTGCGACAGTGGAGGAGGCAAAACGAATTGTGAGTGAGCTTCGAGATCTGCTGGAAGCATGTCGAAATGAGCTAGATTGGGATGAGTCTTTGGATCATTTACCTGGGTTGGAGCCTAGCTGGGAGGTCTGGTTTGAGCAACTGTCCCAACTTGAAAAGATAAGTATGAGACGTAACTTTGTGACTAATAAAAGAGGTCGTCTTGTTTGGTGCGAATTGCACACGTTTTGTGATGCCTCTACTGTGGGTTATGGAGCATGTTCTTATCTACGCTGTGTTTATGGTGACGGCTCTATTGAAGTTAATTTTGTTATGGGAAAGTCCAGAGTCACACCTATTAAGTCTATGAGCGTGCCTAGATTAGAGCTTGTCGCTGCAGTGCTTGGTGCCAAATTGAATGTTAAGATTTGTAATGAATTGGATTTGATTGTGAATCGTGTTTATTATTGGACTGATGCTTTAGTAGTATTGCTTTACATTCACAATACGTCAACGCGTTTTGAGATGTTTATTGCTAATCGATTGAATGTCTTGCATGCTTTGACTTCAGTGGACCAATGGAAACATATACCCGGTAAATTAAATCTGGCTGATATAGCCTCTCGTGGCCTACAGCCCTGCCAAGTTAGGACGTTGAACTCTGATTAAACGGACCTGCATTTTTGCTCTCGGATACGTCCGAGTCGCCTAAACAACCTGATTTCATTACTGACTCATCACATGATTTGTGTCAGTGCAATATTAGTAATGTTAATTTGTCTTCGCAAAATTGTTGTTTTGGAATAAGTTTAACTGCGACGAATCCTCTGTATCGGCTGTTCATTCGGCATTTGACGTTTGAAAAATCGTTAAAGGCTGTTGCCTGGATATTGCGCTTTAAGTCGTACCTGAGAGCAAAGGTTTCGAAAACTAAATTGACGATAGGGACTGGAATATTGCAAGTTGAAGACTATGAAGCCGCGCGGTACGCGATTTTAAAGGCGACCCAGGAACAAGGGTTTCCTGATGCAGCCAAAGTTTAGTTCTGCTAACAGATGTAAACGATCCTTCGACAAGAATAAAGCAAAAAAATGCTAGTGGATCTTTAGCGTTGAGAGATATTCGAGACCTTTCACCTATTTTGTTGAATGGTTTATTATGTGTTGGAGGCAGACTTCAAAGATCACCCCTGCCATTGTCAACCAAACATCCAGTGATCTTACCGCATGATCACCCAGTGACCAATCTTTTGATTCAACTGCACCACGAGAAGGAAGGACACCTGGGCATTAATCATGTGCTTGCCGATTTGAATAAGACCTTTTGGATAGTTAAGCGGCGCTCGTCTGTAAAAAAGGTACTAGATTCTTGCCTTACCTGTCAGTTTCGGAAAGTGAAGCCTGGCCACCAGCAAATGGCTGATTTGCCCTTTCAGAGAGTGAACAGATCTGTGCCTTTCACATCTATTGGACAGACCTTATGGGACCTGTCAACGTGAGAATTGGTCGCAACGATGTGAAAAGGTGGATTTGCATTTTCAATTGCCTAGCTACTGGAGCTGTTCACTTGGAAGTTTTGCGTTCATTAGACGTTCACGCATTCATGCAAGGTTTTCAGCGATTTTGTTGACGGAGGAACGTAATTCCTACTGATATATATTCGGATAATGGCGGAAATATGATTGCTGCTCAAAAGCAGCTAAGTAAAATTTATGTTGCTGGTGAGTGGTGCTTATCAAAGTTTGGAATAAATAAGTAAATATAAATAACTGAGGTTATTTTCAAATTATATTGAACAGAAAATTCAACGGTAATTGAGGGAGACTGCGAAGTGAGCTTGCACTCTTCGAGTCAGCAGCCACCCATTAAATATGTCAATTGCGATCGGCTCCAGCCGCGAATCGAACCCGTCACGTAGGATCTGTCACCTGCGCGCGGTACCGCTAGGCCATGTCGCTGACGCTGAAAATCGTCGCTAAAAATCTGTTCGATGGCACTTCAATCCACCTCGAGCTTCACACCATGGTGGATTTTATGAAATATTTTTTCGATTGTTTAGGAGAATATTTTCTTCTATCGTAAAAACCTCAACTTTGGACGATTTTGATTTATCAACGTTTGTTGCGGAAATAGAGTGCATATTGAATAATCGACCTGTTACTGCGATTGCTTCTACACCGGAGGACCTTGATGCTCTCACTCCTAACTCGATCCTGACGGGATGTTTGTGTGAAGACGTTCCTACTGGTTCGTTTCTAAAAGGTGATGCCTATCGCCGATCGTGGAAAAAGTCGCAGTATTTAGCCGATGGCTTTTGGGAGCAATGGTATGCTCAATATCTGCCGATGTTGCAACCGCGTCGCAAATGGTTCGACACTTCTCGGAATTTAAAGCCCGGTGATTACGTTTTGGTAGTTGACGAACAAGTGAAAAGGGGCCAGTGGAGAAAGACGATTGTCACTGAATTTTTTCCCGACAGAAATGGTCTCGTGCGAAGCGTGAAATTGCGAACAGCTGATGCAACTGAGCTTATTCGGGACATTAGGAAGATTTGTTTGTTAGAAGGCGATTTAGAATAGAATGTGGTGTGTTTAGTAGAGTTTGCTATGTTAATGTGTTGTGCTTTTACAGTGTCGGTTCTAGACTTGTGTGTAGGAATAGTGTTTTGTTATCTTTTGTGTGCTTTTAGTTTATTTCGCTTCAATGTTTTAAAATCCTGTTTCAAACTAAAGCTTATGCATGTAACGCGATGTGTTTTAAATGAATTGATTACTGTCATTAGAATTTAGGCACTGCAGTGAGCACGCTTGTCGAAATTTTGAATGTTTCGATTTGCATTGTTACCGGTAACTAGACTCGAATGTTTGTTGTTACATAGTTTACGCAAATGTAGCAGTTCACAACCTTGTTTTGATGACTGATATTATTAGTGGACTAGTTAAGCACCGCTAGTTTGTTGCACCGCTAGTTTGCGAATTGAGATGTGTCGTGTAAATCTTATTGATTGTTTTTTGTTTGTTGTTGCACAAAGATCCAAGCATTATTATTGGTACCGATATGTCTATTTAAGTCACGCACTGTTAAAAACGTCGTTTTGATGAACCAGATCCACCGAATGTTATTATTACAGTTCTATCATTATTCATAAATTATTGTTTTGCTTTGTAGCTTACACTTCACTTGTTGATTTAAAAGTTATGTGACTATCGATGGAATTATTGTTTTGCTGTGTAAAGCCAAAGTTTGTTACTGCTGTCTTTAGGGGTCGGTTAATTTGTAAAATGTGTCTAGCGCCACCACGAAATTATTGTTGCGTGACCATTTACCAACGTTCTCGAATTTGAAATTAGACTAGTCGTTGAGCTTTGAGTTTGCAATGTACAGTAGTTTTTTGATTTGTTCTTCTGAGTTATTTGCGTAAAGGTGGGAGGTTTAATTCCTTTTTCATGAATATGACTTTCAAGACTATTGATAAGACTTTGACGGTAGTTAAGACCTTTAAGACTATTGAAGATTTTAAGATTGAATTCTGTAATCTAATGACAATTTCTGATTAGGTCATAGGATTTACGGTAAGTTGTTAAGACGGTAAAATAAGGGCTTGTGGTTCATCAGTTTATTGTCCTTTTTCCCTTTTAGAGTTCTTGCCTCTACGGAGTAGTTGTGTTTTTATATCCTTGGTTTGAGCTTACTGCCGTGGTGATGGTACTACTGAATTTTTTTAGTTTCATTGTTTATAGTCTATGTGTGTTTGTCCCGTTTGCCTTGACCAAGTGTTTGTTTATGTTAATATATTTGCTTGCCAGTCTAGAACCTTGCCAGTGTGTGATCTGGACTAGCTGTAGTCAGCGGTTTGGTTTCGGTGGCTGCTGTAGTGCGTTGTATAGCCCTACCATAAAGTTTCCCATCGCTCTCTACTTTATTGTGGTTACTCTGTGGCTGCTGTCTTTGGGTCAGCCCTGCAGAGACACTGGTGGCTGGTTGCCTTGTGCATTCCTGGACCTTTAGTCTCTAGTCTTACTGGTAAAGTTTGACTCCTCTTCGCCATTAGGTTACGCCGTAGGTACGTTAACCATAAGTGTTGCGTACAGTTCCTTGTAGTGTTTTCAAGTACTTTGTAGTTGGTTTAAAAGCACCTTGTAGTTCCTTGTAGTGTTTTCAACTACCTTGTAGCTATAAAAGCATCTTGTAGTTCCTTGTAGTGTTTTCAAGCATTTTGTAGGTTTAAAAGTACCTGGTAGTTCCCTGTAGTGTTTTCAACCATCTTGTAGTAGGTTTAAAAGTACCTGGTAGTTGCTTGCAGTGTTTTCAGCTACTTTGTATTTGGTTTAAAAGTACCTTGTAGTTTCTTGTGCTGTTTTCAACTACCTTGTAGTAGCTTTAAAAGTACCTTGTAGTGTTTTCAACTACCTTGTAGTTGGTTTAAAAGTATCTTGTAGTTCCTTGTAGTGTTTTCAAGCATTTTGAAGGTTTAAAAGTACCTTGTAGTTCCTTGCGGTGTTTAGTAGGACCCTCAACTAATTATCTAAACTTCGATTTGAAATGAGAAATGTCAGGCTGGACCATCGCACGAAAATTTGTGTACTTGTTTGTTAAAACTCCAACTACGATACCGGCACTCAAAGTTTCAAAAAACGGTATATAATGCTACTGCAATTCGGATAGGCTATATAAGCTACGTAGATTACATTAAAAGTAGATAATTATTTCTAATTTTTTTTAGAATGGCTGTTCCTTCTCATAATATTCTAAATCTGCTTCTATCAGACATCAGGCACACGCCACGGGTAAACTTTGGAACTATCTTTTACTGATGTGCTTAACTAATATCAAAACTATTCTTAATTTGCCATAGTAAATAGAACGATAGTGATTCTCTACGGATTTTGACCGAGCTGGAAAAAGTTTTTTCTTTTTACATGCCATTATGATGCTGACGAACTTGGTAACTACTTGTTATACCTAGTTAACCACAATATTGTTTACCAATAAACCAGCTAAATATCATGCAGCTCACTGCGCCCTTGCCTTTCCTTTGCTTCTTTGTGTCGAAGTTGTGCTGACAAAGCACTGATGCGATTAAACGCGTGCCGTGCGCAAAAACCGCCACAGTGCAAATCTACGATCAGCCTCCACAAAAAATGCCGACTAGCACGATGGCAAGGCCTGTTGTTCAGTGCGCCATGACTTTAGCTGTTTAGGTTTTCACTAACAGTGTTGCATTTTTTAAGTATTAGTCAAGTATTAGTATTGAATTTCGTCTTTAGGTACCTCCTAAAAATCGCGTTCAGCGAGAAAAATGCTGTTAAGGTTTATAATTAAAAGATGATCTGAACAATATTGATTTATCAATAAAACAATGAAGAAGTTACAAGGAATTGATCACATTTAATTGTAACACTTTAACTTGCCCGTTATTGTAGCCTACTTGCACAAAAACTTACCCGGGCGATTAAAAATGATAAAAAGTTGTTACTGCGTAAAACCGATATGATGTAAACTGTAAAGCACCTATATATGAAAAGATATTTGTTGTTACAATAATATTTCGTTATAGCATAAAAAGCAATAGCTGAATTTATAACTGATTACGTCTAGCTTAAGCCTGCTATAAGCTGACCTCCAAAGCAATCCAATCTTGCAATCTTCTTCCCATGCATTGCTGACTCATAAACATTTTTCATCGATTCTCTCACTTCTCTAAACATATATATTTAAATTTAATCTAGAACAAAGCGTCTTCACTAGCGCTAGATCACATGTTAAAAATAAACTTTTTTGACCTCTCCAAAACGTGGAAGCGCTAACCAACTCGACTCAACTTATACATTGTCGAACAAGTCAACTAGCTACGCGGTGATACAAAACGAATACTCCGAAGGTACCATAAAAGACCACAGTAACAGAAACTCTTCCGCTAAATTGTTTTTAAACGAAAAGTTAAACCAGTTGAAGCTTTGCCCAAACTTCTACAGCTCCTTAATACACAGTATTACCGCATTTTACGGATCGTAGGCGCACTGTCAATGAATTGGTTTGGTTGTTTGTTTTTTCTTACATTAGGCGCAGCAGACCATAAGACGCGCGATCAAAATTCTGAGAAAAAAAGGATTTCAATTGCGCTTTGTGATCCGTAAAATACAGTCAGTGATGGGCACGATAAACCTTTCTGTACTAAAGCGATAGCGATAAATCTCAATTTCCTAAAGCGATATCGGTAATCGATAAATTATCGCCGATAAATTTTTCCGATAAATGTTGCGGTAAAATTTCAATGTGTTTGACGAAGTTTTTTTTTTGTTAGTCAAATCACAAAAGTGTTTTTTCTAGATTTTTTAAGAAAAGAGAGCAGTTTATGGACTCTGCCGCGAAAGTAAACAAAACAAAAAGAGGTTTTTTAATTGCAACAAGATTTTATCGACACCGTGAATTTTACCATAGTGCCAACTCACTAAGCTTGAACACTGCATGCATAAAGAATCGTTTATCGCGATAGTTTATCCGCGATAACAAAATATATTATGAAAGCGATATTGGTAATCGATAAATTCAAACTCTTTTGAGCGACAACGATAATTTTTCAGGATTATCGTTGTCGCAACGATAATCGGTAAAAATTATCGCCGATAAATTATCGCGATAAATGCCCATCTCTGAATACAGTAGGCTACCCGTTTAGATCGAAGCCAAATAAAATCAGACACCGGTGCGTCAAGTATATTCTACTACATTGCTATTTACTAACATATATTTATATCTACTGTATTTAATTCTGTTCATATTATTACGGTTTTGGTTTATTTTGTCAAGCGCTTTTGATCCGACTTTCCGTCAGGAAAAAGCGCTGTGGCAATGTATTATCATTAAGTAATTTTCAAGACAACTTGGCTTGAAAACATTCAGTTGCAGTGCACCATTGTTCAAGATCTTTCACTCAAAAAAATTTACTACTAGGTGATTAAGTGCAGGGTAATCTAAGTTGAAAAAAGCAGAGTTAATTCTTTTGTACCACAAATAACATTAATTTGAGTACAACATACTGTAAGTCAAAATTCCTCCAATATTTAAGTCTTTGTGTTTTGGTCAGATTTCCAGGAAACAAAATTCCACTATGAGTGCAACCAACCTCCTGCCAAATACTACTCAAGCACTCCTCCTGAAATGGACCACTGAAAACTGGACACTTGGGAGAAAGAACTAAAAGCATTGCAAACATTTATCAGCTATCTTGCGTATCCCGCTTGACGTTTTGCATTTACATTAAATGAGCGTTGCATCGCTGTCGTTGCGGCAAATCTGGGGTTCGATTCCTGGGCCTTGCGAATGAGTGAGAATTCGACAAGCAGTGAAACGATTGCGCTTCGTGACAGACAACTGACCATCAACCACGTTTTGCATACAACCTCTTATCACAGAAACAAAAAAATTTAAATTCATCTCCTTTGATTAAACACAAAACTAAATACCTAATTAAAAAATTAAACTCCGGGTTAATGCAGCAACATGTTGTTCTATGAAAAGGTCGGAGACAGCCTGTTCACATGTCTAGTTTTAATGCTTTCAGAAGTCCACAGACTTTCTGTCATTAAATCTTTGATGTTACGACTATGATTTAAAAAAAAAGATTATTACATCTCGGATTTCAATATGATGGAGCAAGCCTGTGGGCCTCTGGAACCACTTAAACTGGTGGACAGAGAGATGAGAAGCAACGACTCACCATATCCAAAACAGTCGAGTTGATGTTCGCTTGAAACTTCTTCTGAAGCTCGATTGTAAGTGACGTTCAAAGTCGTTAAAACTTGTCTGAAAATCATTTTTGAGTAGCAAAAAAAAAACATTGCGGCCAACATTGGTGAATCCAGGGGTTTAAGAAAGGCCTACTACTCTCCCGGAGAATCCACGGGGGGCTAAGGAAAGCCCACTCCTCCCCGGACTTGTAGTTGGAATTTCACTTCAACATTTTACTCAAATTATCGTTAACAAAGAATGGCTATGTGTGTTGTGTTTACCTTGATAATATGATAAGCTACAAAAAGGCCGAAAAGTACCTCGCTTTGTTCCTGAGATTTTTTTCTTGTTCGTAAATCTTTACAAAACTTTTGAAAACACCGTGATATCACTCACGGTTTTTATTCTTGCACTGATGACGTTGTTTTGTGATGATAAATTGCAAAAACAACGTAATTGTTTTCGCAAATTCAGTGAGAAATCGCAAACACAACGTAACTGCACAATATTATTGCAGTTACCTTGTTCTTTTGATATATTTCGCTAGAATTTGAGATTTCGCCTAATCATTTCACAGTTACGCTGTAATACCAATTTATGCTGAAAAACCAGAGAATTTATTAAATTGATAACACAACGTAATGGATGGAGTTGAATTCCAACATCACGACATACTACTTTTAACAGACCACATTTTACCAAAGAATAGTTTGCAGATAAAATCTCTTTCAGTAAAAGAATGAAAAATGAGCATAAAAAATAGAAGAGCAACTTTCTAACTGGTCTTCGCAACAACTTTGCAATAAGGCTGATTTTGAAACGTACGGTAGCATCGAGCTAATACGATGTGAATATCTACTTACACAGCTTTAGCCGCAACACGTAAAAGCTCCGTAAGTTTTGTCACAATGTCAGGCTATCCAGCTAGCTATCAACAAAAAATTGCAAAAAAACTAAGGCAATTTGCTGCAAAAAAATTTAAAAAATGACATATTTACTAAAAAAACAAACTCGGAGATATCCAATTTTACACACAAAATCAAGTGAAGAGCAAAAAAAAAAACGGTCATCATCACGATCGCAGATGTCCCATTTTTCATGCAAAATCAAGTGAAGAGCAAAAAAAGGTCATTTTTCCACGCACATGTGAAGAGCAAAAAAAGATCATGACGCCCGCAAAAAAATGAAAAAAAGGGAGTAGACAGCCTGTAATGTTTAGGAATTCTGCAGCTCCATTTTCCCGGAGCTAATAACCCATGCTGGAGCCGGCTTAAAATCTTGGCTATGTGGTTTCCTATCTTCCTGCCTGCACCACTTCAAAATTCCTAAGATCTGGAGAAGAGCGCTAGTAGTAGCGGTCCCAAAGCCTTCGAAACCTGTAGAGGACCCAAGGAGCTATCGTCCGATCTCCTTGCTTTGTGTTCCCTACAAGATTCTCGAGCGACTTATCTACGCCAGCGTCGAACCTCTTATTGACCCTCTGCTCCCACGGAAACAGACGGGTTTTCGACGAGGAAGGTCCACCGTGGATCAAGTCACTTTGCTCACGCAAAGCATTGAGAATGCATTCGAAGCGAAAAAGAGGGCCGGTGCCGTCTTTATCAACCTGGCAGCTGCTTATGACACTGTCTGGGACCGTGGCCTCACCTGCAAGCTGTTGCGGCTTCTGCCGGACAAGCACACGGTTCGTATGATTATGGAGCTTATCCGCAACAGAAGCTTCACTCTTACACTGGCGACAGCAAGCCTTTCAGGTTACGACGCCTGAGAAACGGCGGCACCCAGGAATCGGTCCTGGTCCCCCTCCTTTTCAACATCTATACATATGATGTCCCCTCCATAACCCCCAAGAAGTTCGCCTATGCTGACGACCTGGCGATACTTCATACATCTGGAGATTGGAAAGAGTTGGAAAGGACTCTAAGCCAGGATATGACTACACTCTCGAAATACCTCCAGACCTGGCGACTGAAGCTTAGTCACACTAAAACGGTGACGGCGGCCTTTCACCTCCACCATCAAGAGGCCAAGCGTGAGCTTAAGGTCTGTAACATCGGTAAGACCTTAACTTTCTGCCCAGTTCCCACTTATCTTGGGGTCAAACTGGACAGATCGCTCACATATCGTCCTCACCTGGAAGCATTGCGCAAGAAGCTATGTGCTCGCGTAGCACTGTTGAGGAGACTTGCGGGAGCAGGTTGGGGTGCTAGCGCCAAAACATTGCACGCAGCTGCCCAGCTGCCCCGTCTCCGGTCTACTCGACTGCCGAGTACCGCGCACCAGTCTGGTGCCGCACCACGCACACACGCCTCATCAATAGTGTATTAAATGACTTGTCACTGGATGCCTGCGTCCAACTCCATCGGTCTACCTTCCGGTTCTTTCAGGAATTCAGCCAGCTGAGCTTCGCCGCCAAGGAGCGACACTCTCCCTAGCCAATCGCAGCTCCCTGGACCCTGACCACATTTTACATGGCCAGTTTCATGAGTCACAGGACATATGTAGGGAAAGATTGAAATCTAGACGCACATTTGTACCTGCTGCTCGGAAATTACTAGACAATCTTTCTGAGATGGACGTCCGTGCAGCCGAGTGGATAAACACGAAACGGGACATGGAGTACTCTGCTAACGCATCGTCACTCCACGCTTTCATTCCCAAGGTTAGCACCAGACCCTTGGGTATGGGTCTGCCCAGGGCAGCCTGGGTCAAGCTCAAACGTCTGCGTTCTGGTGTTGGACGTTTCTGTTCGTCCATGTACAAATGGATCTCGCTCCTCTAACGAATTGTGAGTGTGGTGCCAGTAAACAAACCGCAGACCACATCATCTCACAGTGTCCCATACATCGGGGACCCCGAGGTATGTTTGGTCTAATGGTTTTGGATGACGAAACAAAATGCTGGCTGAAGTCCCTTGCAGTCAGCATCTGACCCAAGCAGTTTGGTGGCCAGGGTGGTAGAAGGATAAACCCTCGGCCTTGGTCCTTCTATCTGTCTTGGAAGAGGTGCCCCGCGAAACGAAGACGACGACGAAACCAATCACTTTAAAATTGGTATTCACAGCTTTCTTGCTTGACGCTCTGTATTAAAGGGACAGTGTGGAGAACAAGCCGGCAAGTTTACTAGTCTTAGCGTTGGAAAAATCACTTAGCGGGATTTTCCAATCTTAGAGTGGTAGACAGGTAGCCGGCAACTCCTAAGCGAGCTCGTTATAGCGCTTTAATCGCATTCTCGTGGTAGGAGGGTAAACATGCGACTAAACACAAAAACACTAACTTCAGATCAAGTCTTCTTAACTGTTCCAGTTCAATTTCAGTCATATTATTCGGAGCCCGCCTTCCCTGCTCGCTGCAACCTATCTTCACCCAACTGTTTAATAAACATTCTTGCGAATGTCCATTTGTGAAGCTCGAACAATTATCAGGGAAAACTGAAACACAAGAAATAAGATCCATAGAAAAAATAAAGACGCTCATACATTCATCAAATTACAATAAATATGGGACGAAAATAGCTTAAGCTGGAAAGTAAAGCTACAACATGAAATCGCTGCTGCGTTGCTTATACTGTTGATCATGACAGCTAATTCTATGATTTCAAAATGTTCAGTCACAAGAACTATAGTGGCTTTATTTTCCTTCTTGAGTGTATGATTTTATTTTACAATGAATGGAGAATATAACCTTCAACTCCAATGCAAGCCAGCTAGCTTTTCTTCCCAAAAAGTACCGATACCCCAAAAGACAGCGACTTTCTTTGGAAATATCAGATTTACTACTAAACAATCAACCCTGTGAGAATTTTTTTTGTGAGCTTTAATAAATAACTTTCACTTAAATAATTATAATTCAATGCAGTAAAAACATTGCAATACAGTTTCAAACGATATGTGCCAGCATTACATCTGACTTATGTAAAGCAAACGTACCAAAGCCAAAGCACATGAGTTGATGAGCAGCGTCGTGATCTAACGATTTTTGCTTGATTGACTGCATTGCGAGTAAAGCTGATCTAAATCATCAATAACTGCGCTTGTTCACAAAGAATTGAAAATTCAAAAGCGCATTAGAACGGAGAAGTGAGATTGTGAACCAACTAACACCAGAAACATTGCTCAGGTGCAGAGGTAGACAGTATGCAGTGTCAAGGGCAACGTGCAACTTACGCAAAAACCGCAATGCGGAACCAGCAAAACGCTTCAGCATATTTCGGAGCACGGTTAATAGAAATTTCAAAAAGTTTAATTACAAATAGAATAACCAAATCAAATTGAAACATATTCAAATATAGAGACGTTCCGGTTAGAATGCAGTAACCATTGTCAATCAAAAAGAAAAAATATATATACAGTAAAAGGGTTTTCCTCTTTCCAGGATTTTCAACTTCCCGGGAAACGGAAAATTTTCAAGAAAATTTTCGGGAATCCCGGAAAATTTCAAATTTCCGGGATCCCAAAAATTCTCCGGATTCCCGGGATTCGGAAAATTTTCGCGAGAAAATTTCCCGAGCTTGACTGTTTTGCTTTTTTTCTGGTTTTCAGCATTTCAGATCTCATTTTTAGCATTTTGCTATGTGAGGAAAAAATTTTTGATTTCACAAGCATTTTGTCTTCAAAATTTTGCGAATTTTGAAAAATAATTTTTAGCATGGAAAAAAAATTGAAATTTGCAGTAACGCATTTTTTATGTCGGAATGATAGATTTCAGTGCCACTGAAATCCTTGCTAATGTAAAAAAATTTCCCTGGATCCCGACATGAATTTCCCGGGAAACGGTAAATTTCAAAACCCCAAATTTCCCGTCTCGATTTCCCGGGAAGAAATACTATGCAGTAGAATTCGCCTACATCGACATCTCAAGGGGACAAAGAAAAAGTGTCGATATAGCCGAATTTTTCTAATTTGTTCATAAATTCTGATAGTAGTTCAATGCAAGGGCTTGGTGAGGTTTAACTGTTTTCACATACACTTGGCTAAAATTAACGCAAACAAGATGGTGGAAAATAGTGGCAGTTGTACTGCATTTACACGCCATTAGCACGCAGACGGTATTGATGCAAAGCAATTAATGATGTACCAATTAATCGGAATCAGTATCGGGAATCGCTATATTGATGTCTTTTGGGGTATCGGTATCGGTCAAAAATGCCTGTAATTACCGATCCGATACCGATTCTTTTAAAACCGATTTAACAATGAAAATGGTTGTAAGCAGCAACAAACATTCTAAAATAATTTAAAAAATTAGTAACACCAGACTATCCGCAAAATTTATTAGTTGAAGTTTAGTGGTTAAAATTAACGATATTTACCTACTGAGATTGCAAAACTTGAAGTTGCCTTTTTGTCAACAAAATAGTAAGCAGAGTCAGCGTCAGAGCAGTAGACTTAGGGGGCCAAGCGTTTATCAGGGGGGGGCCAAAATTTGAAATTAAGCACAAAAGCAGCTGTCTTCAAAAGCTGTCTTCAAAAAAGAAAGCTTGTAATTGGGGGGCCAGGCTCCCCTTAGCGCCGGCCATGGTAGTAAGATTATCTGATATGCAAAAAAAATTCTGAAAAAGTGTGCCCAAATAGCATATGGTATTTAGGCTAATTTTTTCAGATCGGTTGCTCGGCATATCACCAACTTGAAATTCAAAATTATGGGATTTGCAATAAACTTATTGGTATATTTTGTGCTAATGCAAAAATCAATAAAGCCAGTAAAAAGGGTTTCATTTTAAAAATTGCATTTTATTGACTATACGATTATGTGTATGGTAAGCTGAAGTTATAAACATACTTGTAAGCAGTATGGCCAAGGAATTATGGATATTATTTCTCAAATCAAATCAAGTCTTCATTATACTTACCGTATTACGCCGAAGCGTGTAACGAGTTGCGGGGCCCATCTCCGCAGTTTAGCGCCTGGGCAACACAGCCTCGAAGGAACGTCGCAACGGTGGCGAGTCGTTGGCGACACTGTGTAGATTTGACCGGCCCGGTAATCAAACCTCAGACCTTCCGTACCGATAGCGTGCGCTTAGCAACTGAGCTAACGGCCGGTTATTTCTATATAATATAAAATCTTTGATCCATGTCACGCACTAGTTGCATTAATCCACCCTCAGCTAAACATTTTTACGACCCCTATCTTTGCATGGTGAATTTTAACTAGCAGCAACATTGTGTGACAGTTTTTACAAATCCAGTGTTATGTTAAGTACCGGTTATATCTTAGATAGGAATCAGGAATCGAATCGGTATCGGTAATTTTTTTCGGTATCGGTCGCGGTTTCCGGCAAAAATTTTGGTATCGGCACATCACTAAAAGCAATACGGCGTTATTACACTGGGATGGAAACCCAAACCGAAACCTGAAAACCCGGTTTTAAAGGAAATTTTGGAAACCCAAACTGAAACTGACACCTACTTAGCCAAAATTTTGAAAACGTGAACTTGAACCAAAATCGTTTTTTCTTGAAACGTCAAAACCAAAACTGAAACTAAAACCTGTTCAAAATTTTCCAAGGTTTTAGGTTTTAAAATTGTCATCACCATCCTTACCAGCACAGTTCCTTTAACGCTGAGCGCCGAATAGAGAAGCTGTGAATTCTAATTATTGAGTCTTTGGTTTCACCGGACTCGGAATCGTACCCAAGTCGACAACTTCTGAAGCAATTGCTCTCCTCACTCGGCCATCTGAGCTGCTACTTATCATCGTAATAAGACAAAAACGCCAAGAAGTAGAGGATTTAAATAATCCGTATTCACAGTAAAATAATTTTCTTGGATGAAACTTAAACCGAAACCCAGAAACCGAAGCTGTGCGTAAGCAAAACTGAAACCGAAGCTGGAACCTATTTTTCAACAGCCGTGAAACCAAACCAAAGAGTAAAACCTGACATCTGGGTTTGAACACACCGAAACTGACACCCTAAAGCCAAGTAGCCGGGTTTCCACCCTTGGGTATAAGACAGTATTTGCTTCCTCGCAAGAAAATCGGTAACTTTTTGTTTTTTTTCTGTTACTGTACAATATACGCTGTACTTAAACTGACCTAAAATGTACTTAAATCTCAGACCTTCTGCACCGTATATTGTACTTAAACTACGTACTTAAACTAACCACAAGCACAACAATGTCCAGTTTTAACACGCAATTCCATGTAGTCTTTAAATTTTTGTAGGTCAACAATCGTCTTTATTGTTTCGTCATCTTACAAATTGAGTTTTAATCTATGATATCACTAGGTTCTTACGGGGAAAACAATCGACCCTCTTGTACAGCACTAAATTGTAAGTGGGATCACGTTCCGCAGTGAAAAAAAGGGCTACAGCTGTCACTATAAACGAACATTATGTTCTGGGGAATAAAAAAAGAGTGTCGATGTAGGCGAACTGACGATATAGCCGTAGTCGATATAGGCGAACTCGAATGCACGTAAAAGATAGTACTTCGCCGAGACCAACAAAAAAGTGTCGATATAGACGAACTGTCGATATAGCCGAAGTCGATAAAGGCGAATTCTACTGTATATAAGTTTAATCATTAAATGTAAATCTGACAAAATGTGTAAAAAAAGTTAATAGCGGGTATTCAAGAATAGGGAGACCTGAGAGAGGGAACAAAACTAAGACAATAAACAAACTACTTACTTCGACCAAATGGGACAGCTTCAGTAAGCTATACGAAACCTAACCTAAAGACTGAGCTCCGAACTTATTTTGGCTGTAAATAAGCTTAAACTTGGGTGAAAAAACTCTGCACTGTTTAAGGTCTAACAAGAACTGCTTTGCTTCTACTCCTCTATATTAATCTCTACATTGTGTGCTTTATTTGTTTTATGGTATATCGTATATTTATTCATTTCATGTGTACGTACTTTTTGCGAATTAATAGTACTTTTAATTTTATGTATTTTTTATTCTGTTATGTCACCATATACTATTTTTTGGCGCCTGTATGTAGTCGTAATTGAGCATTGCTATCTGGTACTTCTGTTGATATAGATTTCATTTCAAAGCAGCTCTTGTTAGACATTAGAAAGCGCAGAATTTTTTTAACTTGGCGTTAGTTTTTTGTTAAGTTCAGGGTTAGGCTACGCATAGCTTACTGAAGCTGAGATTGTCCCTTTGGTCGAAGTAAGTAGTTTGTTTGTTGTCTTAGTTTTGTTCCCCCTCTCAGGTCTCCCTATTCTTAAATACCCATGTTTTCTTTGTTATTTTTTTTCGTAAGCCAATACCTGCAAAATCTATTAACTTTTTTTTTACATTTTGTCAGCATTACATTTAATGACTATACTTTATATATATATATATCCTCCTCTGAGCTCCTCTGATGAGACCTAACAAGGTCGAAACAGTGGCTGTCAGGATATTGAGTATTATGCTCCCTTGCCATGTGCTTGGTTGAGCACTCTCACCTGGGGCCCCCTGTCGTAGCATTGTGCAATGCCCATCGCTTATGCGATTTGAGCACTTTGGCAGGGGTGGAGGTTTTTTGTTTTGTGGTACCACAAACAAAAAATTTCTGAAGTTCCTTAAATTTGATTTTGAGGTTCTTCACCCCAGACTACTCTGAGCTCCTCTGATGAGACCTAACAAGGTCGAAACAGTGGCTGTCAGGAGATTGAGTATATATATGTATACTCAATCTCCTGATAACCACTGTTTCGATCTTATTAGGTCTCATCAGAGGAGCTATATTTTTTTCCTTTTAACCGGCAATGGTTAGTGTATTCTAACCGGAACGTCTCTACATTTGAATATGTTTAAATTTGTTTAGGCTATCTTACTTGCAAGGGTGGAAACCTGGCTACTTGGCGTTAGGGTGTCAGTTTCGGTGTGTTAAAACTCAGATGTCAGGTTTCAGTTTTGGTTTGGTTTCACGGTTGTTGAAAAATAGGTTCCAATTTCGGTTTCAGTTTTGCTTACGCACAACTTTGGTTTCTGGGTTTCAGTTTTGGTTCAAGTTTCATCCAAAAAAGCTATTTTATTTTGAATACAGATTTTTTAAGTGCTCTACTTTTTAGCGTTTTTGTTGTATTGCGATGATAGGTAGCAGGTCAGATGGCCGAGTGAGGAGAGCAATTGCTTTAGAAGTTGTCGACTTGGGTATAATTACGAGTCCGGTAAAACCAAAGACTCAAAAATTAGAATCCACAGCTTCTTTATTTGACACTCAGCATCAAAGGAACTGTTCTGGTAATAATGGTGATGACGATTTTTAAAACCTAAAACCTCAGAAAATTTTGAACAGGTTTTAGTTTCAGTTTCGGTTTTGACGTTTCAAGAAAAAACGGTTTCGGTTCAAGTTTAGGTTTTCAAAAATTTGGCTGAGTAGGTGTCAGTTTCAGTTTGGGTTTGAAAAATTTCCTTCAAAACCGGGTTTTCAGGTTTAGATTTAGGTTTCCACCCTTGCTTATTTGTAATTAAACTTTAACATATTAATTTTAGTTGTGGCGCAATTTGCGCTGCGAACTCAAAAAATGGTCCAGCTAGCGCTTATTGCGTGGTGAAATGTAACAACTTGGTTGCGCTTCTGCACGAGTAGCTCAAGTTAGTGAAAGCAAGAAATGTTTTAACATATTATCGGTTCATTTACCGAATAATACTCGATAATTAGTCCAGTCGTTGAAGGTAAAATATAGGCCATGCCAGGAAAGAAATTACATAAAGTAAAACTTTCACAGATAGTTCATTTGGGTTTGGATAGCCACCAAAAAAAAGCCCCATCGATCTGGTGTGGTAATATCGAAATATACGCGATTTAAAAAAAAGCGGGTGATGACGTCATTAAGCAAGTTCAAAAAAATTTTTTTTTGTCCGAATATATTCGAGTCTGCGCTCATGCGAAAGGTGTTTCAATGCTGAGTCTAAAGTATATGAGCCAGTTATTGGTTATGGTTGTTGTATTTTGACAGAGAACTTAAACTTCATGCGCCAAGTTTTCAGTTCTTCAGCGAAAACGATGCAACAACTTAGTATAAGGTAAAATTATATTGTCAGCGACATGGCCTAGCGGTACCGCGCGCAGGTGACAGATCCTACGTGACGGGTTCGATTCGCGGCTGGAGCCGATCGCATTTGACATATTTAACGGGTGGCTGCTGACTCGAAGAGCGCAAGCTCACTTCACAGTCTCCCTCAATTACTGTTGAATTTTCAGTTCAATATAATTTGAAAATAACCTCAGTTATTTATTATTATTATTTATTAGCAGCGCAGTATATACACACGCTTCTCAGATTCCATATTGAAGCAAAAGTGCCATCTTTTTAGACATTAAATCATCAGTACAATTTGCACCTTCGATTTGCATGTCAACGTTGTTTTTTTTTCGTTAGATTTAACATCAAATTCCTGTGCAAACAACCTACGTTATCGCAACTTAAGAATGAAATCTAAACTGTAATATTTTTCGAAATTAGAAAACACGTAGAATTATTATTTATCGGTGAACTGTAACAATTAACAGCTCAGATGGCCGAGTGTACGTACTTTTTGCGTCTGTCTCTTGAGCTGAACACTCGGGTTTGATTCTGAGTCAGGTCAAACCAATGACTTCAAAATTGCTATTAACAGTTTCCCTGCTTGACGCTCAGCATTAAAGGGACAGTGTGGAGAACAAGCCAGCAAGTTTACATGTTGTGCCATTGGGAAGGGCACTTGGCGGGATTTCCCCCATCTTGGTGTGGTAGACAGATGGCTGGCAACTCCTAAGAGAGCTCGTATAGCGCATTGATCGCTTTCTCGTGATAGGAGGATAAATATGCAATTAACCTTGTACAGTAGGTGTATTTACTTCTGCTTGTAGGTACCAGTAATTTACTTCTGCTTGTAATAGAATTCTATTTGAATAAGGCTCCCTGATGATCGCGTAAGCGTGAAACGGACCGTTGGAGTTTTATTAATAAATTCTGCCAAATTAATCGAATTATTTCTTTTTTATATATATTTGTTGATGCTCGGCAATAAATGACTACTACTACTACTTTAAGCCAACATGGAACAGGGTTGGAACATAAAACTCGCTTCAAAACATGTGTGCCAATTAGAGAACATCTTTTGTTTGTTTACGCATGTCAGGTTTTGATACCATCTCAGTCCCCTTTGGCTAAGTAAAAATTACCTTTTTAAAATCTGTTAAAAAATGCAGCCTTATAAAATGTGTCTGACGTAGGCCTAATGAATGACACAGGAGCAAGACAAATAGAAATTGGCGACTTTTCATCTGAATGGATCACAAATAAAGCAGATCAGATGGTCGAGTGGTAAGAGCGTTCACGTCGGGAGCTGTAGAATTGAGTTTGATTCCGAGTCAGGTCAAACCAATGACTTTAAAATTGCTATTCACAGCTTCCCTGCTTGACGCTCAACAAAGGGACAGTGTGAAGAACAAGCCGGCAAGTTTACTTGTTGAGCCGTTGGGAAAGGCACTTAGCGGGATTCCCCCATCTTGGTGTGGTGGACATATGGCCGGCAACTCCTAAGAGCTCGTACAGAGCATTGATCGCTTTCTCGTGATAGGAGGATAAATATGCAACAAAATACAATAATACAAAATGCAGTGTTTTGCAACGAGTTTTGTTTTTTAACCCTGTTCCAACTTGACAAAAAAAAACAAGAGCTTCATGACGCTCTTTCCAGTGGTACAACAGCATAGCTGCAAAGTCAAGTGTCATCTGCCACTGTGACAACCATCTTGTTTATCCTCGCAGCCTTTAAATTTGTTGACACTATACAGCTGTGTGTGCACTGCTTTTGCACATTTTTACCGTATGACTTATCCTGCGATCAGAGCATAGACTGTTAACGGTGGAACTATTACAAACGCAGGTACAGCAAGCGGTTTTGTTATCGTAATTGATTATTTTTTTGTGTAGTCGAATCCTTGTTACACTTGCTGAAAGTTGCTTTATAAACGTGGTTATGTGCCACATAATTATGATTAACGTGCCATCTTCGCTACTACACTGAGGTTGAACGAATTGCTCCGAATGTAAATTGCAAAAGTAGCAAGCCATTGGCACGGCCCGAAATGAATTCGAAGCAAACACGTTAGGGCTGTACCACCTACAAACTCTGGTATCTACGGTATTAAACTTTTGCATGTATCGGAAGTATCTCCACATGTGTTGCCATGGTAAGATTGTGCCTGCAAAAATGTGACCGACGGAAAGAGCTGATTTCTTCCATGGACTGCACGAAAGCGCATGTACATGCTCAAAATATTCACCAGAAAATATTAATTGATGAAAAAGATGCATTCCACTTAAAACCAGAAAGTTGGGGATCACTGGAGATAACAATATGCTACGAATTAAGACAGATAAAGCCGTAGCATCAGCATGTCTGTTAAAGGTGATTGCATTCAATTGCAAAGTGAGTTTCATAAAGAACAGCTCTATAATTATTTGTGTTCGTGTCGTAAACATGGATTAACTTGCATTTCATGATGTGGTGAGTGTCATAGGGGTGCTTGTGAAAAAATGCAGAAGTAAATAAACCTACAAGGTTAATTATAGCGCATTGTTACAGTTCACCGATAAATAATTATCCTACGCTTTTTCTTAATTTCGAAAAATAATACAGCATACATTTCATGTTGAATCTAACGAAAAAATGACTGGATGGTGAATCTAACGAAAGAAAAAACAAAACAAAAACGTTGACATGCAAATCAAAGGTGCAAATTGTACTGATGATTTAATGTCTAAAAAGATTGCACTTTTGCTTCAATATGGAATCTGAGAAGCGTATGTATATACTGCGCTGCTTATAATTTTACCTTATACTAAGTTGTTGCATCGTTTTCGCTGAAGAACTGAAAACTTGGCGCATGAAGTTTAAGTTCTCTGTCAAAATACAACAACCATAGCTGGCTCATATAACAACACCTGGCTCATATACTTTAGTAAAAATTGGACTCAGCATTGAAACACCTTTCGCATGAGCGCAGACTCGAACATATTCGGACAAAAAAAAATTTTTTTGAACTTGCTTAATGACGTCATCACCCGCTTTTTTTTAAATCGCGTATATTTCGATATTACCACACCAGATCGATGGGGCTTTTTTTTGGTGGCTATCCAAACCCAAATGAACTATCTGTGAAAGTTTTACTTTATGGTATTTCTTTCTGGGTTAAACCGATCAGCGACTGGACTAAATTGCAAAACAACATTGTTTCGATTTTGAACAGCCAAAACGTTAAAACTCCGCTTCTAAAATTTTGAAAGATTTGCATTCATTTGCAAACAATTGTGCAGTAAATATTTACATAGATAACAGATTGTGAAGTGAATTGTAATAGCTAGAGCTGAAATTATCGAATAGGCGAATCGAGATGAAGTGTTACACACTAACATTTCACAATTCGTTGGTCCTCCTTAGTTTTCTGTTCATCGGCTACGCAAACCCTGCTACACATTTACATACATTGGTCTTGCGTTGCTGCTTACGCGTGCGCGCTTCATGAAAGTTTTGATAGCGGCAGTTGCGCTGCCCTTCAACGCTCAAAAAGTTGACTGCAAAAGTTGCATCTGTTACTTTCAAGATTTTTCCGCTTCGGTTCATTAAAAAAAAAATTCCCACGTCTACTCAAACATGATTAACCGGTTTACCCGAATGCAGAACTCCAATGACAGGATGTTTAACCACAGCGTGCTTCTTTTTCTTTCTTATAAGCTACACGCTCTTTTTGCAAGTCACTAGTTAGACTAGGCCACCACGGTGGGTAGAATGCATGAACCCACTGGAAATTTATCTTTCGTGTTGTTTGCGAGGGGTTGCGGATGTTGTGTCACCATCTGTCCACCACCCTGCTTGTCCTTATAGCACGATAAGCGAATTTGCCAACTGCACATTGTCCATTTAGTGCCAAACGTCAAGAAGGGAAGCTGTGAATATTGATTTAATCGACTGCGCCACAGACAGAAGTAATATTCACTCGCTCATCCGATCGGTTAATAAGCGCTATCTAAGCGCGGTATGACAAAGTTATGTGTTTATATACTACACCACAGTGGTTTTCAATCTGGGGGTCGCGACCCCCATAAGGTAAACAGGCATTTTTCTAGGGGTCGCGAGAGGTATTTAGTATTTGTTAAAAAAACCTTTTTCACAGACTCAGACTTGTTAACATGTTCAGCGGAAACAATGCAACTCAAGAGGAATTTATAGCGCTGAAAAATGATTCGACTGCGGAGGATGCTTCAAAGAGATGTCTTAGCTTGCATATTGGTCAGCCATGGTAGCTTCGTATTCTAAAGTGGCAAGCACAGCGATTCAACTTTTGATGACTTTTTCATCAATCTGGCTGTGTGAGGCATGCATACTTCTCAGCATTACTGAGAACAAGGGTGGAAACCCAAAGTAAACCTGAAAACCCGGTTTTTAAGAAACTTTTTGAAACCACAACTGAAACTAACACTTACTCAGCCAAATTTTTGATAACCTAATCTTGAACCAAAACAGTTTTTTCTTGAAACGTCAAACCAAAACTGAAACTAAAATCTGTTCAAAATTTTCTAACGTTTTAGGTTTTAAAAAAATGTCATCACCACCATTACCAGTACATTTTCTTTAATGCTGAGCGTGAAATAGAGAAGCTGTGAATACTAATTTTTGAGTCTTTGGTTTCACTGGACTTAGAATTCAACCCAAATCAACAATTTCTGAAGCAACTGCTCTTCTCACTAGTACATCTGAACTGCTACGTATCATCGTAATAAAACAAAAACGCCAAGAAGTAGAGCACTTAATTTGTATTCAAGATAAAATAGCTTTCTTGGATGAAACTTAAGCCAAAACTGAAACCCAGAAACCGAAGATGGTTGTAAGTAAAACTGAAACCGAAACTGGGACCTATTTTTTGGCAGCTCTGAAACCAAACCAAAAGTGAAACCTGACATCTGGGTTTCAACACACCGAAATTGAAACTGACACTCTAACACCAAGTAGCCGGGTTTTCACCCTTGACTGGGAATAAAGAACAAGGCCAGGAATAAACTAGTAGCAGAGTTAAATCAGAGATGTGCTCCATCCACTACCGAGCCACGCATTGACCAGCTTGTCACCAAAATGCAACACCAGCCATCTCATTAGTGCAGCTGCCATGATGTGTATAAACTTATTGATTCTTCCTTTTAACAGGGTGATATTACAACACTTACGTTAGTCATTTTTATTGCTGCTATGCATGCACAACTGCATTACATGTGTTTAACAACTCATAAATGTGGAAAGGAGGTCGTTTGGTTATGTCGTATTGCAAAGTGGGTCGCTGAATAAAAAAGGTTGAAAACCATCGCTATAACACAATCATGGGTAGACGATATACAACAGGTTAATTGCCAATTGTTTTTGCTGCATATTTGTTAACAACTTGATACCGCTAGTGGTTCCACTTCATAATTTAAATCAGGCAGTTCTATAGCCTTGCTATATATTCATTCATTCGCATAAGATTGGAACCTCTACATATTGTTTCACTATGTATGATATTTAAGAAGCATTGTATTGTCTAAACGTTACAAACTGATAATAAATAAATCAAAGAGTGCGCATTTGCAGGGTAGGAAACGGTAGTATAACGAGAAGACAAACTAAAGCAGATTACTGCAATAGCCACATACACTGGAAGCACAGAAAAATAATTATAAACAATTAGTAGGCCTACCTGTAATTATTTTGATTTGAAAAACTACGAACATGTAAACCATATTGCAACGCACTCCCCCCCTAAAAAAAAAACAAAAACAGAAAGCACAAAATATGACCAACTTCTGAGTTTTGCTACTCCACACGTTTCTCAATTCCTCTTCTGATAATTTTCCAGGAAAGTTTGTCCCATCTTCTGTGCATCCAACTGCGTCCAGCCAGATCTCAGTGAGACAATCAAGAGAAAGAGGAGGGTGAAAAGAAGAGCAATCATCAGAGAACCCTGACAATCACGATTCAAATGCTTCAACAAACACCAAAATATGTGACACATGTGTTCAGTCGAATTACTGTAGCGTAACCGCATCATCTGCAATCTAAGCGTTGAAAGAACAAAGAAAAGTTGAATAAGCCGTGCTTAAATTGATCTTTGTGAGTAAGACTAAACCGCGTTAAAACAGCAAATGAAGAAGGAAACAATACTGCCAGAAGCTTACGACTTTCCAAAGTTCGGGTAAAAAAACTGAGAAAATCTAATTTGTCATTTCGTTTTTTTTCTGAAGTTTTAGAACACCGGGTTATGTCTATTGGAACTATAATAAAAGTTCGGTTCTTTAGATCAGTAAAAACTACGGAGAACAATGGTATTATGTTGTACTCCACAGGTCTATTTGGAGCACCTTACATTTTCTTAAAAATAAAAATTTGATAATCGTCTTTTTATCCAAAGGAAACCTGTCGGGGCCTGGCAATGTTCGGCAGGTTGTGTCGTCCCCCAGCAAGAAATGGGGAGGTAAAGTGATTCCACGCAAACCCAAAACAAGGGTCACCTCTTAAGTGCGCGAAAAAAAGTAAAAATAGATTAAGGCCAAAAACACTTTCACCAATAACTTAAAGAGCGAGAAAGAGGAGCACAGTACGTATCAAATTTTCGGATGAATTAACATAGGCGCTACTAGTAAGTAGTTTCAATACTTGGCAATTAGAGATGGGCGAACAGTAATCATTCGTTAAAAAGTAACGGTTAACAAGAAGCAATGGATAGTAACAGATTCGTTTTGTCAAAATACCGATTCCAAATTGTATTCGTTTGCCATCTACAATACAAGATACTCGAAATGAAAACCAGGCGAAAAATACTGGTTTGAACCGGTTTATGTCGCGTTTTTTCTTGCTTTTCATTTCACCGCAAAAGCAGCGGAATTATAAATACCATGGTTGAACCTATGATGTCATCATTTCGGCATTGACTTATTGCGATCAAGGCAGTAGAAATGTCTGCGCTACAGTCAAATCTCGATACTATGCCACTCCGCTTCTATGCCACTCTCGATACTATGCTGCTTTTGATCGTCCCAACGAAATTTAATTAAAAATAAAGTTACAATGCCATAAGCGTTAATCTCGATACTGTGCCACGTGAAATTTATGAATGATTAATAAAAAGAGCCTTGTGACGAGTCATGTATAACAGTATGCCACGTTTAGTTTTTGTACGGTGTTGCATAACTACAGCACAGAAGCCTACAGCACTTTCGAAGTCAAAATTTCGTTTCAAATCGATATTTTACCCAAAATGTTAACTCAGAAGCGCAAGCGAACTGACTTAAACCAAGCGAGAAAACGCCTCCTAGCCTACTTTTATTTCACAATGCTTCTGACTGACAAGTCAACAAATTCCTTCACGCTTGCGTGGCAGACAAAAGAGAAAGAATATTCATGTGCGCCAGTTTGATATTTTTTCTCTTTCATCTGCCTTGACGCTCACAAGCAGAAAGAAAATATCTAGTATCTGTACTTGGTAATCATTATAAGATTCGAATACTTGGTAATCATTATAGGATTAAACTCCTATAATGAACACTAAGTACCAGATATTTTCTCTATGCTTGTAAGCGTCAAGCCAGGCAAAGGAAAAAAAATATTCTTATGCCGCCTGTTTGATATTTTTTCTCTTTTGTCTGGCATGACGCTCACAAGCAGAGAAAATATCTGGTACTTGGTAATGATTATAGGACTCGAATCCTGTAATGATTACTTGGTACCAGATATTTTCTCTCCGCTTGTGAGCGTCAAGCCAGACAAAGGAGAAAAAATATTCGTTTGCCACGTGCTTGATAATGGAAATCGTTAGCGAGTCGAATCCTTAATGATCACTTTTCTCTCTGCTTGTGAGCGTCAAGCCAGACAAAGGAGAAAAAATATTCGTTTGCCGCGTGCTTGATAATGGGAATCGTTAGCGAGTCGAATTCTTAAAGGGTAGGTTCGGTGCCAACAAATAAAAACTTATATGAAAGGATTTTTTTCACTGAATTCTTACGTCAATATTGCCCAATTGAAAAAGGTTTCCTTAAAAGTTTAGTAGGCTATTTAAAATATACCGATAGGTGGCGCTACACATCGATGACGTCATTGGAGGGCAAGCTGAATTGCACTGAGTATTTCCATAGCTGCAGCGCGCACAGGTTGGTTCTGGGAGGTGTCTCAACTGCGCATTCAGGTCAAAAGAAACAAACGCATTAATGTCATTACGGTACTTTTGGAAGGTAAACAAAGGGAAGCATTTTTGTTTGAACCATTACATGTTCAGCAGCAATTTCTTTCTCAATATCTTTGTGAATCTTAGTGGTGTAAAGTAACAAAATACTTTTACTTGAGTAGTTTTCTTCGGTAACGAGTACTTTTTTGAGTATTTTTTTTGCCTGCTTTTATGTTTACTTACCGCAAGTACTTTTAATATAAAGTAACACTACTTTGGTAGCTTTTATGTTGAAGTAGACCTAAGTTACTAGTCTCACTTGAAATACCGCGTTGCACTTAAAATCTAATACACTATAATATATACTGTATGGTTATTTCTCTGCTAATGTCTATTTCTCTTCTCTGCCAACACAGCACAGCATTTCTTACATTATGAACCAAATTATCGCGCCCAGTCCAAAATCACAGCTGCACTGCATAGCTGCAATCCTACTAACACTACGAGCAAGCTATGCTTGAAAATCGAATCAACAAAGCACGCTTCACAAGCTACCAAGCGGTATCTCGCAATCACGCGCGCAGACGCCAAAAGTACAGCGATTGCACCCGCGATCATCAATTGAATTGATAAATTGCAAATCTCGGGTTCGGTTCACTTTGCAATTACAACAATGCATTCAATCCATTAACCTGAACGCCCAGCAGTGAAACTATCGTATTTCTCTTTCTACCGTAATAGTGGAAAAAAGAAATAAGCAGGTTTTCGCTTCTGAGTGAAAGCTTATTTATTCATAGACTATGTTTATCCTTCTTTGCGATAGAGGAGCTATAGCAAGCTCGCTAAGGAGTTTCGAGTCACCTGTCTGTCACTCCGAGATAAGGAAATCTCGCTAGGTGTGGTTCCGAACGGCACAACAAATGAACTTGCTGGCTTGTTCTTCACGCTGTCGCCTTTGATGCTAAGCGTCATGCAGAAAAGCTATAAATACTAACTTTTAAGTCATTGGTTTAACCCTACTCTGAACCGAATCCAGAATCTACCGTCCTAAAAGCAGACGTTCTATGCATTCGGCCATTTGAGCGGTAATAATTTCTTTTGGTTTACCATTTTGCACCTTCAAAGCTACAAGTCATCATCGGCAAGTGTACAGTTGACACTTTAGTGATTGAGAACGCTACATTTTTACTGGAGTAGTTTTTAAATGACTACTTTTTTACTTTTACTTGAGTGTTTTTTTAGTCAATAGGCCCTACTTTCTACTTTACTTCGAGTATTTTGCCGTCAGTCAGGGCTGTTGAGAGAAAATCCGGGCTCCGGGGCAGAAATATGACTCGGGCCCCCAGTCAGAGATGGAGCCAGTCAGGATTTTCTCGACCCGACCGGTAAATTTCAAAATCTACGCGGTTTGGTAACTGACCGGCCCGGTCGACCGTTTTTTTTTACTAAAGGTTTATGTTCAATGTTGAATAAACCTAATAACAAACTTTAGTTTGCTCAAACTTTGTCGCTAGATGCATGGAACACGTCAAATTTCATCTAATAAAAAGAGTATTTGAATAAATGTAAACAAAAAACAAACTTTTCTTTTCGGAAGGTGTGATTTGTTAATGTCGTTTTTTACAAACTATTTAAAACACACATATCGATATGTATATTTCGCTTGGTGTTTAGGTGTATTTTAATAGCAAAAAAAGAAAGTTTGACCGGCCGGTTGAAGAATCTCGACCTGACCGGTGACCCTACCGGCGGGTAACCCGACCGGTTTCCATCTGTGCTCCCCACCCCTTCCGGTACCAAAATTTATTCATATTTTTTCGTGTGTCTCCAAAAAAAAAGGTCTCATAGAATTCTCCAATGATTTCTCCAACATTTCTTCGCGTGCGTCTCGCTCTAAGAAAAAGTTTTATAAGAGCTTGGCCCCTCAAAACCTGTGACGGGCCCCGGGTACTTTGTACCCCTCTGCCCCCCTTTCACCAGCGCTGCCGTCAGTAACAATTCTGTTACTTAAGTACAATTTCAAAATACTTTTTACACCACTGGTGAATCTACATAAATACACACACATGAAGCAAAAGCATGACCTGATATTGATTAGATCACTAAACAGATTAATATGAAAGTTGGTTAAGAATTTCACAGAAGTCTTCAAACAGAAGTAAAAAGAACCTTACTCCTACTATCAATCTACCCATACCACACCACAAAAATTCAGCTCTTCACATTGTTTGTCACCGATATCACAAATAACAATAATTATTTCAAACATCGATTCTATGCTAACTGCCAACTGTACATTTCCCCTACAATAAATACCATAATAGCTTATACTCTTTGTTACCCTGTTGCTGCATTCAGGAGCCACGCAAAAACTAACCATATATTTTTGTAAAACTCAGCCAGGGCAATGCAATCATCAACAAGTTGTGAAGCCTAGGCTGCTGATTGAAGAAACTGTATCTGCTTGCCCTACAATGACGTCACGAATGAAACTGGCCGATCAGAAGCCAGTATTTTTTTTTACTTTGTTTTGCTAATAACTTTTTAACGGATTCGAATTTTAACATCCGACCAAAGCTATTGAGTAATTCAAGGCATAACAAAACTAATGCTAGAGTATTGTTTTGCACCGAACCCTACCTTTAATGATTACTTTTCTCTCTGCTAGTGAGCGTCAAGCCAGACAAAGGAGAAAAAATATTCGTTTGCCGCGTGGTTGATAATGGAAATCGTTAGCGAGTCGAATCTTTAATGATTGCTTTTCTCTCTGCTAGTGAGCGTCAAGCCAGACAAAGGAGAAAAAATATTCGTTTGCCGCGTGGTTGATAATGGAAATTGTGGGGCGCCGTTTGGAAAAAAACTATTCGTTTTGTGAACCATGTTTTTTGAGCTTATTTAGACCATAGTTTGTCCGATATGTATATTGGAAATATCCTACTTACATATCGGACAAAATGTACTCTAAATCGGACCAAAATACTCGCGCAAAATAAGTCGGACAAAATCGTTTTTTTCCAAACGGCGCGTCACACGCTTTTTGGAAAAAAAAACGATTTTGTGACCCCTGTTTTTCGAGCTTATTTGAACTATAATTAGTCCGATATATACATCGGAAATATCCGACTTATATATCGGACGAATTGTGCTCTAAGTCGGACCAAAAAACACACGCAAAACAAGTCGGATATTTCCGACTTATATATCGGACAAATTCGCCGTTTGGAAAAAAACTACACGCTTTGTGAACCATGTTTTTTAAGCTTATTTAAACCATAATTTGTCCGATATGTATGGGGCGCCATTTGGAAAAAACTATACGTTTTGTGAACCATGCTTTTTGAGTCTAAACAAGCTCAAAAAACATGGTTCACAAAACGTGTAGTTTTTTTCCAAACGGCAAATTTGTCCGATATATAAGTCGGAAATATCCGACTTGTTTTGCGTGTGTTTTTTGGTCCGACTTAGAGCACAATTTGTCCGATATATAAGTCGGATATTTCCGATGTATATATCGGACTAATTATAGTCCAAATAAGCTCGAAAAACAAGGGTCACAAAAGCGTTTTTTTTCCAAAAAGCGTGTGACGCGCCGTTTGGAAAAAACCATTTTGTCCGACTTATTTTGCGCGTGTATTTTGGTCCGACTTAGAGTACGTTTTGTCCAATCGTTTTTTTTCCAAAAAGCGTGTGACGCGCCGTTTGGAAAAAAACGATTTTGTCCGACTTATTTTGCGCGTGTATTTTGGTCCGACTTAGAGTACATTTTGTCCGATATATAAGTAGGATATTTCCAATATACATATCGGACAAACTATGGTCTAAATAAGCTCAAAAAACATGGTTCACAAAACGAATAGTTTTTTTTCCAAACGGCGCCCCATAGGAAATCGTTAGCGAGTCGAATCTTTAATGATTGCTTTTCTCTCTGCTAGTGAGCGTCAAGCCAGACAAAGGAGAAAAAATATTCGTTTGCCACGTGCTTGATTAGCGAGTGGAATCGTTAGCGAGTCGAATCCTTAATGATTACTAAGTACCAAATATTTTCTCTCTGCTTGTGAGCGTCATGGCAAACAAAAGAGAAAAAAAATCGTCGTCGCGTGGTATTTAATTGTTTTGATTCTGCTGCTCTTTTTAGATTCGTATAGATTTTGACTCGTGATTACTAGGGCAACCAGATTTTGACCTAAATTTTTAAAATTTTGACATAAAAAATTTAAAATTTTGACGTCGTTTTTGACAAATAAATTTTATCACAAAAGAAGCAACAACATATTTAAGCAAGTAAAAATAATGCTGAATAGTTTTTTATGAACGAAGTACAACGAAACCAACATAAACAACGAACAAAACCTCACTAAAATTGTTTCAATCAAATTAGTCCAAAGGTACCAATCAAATTAGTCTTTTTTTCGGTCCAAACAAGTTAAAAAAGGTCCAAATTTTGTGAATTTGTACCCAAGATAGTCCAATCTGGCAACCACGCTTTCCTTCACTGTTAGAATTAAGCTAATTCTCAAAACTCGATCTCCGGCTACTGCGATATAACAATGAAATTTCGGAATGATTCGAAAACGATTGTCTCGTCATAAACACAGTTCACTACTTTTATACTCGAATGATGTTTTAATGCGCTTATGTTGAAAAAGAGACTACCAGTTTGCTTTCCACAAGCTGGCAACCAATGATTACGACGTAATTTGTTTCATCTATTTATAATTAAACGTTAGTTAGTTGCATTTTTGTTTTCTTATCACGAGAAAGCGATCAAAGCTCTATACGAGCTCGCTTAGGAGTTGCCAGCCATCTGTCTACCACACCAAGATGGGGGAACCCCGCTAAGTGCCTTTCCCAACGACACAGCAAGTAAACTTGCCGGCTTGTTCTCCACACTGTCCCTTTAATGCTGAGCGTCAAGCAGGGAAGCTGTGAATAGCAATTTCAAAGTCATTGGTTTGACCTGACTCAGAATCAAACCCCAAACCCGAGTCTACAGCTCAAGAGACAGATGCTCTATACCTCTCGGCCATCTGAGCTGTTAAAATGCATATTAAACAATATAAACGACGCAGATTTTGCATCTTGACTTACAAAGCAGATTTTGACCCAACGCAACATTTTGACCTAATAACTTTTAAACCACGCCTAGTTTGAAGCTAAAACATGCTTAGTAGAAGTTTAATGACTTTTGATCCAGGTAATAATATTTGACTTTTGGTTGGCCTAGTGATCACCTAAACGAATACAAGTAACGGGTACAGAGTATCGAATATCTTTTGTAACGTATTCACTAGGAACCATTACTCAAAAGTAACGCTTAAGCATATCTCTAGAGGCAATCGTACCAGGTCGCAACAACGCAAGAGATGGAGCACGATGCACCAGAGGCGAGACACGCATTGGTGGTAAAACGACCAAAGTTAATTTTCGCCTCTCCGCAATATCAACTAAATGAGGATTTTCTCAAATTTATTTTCAATGAATATTATCGCACTTGTGATACGTAAGATCCGGTTCTCACGTCGATACAAGCGGCGTAGCTACAACACTGCACTTCTGCGAAGAGCAAGGTCTTAGAAGGAAACGAAAGAAATTGATATCATGGAAAAAAAATTTCGAAAAATTTGACTAAAAATCACCAGCTAAAGTAGGAGACTTGGAAGAAATGAGAAATAAAGGGGAGAAAACAATAACAAAAATTTAAAAATTAGAACGTTTTCCCCAAATCAGCTGCTTATCGCTTCCAAGTGGTATGGTGACACCCCCCAAATAATTTGCCAAGAAACTCAGAGTGGCGAACCCTAACACGAGTGCAATATGATCATAGCAAGATTCATTACCGAACCCATAACATGCCATTTGTGCATCTTTGTCGTTGAGATGAGCTCGAGCGCTCATATTCCTCATCTTGTGCAAAATCTCTCTGGAACAAAAAGTGTGTCGAAACAAAATTTGTGTGGCAGATGAAAATTATTAACGTGGTTCTCGTTTACATCACCATAAATAAGCTACCAATATTTAAACTACCAAACAATCTTAGTGAAAACTGGAAACGAATGTTTGGATTAGTGGTGTAACACTATCGGTGCGGGAGCTCTGGGATTCGATTCCTGTGCCGGTCAAATCGAACGCAGGGTCGCCAACGGCTCGGCACCGTTGCGACGTTTCTGTGTTCCCAAGGCGCTAAGCCGCAGAGATGAGCCCCGCCACTCATTACACGCTTTGGCATAATACCGCGAGTATAATGAAGATTTTTCTTGAATTAAAATAAAATTGAAAAGACGCAAAAGCTTTGATGTTCGATATCATAATAATAATCCATAGAGTAGTAAAAGCTAGCAGCACCACAGGATTTATCATGCTGGCTGTTAAAATAATGAAACGTTTCCAGCGTTTACTTTACGCCCTCATCAGGATTTAGACTACATACTGCAATATATCAACACAATTAAGTCCTACGTTAAACTAGACTTTAAAGAATGTTGAAAATTAGCAAAAAACAAGTTAGACTTTTTACTCTCAGAAAGCTATAAAAACTATTCTCACACCAAGAAAAATCAAGGAATGGGATGTGTTGAATCAGTAAGGAATCTCCTCCCATTTTCCAGGATCTCTCATTTATCAACAAAATCAGAAATGATAAACCAGTGGATTCTAATTTATGAGACTAGAGATTTTAGGAGAGTCTTTTAATTAACCGTAACCATAGAGAATAAAGGGAAACAAACAAGTGGGAAAAAAACAAAACTAGTAGAAAGTCCAAACAAGGTAAAAATTAAAAAAGAAGAAAATTACTACAAAAATGGTAGTAATATGAATTAAAATATCAATCCACGACCGGCTTCGCCTTAGTTGAGGGTTATCAGGTAGATGTAAATAAGATTAGGAATAAGTAGAAACAAAAAGATAAAGCAACTAGTTAGCCTACCATAGACTGTAGAGCGAGACAGCGCTGCTTCTGGTTATTAGCCTTCATCAGCCGCCCTCAGGTAAGAAACATAGCCAGAAACAGCGCTGTCTCGCTCTACGATACGATTTACTGGAGTGCTTTGCACTGTTGGTGATGGAGTACTGTTATAGCCTCTGACCCAACAAGAGGATGTCGTCTTGACTTACCGTGCGGTAGGCCAGGAAGGACATTGCTTTTTAGTTGTCTACCATAGACTGGCAATAAGAAATCCAAATACAGAAAACCTTACAATTAGACAGTACCAACACACTGAAGAAACTTTCATTCATTATTCCGTAAGATGACGTCACTCTTCATATTTTGTGTGACGTTGAAAGCACAACATCAAGTATGAGGCCCATTCAAGTACAGCGAGTTCACCAAATAAGCAAGTCAGAGATCACTCTCTCATGTCAGTCAATTAAGGCGAAACCGGTTGTGGATTGATATTTCAATTCATATTACAGTGAACACTCGATATAACGTACCTTTGATATAACGAACTACACGATATAATGAACCAATTCAAAAGTCTCGATTTCCTTAGCTATGACTTTTGGCATATGTACCTTCGATGTAACGAACTTTTCTGCGGGCCCCTGAAGTTTGTTATATCGAGAGATGACTGTACTACCATTTTTGTAATAATTTCTTTTTTATTTTTTCCTTAATTGAAGTTTTTTCAGATTTTGTTTTTTTTCATACTTGTTTGTTTTCCTTTATTCCTTATGGTACATTTGATTAAAAGGTTCTCCTAAAATCTCCATGATTATGTTGATAAGTATAAGAGATCCCAGAAAAATTGGAGATCCCTTACCAATTCAACGCATCCATTCTTTGACTGACATGAGGGAGTGATCTCTGACTAGCCCATTTTGTGAACTCGCTGTGCTTGAATTGGCCTCATACTTAATGTTGTGCTTTCAACGTCACACAAAATATGAAGAGTGACGTTATCTTATGGAATAATAAATGAAAGTTTCTTTAGTGGGTTGGTGCTGTCTAATTGTAAGGTTTTCTGTATTTGGATTTCTTACTGCCAATCTATGATAAGCTAACTAGTTGCTTTATCTTTTTGTTTCTACTTATTCCTAATCTTATTTACATCTACCTGATGAGCCTGAATTAAGGCGAAACCGGTCGTGGATTGATATTTCAATTCACATAACTACCATTTTTGTAGTAAATTTCTTCATTTTTAATTTTTACCTTATTTGGACTTTCCACAAGTTTTGTTTTTTTCCCACTTGTTTGTTTCCCTTTATTCTCTATGGTTACGGTTAATTAAAAGACTCTCCTAAAATCTCTAGTCTCATAAACTAGTCCCCACTGGTTTATCACTACGAAAAATTTTTAGAAAAACTGCGAAGACGTGAATATGAGTTTGTAGATTAGAAAATGACATAATAAACAAAACTAAAAGCGAAAGAGAAAAGGTATGGAGAAAACAAAAACATGTTAAGGAGGAAAAGTAAAGCCACTGTAATCTCAAAACTGGACGTTTCGACAACATACATTCAGCTGTCATCATCAGCAGTGTAGGCTACCCAAGGCAACAAAAATCTGTGAGAACTAAAATTCTGCAGTAACTGCAAGTTACAGCATAACCCATTAACCCAGGCAACAGGTCAAAATAAGTAGTGTAATTATTATAATGTCATAAAACAAAAGCTAATAAAAAGACTAACGGAGTTAAATTCACAATTAATTAAATAAAGGGGAGCGGGTTTGAAGTTAAAGTTAAGCAATGGCTCATATTTTTGAATAAAAAATGATTCAAGAATAAATGATTAATAAACGTGCAGAATCACCAGCACTGTTAAGAATGCCTTGTTTAGCAAAGTCCACTTTATGGTCAGGATCGTTTGTAAAGTGTCTGTACACCGCGGATTTATCTGAATGGGAATGCTCCTTAAGTCTGTTAATAAGATTTCATCTAGTCTGCCCTATATAGCTAGAACCACAAGAACACGTTAACCTATATACAACCCCATATTTCATCAAGGTCTTTTGCCTAACGTTCAGACGAAAATTGTGTCCGATATTCCAGGTGTTTGTCGATAATTCGTAGAATAACTCGATTCCGTGTCTGCCTGGTATACACTGATGATGATCACAGCTGAATCTATGTTGTCGAAACGTCTGGTTTTGAGATTTACTGAGGCATTCTTTTCCTCCTTAAACTATTTTCGTCCCACATTTATTGTCCTCCAAATTCCAAAAGCATATTAGTAAATATTTAACAAAGTTGAAGACCCATTCATGTATAGCCGCTTGTTTATTTGGGATTTTGGTGTTTCATGATCAATGCTTCTATTGCTTCTCGTATGTACTGAGAGTAAAAAGGTTAGCTTGTTTTTTAGTAATATTTTCAACGTTCTCTACTGATGTAGGACTGAATTTTCTTTGTATATTGCAATATGCATTCTGAATCCTGATGAGGGCGTAAAGTAAACGCCGAAAACGTTTGAATAGTTAAATAGTCAGCATGATAAATCCTGTGGTACTGCTAGCCTTAACTGCCACGTGGATGATAAAATGCACCTCTCTGCCACGACTGTCTAAATAACAAGATTATTAAATGCAAAAATTCTTACACTAAATTCATATTCTGCATTTCCATCTTTATCTCTTGCGTATAATGGCGAGGATGTTGGAGACCTTCATCTTCACAGCCTGCTTGTAACCAGAGTGTAGACATACATTTAATGGAATGCGGGCCTTCGTATTGCCTGCACCCTTTGGGGAACTCTGAAATGTTATCACCAGCCATAAGCTACAATTATTTATTCTCTTCATTTACGATAACCGGTAAAAAATATACAGAATACGTCAGTTTTCTGACAGCCACTGTTTCGACCACATAACATCACATCAGAGCCACAGCCGACGAAGCAGTGTGATAGAAGTAAACTGGCAACAAAGTTTCAAATACAGCACATGTAGAGGCAAGGCCAAACTGATAAAGAGAATATGTAAAATTTTTCCGATGCCATTCACCGATCCACGACTTACCTATCCCGTAACAATCCAATTGTGAGGCAATGTGACCGCTTTGTGCTGACTGAGTGAGATTGATCACATAATATGTGAATTCACTGAAATGTAGTGACAAACTCATGAAGTTACAAGCCCATGCGCAGAATAAAACTTTCACAAGGGGTTTACAAACGAATCACAAGGTGAAGAAGCCAATAGCTTAACTGCAAAATAGGAAAAGAAAGTTCATTTTTAATCTAAACTTTGCGGCTTGAGAAGATAATGCAATGGGGATGAGAAGAAAACTGAAATAACCTAAATGAATTGAAATATGCGGATATGCGATGACGAAAAATTAACAAGAAAAAAGTAATTTGATTTTCTTTCCCAATTTTTCAAAAAAAAAATTTTAGTTTTGTTTTCAGGTGAAACGATGAACTTCCAATTAAAGGAGAGTATATTGAACGGATGTGTTCAATTTTCTGGTTAAAAGTGGGGCCTTTTTCGCGGTTGCTAAATTTTGAATCCAAGAATTCATCACAACGTGATGGATTTGCTGCTGATGTAGGTCGTATGCGCAGGGTAAGCTTTAAGACTAATAACGGACTTATATCAGCAGCAAACACTTCACGTTATGATTTACCAACGCTGCATAAGAAAAATCTGAGACCAATCTACCTCCGGTAATTGCAATCATGAGACTGCTTCTTGGTTATCCCATGGACTTGCACCGTTCTGTGAACACAGTGCTACGGTAAAAGATACTTCTTTTTTGGTTGAGTGTCTAAACCAAAAGCTAGTAATGAAGTTACGGCAAGTCTCGATGTAAAAAGTTTATTCACCAATATTCTAGCAAATTTCACGATTGGCATTATTCTCAACAGGATTTTCACCAATGACGTCTAAATTTTCAACGGATTATCAAGACTACACATGACAAGGCTGTTTTACGCAACCGTATTTCGGTTCAATGGACACCTATACGAGCAAATAGATGGAGCTGCTATGGCAAGTCCAATCGCTTTTTCATCACCAGACGTCTGCGTGAACTGGCTTCTCCGACCATCGACACCGCTCAACCTCAATAGATTACCAGATATTGTAGACGATTTTTTTGCATTTTTGCGGACTGAAGTTAATTATGTTGATACCATCTCGAAAATTCATCAAAATATATATTTTTCAACAGAAGTAGAAGTTAATGATCAACTGGCAAATTTGGACGTTCTTATCACAGAAAATCGTGGCAAATTAGATACAAGAGTGCTTCGGAAAAGCACAAACACAGGTTTGCACACCAAATGGACAAGCCTGAGCCCGCTAAAATAAAAAAGAAATTTGGTCAGTGGTCAATTGTCTGCTGTTTCGGTCTCATAAAATTTTTAACTCGTGGAAAACCATACATGAAGAATTCCAAACAACTACGATGTTGCTTTTGACAAAAGGCTATCCACTTAATTTTATTAATCATCAAATTGGTAAATTCTTGGAATCAAAATATACCAACCGTGAAAACGACCCCCACTTCCAACCACAAAAGTGAACTCATCATGCAACATACCACCTTCACTTGAAGTCCATCGTTACATTTCAATTAATAAATCTTTTTTCATTACAAATTGGGAAACATCAAATTTAAACTAATCAAACTAATCCATACAACATTCTCCGTAAAAAACGTTTCAGCAATTAATAAAATCAAAAGTAATGTCGAGAATCATATCATAAAACCACTCTACCAACACCACAACTCGTTATATTGATAAATGAATGTTGAGCGTGAAATGTGGAAGCGCGTTCAATTCGACGTCTGGCGTACCTTGTCACCATTGCAATGATCACTTATAAGTTAAAACGGATATCAGGATTGAAATAGTGAAACTAGGTCCCTTTGACAATAGCCCTAAATTCAAAAGTTACATGAATCGACATTGCAAATTTAAAACCATAGTAACAAAGCAAGCACGTACTGCATATGGCATTTTTTCCTTCGCTTAAATGCTGTCATAGATTGCAAGTTTCCGGGATACAAGATTCCATTCTGTACACAACCTTGTTGCAGCCATATCGAAATCAAACAAGCTGATGGTAGAGGAGCCTCGAAATTGGGACAGGTGGAAGTTAATCCTGCGTGATGTCAGCAAGATGACTTACCGCATGCATGCGCAGGTTACATATTCTTTGTGAAAGGTTCGATTCACGGCTGGAGCCGATCGTGTTCAAGAAAAAATGCAACTCTGCGCGAGCTTTCACCGTCTCCAAGTATCACTATTAATCTACTTCAACGGTTCACCCCACAACTAGTAAGTAACGTCACGAATTTGGATCCATTACTGACAGAGCTCCCAACATTAAGGTTTGACGTTACGGAAACGCCAACAGCGAGATTGATGGAACAAACTTTTATGCTAAAGCTTGAATTGCTTGCTCAGAACTTCGCCCGCCGAGGGGATTTTTGAGGGGCAACCTTTGCAAAAGGTCTTCATGCTGTATTTTCTATAAAATAAACTTCCCCTGAACCCTCCGGACAGCGGTCGGCCAGCCATTGGTGAACTCACATTAGTATAGAGAGCTGTCAGTAACTTCCGGGAAAACGAACGCCAGACATCAATTACGGGACTGTCCCGGACATTCTGGAACAGTTAGCATGGCTAATTACTTGTTATTTCCTTTTCGGTGCAATGATACAACTCATCAAATTACATGTCAGTCAACATAAACCTGTTTTCGAAACTAGAAAATGTTTTCCTTAAAGAGTTTTGTATTGCCACGGATAGGTATGTCAATCAAAAAACTGAACATTTCAGATCAGCACATGACAAACATGTTATTTAACTTTGGAGAATGTTATACATCATACAACTGTTCAATACGAACAAACCAGTGTTGTAGTCGAGACCACCTGCTTCGAGACCAAGACCGAGACCTGATAATTTTTTCGAGACCAAGACCGGTTGTTTTCCGAGACCTTTGGTTTGAGACCAAGACCAGCAGTAATCGAGACCAAGACCGAGACCGGCAATCATTCAACCTCTTAAAAATATATTTATAGCACCAAGCTGAATCATTTTTTTTATTTTCCAAAAAGTGGCAGTTGCATTTTAAATACACAAGAATTTCAAGCATTTCCGAAGAGAGTCTTTCTCTTTGTGGTCGCATTATTAGTCCACTTGCACTAAAAAATCTCTTCACCGAAAACGAAGAAGCGAGTACACATGGTGTATAAGTGGAGAGTGTACAAAGAGCAGGGAATTCACGCCTTCTCTCTTGCCAAAATTCAAAAATATTTGAAGACACGGTCACTGTTGAAACTTCGTCCAAATATTCGTTGAGTAGTGCTTTCCGTGACTCCGTGTTGCCTTTGCGGTTTCTTGGTTGTCTTTTGCTGGCATATTTAACAAAAATGTTTGGTAACTAACAAACCCAGAAAACAACTTTTTACGTCAGTGTTCGTATCTCCTTGGAAACATCTTGTTACAACGGAACTAGTCTCTACAAACGTGAAGCAAGCTGCTCCAAAATTGCTCCCATTGTCTCTCTGTTGTATCTGCTCTTCTTCTCACTTCCAGGCAGTTATAATAGAATTTAATATTACCACCTTGCGAGACCGAGAGAGATCGTAAAAACAAAATTCGCCCAAGTCTTACAAATTCGCTGATATCCAACTTCATCAACAGCGTTACAACCATTTCGTTGTAAATTGACTGTGCGTGTAGCACGCACATGCGCTTTGAAACCATAAAACAGTAGTTTCTTGAGGTTTCAAAGCTCATTATACCAGTAATCAACTAATCACGGCCGCAATAGCAACAATAGGAATGCTCAAATCAAACAATAAAAAAAATTCCTGCCACCGTACTAACATAATTTCAGTTAAATTTGTACAAAATAACTTGCTGCTGAAGTGCTTTAATTTTCTAAACGCAAACAAAGGCTCCTGCATACGATTTAAAACATGGTTCTTCAGTGGGAGCGATTTCGATCTTCAGAGGGGCGATTGTAACAATTGTTGAAATTGGGAAGCGATTTAGCTTGTTAGGGGGGCGATTTCAGGATTATCAGAAATGCCAAGCCACGCCCTGTTACAGTACGATTTGTATCGTTTCAAAAAAGAAATGAATTTTTATTTGAAAAAAGCAAACTGAAGAAAAGTATGCATTTCAGCAATGCATTTATTACAGAAGGCTTGACCCCACAGAGGTCAAAACTGCTTCGATATGTAAAAAAAGAATGCGATAATGACTTCATGCTTTGCCATTCGTACAACGGTAAGACACAAATGAAGATATCGGCTCAAAAAGCAGGTTTGCCTCTAGACAAGAATGGCAATGATCAAGGGACAGGTAAATGGCTCACCATAACATCGGTTGATGACTTATTCAAGATTAATGTGGACGTTGACTTTGACAAATTGAGCTATTGACCTTTTGAGTACAACAGTGTGACCATGGGATCGTCGGATAGTGAGGTAGAAAGTGATGCCTCCACTGATTAGTAATATGAGAGTGTAGTATTTCCTGTCATATTTTGTGTGAGTCAATGCATTAAATGGCTACTTCAATTACCAAATTCATTTGCAAAACTTGTTCTAAATGTGGTTCTATAAAGGATAGCATAATCTGTGTCAACTGCCAAATGCGTAATCATGTGACCTGTTGTGCACCGATTGCTCAATGCTCACGCTTAACTGACCGATTTGAATGCAATAATTGCTACAGTATCGAACGCCCTTCGAGATCAACTCAGAAGAACTCAAATTTTGGTTCTAGTTATCACAGTACCATTACCGATGATGATACATCGATTAAAGGCCTTACCGATGATGAATACCAAGATATGTTGTTTAATGAATGTGAATATTATAGCACTCATGCCCTGAATAATATTCTTGGTAATTGAACTAATGAACTATTAATCATCCATTTTAATATTCGAAGTTTGGAAAAAAAATTGATAAAATGTCTCAATATTTAAGCGAACTTAAAAGGCAACCGGATGTAATGGCTCTGACTGAAATACACTTAATATGGCCAAGTGCCAAGCTTTCCATGTGGGAAGTAACAGAGACAGTTTTGACAAGCCTTATGTTGATCAAGGTTTGCAATGACCCAAAGAAATATTCAAATACCTGAGTATATTGGTGCCAACTAAAAAAAGTGATGATAACGATAAAAAATTAGTGGATTTAAACTGTGCTAATGTTATTGACAAAACTAAGAGCATTTTAAATTTGTGGTCTTGCAGAAACCGTACATTAATTGGTAAAATCACTATATTAAAGAGTTTAGTGATACCACAAGTTACGTACAAAACATCAATATTACCAGTAATATTTCTAAAAAATTTCATCACTAAAATTAATAAACTGATGTGTCAGTTTGTTTGGGGTTCGAAATGGGAGCGGGTTGGAAGGAATACATTATGCAGCAGCTTTGAGAAAGGTGGGGCAAATATGATTCACCTTCAATCTTACCTTACTGCATTACATGCAAAGTATCGATCGTGTTTGTTTAATGAATCCTTTTTTTCGCAATGGAAAACTATCGAAAGTCTGTTTTTTGATTACAACTTACTGTACGCTGTATTGACTTCCAATCTGAAAGTAACATCGAAAGTGATTCAAAAGCTTTTGCCGCTACGATCGTTAACAACATCGTTTTCTGTATTAAAAAACTTTGTGGGTGCTAGTTTTGCTGAAGAGAATTTTGAAACACATTTATGGCTTAACAAGTTCGTCAAATACAATGGCAAGTCAATGTTTATAAAAGAACTTTCTGATGCCGGAATTTTAGATGCTCGACAGTTAATTGGCCCAAATGGTATTTATAAAACATATGATGATATGGCAGCATTATACAATTTACTTCCTAACAATCAAAGTTTTGTTGAGCATGTCAAATTAGTTTCAGCTATCCCTCTCGACTGGCAATTTGATTCTAATTATAATAACCGCAGAAGTTCTTATATTCATGATGTTATAGAAAATTTGGAATTATATGGAAAATCTACAAAGTCGTTTTATTGTTACCTTTTTTCAAAAGTTGACTCCCCTACGATTAAACGCCAATCACGCTGGACGAACGAACTGAATTTACCATCTGATAGCGTCAACTGGTTGGATGTATATAAAAGCAATTACTCAGCAACTTCCGAAACAAAATTGAGATCATTTCAAGTAAAGTTAAATCTAAGGGCTATTGTGACTATTATTGCATTGCATTGTTTCGATACTGCTGACTCTGATAAATGCTCGTTTTGTAAGACTGAACGCGAAACTCTTCTACATTTGTTTTGCTCTTGTTCTAGTTTGGTTCTTCTTTGGGAAAATGTTTTAAGTTGGATTGAAACTAAATTGAAGTTGCAGCTTAATTTACAACCGTTTAATCTGTTATTTGGTGTTGAAAAAGATCATGACTACCATTTAATTATTAACTGTCTTTTATTACACGCTCGTTTTTTGATCTACAAATGTAAAATTGCCAAGGAAATTTCAAACATACATATGTACTTTCTCTCCATTCGAAATGCCAAGACATCAGAAAGAGAAATTGCGAAGCAAAAATGTAAATTTGATTTGTACACGAAGAAATGGCATATGATTTCTTAACATTGATAAGCAAGTAATGTTCATGTGAATTTGTTATATTTGTTTACTTTTACGTTTCAATAAAAAAAAACTAAAAGATAATATCTGCGGTAACATTGAGCTACCTGGTTACAAATTTAACCATGTGAATAGCTCGACGCTTGCTGGAGGCGTGGGGTTTTATATCAATGAAAAATTAATGTGTTATGTCCTCGTAAAATTAGAAATGAAAGTAAACTCTGTTGAGAATATGTGGATAAGTATTGAAACAAACAAAAAGCCTTTAGTATTGGGAGTTGTATATAGACAATTTCCTAGAAGACTTAAATGCAGCACTTGAAGTGGTTAACTTTAATGAAAGAAGTAGTGTGAATGAAACTTTTGAAAAATTTCTGGTAGTGTTTACTAAGACAGGTAATGAACATGTACCAATGAAGCGAGTCGGCAGAACAGAAAAAAGAATTAGATCTAAACCTTGGCTTTCATCGAGTTGATTAAAATCAATTCGTAAAAAAATCAATTGTTTAAAAGATATCTAAAAACCAAAGACAAGTTAGCGCATGCTAAATACAAATCGTATCGGAATGCGTTAAATCGAGCAATTGAAAACGCTAAACAGATGCATTATCGTGATTTGTTGAAAGAAAACCAAGGTAATAGTGACAAAATATGGAAAATAGTAAACGAACTGGCTAATATTAAAACAAATCTCTAACTGACCATAATGAACTGATAACTGAAGATGGGAAAATTCTTGCTAGTTCGGATAAAATCACAAAAGGTCTAAACGAACATTTTGCTAATATTGGTCCAAAGATGGCAGAATTAATATCCCCTATTAATGATAGCATTCGCATGTTATGTGATAAATCCTGCAAAAACTCTTTCTTTTTAACGCCGACCACTTCCCACAAAATAATTAATGTAATCGATTCTTTATCAACTAAAAAGGCAACTAGATAAAAAGATTCAGGTATAAAATTTCTCAAGTTAGTAAATTCATAATTGCACCCATACTTAGCAAGCTAAATAATATGTGCTTTGAATCTGGCGTTTTTCCTAATTGCTTAAAAATTAAACACTGCATAGTGGGTAAGATTTTGTTGGAGTTGTACACCGGACATTTTAGTCTAGGCTTAAAAATCGCTGAGGCTGTGCCTATATTCAAAAAAGGTGATCGGTCAAAAGCAACCAACTACAGACCAAATTCGCTGTTGTCTCAATTCAATAAAATTTTGGAAAAGAATATTTATCATCGTCTAATACATTTTTTAGAGAAATATCAGTTGCTAAATATGGTTCAATTCGGATTTCGACCACATTCGTTAACAATGCAGGCAATAAGTAAGATATATGATGAAATAGTTCAAAATATTAACCAAGATCTTTACACACGTTGTATTTTTCTTGACTTATCTAAAGCGTTCGATACTGTTGATCATGACATTTTGCTTGAAAAGTTATACCATTCGTTTAACATTAGAGACATCCCTCATGAACTGCTACGGAGCTACCTAACAGATAACTTCAATGCACTGTTGTGTCATATTCTGTATCAAGTGAGAGACCAGTTAGGTGTGGGATTTCGCAAAGATCATGTATAAGCCCGTTGCTGTTCTTGTTAAATAAACGACTTTCCCAGTGCATCACAGTTCAATACAACTCTATTTGCTGATGATACTCTTTTGATGCTTGCTGACAAAAATTTAGATATACTTGAAACCAAAGTAAATGAACAAATTCAGCGTGGTGACTGTTGGCTCCGCAAAAATAAATTGTCCCTAAATTATTCAAAAACAAATTTTTTATTGATAAACAAACACCCTCAGAAAAAGGTGAATGAAAATTTTGTTATCCGTCCAAATAATAAGTTTCTGGAACGTTCTTCTACAGTTAAATATTTAGGCTTGCTCATAGACGTCACTTTAAACTGGTCTTCCCATATACAGCATTTGTCTCATCAGCGTGCTCGTCTCTCTGGAATTTTCTACAGACTGCGCAATTATGTTGAAAAACAAACACTTTGTATGGTTTATCACAGCCTCGTAAGTAGTAGAATACAATATGGTATTACTGTGTGGGGGACGGCTAACCAAACTCATGTAGAATGTGTACGAGTGAGATCGAAGAAAGTATTGAGGATAATTCTGTCATGTGGAATTGAAACCCTAATCAACAAAATGTACAGTACCTCACAATTTCTGAAAATTGATGACATAGACGAATTCGAACTGAATAAATTCATGCATCAGTCACATCATGGTAAATTACTCGAAGTATTTTAAAATCGTTCACAAAAATAGCCTCTGCTCATGCTCACAAAATTAGATTCAAGCAATCTGCCTTTTATGCCATATCGCGTGTTAACAAGAGCTTTTGCAAAAACCAACTTTCCTATAGAGGGACCAAATTATGGAGTAAATTGGACAGTAACAATAAAAGCATACATTGGACTTCTCGTAAAACAAGATTCAAAAAATATCTCTTGCATCGCTTTTGACATCATTTAGTACTTCAGATATACAGTACGTTTAATTGCATTTCGAAGTATTAAGTAATCTTTTTTTTTATTTACTCTTTCCGAAGTGACTGCTATTGCTTTCGTTTGTATCTTGTACTTTCCGTAACTTTATTGTATTACTTATATTGTATTGTATTACCACTGACTTGTATTTTTTTTCTATTTTCATTGTTTTATCTCACTGTATACTGCATTCGTGTCAGGGAGCATGTTGACGCGATAACCTGACGGTTTTTCGGTGCATCCTGCCATTGTGCACAAATCAATGTATTGTGTAACAATGCTATTACTACTGTAAGCATAATCGTTTTTCTGTAAAACGTGTACTGGCAAAAAACAAACTCTCTCTCTCTCTCCAACAACATATGCAATAAACTTCCGAAAGAAGCTCTGCGGATGCTCTTCACCTGATTTCAGTAGAACATTGGAGCTCAGCGAACGTGAAAACCTTTTTTTTGCTCTTCACCTGATTAAAGTAGAAAATTGGACCTCTGTGGACGTGTAGACCTTTTTTTTGCTCTTCACTTGATTTTAGTGGAAAAAGATTTTAGTGGAAAAAAATAATGCAACACCTTTCGAATTGTTTTGAGCAGAATTCCAAATAGCAGTTTTTCCCCACACCTTTGACCACTGAAGCTCAACCTCTGGAGTGGAGAAAGTTTTTTAGCAAGAAAGCAATGTCAACTTGGCTTGCTCGAGTGGTGTCCAAAATTGTGTTACGTTTAACTTAGTTTCTGATACCATTGCAATTCAACGTGAGCGCTTGTATATATAAGACCATGATGTGATAATATCGTACGTATCACGCAATTGCTTTTTGAGACTTTGAGCGTATGCAAGTGTGCATTGTCAATGTTTTTCAAAAATTTCATCCCGCATTCGCAGTCCCATAAGGCTGCACTTTGCAAATCTTTGATATAAGCTTTGCCGCAATTGCAGTTGATAATTTGAGATTTACATAAGTCATTCCTACATGTAACTTTTTTCGCGATTTCCGGTAGACAGGTTAAGACATTATCACAGTCACATTTAACTAACACACTGTCGCAGTTTTTACAGCTGTGTAGTGTACCGTTTATAGAAGTTGTTTGAACGTATTTATCACAGCAATCGCATCTTTCGAGTGTTAAGTTACATTCCAAACACAGGTGGGAATGGAACCCGGAGGGGATCAGTTTTAATTTCCCGTCACAGCGTGATGAATTGAGTTCTTGTTCGCACTTGCAATTATTACACGCGAAACGTTTCTTTTCAGGATCGCACTGACAAACCTTGTTGCAAAAGGAGCATTGTAATTTTACACAAGTTTTTATTAATTTTGTAGCAGAATCTTCGCAATCTGAAGTGCCTGAATTGTCAGTTTCTGGCCTGTGGCGTTTGCGTGCTTCGGTAACGCGTTCATGAATAGATTGACGCGCGGCTGGTGTTTCTTCCACTTGAGTTGAATCAACCCATTCTTTGCTTTGCGTTTCAACTTGTTGCCTGTGCGCATGACTGGGCGTGGTTTGCTCAGACTGAAGGTCTCTTGACGCTGACAACAAACCCGAATTTTCATTAGAGGAACGATTCTTGTTTTTATTTTGAGTGTTCTTTTGTAGCTTTGGCCACTTCTTTCGCTCTCTTTCTCTTCACATTCTAAACTTTTGTGCCCTACCTTTCCACACAAATGACAAGTTTCTTGTTGTTCTGCGTATTTCACTAAAAATTCACATCCTAGTAGGCCTACATGTGCGTAGCTTCCGATAGGGTTGCTCGTTTATTGATCCTTGCGCATTTCAAATAGATGAACGCCCATTTGAAAACCCTTTTGATCAATATTATTTACATGTCTGACAATATTACCACGGTATTGTTCCAAATAAGCTGAGAGAGCATCAATCGGGAAGGGCACCGGGACCCAATGTACATTGAACAGCAACAAAAACTTTATCAGATTCATACAGTCTCAAGTTTGAAATATTTCTGCTGTCCATTTGTTTTTTATGCAATTTTAAAACTATTTCCCGGTTTTTACAAGTAATATCCATGTAATTTGCTTATTTTTTTCAACCAATCCTACAACTTGGCTTGAATTGAAGCCTAAATTCTTAACCATTTTCCGTATTTGAGCTCTGGTTGTCCCGTGAGGGTTTCTAAAACTTAGACAATTTGGTCTTGTAAACTTCTCTAAATTTCCAAGATTTCCACTTGTTGCCACGTTGGCAAAAGTTTCCATAAGTTTGATTCTGCTGTCTTTCTTCACTGTTTGATTTTGCTGTTATTTTGACCGACTCAAGCAAGAAACTGGAAATTGGTCCGAACCATGAACTCAATAGCGTTACTGTTGTTACTAAAACCATGCAAATCTTGCAAGATGATGGATGATGTGCATCGTTGAGTTTTATAAGAGCTGTATAGTTATTTTATTTGTGGTACTAAGTATGGTCAATATGGAAAATTGGCTATCAAGCAATGCAAATCAACAGAAAAGCAAAAATCAAGTTCAAAATTCAAGTAAAAATCGTTTTTTTCACATTATCTCGAGAAGTGATCCCCCTAAAAGAAACTGATGTATCAACAACATGTAGGAAATCATATATTCTGCACATTTTTAGCTTAAAACCAGGTCGCTATCTTCAGCAGTTTTTGATATAGCTTTTTATTAAAATCAGGTTCGTTTTCGTAGAAACGAGCAGAGGTACGCCGTAAAATAACATTTTTTTCAAAACTTTTACATATTTAGGGTCAGTGGGCCAAGTCTCACGTTTCATGAAACCTCGAATTAAATCAGAAAAATTCATCAATTTTTGGTACGCCCTAATGTATATGGTTAAATCCTAAAAATGTCTTGGTTTGTTGTCTGTTTGCATTTTAAAACTGATATCCTGTAGACTGCAAACAAACCTCAGTAATTCTCTTATCGATTATTGCTTATTTAGATTTGACAAACGTTCTGGATCAGGGGTCTTCAACCTTTTTTGCACAATCGTCTTTTTTTGGAAAATGTGGGACAAAATCGCCCTCTGTGTAATTTTTTCACAAAAATCTGGTGAAGAACAAAAACAAGAAGGTCTTTACGTCCGCAGAGCTCCAATTTTCCACTAAAATCAAGTGAAGAGCAAAAAAGGTCTACACGTCCACAGAGCTCCAGTTTTCCACTAAAATTAAGTGAAGAGCAAAAAAGGTCTACACGTCCACAGAGCTTTATTTTTCCACTAAAATCAAGTGAAGAGCAAAAAAAAGGTCTACACGTCCACAGAGGTCCAATTTTCTACTTTAATCAGGTGAAGAGCAAAAAAAAGGTTTTCACGTTCGCTGAGCTCCAATTTTCTACTGAAATCAGGTGAAGAGCATCCGCAGAGCTTCTTTCGGAAGTTTATTGCATATGTTGTTGGAGAGAGAGAGAGTTTGTTTTTTGCCAGTACACGTTTTACAGAAAAACGATTATGCTTACAGTAGTAATAGCATTGTTACACAATACATTGATTTGTGCACAATGGCAGGATGCACCGAAAAACCGTCAGGTTATCGCGTCAACATGCTCCCTGACACGAATGCAGTATACAGTGAGATAAAACAATGAAAATAGAAAAAAAATACAAGTCAGTGGTAATACAATACAATATAAGTAATACAATAAAGTTACGGAAAGTACAAGATACAAACGAAAGCAATAGCAGTCACTTCGGAAAGAGTAAATAAAAAAAAAGATTACTTAATACTTCGAAATGCAATTAAACGTACTGTATATCTGAAGTACTAAATGATGTCAAAAGCGAAGATCAAACAATACATTAAAGCTAAAACAGAAGGTGGTTCTTGGCCTTTACATTTGTTTTTTATGGAGTATTACTGTGGCAATTGGTTATCCAAAACTGTGAATATTCCTTCGTCAAATCTTGTACCTCATGCTCTCAAACCGTGTATGCATTACCAATAGCATATTGACGCATTTTCACGCTTCAATCTAACTTGGTCTTCCATTGAACATTATGATTACCGAGATATATATGAACTAATCATTGGCCAACGCAACAGGTAAATTTTGATATCAAATGTGCATGTATCTGTCTTTGAATCAAACGAGGAAAAATATTCATCATTAAGTATTATCAAACTATTTGAAATCTTCTAACTATAAAATTATGTGGAATTTGTTACCTTTGACAACAAAACGTCATAGTGATTTGTTTCGCCGGGTGTACAGGTGTCCTTTTTGCAAAAGCAATGATGAATTGAATTGTCACTTGTTTTTTTTTTGCATGCAGCAAAATACAGGGCACATGGGAATTGGTTTTCATTTGTTTATTCAAATAAACTGGTTATGCTGCTAATCTATCAGTTGGACTTTGCTTGTATTTGAATGTACAAAATGTGTTTGGCCAATTAAGTCAAAACCAAGAAGCTGCGATGATTTTTCTTTTAAGCGTTGCCAAACATTCCATTTGGTTAAGAAATAGTATTGTATTAGATGGGGCTGATTTTTATTCGGATGACATTACTGCAGATCTAAAAAAGAAAATACGTTCTAGGTTTATGGCATAACAACACAAAAATATAAAAGAATTCCATATCGCAATATCAAACCTGTTTTACTGCTTATAATTGTATGTTTTTCGTTCAAAGCCTATGAATTAATTAATCTAGACATGTCTATTGATTTATGTTTATATTTGTATGTTTTCATGCGTGTTTGTGTACTGTGACCACTTTGGTGGATTAAAGAAAAAAAAAAAAGTACCGGTAATATGCATGTATTTAAGTCCATTCTATTCTCTACGAGTACATAATTCGTAGGCGTACCCATGGCGAAGAGGTTGAGAGCTGATACTCTAATATGGCTGTTTGCTAAGTGCCCGCGTGTTGTTAATGAAGAAAAGTAAATAAAATTTACCAATGCACGGCCTCCAACAGTTGTAGATGTCTTTGTTAATTATTGTGGTCAACATTAATATCTTCAAACAGAAACAAAGCGACAATCCAGGTGAAAAGATGCTGCTAAAAGAACTGCTTCTGTGCTGTTATTATTTTGGAAAAACAGTGGTGGATTTTCGTTGAAAAATGAAAAAACTTGGATTGGCATGATAATTGCATCACACACTGAATGGAGAAATCTGAGCAAAAGGAAAAATTTGCAAAATGAATTTCAGAAAAAAAAAAGACTGTGTCTTTTTACAATAAATCAAAAAAGCAAATCACACAGCAACAGCTGAAAGCTTGACAGAAGATACCAGAAAAAAGTTGCTGATAAAAGAAAGCGCACAGATGAAGAAAATGAGCACAGAGAAAAAGAAGCTCAAAGAACACTGGCAGAACATGAAGAATGGTATGATCCAAATACCAGCAGTAATGTTTTTGAAATTGATAGCGAAACAAACATCATAGACGAATTAAAGTCCAAATGCAAACAGCCAAAGCTATCAGAGTTAAGTCCTTCAGCATCATGTCTGCATCACTATCAGTTTCAGAAGCATTACTGCTGGTACTTGGATCATAACATTTTTCATGTTCTGCCAGTGTTCTTTGAGCTTCTTTTTCTATGTGCTCATTTTCTACATCTGTGTGTGCGCTTTCTTTTATTAGCAACCAACTTTTCTCTGGTATCTTCTGTCCAAGCCTCCATCTGTTGCTGTGTGATTTGCTTTTTTGATTTATGGTAAAAAGGCATAGTATTTTTTACTACAGGATCAGTTTTTCTCGTGCCTTTTCTTCCCACTGAGCAGTCACTACCCAAAACGTCTTCTGATAACTTTGCAAGAATGCCACTCTTTTTTCTTTTCCGGAAATTCATTTCGCAAATTTTTCTTTTTGCTCAGATTTCTCCATTCATTGTGTAATGTAATTATCATGTCAATCCAAGTTTTTTCATTTTTCAACAAAAATCCACCACTGTTTTTCCACAACACGCGGGCACTTGCCAAACAGCCATATTTGAATATCACCTCTCAACCTCTTCGTCATGGGAATGCCAACGAATTACGTACTCGTAGAGAATAAATAGAATGGACTTAAATATTTGCATATACCGGTATTGTTGTTACTAAAACCATCCAAATCTTGCAAGAAGGTTGATGGTGTGCGTTGAGGACTTTTATAAAACTGTCAAGTTATTATACTTAGGATACCTAGTATGGTCAATATGGAAAATTGGCTATCAAGCAATGCAAATCTACAGAAAAGCAAAAATCAAGTTCAAAATTCAAGTAAAAATCAGTTTTTTCACATTATCTCGAGAAGTGATCCCCCTAAAAGAAAATCATGTATTAAAGCTACGGCTCCATCAGTGGTAATTTCAAATTATCACCATAATTATCACTGAAACTCAGTAAGAATTTCAAAATCTTCACTGATGGAGCAGAGCAGTGAGAATTTCATGAGTAAGAATTTTGAAATTATCACCGGAAGTGCTAAAATTACCACTGAAAATCCTCACTGGGTGAAAAATTATCACTGAGTGAGAATTATAAATTGTCAGAGGTGGAGCAGTCAGTGATAATTTTCCGATTTCCGATTTCAGTGAGAATTATGGTGATAATTTCAGTGACAATTTATCAAAAAGTTTTGATATTTTCTCACTGAAATTACCACTGGATAAAAACCCTCTATGATGCCACAAGCAGCAATGTTACGTCATTATTAAAAATCGGGTAAGAAATAAAGGTCTAAGAACCATAGTTCCAAAGTGGCCTTTTTGACTTTCTGCAAGGTATAGTTTGGATGTGTCACTGAAGTACTCTCCATGATAATGGGTAAAACAAACCAATGCGTATTGCAGTAACATGAAAAGTTGGCTGAAGAGGTAAGGAAATATCCATGCCTCTATGACAAGGCAGAGGCTGGCTACAAAGATAAATTGCGTAAAGTAAATGCCTGGGCTAAAATAGATGAAGCTCTTGACAAGCAGCCGGGAAGTTCCAGCCACGATTGGGAGGTTTTGCTAAATAGGTACAACAGAAAACGGATGAACGTGAAAACCTCAAGCAAGTCTGGAGTTGGCTCAGATCAAGTTTTAAAAGCTCAAAAATGCTTGGATGACTACAAATTTTTACAGTGGTATGACTCGTATATTCACCAAAAACTCACCAAAACAAATGTAATGGCTGGAAGTTCAAACAGCATCAGTGTGGACCCGCGCTCGCAGCTTGAACCAGATTGCAGTGAGAAACGCTCCTTATCCGCAGAAAATGCAAGTTCAAGTGAGGTTAGCCCCGAAGTTTCGATCATGTCCGGCACGGAGAGTAGGATACAATCAGCGAATAATCAGGATGAGAAAAAAAAGTTCGCGAAAAACGTCGGACCCAAGACGAAGTGATGAATGAAGTAGCAGCTTTTCTCAAATTTAAGAGGAGCAAAGCAACAAGAAACAGCGATAGTGCAGAGGATGTTTTTGGGAAATGGATCGCTGAGGAATTAAAGCTATTCCCGGATCAAATGCAGGTGGAAATTAAACACGAAATTTCTGGTGGAACGTGGAAATAAAACGTAGAAATTAAAGTAGAAATAAAAGTGGAAGGTGGAAACAAAACGTGGAAATTAAACAGGTGGAAATTAAACACACGAAACGAAAATCTATAGATACAGAAGAATAAGTTCAACGGCTTCCCAAGAGCAGCCTCAAAGCTCTGGGAGTTCAGGGCTATCGTTTAATTTGCCTTCACCCTTCATCGCTCATCAAGAGCCACCGGAACAAACATTTTATAACCTGTGATTGTGATTTTTTTTTATTGAAAAATAAAACAGGTGGACGAAAACTTATGCGACACCTGCGTTGTCATACTTGCCAATCGTAAAATTCGCTTAAAATAAACAGGTTACTGGTTACGAGTGTAAAACCACAAACACATGTATACATAGGCTAAGGCTTAAGCGCTAATTAGGAAGAAAGGCAAGAAAAGAATGGTTAATCGGAGTGTCCGAGTCCGAACTCTTTTTAGGCACCTCTTGCCTTGTTTTAAGGTGTTTTTGTGACGGTTTTTCCTACCCTCCCACCCTTATGCCGGTATTCTCAGGGTTTCTAGTGACTCTTTCCCCTCCTTGGACGTCGCATGATATTCGAAGTTTCGAATATTCTAAACTAGTACATGAGTTAAGCATGTTCAATCTTTCTTGCCCGGCCCGCAACGTAGAGGGGACATAGGCAGCTGCCAACAGCTGTAAAAATGCCCCCCCCATCCCCCTTAAAAAAATTGAATTTTTATTCGTACGAAGCTTTTAAACGGATTTCTCCCCTCTAAACAGTTTTCTGCCTCTAATAAGCAAATACACCTAGTTGCGGGTCAGTTCATGTCGAATTAGCAAACAATTTTTAGTTAGTGTTTAGTTTTATGGCATATTTATCCTCCTGTCACGAGAAAGCGATCAAAGCGCTCTAACGAGCTCGCTTAGAAGTTGCCGGCCATCTGTCTACCACACTAAGATGGGGAAATCCTGCTAAGTGCCTTTCCCAACGACACAACAAGTAAACTCGCCGGCTTGTTCTTCACACTGTCTCTTAACAATAAAACAAAACATTCCAGAGTAATATTACGCGGTAGACTAAAACCAATTAGTCACAACCTGAAGACGTATATATTGCATGCGACTGTTAACATGTGGTTTATTCTTGGTGGTATTGCCAACCAGTTTGAAAATGTACGCTAGCCTTAAAATAGGCTATCAAATGCAGGCGTTACGGCAAAAGATTCTGCACTGTCACCCAACGTTTTACACAGCAACGACGTTACAGAATTTAGGTTCGACGTACATAATCAACTTGCCAGTTCAACGAACCAGTATCACTATTGACATATTCCATCAGGCAATCTCGCATGTGTAGAGCATTCTCACTGCGGCGTGATCCTCAGAGTGTTGGCACTGGCACTACTCCATCACTGCCTGCTGAACTGCCAACACCAATTTCTCTACGCCAGTGTCCAGGAATGATTTCTCCACTGGAATTTTCACTATCAAGGAACCCACAAGGGCAATAACTTGCGTTGTCGGTTTGCCTCAAGTAGTTATGCAAAGCAATGGTAGCCATGACAATCGTTTCGACATTCTCTACTTTGGCTTGAATTGGGGTACTGAAGATTCTCCAACGAGCAACCAAGATACCAAAGGCGTTTTCTATAACGCGGCGACACCGAGAATGTCGATAGTTGTAAACGGACTTCTTTTCATTTAGTTGTGAGCCTGGATAGGGTCGCATCAAATAAGTTTTCAAGGGAAAGATCTCGTCACCAACAAGAAAATATGGTAGTCGGTCGTAGGCGCAATCCTCGAGAGTACTCGCACAAGGAAGGTTTAAATTTTCCTGAGCTAATTGCTTCCCCATTTTACTTTTCAGCAGCACGCCACTGTCATTATTGCTGCCTTATTGACCCAAATCGTACATTAGAAAACAATAGTTGGCATCACAGACAGCCAACAAAACCATGCTGAAAAAAGCTTTGTAATTATGATACAAGCTGCCTGTTTTGTTTGGGCAACGTATGCGGATATGTTTGCCGTCCAGTGCTCCAATTACATGAGGAAGATCCCACTTTTCCTGAAAATGTTTCGAAACAACAAGCCATCCTTCCGCCGAAGTTGGCATGCTTACATACTCAGGGGCTAAAGCGTCGCTGATAGCCTTGCAGGTTTCTGGAATTATTTTGGAGATGGTTTGCCGTCCTATTCTGTACTGTCAGCTCAGAGAAATCTGAGACTCTCCAGTAGCCAGATGGCGAAGCGTCAGGGAAAGTCTTTGGTCAGGTGGGATTGGCTCTCGATAGTTGGTTGTTTTTTTGTTATTTTAGGGGCGATTAGGCTAAGCAAATGTTCAAAACGGCTAGGACTCATTCGCATGTAACGAAAATACATCTCGTGGTCCCACATAGACAATTCCTTAATAAGGTTGTAGCAGCTTTTCTCTTTATTAGCAAATGCACTCCTGACCCACATTTTGTGCTTTCTTTTTCTTTTGGTAAGAGCAAAAGCCATTACCGCTGGACATTCGTCCTCGCTACTTGAAGTACCAACGTCACCCTGCATGCTAAATTTCAAATGGACCTCTTCTACTTTGCCTACTGCAACGGCCTCCTCACCAGTACTGCAATTGTTACATCATCATAATCAATGATAAGATGCTTATGTCTCCACCAGTGATAATTTTTAAATTGTCGTTTTCAGTGATAATTTTTTCAGTGAGAATTAATTTGGCCCAAAATTCTCACTTTTCTCACTGGTGGAGCAGACACTTCAGGAAAAAACATTTGCGCTGCTCCACCAGTGAGAATTTTTGATAAAATTAATTATCACTGAAGAAATTACCACTGAAATCGATAATTTAAAATTACCACTGGTGGAGCCGTAGCTTAACAGCATAATAGGAAATCATATATTCTGCACATTTTGAGCCCAAAACGAGGTCGTTATCTTCAGCAGTTTTTGATATATGAACTATTTATTCAAATCAGGTCCGTTTCCGTAGAAACGGGTAGAGGGACGCCGTAAAACAACATTTTTTTCAAAGCTTTTACATATTTAGGGTCAGTGGGCCAAGTCTCACGTTTTATAAAACCCCGAACTAAATCAGAAAAATTCATCAATTTTTGGTGCGCCCTAATATGCATCCTATCCTCAGCGCGGTGAGAAAACAAAGCATTGAATGCCTGGAAATCTGTCGTATTATTGTTTTATGTAATTATCGTTTATGAAATGGAATTAACGTGTTAAAACTTGTGAGTGCATGATTTAGTTTTTAGAGCGTTTTTCGTAGCCGACACAAACTTCAATTTTTGCGAATGAATTGCGCTTGTACATCCTGCTTCAAAACTTGTGAGATTGTTTTATTAGCAGGCTGCTGTATGCTGTAGCCTACCTGCGAAGCTCAAAACCTGAGGGTGCAATTGTGCACTTTTTTGACATAGCAAAAACAATATTATTACATTGAGCATCAAATAACAAAAAATGCTGGCTCTCGAGACCAACTTTGAAAGAACGAGACTAATACCGCATCAACTCGAGATTCGAGACCAAAACCACGAGCCTGAGTTCGAGACCGAGACCAAAACTGCAAGAAATCGCTCTCGAGATCTACATCACTGGAACAAACATAACTGAGCCATTTTAGAAAAGAGAACCTACTTAAATCAAATTTATTATTGACATCAGTGTTGTAGTCGAGACCACATGCTTCGAGACCAAGACCAAGACCGAGACCGGATAATTTTTTCGAGACCAAGACCGAGACCAAGACCGGGTGTTTTTCGAGACCCATGGTTCGAGACCGAGACCAGCAAGAATCGAGACCGAGACCAAGACCGGCAATTATTCGGCTTACTAAAACAGATCTAAAACACCAACAATAAACTGTATAGCAAATTTTTATTTTTCTAAAAATTGCGAATTACACTTTAAATAAACAAGCATCTCCAACATGTCCGACGAGAGCCTTGCTCGGTGTGGCCGCATCATTAACCCACCCGCACTAAAAATTCGCTCAACGGGAGCTGATGAAGCGGGTACACAAAATGCATGGTTAGCAAGTTTTAACAACGCAGGAAATTCATTGCTCTTTTTTTGCCAAAAGTCACAGATGTTTGAAGGCCCTGCAGTCATGGTTGCCACTTCGCTCAAATACTTCGTGAGTTGTGATCTTGGGTTGGCAGTTTGATTTACGGTCTCTGCAGTTCAATTTCTATTCTGTAACCCGAGGTCTATTCTACCTAGCTACCGCGTAAGCCATTGACTATATGCAGCTAACAAATGTTCACGTTTGCACTATAAATTGTCTAGAAGTAGAATGCCTACCTTCCGTCAGAAAAGAAAGCATCGGAAGGTTGTCATTACATTATTTTGTAACCGAAAATAAATCGTTCCTGCTATTAATTAGTTTCGCTGTATACGAAATCAAATTAATGTGGCGTGAGCGTGGGATATAAAAATTCTGTTTTGAACTTTTGAGTTATGTCGAGTGAGCGTGCTGGGATTTAGAGCATTCTGTACTGAGCTATGAGTTGCGAGCGTGAGATTTAAAAATTTTGTTTTGAATTTTTGAGTTGTGTCGTGGTAGCGTGCTGGGATTTAAAGCATTCTGTATTGAACTATGAGTTGTGCGCGTGGGATTTCGAGAATTTAGCTTAAGTCGCGACACGAAACAACTTTCGCACCTCACAATCACGAGTTAAACCAGAGTCTATTGCGTCCGAGAGGGGCAACAATAGTACATGTTTTAAAAAACAGCCAAAAGGTTTGCATGGTGTATCAAAAAACAAGCCGGTCTCGAGACCAGTTTTGACCGTACGAGACCAAGACCACAACACCTCGAGACCAAGACCAAGACCACGAAAATATGTTCGAGACCAAGACCAAGACCGCTAAAAATCGGTCTCGAGACCTTCATCACTGATTGACATCATTGTGTAAACCTGTTGAGGCTGAAAGCTAGTAAATATTTCAGATGAACAGATTTGTTGAAACAAAATACCACATTGCTCCGAAAACCAACTATTCAAGAAAGGCAGTTAAAAACAAAACATACGCAAGCCAAGACAAGCTAGTTGTTGCTTTGTATTTGCAGGAGTGGCATCTATCGCAGCAGAGTGAGTGCTGTTCATTGCCTGAAACACTTCCCTGGAACACATTAGTAAGCAGTGATGAAACTTTTCCACTTAACATGCCACTAGCGTAAAAGTAATATTTGCTCATATCAACACTGAAAAAAAAACATGAATAAATAATCAAATCTTCACTATACTTGCGGCATCTCCACAAAGCATGTAACGAGTGGCCAGTCTACGCGGCATAGCGCCTGGGCAATACAGTTCCCAAGAAACATCGCAGCGGTTGGCACCACTGTGTTCGGTTTGAACGGCCAAAGAATTGAATCGCAAACCTTCCGTAGTGACAACGACGTCGTTGCCACTACGCCAAGCAGCCGATTTCAAAACCAGACAAACATCTGCTTCATAGAATGTGAATATAATACTCGTTTGTTTTCAAACCACATTAACCTTAATTAGCTGGGGAGCAATCTTCGGCTACAAATGTTTAATGGAATGCTGAAAAGGTATATCCTAAAGTCTTACATGTAATCGGGTCTTGAATCCTCCGAAATACCTTCGACCATGAGTGTTGAGTTTTAATGTTTAATACCCTTTTAAACGCATCTGATGTACACAACAATATCTTTTTTGTATTAAGAGCTGCCGCTCTTCTTCACGAATCGAATTTAAAAAAAGCTGTCTCCTGTTTCGCCAGTGCTATAGCAAATAGTAAACAGTTGAATACCAAGACTACACACAGTGCTCTGACAGTTTTGTATTGCTTTCGGTCTAGCAAATACATTGAAAAGCAAATGATGATGATAACAGCTAAATCTAAGTCGACAAAATGTTCAATTATAACGAAGATAAAGGGTGCCTATCTCTGGAGCAAAAACAATTTGCGCGACATGCATTTGAGCGAAAGCAATAGAGCGAATGATCAAGAAAGCGATGTACAATTGAAGCGAAACAGAAAAGAGCGAAATGCACAATACAGCGAATATCATTGAAACATGTTTTTATTTGCAATAAAATCAAAAACAGTTGAACAGTTAAAATCAACAAGTTTAAATCCTAAAAATTAAACATTCATTTCATTCCAGTTCCAAGGATGAGGATACGGTTCTCATCCTGCTCTCCTGAATCATACAATAAAAAATTCCATCATTTAGGGTTTTGGCATATTCTTCAGGAATCGCGAAGCCATTTTTTGCTTTTGTTGCAACCGGTACACAGTGTACCTGTTTTTGTTTTCAGTGACCATGGCTGCAAGGTTTCTACTGCTACGCAATTGTGATGCTGCTTCTTGGCTTAACGATTGGATTTTGTCCGTTATTATACGGCGAGGGGGTTTCTGAGAGTTGACAACTTTCTCTTCTACACGTGACTGCAAGTTTTTCACTTCAATGCGCGCTGGATCTGGAACGTGGATGTGTTCGTCACTGACTCGTGTTGGCACATCACCATTCTCCGCGGTGATTGTTGTTGTCAGGACTTGACTGCAGAGCGCCAGTTAAGTGTTTTTTCGTTAGTCTTATCTTTACGGTACAAATATCCCTTGTAGGATATCATTACTCCAATTTTGACTCAACTTTTACTAAACTCCATTGGCTTAAAACTTGATTAAAAGTACAAGTCGATTAAAAGTACACTTTAAAACTACGATCTCAATAGTAAAATCTCAACAGTACAAGTCGAAACATGCAATGGAACAGTAGTGCGTGTAAATTGCAACGAAACTAAGTCGAGCTTGCAATTGCTTACAGATTACATCATCATCGCTTACGGCGAGTTGCAAACAAGTGTGGTGTAATCTCGTGGGTTTGAACCGGGATAGAGACGTACGTGTCAAATACCATCATTGAATTCAATCTATTGTTTGTCGCTCTATTATTGTTCGCTCTATTGTGTGCTTGAGTTCGCGTTTGAGTACTTCACTCTGTTGTGTCATCGCTCCTTTGAGCATTCGCTCTACCGTGTTCGCTTTATTGTATGTTGCTCAAACGTTGTTCGCTCTAGCGAGTGGGCGCCGAAGATAAATAATCACTATTAATTTCTTCTGATAGGTGTTTATTTTGATGTACATACCTTAGGTTCATCGATTGAAGCAGTTTTATATTTTCTAAATCTAACTTTCCTGGTTCTTCAAGTCCAAACAAAGAACAGCCGACTTTTTTCCAGATACTCCGTAAGCAATCTAACGAATGAGGTCCATAGTAGTTGCTGCAATATTCTGGAAAACCTAGAAACATAAAGAATTGTTTATGTGTGAGAGAAAATGGATGATGCAAATAGCAGCTTTGCAACATACGTGCTATGCTTGGTTTCAGAAATGTTGGCCTTTTCCTCAGGGCGACGTTGGTTTTTCTTTTAATTACCTTATATGCTGGATTTTGGCTTTCCAGTTTAAATTTGAGTTTGAATAAAAGGTCAAACACTTAAACAGGCGTTTCCCCACCAGTATGATATTTCCCCACCAGAATGAAGGAACTACGTTTAATGACATTTTTATACGTGGATTCAAAGCAGTAGAAAAATCAACCTTTTAGATGCAAAAATAACGCAACATGATCAACTTTTTCCACATTAACAGCACGAATGATCGTGATAAAAGAAGAGCAAAACGAGTTAGTTTATTTTTCTGTTGGCGATTACAACCAGCCGTCACACTATTGACTTTCTTTCTGTCTCCATTAGCTGCGTAAAAAATTAACTGGCGAGACGACAAGTTGTATTAAGAATTGCACAGTATCAATGAGCGGAATTTTGCTGAAGCATTGATGGTTGGCATCAGGTTTTAGGTACACCGTAAGTTTGATTAACTTTCAATAGCGGTTCGCGACAAGAGAGGTTGAGGACCACTGACCAAAAAACAGTGCCTTTCTCGTCATAAGAACTAATAGTACAAGAGTTGTTAATATGGCAATGCGGCACTTTTCATGCAAAAACAAACACGGATACTAAAACCCAAACATGAAAAACACCCCCTAGCGTAGCAGAAAAACAAGGAAACAAGGATGTTCAGCTTAGCTTCGGAATTTTAGAGAAAAAGTTGAAGTCTGACCTCTCCACTTCAACAGACTTCAGTCGGTTTTATTCAACTAGCTGAGATTCCTTTACCACTGCATGCTGCAGCAAAGAGCAATAAACCTTTCTCCAGTTCATTTAAGCGAGCTCTTCAAGAAGCATCTTTACACATGTTTCACACACTGACAACCAATCAGATGGCCGAGTGGATGAATGTCTGGAGCGGTAGACTTGGGTTCGATCTTGAGTCAGATCAAAAACTGACATTCACAGCTTACCTGCTAGACGCACGGCGTTAAAAGGACAGCGTGGAAAACAAGCCGGCAAAGTCTACTTGCTGTGCCGTTGGGAAAAACACTTAACGGGATTTCCCCACCTTAGAGTGGCAACTCTTATGAGAAAACCTCGAACTCGGGAGACGAACACCTGGAACTTGGGAAATAAACACCTCGAGCTAGGAAAAAGTGCACCATAAACCTGGTAGAAAAATACTCCGATCCCAGGAGATGAACACCTCATACTTGAGAGAAGATAATCCTAAACTTGAGAAAGAACCCCGACTCGAAAAAACAGTCAAACACGGTAAGACACTAAAAACTCTGGAGAGGGCACCACAGATTAGGGAAATGCACCCCTCAAACTAGGAAGAACAGCACGAATTTGGGAGATGAGCATCCTGAACTCGGAAGTAAAACCTCGCTGTGTCGCAAAACCTCTGTGTTCTAGTTTGGTTTTAATTGCTCAGGAGCAGTGTTTTTCTTAAGGTTTGGCATGAGGAACCATCAAGCAATTTTGAAAAACCGCCAATTTTTAAATTTGAAAACGAAATTGCAGTCAACAACTGTTTTAACGAAAATTTGCAGATTTTCAAAGACCGCTGGACAATCTTGAGATACCGGTTCCTCAATTGCGGTTCCTCAAAACGCCTTAAAAAAAATGCTCAGGAGCATTTTTTTGGTAGGGTGTGTGCACTGTGCAGGTCAAAATAAAGTCATAACCGTCAAAATAAAGGAAAAACAACAAACTAATTAATTCATTCTGAAGTTTTTCTGCAGCAATATTCTACATCATATGCGATTTGGAAGAACACCTTAAAACAAACTTTTGTTGAATTTAACGATTGCGTAGTGCAAATACACGTGGAAAAACTTCAGTAGTCACTGCGAAGCACGAGTTGCAGAATCACTCTACCATATAAATTTCAATTTCAATATCTGCAGGGTGGACCGCTGATCAAGAAAGTGTTCAATAACAGAGTTATAGCGTATTATATTCACTTCAGCGCATCAGTTAAAAAATTAAAATATTAAAACCCGACAGCCAGTTTCACCGGGTAGGTTCGTCAGGGGTACCTAAGCAGTAAACATAAATTTAAAACTCAAAAACTGCATAGACTCATAAAACTGTAACACTGTGTAATGGTAAAACCGTTTGGTATCTGCTCTGCACTCATCTAAAGCCCAATCAGGTAAAGCACTGCAGCGAAATGCTGCAGGTGTTAGGTCACATGGAAACATTACGCCATAGGCAGTAAAAGAGTTGGCGCGGGAACAAAAACGAAAAACGGTGAATGATTGTGAATTTAAAATTTTAGTGGAGTCGTGAAAAAAAAAGCTATTAATAAGTCTATGCAGTTTTTTAGCTTTAAATAATTTACGCTTATTGCTTAGATACACCTGAAGAACCCTACCGGGTAAAACAGGCTGTCGGGTTTTGATATTTTAATTTTTTAACTGATAAGCTCAGAGCCGGAGCCAGAGTAGTCCACTTAGGGGAGCCAAACGTTTATCAGGGGGGCCAAAGTTTAAAATTAAGCACAAAAGCCGCTGCCTTCAAAAGAGAAAGCTTGTTGAATGGGGGACAAGCATGTTGATGGCGCCCGGCCTGGATGGGCTGAAGTGAATATAAATTTTAATTTTACAAAGAAATATATTTCGTCTTTCATCGGACATCATCAGTCTTTAACGAGGAAATATATTTGTTCATAAAATTGAAATTTGTGAGGTAGAGTGGTTCTGCAATTTTTAAGCAATATTGTACAATGAAGAGTTGCAATTTGCCAACATCAGTAGTAATCCCCGAAGCAACACCACCAATTCAAGTATTGGAGCTGATTGCCAAGCAGCACACGTTGTGAAGCACAAAACATTCCATTTTGAAATGCATGCCTTGAAAAATTTGGTTGGATAAAAATCGCTTATCAAGCAAAATAGTCAACAGCAAAAATTAAGGAAATATGCTTCCAATGTCCGAATCAGTTTAAGGCACTGCCAGCTGGCGAGTTACGACGCAATTCCTGCGACGTATTAGACAACTAAACAACAACAACTTTTTCAGTTCCGCTTAATCTTGGGGGGTCGCGGGAACAGCTGCTCCGGTAGGAGCTTCCAAGCATCTCGATTCTCTACAATGATGGTAGATGCTCTGGTGGAATGCCAAGGCGAGACCAACTAAGATCCTCAACGTAATCTCGACATCCAGTTCTGGGACGCTCTAGGCCTTCGATCAATCGGTGTTGAACACAGCAGTTTTTTTGGCTGTTCTTTCCTAAGGCATTCGTGTCACAACTGTCACAATTCTTGTCACAGCTCGTATAGCGCTTTGATCGCTTTCTCGTGATTGGAGGATAAATATGCAACCAACTAACTAACTAACTATCACATGTCCGCACCGACGCAGGTGCGACCTTTGTAGTCGGAGAAACAACGAGTCAATGTTTACAGATTCACGAAAATCTGCACTTTGAACTTTCAGCAACAAGTTCAAACCGCTGATTCTTCGCAAGAATCCCACTTCGGCTGCTTGAACTCGATATCTCACTTTCTCACCAACGATCCAACATTAACGGCCGTAACTGAAAATAGGAACATAGACTGATCTGAAGATGGATAACTTTGCTTTGGTTCCACAGTCCACAGATCAGGGAAGTTGGCGCATCACTGTACCAGCTTTTATGATGCTGATATATCCAGTTCGCCATCACTTGTGAATGAGACGCCCAGATACTTAAATTTATCCAACCGTTTTAGTGGTACTCCATCAACTTGGAGTGAGCACTTCTTTGATTGTCTGGACAGGCACATGGTTTCAGTTTACAGTTTATTGACACTCAAGAAAAGAAAACAAGCATAACGAAAGATTTGAGAAACAAAGAGCACCGAATAACCCTAGGGTTTTCTAGTCTAGATGCTCCTTGTGCACACGCATATAGTTAATTCATCTCATTCGGCAGGCAAAAGGAAAAATATAAATGCAACGCGAATATGCACGAAGGTACAATAGTAACGAAAGCGGTAAAGGGATAGCACAATTATATAAAAAGACAAATAACCTAAAGCAATATCACAATTACACAATTAAAACGCATATTTACACAAAGATGGTAAAGGTACAGCAATATTACAACATATAAGATATTACGCACGATTGGATAAAGTGAAGGCAATTTACCCAAAACAAAATTACGATTACATAATTAAAACGCAGGTTTACGCTAACATGATTAAAGATAAAGCTACATCACAACGTAAGAAATAATACTTCGCTGAGAGCTAATATTCGCCTAGGAATTTCAATTTGAAATGTTTTTTAAAAAAGTTGAATGATTTATTCTTTAATTCTTCACTCATATTGTTCCATAATTTAACTCCTCGATATTCGAATTTATGTTGACCAGCAGTTTTGGAAACACGAGGGAGAAAATAGTTGGATTTGTTAGGCCGCCTTGTTTCGTAGGCGTGAATTTGTTCAATTTTAGTATAATTTTGGTTTTCGTTGTACTGATTTTCATCGTACCGGTTTCGGTTTTCGTCGTACTGATTTTCATTCCGGCAAGACAACATGCAAGAATTTATCGTAACGTGAAGAGTTTGCCGCTGATGTAGGTCCTATGCGTAGGGCAAGCTTCAAGACTAAAGCCGGGTCTACACTGAGGCCGTGTCAGGCTGCGACAAGTCAAGTCAAACAAAGCGGACTTGTCTAGCTGGTCGCACGCGGCGCGTTCAGGCGATAGAAGACAAGAGCGTTTGGTTGTGTGAGTTCAATTCCTGTTGCGGTCAATATACTTTTGCTAACAGAAGTTAGGAGTTTGTTTCATTACTTTCTTAATTAGCACTAAACGTATAAATAGCAAAAATAAACGCGTAATTGAAGCAAGTAGCGTTCATTGATAAAGATAGAAAATGGAAGTTTTAAATGTTGGTCTGTGTTGTAGGTTACGCAAGGAAACAAGCTTCTGATGTTGTAAGCTAGTTAACAAAACAAGCGCAGTAGGTGATGCTTTCTTGCGTTGCTTCGAAATACGAGTCGTAGTAGTTTGACTTGATTCACCTAAAGACGTACAGAAAATAACATTTTTTTAATTACTAAACACGTTATACAATTACAAGTTACAACAACAAAGAAAAAAATTATACCCCGTTGCTATAAATAATATCGCACGGAGAGGATTGGATGTGATAATACTGTATTTTTGTACCATACGTCGTACCGTAATTAAAAAAAAAATTTATGCCATACTTTTTGTCAAAATCATCTAACCGTATCATAGTAACTCCTCGGAAACAACTGACAGCATGGACTATGGGCAACATAGCTCATCCCACAACTGTAGACCACGAGTTCAACTGTCTAGCAGACAACATACGTTTTGTACCTGAACCGGTTTCATCTGATACAGGACAAGATGTCGCAGTCGTCCCGAGGGAAAGGTTATCGCATGAGTAGGATTGTGATAGCCCTGGTTCCGATTCCACGGATAAACCTATTAATCCTCCTTCACTCAGATGGTCCAAATCAAAATGCAGATCACTCATTTCGATTTGCGTTCTTCGCAAAAGCTCTTTTTCATCTACGAACTCGTGAGCCAAATTTGAGGACGTTCTGTCAACACAAAAATATAAATGTTTATGGAAAAAATTTACATGTTGTCGGTCATCATATACAAACGTTGCTACCATTAGGAAACACGACGACACAGTTGCGTTGTTACAAAAATAAAATTTTAAGCTATATTACTTTTTAGCAACTATCTGCAGCTTACGAAACGGATAACTGCAAACTTGCTTAGCTAACAACTGTTAAACTTACATTCACATGCTTGCTGTAGCACTCATCACTGTATTATTACGTCACTCTGCTATTTTTTAAAGATTTTGTTTGACTATGCATACACAACTAGGCCTACCCATTTGTCACTACGGAAAATGTCCATAATTTCTTCCTTGCAAGGGTCAATGAGTGACATGAAATTGAACAAGCTCCAAGGTGCACTCCGGGAGCCTCTACTTGCACCAGAGCGGATGGAATTGTTTCGCTCTTTTTTTTTCTTTTATATTTTCCTTATAGCCTCGTCCAAGTAACTTTGCATAATTCTTCTGTGCATAAAACAATACTGCAGTGCCTATTTTTTACCTTAGCTTACACTTTTTCCTTAGCTTACACACCACTAAACCAGTTTAATACTTGTGCAATGTGCACCTACACTTTTTTTCATATAACAGCAGCTTGCATATGCATACAAAAGAAAAACACCTCCCCTTCAGGTAAACAGATATAAACAACTTTATTTAGTTGACAAAATTTTGTAACACAAACCAGATACTGCACTACCTGGCTATATTTTTGTGAAATGCAACTGGCTGAATTGTTTCTTTTTTTCTGCATAATTATGATTTACCAAGTTTAGTTGATAAACTATTACATTGGTAATCACTGCTAATTGTATATATTAATGCACTACCTCAACTGTGAAAATTTAAGATTATTTCATTGTTCAAAAAATATGATATAAAGCTATCATAGAATACCAAACTATTTTGAAATAACCATCTTTACACAATACACTAGAATGCATATGTTTTCCTACCTTGACCTGAACAGCCAATTTGAATGTTGATTTTTGATTATTTTTCGAAAATTTATTGTGGTATGACTCCTCGGTGGAGTCATACAGGCACGGATATGCCTGAATTGCTGCAATTAAAACTTCCTTTTTCCGTTCATGAATAAAAAAATTCATGTCTTGACACAAGTAAAGCAACACCATAAATTACTGATACTCTGCAAAGAAAACGGAAAAAGATGCTTTGTTAGTACATAATTTCAGTATTTACACTAAAAAAATAGGCACTACAGTATTGTTAGACTACAGTATCGTCAGACTGTTGAAAGCTATCTGCTCATCATGTTGTAAGTATGTTCACACATTTATTATTAACAATTACCAGTCAATTTATCTTTATCAATCTATGGGCCAAAATGACAAAAAAAATTTTCAATTATGCGCTGATTTGTGATACCTATAGGAACATAACATAACTCAATAACTGCATAATAGCAAGAAACAGATCATATCAGTCTGAGTCGAGGCATAGTGCTCAATGGGAGCAGGAGCTTTCCAGAGCAATGTAGAACATCAACAAATTAACGATTCGTTACAATAAATTAAATAAACCCCAACAGTCTGTTTTACCGTTTCCGGATCCTCATGTGGTTCAATATTTAAAATTGAAGTTTATAATGGAACTGAAATTAACATAAATACTAAACCAGGTTCCAAAACAAACAGTACTGCGAGAAAGGTACGGGTGCACTAGTGATGTACCAATACCGACACACGTGGCAAATTAGATGCAAGAGTGCTTCGGAAAAGCACAAACACAGGTTTGTACACGAAATGGACAAGCCTGAGCTCGCTACAACACAAAAAAAATCTGGTCAGTGGTCAATTGCCTGCTGTTTCGGTCTCATAAAAATTTTAACTCGTGGAGAACTATACATGAAGAATACCGAACAATTACGATGTTGCTTTTGATTAATGGCTATCCACTTAATTTTATTAATCATCAAATTGGTAAATTTTTGGAATCAAAATATACCAACCGTGAACCAGAAAAGTGAACACATCCGTCCAATATACCCCCTTCATTGGAAGTCCACCATTACATTTTGAAAAAGAACTCAATAAATCTTTTTTCATTACAAACTTGGAAACATCAAACTTAAATTAACCCATAGAACATTCTCTATAAAAGAAAGCGTTTCCACTATTAATAAAATTAGAAGTAATGTCGGGAATTACCACATAAAACCATTCGAAAACCTGTCAAGAGCTTGTTGGGGACTTGTTGGAGACTACGAGCTCGCATTTTGGGTGGAGTCGAGTAGCACAATATCATCTGCAACTAACAGACGTTGTGCAGTGCAATCACCGATCTTTGCTCCGCTACAAGACTCACTTTCTTAAATGTTCTATCCCAATAAATAAAAAGAGAATAGTGAAAGAGAGCAGCATTGCCGTAGTCCCACACTTACTCTAAAAAGTATGTTCGTTGCGCTGTTAACACGAACACACACCTCACAATGCACGTACAACGACTTAACACCAGTTAATAACTGGCCACCAATACCATACTGTGATAACACAGCCCAAAACTGGTCTCTAGAAATGCGATCATTGTTTTTTCAAGATCAACAAAACACGCATTGACCTCTTTCGCATATTCCCACGACTTCTCAAAAATTTGCTGCAAGGGATCTGGTCAATTAAGCTTTGGCCAGGACGAAAGCCACACTGAGCATCGTTAGTTCAGGCTCGACTATTTCACGACATTTCTTTTCAAGGTACTTATCATAGACCTCACCTGGGACACTGATAAGACATATGCCCCTATAATTGGGGCGTTTTCTCTGACCTCTTTTCTTGTGGATAGGTATTACCACAATGATTTGCCATTGCTTTAATGGTTGCCCAGTTTTTTCTGCTACCTAACAAATACGAGACAGCCAAAGAAAACCATATATGTTCATTGCTTTCAACATTTCAGGTCTGATATCACCCTCACCAGATCCTTTTCCAGTTTTCGATGAAATGATAACCGTATTCACATCTGCTTCTGTGATCGGAGTATCTTCTCCTAACTGTTTCTCTTGAATTTGACTCGATGCAGCAACAACCGGGTATAAAAGATCACAGCTCAGATGGCCGAGTGGTATAGAACGTCTGTCTCTTGAGCTGTAGACTCGGGTTTGCTTCCGAGTCGGGTCAAACCAATGACTTTAAAATTGCTATTCACAGCTTCTCTGCTTGACGCTCAGCATTAAAGGGACAGTGTGAAGAACAAGCAGGCAAGTTTACTTGTTGTGCCGTTGGGAAAGGCACTTGCGGGATTTCCCCATTTAGGTGTGGTAGACAGATGGCTGGCAACTTCTAAGCGAGCTCGTATAGTGCATTGATCGCTTTTTCGTGACAGGAGGATAAATATGCAACTAACTAACTAACTAACTAACAAGTGAAGTATTCTCTGCACCAACTCGAAGTAGCATCTTGAGATCTGTTTCCACGCAAACGGCGAACGGTTTGCCAGACTGCTTTATTAGCGTTTTTAACTTCCTGGTTCTACCAAGGAGTTCTTTTCTCACAACTCGTCATCTTCTAACACGCTTACGACTGCAACAGTCAGTAGCAGACGTAATGACTGCTGTTCGAAACAAACACCACCTGTTTCAATGAATCCAACAAAGGTCGGAAGTTCTTTAAACTTAGATGCAATGTTGTCTACAAATGCAGTTCGTACTTTTTTGTCAGCCAATGATTCCCACTTGATTCGTCAATTTTTTTGTGGTCGAGAAGTCTTTCGTTTTCCCAAGGGTTTCAAAGCTTTCAAGTGCAAACAACTAGGTGGTGATCAGCTGGCAACTCAACCCCTCTTTTAACTGGGGACAATAACGAACATCGAATATCAGACGCAGTAGAAAGCAAGTCCGCCGAAACAATACAAAAATCAATCAGGGAGCGTTGTCTTAAAGAGTCTTTACACCACGTGTACTCATGACTTCTTTTGTGTTAAAAAAAGTGTTCATTAGTGGGACAGAACCGCAATAAACACCTTCCGTTCTTTTTAACGGCAAGGTCGCCATGTTGCCCAATAGCACCATTCCAGGTTGCATTGTCGACGCCCACATGTGCACTGAAGTCGCCCAAAAGAACGAGAAATGCCGATGAAGTTGCTTTTCCCAAAGAAACCTCAACTTTCTCCAGAAAGACTTTCTACAGCGATTCCATGTTAGGTGCGTACACCTGCAAGATACACAGAGATCGCTCCTGCAGTCTTAGGTTTAGAAGACAAACCCTTCCTCCCAGTGGTGACCAGCACAACAGTGTTTTGTGGGGAGTCACGAAAAAGCAATTTTCATCAAGCCAAATTGGTAACGGCAAGCAGCTTCCAAGGTAAGCAAACTTAAATACAACTCGATGTAGCAAGCTTTGAGAAAAAAGTAGTCTCTTCATATTAAGCAGCAGATATTCCACACCATATACCACATTGCCCTGCTGTGAAATCTATGCTTGCTGCAATGGGAAAATCTTTATCTTCTAAAACAGCAGTCCGTGCAAGAGTTGCTCAATTAGCATTTCAAGAAGAGGAGAAAATTGGAGAACTGCTTTGCAGCAAAAACGTGCTTGTGATCGTGGATGAAGCAGAAAAAGCTCAGCAAAAATATGCCATTGAACTAACGCGCAGCTTAAATGCCCCAAACAAAACATTTTTGCGTATCTTCAACTTAAAACCAGCAGCAGCAGCATTATTCTGCGCACTGTGGATGACGTATTGCAACTTAGGACCAAACAGAAACATTTTGCATTGCTTTTAATAGATGCTGCTCGGTTCACGTCATTGGCTGACATAAATGTCTTTGGCTGGTAAAACATTAAAGGAGCTATAATCTGTACTTTGATAGATTTCACTTCCATTGTGCACTTACTACCTAAATACGCAGTGAGAGTTCGTGCTTACTTCGCAGCTCAGATGGCCGAGTGGTATGGAGCGTCCGCCTCTGGAGCTGTAGACTCGGGTTTCATCCCGAGTCGGGTCAAACCACTGACTTTAAAACTGGTATTCACAGCTTCCTTGCTTGACGCTCAGCATTAAAGGGTCAGTGTGGAGAACAAGCCGGCAAGTTTACTTGTTGTGCTGTTAGGAAAGACATTTTGCGGGATTTCCCCATTTTGGTGTGGTAGACAGATGGCCGGCAACTCCTAAGCTAGCTCGTTATAGCGTTTTGATCGCTTTCTCGTGACAGGAGGATAAATATGCAACTAAAAAGTAAAAACAAATAGTTATATATTGATGACGTAGTAGCCACGGTAAAGGTAGCAACAATCAAAAACAAAAATTGCTCAAAATATTTTTGTGAAAGCTGGTCAGTCATCAACTCCGGGTTTTTACACGATGGGTAATTTGGCTGAGAACTGCATTATATTACAGTCAAAACCTTCCTGATGTTCGAATTATTGTCAACCATTGCAGGTGTCTTAGTCAGTCGAACACAAGACGCCGACAATGTGGATCTTTGGTGCCAGTCTTGGTTTATATAAATCAATACCGGACTCTTGCAACTAACTTGAGCGATTAGAAGCAAGTCACTGCGCAATGACAGAAGTGTTAAAAATATTCATTTTCTGGATGACTGGTTTGGTCGTTTATGTTTTCCCTAATAAAACGACCACTAATTCTGATTTAGGAGCAATAATATATTTTATCAACTCGCGTATTGCTCTAACTTACGCATTGCTGCAAAACGCTCAACCATCCTCTGCTGCGTTGAGTGATCACTCTCCATGCTCAGCAAAGTAACGAGAAAAGACAGAAGTTTTGATGTCAAAAATACATGTTGCTGTATTACGTTAAATATTCCTGGCAAATGGTAATGGTGTTATATAATTTTCATTAACAGCTCGTTGAGGCAAGGGAGATTCGACAGTTTCTTTACGCGCAACTGGTAAGCAACATCTCTTTCTTTCTAGGTTATGTCGTCATCAACAAATCAGTTGCGCATATCAATTCAAAATCCATACGTCAACCTCTTGTATTGTAGTGCAACTTGCTAGCTAGAACCTAGATAAACAATTGCTGCTGGTTTACAATACTGGACACGTGACATACAGCAAAATATGAAACGAGTGCAAAAATCACATTCTCGCAGATGACTGCATTGGACGCACAACTATAAAATTGAAACTACATTAACATTGTAGTAGGACATCATTCCATAAACTTGCTGATGAAATCACAGAAACTCACCAAGTCCAAAGCATTGCAGGTGAGCATTCTCATAACCACGATAAACTTCTTCATTCATAAACATCATTGCAGAGGTAACTTCCCTAAACAAATCCCCAATATCAACAAGATACCGATCAATTGGCGAGCGAGTGTCCAGAGCGGCAGTCTTAGGTTTGATTTCGAGTTATATCAAACCAATGACTTTAAAATTTGAGGAATAGCGTGGAGAACAATCCGGTTGAAGTTCTGCTGTGGCAGTGCGAAAGGAATTTTTAGTGGGATTCGTTATAATGCAGTGATCGCTTTTCTTGTGGTAGGATAAGTAACTACGCGACCAAATAAAAAATAATTGATAAATTGCAGCACATCCTTACCAGTGATGGGCACGATAAACCTTTCTGTACTTAAACGATAATCGATAACTTCAAAAAAAAAACAAACGATACCGATAATCGATAAATCTTAATTCTTTAAGGTGATATCGATAATCGATAAGTTATCGCCGATAAATTTTTTCGATAAATGTTGCGGTAAATTTTCAATGTGTTTGACGAAGTTTTTTTGCTAGTCTCTTTGCAAAAATGTGTTTCTAGATTTCACAAGAAAGGAGAGCAGTTCACGGACTCTGCCGTGGCATTAAATAAAACAAAGAGAAATGTTTTTAAATTGCAACAACACTTTAGAAACACGCTCCAACTCACTAACTTTGAACACTGTATGCATAAAGAATCGTTCATCTCGATAATTTATCGGCGTTAACAAAATATATTACAAAAGCGATATCGATAATCGATAAATCAAAATCATTTTGAGCGATAACAAGAATAAATTATCGCCGATAACTATCGCCGACAAATTATCTCGATAAATGCTCATCTCTGATCCTTACAATACAGTGCAGTAATACTTGTGCGTTAGAACTGGAATTGTGATGCTACCAAACCACAACAAGCTGTTCAAATTCTGTTTAGCCTGCAGACAGTCCTCAAAAATAGACACAAGAGCAGCGAGAAGTTCGTGTAATGTCAGAGACGAAAAGCGAAACTCTGATCACTCGGAAAAATTACAACAATTCGTCAAAATATTTACCTCAGGTTGAGAGTTGCCCATTTTTTATGATGGCGACCAGGGTAGCCTAACCCGTCTTGTGTACAGTTTGCCACATTGAACCAGATTTGATTCAAACACGAAGTTGTCAGTGGAGGATGATAAGTTCCACAACCAGCATATAACACTGTAACAATGCAAAAACAATGAAACCAGAAAAGCAAGATATTCGGCTCTCCATTTCCCAAACACAAGCCGAGCCGAAATAGGAAACCGAAACGCACTCTTTTTATCATATTCCTTTCTATTAGTTTGCACGCGGCTTGTGTCTACGTACTTCCTGGTGCAAACACAAACTTGTAGCCTATCATGTGAAGGCAAAATTAACTTTTTTTTAATTCAAATTAATAAAAAGTTCTCTTGAGCTGTAGACTCGGGTTTGCTTCCGAGTCGGGTCAAACCAATGACTTTGACATTGGTATTCACAGCTTCCCTGCTTGACGCTCAGCATTAAAGGGACAGTGTGGAGAACAAGCCGGCAAGTTTACTTGTTGTGCCGTTGGGAAGGACACTTAGCGGGATTCCCCCATCTTGGTGTGGTAGACAGATGGCTGGCAACTCCTAAGCAAGCTCGTATAGAGCTTTGATCGCTTTTTCGTGATAGGAGAATAAATATGCAACTAAAAACTAAAAAAAAACAACTAAAAATCAAGGGAACTTTTTCCACAGATTTTCTAGTCGTTCAAGTGAAAAGCAGTGCAAAACTATTTGGACTAGAAACGGATGAAATCAGAATTGTAATCGAGCTTTTCGTTTTTGAGTAATTATTGTACCTGTAGGGTAATTAGAGCTAAACTGCAATCACCTACACCAAGTTCATAAATCTCTACGAATAATGGAACTAATTTTTTTTTCATTTTTAATGACAGCATTTATTTTTAAGATTAGCATCATGCAATCATATCTCCACTTTGTCCTTTTCTTCTTTCCACTATTCTTCCATCAATGGTGCGACACAAGTTTAATCGAAATTACAAGTACTGTGATAGATTTAATTATAATTGATTTATTATAATTTATATTACAAGTACTGTAATAATAAACTGATCTGTTTTGCTGTAATTGATGCATCTCTGATTTAAACAAGTGCAATGAAAACACGTTAAAATATTCCAATACTCCTACCTAATCCATAGCAATCCAACTGAGCGGTCTGGTCTTCAGATGACCTTATGCTGAATTGTTGCCATAGAGCCAGAATATCACTGCAACATCACTCTAATAATGTAAGTGCAAGAGATACTACACATTAGCAGTTGCTGGTTTTCCACTAATTGTGGTTTCGAATCCCACCTCCTACATCAACATTAATCAAAGCAGCAACCGACACATACGACAATGTGTTCGTGACATGCCAAACACTTGTAACAAAACCGACACTGTATTTGATTATGGCAAATATTAATAATGTCATTTGTATTTCAACATCTGTCGAAGATTCCAAAGAAACTGGAAGATAATTCAAACAGCAATTGCAGAAAGATCAGAGCAGATGGTTATTTATCTTTGTGTGAAATACAAATTATTTTATTTCCCAAACGGCACAACAAGTAAACTTGCCGGCTTGTTCTCTACACTCTTCCTTTAATCAGAGCGTCAAGCAAGGAAGCTGTGAATACCCAATTTACAGTCATTGGGTTGAACCGATTCGGAATTAAAGCCAGGTCTAAGGCGGACCTTCTATCTCAACAGCCATCTGGGCTGTTCAATAAATGAAAAGCTTAACTTTTCAAAATTATTATCACTTATTTTCCTAAATAGGCAAGAATCATTATACTTGAATAAAAAAATCGGATGAAGTTGCACTAAACTGATGCGCATTTAGAAGCTTATAAAGCATACTTATTCATCTACACATTGTTTTAACGAACTTAATTACTAAAAAAATATTTTTTCAAATTCAAGGAATTCAATGTTTTTACTGTGGAATCACAAAGTTTTTCAACGATTTACAAAATCATGCTTTGATCGATCTTACCCAGACGTCTATATCAGGCACCGGCACAGCCAAACATAAAAAAGGGGGGACAATTTTTTCCATTGAGTAACTGCTACTGAGGTTTCAGACAGGCATATCTGTGTGTGCTGAAGAATAAATGATTTGGTTCCATTGTTGCACTGTAAGTAATTCAATAGTTTTTTTATGCCTCTGCAACAATGGAACTGTTAATGCTCAAGTATTAATAAGATATACTTTTCTAATAACTCTGATTTCTCCGGGAAGTGGCCAAAAATCGCCCGCTTTTCTGCACGTGTGCAACTGCGCTGATACCACTGACTGTCCCACGCTGCGTTTATCGCAGTTGCAGGTGTAACGTAAACATAGCTTTCATTGCTGATGTCAACATACGCCAGCAGTGCTCTCAGACTGCAGCTATCAATCACACCCCATAAAACAAATTCTCGCGTAGTTTCAAAATCTTGAGTTAAGATCTGGACTGAAGCAGTTAGCATAGCAGATGATTGCTTGCTTCATCTACAGCATGCATTAAACAATTTTTATCGCAGTTGCAGGTGTAACGTAAACATGGTTTTCATCGCTGATGCCAACATACTAGGGCAATGCTCTCAGACTACAGCTATTACTTGCACCCCATGAAACGGATTCTCGCTTAGTTTTGAAGTCTTGAGTAAGATCTAGACCAGAGGTTTTTAGCCTATAGGCCAGTTTTGTGGTCCATATCCCTAATCATGTCATTATATTCATTTTGTGCTTTTTAGTAAAAGTTCTTTGGTCATCTTCATATTTTATCATATTACTGGGCCATGAGCAAAAATGGTTGAAAAACCCTGATCTAGACTGAAGCAGTTAGTGAAGTTAATGATCGCTTGCTTCTCTATGTATTAAATATTTTTTTAAGAACACAGCAATCTCCCAGCTTATAGGAAAAATATATCATCCTCAGTTCCTTATTCAAGTAAAATTTTTGAATAAGGACCTGAGGACGAGGGCCTTGTCTCTCAAAAATATATTTTCCTTGTAAGCTAAAAGATTGCTTTGTTCTTGAAAGAAATATTCAGCGGATTCTCAACAATACGCTTATTTTGCGATGCAATTGGGCAATACTAAATCAAGTTTTATTGTGATGTAACAATATAGATGGGAGTAGATCGTGAGAAGAGCGCTATATCGAAGCAAGTTCATTTTCTTTAAAATAAGCGTAAGTTGTTAGCATCACGTTTCGGCAAAACAAAATAAAGGAGTGAAAGTTATTTCTAGCTAAACGAATTTTTTACATGTTTTTGGATTACTCTCATGTTTCTAAAAACTTTTCATCTTGAGAAACATGTGAAATTGATTTTTCTGTAAGCTTTTTTTCAGGAAACTCATCGTGGAAACCAAGAAGGCTGTAAGTTGCGGAGTAGAAGAAAACTTCTTACGGATTCAAAGTTAGGAAAAATTGTTAAGAGAAAAACAAATAAATCCGTAAAACTACGTTAATTTCAAAATCGAAAGTTTTTTTCATGAAAAAGAAAAAACAGGACCAACTTTTGGGCAAAAGGTGAAAACGAAGCTTTAGGCTCTCTTTAATTTATATAACCATTCTAAGCTTCGAGCTGAGGCTGCCCTTATGATAATTGCGATCAGAACTTCAGCTGACATTTTTGTTGATCGTCATAGCATTTATTGCCGTTAATATGGATTCAAAACTGCTTGGTTTGGTTTATTGGTAAATTAAGCTGCAATTGCAATTATGCCAACTAACACCAACGTCTCTAATTTTCAATTGCGTAATTGATTCAAGGCTAGATTGTAAAACGCATCGTCAGCTATATCGAAAGTCTTTTTTATGGCTATGATTTTGTAAAAGTAGATTTTTTTCCCGATGCCGGCGTTCTAAAATTTTATTTTCAAATTATGAGCATGCAGGGGTAATTGGGCTTTGTTCTCTCAAATTAAAAAAATAATTTTTTTGAGAAAAAGTCTCTGTTGCGTACCACTTTCTATTTTAGAATAGAAAAACAAATGATTTGCATCCTTTTGTTTTTGGTCAATAAAATTTTTTGTTGATTGCTGGCTGTTTATTACTGCGCTAATAGGCATTTTAAGCAGAAAGAATGTGACAGCGACTGATCACTTGTTGCGTTTGGTTATGTAAAGCGTCAAGGGCAGTTAGTTCTACGCAATGCCAATACAATATGGCAGGTTGTCGACACAGCGGCATTGTTCTCATTACAACCCATGTTTATTTACGAAAATTTAATTCAATTCATCATTCAGCAAATTATTCCCTTTCCCCCTTCCTTCTGGCGACTTAATCTATGGTCATGCTTAAGTTAAATAGTATTTGAAACGGGGATTCCATTGTTTGTAATTTCTTTAAATTTGTACTTTGAAAAGGGGAGGACTGGTCTCCCTAAGCCCCCCCTGCCTGCGCCGGTGATAACAGGTGTTCTTGATCTGGGCTGAATTAACCTCCAAGCGGTCTAGCAAAAGTGCTTCAATGAGGCAAAGTTATAAACTCAAATACAGTTTGCAAATCTTCTGGTAGTGTTTAATACTGGCCGATATTTTTTTAGTAGAAAAGGGCCATAGGTTTTGGTCAAACATTTTTGGGATGCGCTGGTTCCACACTTCGCAGCCCAGATCAAATTAGGATTTGGAGCAAAACTCAACTGCAAATTGACAGCGTTTAATTCTTGTATCTGGGCAGATCCAAGTCGATCAGGATGAGCGTTGCCCTCCTCCACGCATCCAGACATCTTCCATAAACTCTTGTAACACTCCGAATTGTGAGGACCATAATATGTGGAGCAACCTTCCGGAAACTCTGTACAAAAACAGACACGAATTGTTGGTCAGTTCTGGAGCGGCACATTCCGGTTCGATTCCAAATCAGGTCAAACCAATCACCTCAAAAGAGCTATTCACAGTTTCTTACCTTGACGTTCAGCATTAAAGGAACAGTGTGGAAAACAAGCGGGCAAATTTACTTGTTGCACCGTAGGTAAAGGCACTTAGTGGGATTCCCCCATCTCATAATGTAGACAGATGGCCGGCAACTGCTAGTCTAGCTCACTACATTCCATTCGTGGCCCCCTCGCAATAAAAATAGGAATGAATTTCTAGTGGGTTCATGCATTCTACCCGCTGTGACGGCCTAGTCTATACCGAAAGACTTGCAAATAGAGCGTGTAAGCTCATACGAAGTAGAGAGACTCTTGGCAAAGATGTTTCAGTAGAATATGAACTTTGCTACTGCAATCTCTGATTCCACGTCATAGCCCATTTTCCCAGCGATTCCACACAAAAAGACAAAATCTAGTAGAAAATAATGTAAACGAAAGCTACACGCTAAACCACTGTATCACCAGCGCTGTAAAATAATGGCCAAAATAGCGGTTAGTCTGCTGATCATAGAGACCTTTTTTGTGTTATGTTTACAGTATATAGTCTGACAAAATAAATGTATCTGCACCTGAGTATGTTTTCAATTATTGCAACCCAGGTTCTACATTAAAAATAGCGAACCACTGACCCGCTGGTCACCAAGTGACCAACCACTGGCATTTCAGCTACCCACTGGCACTTTAAGTAATTGCAAAAAAATGTAAACATCTTCTTGCCAGTCCTAGATTTTGCACAAATAGTTCATAAAATCCTGGAATCGTCTCAGCTCAGATGTCAGTGCTGCATGTGTCAAGCTAAAAACTATTTATTATCAGCCTATGAATAGAAAACTTGCAGAGAAGATTTTTTTTTCAAGCCACTTAATTGCAGCTTAGGATTTTTAGTGAAGTACATGCATCATGGAGATGACCTAGTTGAGCATCGAACCTGCGAAGCCAGCTTCGCAGCCCAATGCACCAACCACTCGGCCAACTCCATGGAAGATGCAGCAACAAGTTTCTCATCAATATCAAAAAATCTGTGACCACATTGTGCGACACTTGAAAGAGTTCGCTATCCCTGTTATGGATCAAACACATCTAGTTACGTTGAAGTCACGGGAGTAGGACGCTGAAGTCCTCAAAATTGATTACTCTTACTATTTTGTCTATCTTATTCAATGATCTAAAGTTTCTTAATCATCAAATAACAAACTCATTAGTTAGAAATATGCAATGCATATATTAAATTTGGTGTATACAATGCATACATGCATACTTCAATGCATGCATACATTGAACCATACGTTGGTGTGGTTATAGGGCAGATATATGGGTAGTACTTTTATGCTTTGTTTAGCTGACCAGGAATTTGGTGCACATGGCACTCTAGTCCCAATGTCTATGCTTTGCTGAGTTGTGCCTCCTCGTGGCACCACACGGGCAACGGTTTCCACTGACCGGCTAAACTACTCCCGCGATCCTGTTGCCTTGCAGGGCATGCCTTTTTAGGCAAAGTCCACTGCTTAGAACTGTGGTTGGCATGCGGCCATAAAATACATGCTCCAATAAAACCTCATGAAGATGCGAAGAAAAGGTTTGGCCCCCAGTCCCCGGCAGCTCTTAAATGGGCAGGGAGTGCTAAAAATCCCCGAGTTAAAAATTCATAAAACGAAAGTTGGAGTTAGATTTGGAAGCTGGAATGTTGGTGGTATATCTGGCAGAGGAACGTAGGTGTGCGAAGAACTGAGAAAGCGACGGGTGGATGTATGTCGTTTGCAGGAAGTGAGATGGAGAGGCAAAGAAGCTTGCTTTTTCGGCGTCAAGGGAAGAAGGTACAAACTATGGTGGTGTGGAAATGATGATAAGACTGGAGGCGAGGGTATATTGGTAAAAGAAGAACTGAGCAAGAACGTGGTAGACGTCAAAAGAAGGTGTGACATAGTCATGGCCATTGGACTAAAGTTTGGAAAAGAGGCGGTGAAAGTAAAGGCCGGTTCATAGTTGTACTTTTACGTATAGGTAAATTCTGTGCCTTATAGTCACGCATTTTTGACGCAACTTGCAGTAAGGTTACGCATCGTCCACTTTTCGCTCACGCATTTTACTTATTACTATACGGCAAAATTAAATACCGTTAAGTAATAAGTAAACGCCTCAAAGGCAAATTTTGGTGAAAAAAGCATTTGCATTAAAGAAAAACTGCACGATTTTTGAAAGTTGAAAATATTTCAACTTTTGCCGTTTGCCCTAAGGTGCGACGCTGAAACCTTTGAGATATTGTGCAGATTTATCTTATTATGACATCACATTCGCACAAACTCATGCCATAAGATAAACTACGACAGTGTCTCAAAGGTCAGTGTCATCGCACCTTCAAAGGCATTTAGCGATATAAACATGGCGGATGTGGAATTGTGGATGCTAGACTGGCGGAAGAGGTACAAAAGTACAATCATTTATGTGATTCGCGTTTAAAAGAGTATGAAGATTCAGTAAGAAACAGCCGTAGTTGGAAGGAAATTGCAGATAGCATAGGAGAAGAAGTAGAGTTTTACAAAAGAAGACGGAGATGCATGAGGGAGTCGTTTGTCAGAGCCAAAAAGAAAATGAAGGGAAGAAGTGGCGATGGCTATAAAATCTTTAAATACTCGGGGATGTTAGACTGGATGTCTCCCTTTATCAAGCATAGAGAAACCGTGAGTAACACGTAAGTAGCATGTACTTTTTCCTTTTCTTTTGCAGTATTTTGTTATAGCTTTTGATAAGTTTGGGCTTTGATAAATTTGCCTCAATCTATTTATCGTCCTCATATATTCTCTTCTGGCCTGTTTTTTTAGTCTGCGATGATGCAGAAGCAACGCTAGAACTTTTTTTCTCGAAGTCATGCTAAACTATAACTAGGGTTTCCCTTTCAAGATTTAGGGACGGGAAATTTCCCGGGAAATTTAAAACTTTTCAATCTTTTACTCCTTCTTTCTTTCTGCTTTTATAAATACCTACCGCAAAACAATTTGCATTGCTGTTCGTAAATTTCCCTTTTACGGAAAAATTGGCTCGGGATTTTGGGAAATTGGGAAATTAAATTTCTCGTTGCCGAATCGGTATCTCGGAAAATTTGAAACTTTCCCGGGATCCCGCGAAATGGCCTACATCCAAGATCTAACAATAATGCGCTGTGGTCAGGTTTCTGATATTTTAATCTTTCAGTTTAAACTTATTTTTGTAATTAATTTTATAAAAAACCTCCACCTTTGTTTATATCACAAGACTGGCTTGGTTTTATCAAACTCTAATTAAAGACCTGAGACTAACGACAATAATCAGTTGGCTTAAACGAAATATCGCAGGCTGTGTCGTCATATGGCTTATAACCCAAGTTTCCGGTGAACTAAATGACAACTTGATAGTAATGTTTTTCTTTTCCAGTATCACAGTAAACATTTTTAATCAGGTCAGCTTATTTCAACCTATACCGAAGCCGGGACGGGAAATTTGGGGTTGTGAAATTTCCCGTTTCCCAATAAATCTATGTCGGGATCCCGGGAAATGTTTTTACATTGATAAGGGCTTCAGTGGTACTGATATCTATCTTTTCGACATAAAAAATGCGTTACTGCAAATTTAAATTTTTTTTGCTCACTAAAACTTTTTTTCAAAATTCGCAAAATTTTTTAAGACGAACTGCTTGTAAGATCAAATTTTTTTTCTCAATTTGTCGAAAAAATTGAAAAACTCGAACTAAGTTTGCCAAAACAACCAAACAAAATGCTAAAAATTAGATCTGAAATGCTGAAAATCATAACAATTGTCGAAATGACCAAGCTCGAGAAAATTTTCCGGAAAAATTTCCCGAATCCCAAGAATCCCGTGGATTTTCGGGATTCCCGGGAAATATTAAATAATTTTTTCGTTTTCCGGGAAGTTGAAAATCCGGGAAAAAAGGGAAACCCTAACTATAACCGCTGAATAAAATTAGGATTCTCGTAGCCTAGCTGCTGACAGTAAACAATTTACTTACAGCGTTAAGTAAATTACGTTGTGATAAAAGTATTTTACTTACGGCTTTCAGGCATTAACGTCGTGAATTGAAAAAAACTTACGACGTTAATGCATTTTTGTAGTACTTATGCTTATACGTAAAAGTGCAACTATGAACCGGCCTTATTATGTGCTTATGCACCACAAAGTGGAAAGCCACATACTGAGAAAAAGAGATTTTATGAGAAAATGGCACGTGAGTGAAGCATGATACACGCAATTGAATTGGTGCTGGGATGGGAAATTTCAATGGTCATGTTGGGAAATGTGCTGAAGGATTTGAAGGTACACATTTAAGGTATGATATAAGGAAAAGAAACGCTGAAGGAAGAATGTTACTACATTTCTGTGATCAGAAAGAGTTGTGTGTAGCAAACACGTGGTACAAGAAGAAGGATGAAAGAAACGTGACCAACAGTTCGGGCGGAAATGATACTAGACTTTGTTCTAACTAAAAAGGAAAATAGAAAGCATCTACGAGATGTGAAAGTTATCCCTGGGGAATTGCAACGCAGGCTAGTGGTAGTTGATGTGAAGAGGCAAAAATTGAAGAAGTCGGTGAAGAAAAGTAGAAAAGTGAGATGGAGGGTGTGGAAGCTGAAGGAAAAAAGATCAAACAGAAATTTGAAGAAAGAGTGGTAGAATTAGTGGACACTGATTCAATGGATTTGTGGGGATCTTATAAGAATGGAGTTTTACAGAAATATGATGAATTGTGTGGAAAGTTTAAAGAGAGGGGAAATCGGAAAAACACATGGTGGTGGAACGAGCAAGTACGGGATGCAATAGATCAGAAAAAGAAAGCGTTTAAACTGTGGTGCACAAATCGATCAGCAGAAAGTTAAAAATAGTTATAGGAAGACCAGAAATGAAACGAAGAAAGCAATTGCAAAAGCCATTAGGCAAAAGGCGGAAGAAGAAATGAATGTGCTATGCCCAAACCAAAAGTTTGTGAAGTTCATGAGAAAAGAAGGAAGGGACACAGAAGGTGGAGGTTGCATGAAGGATAAAGATGGGAAACTTGTAGTCAGTGAGAAAGAACGGGGGAAATTATGGAAGGAACACATGAAAAAGATCATGAATGTGGAGAATGAATGGGATCAGATGGTAGAAGCAGATATGGTTAAAGGACCAGTTGCAGGAGTAACTGATGAGGAGGTGATGGAAGCTATGAATAAAATGAAATTGAGAAAGAAAGCGGGACCTCAGAAGTAAATATGGATATGATAATAGCGAGTGGAAAGTTTGGTGTTGGAGTAATAAAGAAGCTTTGTCAGAGAGTGCTTGATGGGAAAGGTATGCCAGAAGAATGGAAAGCAAGTGTCGCTGTTCCAATTTTTAAAGGAAAAAGGAATGTGATGGATTGTAGGGCATACAGAGGAGTAAATCTGCTGGAGCATGCGATGAAGATAGTGGAGGGAGTGCTAAAGAACAGAATAAAAGGATTGGTAACAATAGATGACATTCAATTTGGCTTTATGCCTGGGAAGGGCACGACTCATGCGTTGTTTATTCTTAGGAGAATGCAAGAGGAGTTTCGTGAAAGAGAGCAAAAGCTGTATATGTGTTTCGTGGATTTGGACAAGGCATTTAATAGGGTACCGAGAAAAGTGACGGAATGGGCATTAAGAAAGAAAGGATTGGTAAAAGTGTTGGTGCAAGCAGTGATGAGTTTGTATGAGGGTTCAAGGACAAAAGTCAGAGTTGGATCAGGGACATCAGACGAATTTGGGGTGCGGGTCGGTGTGCATCAAGGGTCTGTGTTATCACCACTGCTATTTGCTATTGTGGTTAATGTTGTGACAGAACATGCAAGAGGAGGATTATTGAATGAAATTTCGTACGCGGATGGTCTGATGCTGATGAGTGAAAGGTTGGAGGATTTGAGAGAGAAGTTCCAAAGGTGGAGAAATGCATTGGAAGATAGGAAGAAAAGGAATTGAAAGTAAATGTTGGAAAAAGCTAAGATGATGGTGAGCGAACCGGAAGGAGAAATTGCATTGAGCAAAGTAGATCCTTGTGGTATATGTGGGAAAAGGGTTGGGTCAAGGCTGCGTGTTGCACACACTGTACGAAGTGAATGCATGGGAGATGCACGAAAATGAAAAAGGTGACCAGCAGTTTTGCAAGAAATTTTGTTCGTAGAAGATGCACAGATGTTGGAAACGGCACGGAAGAATCGGTGGAGGTATTATGCGATAAAGTAGAGAGTGTGAAGGGATTTTGTTATGTAGAAGACAGACTGAATGTTAGTGGTGGGTGTAAAACTGCCGTGACCTCATGAGTAAAGATTGGATGGATGAGATTTAAAGAATGCGGAGAGTTATTAAGTGGAAGAAGGTTTTTTGAGAATGAAAGGGATGGTATATCGTACTCGCGTAAGATCAGCAGTGTTATATGGAAGCGAGACGTGATGTTTAAGGGAGAGTGAAATGGATATTTTGAGAAGAACTGAAAAAGCCATGGTGAGGTCAATGTGTGGAGTAAAATTAGTGGATAAAAATAATATGGAGGAGAAGATGGAGATGTTGGGTTTGAAGGAAACGTTGGATAGAATGGCAAAGGCGAATGGAGTAAAATGGTATGGACATGAGATTGGAAGAGATGATGATAATATACTGAAGATGACAATGATGCTGGAAGTGAATGGGCAGCGAAAGCAAAGACGGCCAAAAATGACATGGAGGAGGCAGGTAGAAGAGTGCTTGAAGAAAGTCGGGTTAAAGATCAAGGAAGCTACAGATCGAACGAGATGGAGGGAAGGTGTGAGAGCGATTGCGAAAGAAATGAGGAGTATCCGGCCACCTTCGGTGACGAGGAAAAAAACGGATTGAAACTGAATATGATGATGATGATGATGACATTGAAGGAGGGAACAAAATACGGAGAAACGAAATCAAATGAAAAGTCAAATATTCATTCTACTCGTGGTATTATGCCGAAGCATGTAACGAGTGGCGAGATCCATCTCCAAGGCTTAGGCAATGCAGCTGCGAAAAAACATCGCAGCAGTGCCGAGCCGTTAACGACGTTGTGCCCGATTTCACTGGTCCAGGAATCGAACCTCAGACTTGCCGTACCAATAAAAATGCTACCACCACGCCAACTGGTCATTTAACGACACATACAAAACACACAGTTTATCACTTAGTTTGAGTTTAACTGCGACAAGGTAAAACACATAAATAGGTGAAGCTGACCCACCCAGACCAAAACAATTGAGTTGATGTTGCCGGCTCGAAGCAAAAGCTTGTTCTCGTGAATGCATTACGTAATCTTCTACTTGCCTGAAAAACGAAAGAGTAGATGATAACATTTTCAAATAAAACAACGTCATCGCCGTAAACCGATCATATGGAGGAGTGGATCGAGAGTGTGTCTCTGAAGCGATAACCTCCGGTTTGATCCTAGGTCGTGTCAACCCAATGATTTTAAAATTTAAACCGATCGTATGGCGGAGTGGATCGAGAGTGAGTCTCTGAAGCGATAACCTCCGGTTCGATCCCAAGTGGTGTCAAACCAATAACTTTAAAATTAGTATTCACCGCCACCCTGCTTGATGCTCAGCACCAAGCCGGCAAGGTTACTTACAGTAAGACACAGCGTCGTTGTAAAATATTGTGTTTTATTTGACCATTTTTTATCGACTATTGGCGCTTCTGTGTGTCTCACTATTCACTTACCTGGTTTCGAACGTGTGTTACCCCACTCAAGTAATCAAGTAGCTACTGCGCTCACGAATTTTGTAGTTGTTCATGTCAATTCGAGCGAACCTTTGTCCTTCATTGCAAAGTTTCTCTGTGGTTAGCAACTGCAAGTTGCAGTCACCAGTTCTAAATAGCTTTTTCAGCTGGTTAGCAAACTGAGTTGTTACTGAAATAACAGCACAGCACATGATGTTTAAATAAGTTTTATTTTTCAGTTTGCATATTGTTTTCAAGATTTAGCAGTTTGAGTTGATTTTTATATTTTAATTTGTCAATGTAAAGTTGTCAAGTGTGTGCGTCACGATCCACCCAATTCAGATATGTAATGAAACTATAGTATTGTAATCGCTTGTTAGCAGCGATCACCATTACGTATAGTTGATTTCGGTTTTATTTTGTTTTTAGTATTTTGGGATCACTGCGGAACAATTTTGTACTATATTAAGCCGATTTACACGCACAATTGAAGCGGGTTAACCCGCTAAATCCAACAATCCAACCGCTTACGTCAAACGCAAACTTACGTCGTTCTGCTTCAGTAAGCTTTGCGGTTCGGAAATTACTCACGTGCAACAGGTAGGTTCAACCCGCTAAAACCTACGTTGAAAGAACAGCCAGTTAAACAAAAAAACTCCTTAACTAAAACTGAAACGTGTAACCCGCATAATCAAACCCGCTCACGTAAATAGGCATATTGTAAACTTCGATGAGCTCGATTCGCAACAGTTTTTAAACCGTCCTAACGTCATCGTCACACCCTTATTTCGTTCAATCTTGTTTGTGCATGTGTTTGCACCCTTCCGCATCATTGTTTTACCACGTCTATGTCGTCAAAGGCTTGAGATTAAATTAAAGAAGGATTTTGCAAGTGACTAGATTGTGGTTGCGGTCGAGTATAAGGAAAGGGCGCGTTGAAACTAGAGAATCAAAGCGTAGATACACTACACCAAAGTTTAAAAACTTGCTGTCGTCGAAGATTTTGAATCCGCATTTGTTCTACTCTGGATGAAGCCGAAGAGTTGGTTTGTTCAGTTACAGCGCAACTGGACTGATTTCAAGGTATTGCAAATCGGTGTTCTAGTCTGCTTGTTTTGAAGTTATTTTAAGTCTTTGGTGTACCAAGGTTTTCTTTGTGTAAGTTTATTGTTGTGCGTTTGTGTGTCCGATTGACGATGGATAACGCTATGACTAACTTACGTGAAACCTTGCAAGCGTTGCAAACTACATATTTGATTGCTGATGGCCTCATGCTGCGAGTCGAAAATGAATGCATTGTAAGGAATTTGGTCACTGATATCAATAGTGATTTTGACAACCTTACAATGAAATGCGTTGAGCTTGCCGATAGCGCTGTTCTGCCTGGTACGGTAGTTGAAAAAATAACTGTTAAAAAGGCCAAAGTGGAATTACATGTATCACTCGCCAAGATGAAGCAGTCAAACGCGAAGCGGAAGAGAAATCTAAAGCAGTCAAACGCGAAGCCGAAGAAAGAATTCAGATTGCGAGACGAGAAGCGGCTCGATTACAAGAGATAGCGAGTAGACAAGCGCTGTTACGAGAAGTAGAAGCTGAAGTATGGCTTGAAGAGTCATTAGTGTCTGGCTGATATGGATTGAGCCATGAAGTGAAACGCAGTTTTAAACCCATTTAAGAGCGAGAGCAGAGTAAATACTTGCAATCTCTTGACAATGTACACCTAAAACCTGATGCTGGTACATCAAGCACAGAAATGCTGCAGCCGAATCCCAAAATTATGTCATTTTCTATAGACGAGCAGAGGGGTTTGAGCTAGAGTTAAGATCAAAAGCTAATAACAGAGTGGGCACTGCCGTACCAAACGGCTATCAGGAAAGTGGCGGTTTGTCTGGGTATGTCGGTGGAGCGTTTTATCCAGTTGCTTTCTCGGCGACACCTTACGGTCTTTCGTTTCTCCTCGTCGTGCTATTCTGGGTTTATATTTCATGTTTGTATTGTTTTGTTAATGCTCGGCAATAAATGACTACTACTGACTACTGCTGGTGTGAAAAGTGTTCCCCGGCCTCATACAAGGTTTTTTCATCTGGTGGTCCTGCTGGTGTGAGAATTGCTCCCCAGCCTCAGACAAACTTTCTTTCATCAGGTGGTCCCGCTGGTACTGGTCTGTCAAGTAACGATAGGAATGGGGTTGTTCATCCTATCGGCCTGCGAGACTATCCTCCACCGCGTCCAGTAATTCAGACGTTTGATGGCAATCCACTAATTTATTGGCCATTCATCAGAAGCTTTGAAGCGCACATTGCTCGAAAGACGCTATGTGACTCCGTTTAACTAGTTGATTTGCTTCAACATGGTTCGCCAAACATTAGAACAAATTTGGAGCATTTTTCTAGAGACGCTGACCTTGGTTACACGTTGGCGAGGGAAAGTTTGTTCAACGATTATGGACAACCGCACGTAATAGCCCACTGCTGTGAACGGAAGCTCTCAACTGCTTCTCGATTGAAAGTCAAGGACGCACCCGGGCTAAAGACGATGGCAATCCTTATGGAGAAGTGTTTGGCAATGTTGCAGGACATTCAAGAGTTTGCAATATTAAACTCTCTTGGAATAATTCGTCGCATTACAGAGAAACTGCCCAAGCAGATGCAGGTAGATTGGGTAAAATGGTCCTACCAGTTGTTCAAACAAACTGGTGTTCAAGCCAAATTTTCTGAATTAGTAATGTTTGTCCGCAACGAGGCTGACGAAGCCAATTCTTTATATGGTAAGATATTCTATGATTCTTTCAAGTCAGCCAAGTCGTTCGCTCGCGCTAAAAAGACTGCTACTGTCTTGAGCAGAAAGGTTGAAAGCGAACAGCTCGTAAATGAAGAGTTGTGCCCCTTCTACAGAGGTTCTCACCGTTTGTTGCAGTGCGAGCGGTTCCAGCATGCGAAGCGACATAAGCGAGTCAGGTTTCTGGCTAGAAACGGTCGTTGCTTCAGGTGTCTCGAACCTGAGCACATGATGGACAAGTGCGAGTCTCAGCAAGGATGTATCGTGGCGGGATGCACAGCACTCGACGCCATACGCTTCTTCACAAAGATGAAGGCGATACGGTAGACAACGATAAAGTACTTTGTGCAGTGATGGAGGAAAATGAGTCGAAGGTTCAAAGCAAGAGGCCTTATTTTATGACAGTTCCAGTAACAATATCACGTGGTAGAGACGAGATTTCCACATACGCTCTTTTAGATACTGGTTCCCAACGTTCTTTCTGTGACTATGATCTAGCCAGGAGGATGGGCGCCGACGGGCCTATGTAAAAAATTCCCATGACCACACTATCTCCTGGGTCGAAATCTGATAACATTGACAGCATGGAAATAACTGTCAATGTTAGTTGATACGAGGGTGATAAGCCTATAGAACTATCAGATGTTTTGACCGTGACCGAAATACCACTCAATGCCACACCGGTTCTTTCTTCTCATGAAATTGCTCGATAGCACCACCTAAAGGGAATAACACTGCCTGAGTTGTCAAACAGGAATGTTGGCTTGCTGATTGGCCTAAACCAGTGGTTCCCAATTCGTTTTAAAGTTCGCACCCCTTCGGCAAGGAAAAATCATTCTCGCACCCCTTGTACAGTCAACTTCACTCGCGAGCTGTTTCTGTACAGACAGTGGAGTAGCAAAAAATTTTAAAAGGGGGGGGCAAAATTTCCACACTTTTTTTAGGCGTATTTTTTTCAGCAGTACAAATTTGAAGCTGATTGAGAAACAAGAAAGAGGCTAGGAGGGTCCGGAGGCATGCTCCCCCGGAAAATTTTAGAAAATTTACATACTGCAATGGCTATTTTAGTGCTTTTTGAGTGATTTTCAAGTAAATTTTGTTTGAACTTTTTGACCCTAATTCTGAGTGCTTCGCCAAATATGATGCATTTTGTTCGTACATTTTCGATCATGCGTGCTTAAGACGTATGGCTTATTGCTATCAGAAAGGTTTGAAATTATGGAAAATTGTATAACTTATATCAAAAGCATCGTTGAAAAAGGCTGGTGGAAGGATGCATGCTCCTCATCCTACCATCCTATCCCCCCAGTATCCGCCCTGCCCATAAGCTACAGAAACCATCAAAAGAGTCTGGCATATTTCAGTCACTTGGCACTATTAATTTTGTTCTTTTTACTATAAGGCAGAATCAAGGGGGGGGGGGGGGGCATGGCCCAATCGCACACAGACACATTTTAGACGTCACAAACACACAGCTAGGGAGAATCAACGATACCGTTCATCAGCGGTAAAATTGGCAAGTTCTTCTCGCACCCCCAGAAGTCTCTTCTCACACCCCCAAGAGATGCGAGCACCCCCAATTGGGAACCACTGGCCTGGACGCATCCTTGGAGACCAGGTTTGGTCCTCGAGGGACGTCAGACGCAATAAAGACTCTTCTTGGATGAGTTCTGTTTGGACCAGCCCCTTTCACCCTTTGTCAGAATCAAAAGCAGATGCATATTTAAACATGCATGTTGCGATGAAAGAAAATGCGGCTGATGGTTTGGAGCCTCACGACGGATTTATCGCAAGTGAGCTACAAATGCCGAACTGTCGTAAAGATAGAGCTGCTTACCAAAAAATGAAGGACTCGATTCGGTTGTTGGATGGACATTTTCATTTGCCTCTGCTACGGAAACGTGACGATATTAAGCTGCCCGATGCTCGACCCATGGCAAAGAACAGACTGGAGTCCTTGAAGAGACGTCTGATGAAAGATAAAAATTTGTGTAGTAAGTACTAAGTACAGCGAAGTGATGCAAGCGCATATTGAAAAGGGATATGCTGAGGTAGTTTGTGAAGACACGTCAGATATAAGTAAAAGAGAATGATTTTTGCCTCATCACCCAGTATTTAATCCTCTTAAACCCGAAATGCTTAGGATAGTGTTCGACTGTGCCGCAAAACACATGGGGGTCTATCTAAACGATGTTCTGTTGCAAGGCCCCGATTTACTCAATGGCTTAGTTGGGGTTTTGGCTAGGTTCAGAAGTGAGTCTGTAGCTCTTGCATCAGATATTGAATCCATGTTTCAACAGGTCAAGGTGAATCCTGAAGATCGTGACTCTCTTAAGTTCCTTTGGTGGCTTAATGGAGATTCGTCAAAGGATCCAGAAGCTCACAGGATGACCGTGCACTTATTCGGTGCTACATCGTCACCAAGCTGTTGCTCTTTCTGTTTGAAACAGGTTGCAGTTGAATTCGGTTGCAGCTTTAGTAGTAAAGCCACTGAAGCTATAGAACGTGGTTTCTACGTCGACGATTGTCTGCATGGTCTCCGTTTCCACGACACAAAAAGCCATTGATCTTATTTCGAAGATGAGAAGTGTTCTGTCTAAATGTGGGTTCAATCTGACGAAGTGAACGTCTAACGAGAAATAAGACAGTCATCGACAATGTTCCGGAAGAAAATCGATCCAATATTGTAAAGCTACATTCTTTGAAAGATGCTGTCAGTGAGAGAGTTTTGGGAGTGCACTGGGATCTTGCTGCTGATGAGTTTCGTATTCAGGTTAACATTCCAGAAAACCCTTGACAAAGCGAGGCATTTTATCAATGTCCCACCCAATTTTTGATCCTTTGGGTTTTGTAGCTTCGGTTTTGATGGAATCAAAGCTATTGTTTCGAAAACTGGAAAATCTGGGTTAGTATGAAAGAATTTCCGATGAGCAAGCTGATCGCTGGAATCTCTGGGTGTCTTCGCTGCAAAGTTTGGAAGGAGTTGGAATTAGTCGGTGCGTTAAACCTCCGGATTTGGGAGAAAACCTGAAGTACGAGATGCATCACTTTGCGGATGCTTCGACAGCTGCCAACGGAGCAGTTTCATACCTGAGAATTGTGGATAAAAATCCACTGTTCCTTTCTTTTTGAAAAGTCTCACCTCACTCCAGCACAAATGGTAACCATCCCTAGATTAGAGCTCATGGTTGCGGTGACTGCCACTCGACTAGATTAGATGTTGAAGAAAGAACTGCCGTTGCCGAACTGCGAAACATATTTCTGGTCTGACTCTACAGCAGTCCTGCAGAGTATTTACAACCGCAGCAGGCGCTTTCCGGAGTTTGTGGCAAGCCGTCTCGCGGAAATAGATCGATGCGGCAAGGCGAGATACTGGAATTACTTTTACTTTCCATCAGCGTTAAACCCTGCTGACGATGTTTCGCGTGGCGTGACAGCCAAGTTATTTGCCAAGTCCTTGAAGTGGTTAAGTGGTCCGGATTTCTTGTGGAGAGCCCCCAAGGAGTGGCCGAAACAACTGGATAAGGCAACAAGCTTGGCTACGGAGCCTCAGGATTTCGAAGAAAGGATTGAATCCGTTCATTCTTTGCTTGCTTTACAGCCGCCCTTAGACAGATTCATTCTTCATTTCTCTTGCCTTTTTTGCCTCAAAAAAGCCACTGTTTGGATGCTACGTTACTTCAGGTACATTAAGTGGAAGATTAAAAGTTACAGTAGTAGGGAGCACGCTGAAAAATGTCAGGCGCCATCAGTGTCAAAGAATTAAGGACAACGAAGAACAGACTGCTGAGTTATGAGCAGCGCAGGAAGTTTCCTGGTGTATTCGCAGCTTTAGAAAGAAAGCCTGACCTCTAAATATTGCTTTAAAGTCACTAAAAGGTTAGATCCCTTTGTGCAGGAAGGTATTTTGCGTGTCGGAGGCCACACCTGCAATGCACCGGTTGAATACAACGCTAAGCACCCTGCAATATTGCCAGTCGAGTCTCACCTTTCTCGTCTGATAATACGAAGTGATCATGATTTGGTCGGACACGCGGGACTGGGACACACCTTCACTGCCTTGAAGGAAAGATTTTGGGTTCTAAAAGGAAGTACCAGCATTCGCCAAGTCATTGCGGATTGCTTCGTGTTCCGACGCATAAATGCCATTCCTGCCGTTCAAAAGATGGCGGACTTACCAAATCTCGTATGCAGATGCAACAGTCGCCATTTTTCCATACAAGCGTTGATTGTTTTGGGTCTTTTCCGATTAAGCAAGGTAGAAGTACTGTCAAAAGGTACGGCTGCATCTTTAATTGTACGACCGTACGAGCTGTTCATTTAGAGATGCTGCATTCATTGTCCACTGAGTCATTTATATCAGCACTTTGTCGGTTTATTAGTAGGAGGGGATCAGTGGGTCACCTGTACTCAGATAATGGAACAAATTTTACTGGTGCAGACAGGGCATTGAGGTAATCCATTAGGTCATGGAATAAGCAGCCTATAACTGGCTTTTTGCTGCAAAGGGAAATCGAGTGGAATAATAATCCGCCCTTAGCTAGTCATTTTGGGGGAGTGTGGGAGTAACTAGTGCGTTCCGTTCGCAGAGTTATGGCCTTATTTTCCCATCATGCCATGATGACCAACAAGTGTCTGGTTACGATTTGTTCTGAAGTCGAAAGCATTTTTAACTCACGACCTCTGACTCCTGTGTCATTTGTTGAGGATCTTGAGCGACCTCTGGTCCCTAAAGATTTGCTTTTAATTAGTCCCGATTCCGGGTTGCCCCCTACAAACATCGACAAGTCAGATATTGTTTTTTGAAATCGCTGGCGTCACGTGCTAACTCACGCTGACCTGTTCTGGAAACGATGGGCAAAGGAATACTTGCCTATAACAAAATGAACGCCAAAAATGGTTCGATAAAAGGCGAAATGTGTCTGCAAATGATGTTGCTTTTTTGATCGATGAGTCTACGCCTGGATCTCATTGGCCTCCAGGTCGTGTGATAAAAACTTCTCCCGGTGCACATGGCCTAGTGCGCGCTGCTGTAGTTAAAACAGAGTAAGGTGAATAAATGTGTGTCATTGTACCCGTTGCCACTGCTCCAGCCTGGCTGTCAAATGTGTAGGTTTCACTTAGGATTCGACTGGGTTTTATTCTTAGTCGGGTCAAACCAAAGACTTTAAAACTTATATCTGCTGTTACACTTGCTAAACGCTCAGCAATTAAGTGTAGCGCGGAGGATGAAATGAACAAAGAATAAAAATACGTCAGTGAATTCTTGAGAAAATTTAGTCCCGGCGCTAAAGGACCTTAGTAGTTACAAAGCGCCATAAAACCCCACAACATTTCATTTTACTCGTATTTGCACAGTTTCTTTGTGGTTAGCGACTGTAAGTTGCAGTTACCAGTTCTAAATAGCTTTTTCAGCTGGTTAGCAAACTGAGTTGTTACCGAAGTAACAGCACAGCATATAATGTTTTAATAAGGTTTATTTTTCAGTTTGCATATTGTTTTCAAGATTTAGCAGTTTGAGTTGATTTTTATATTTTAATTTGTCAATGTAAAGTTATCAAGTGTGTGCGTCACGATCCATCCAATTCAGGTATGTAATGAAACTATAGTATTGTAATTGCTTGTTAGTGGAGATCACTATCACGTATAGTTTTATTTTTCGGTTTTATTTTGTTTTTAGTATTTTGGGATTACTGCGGAACAATTTTGTACTATATTGTGAACTTCGATGAGCTCAATTCGCAACAGTTTTTTAATCGTCCTAACGTTCATACGTCATCGTCACTCTCTTATTTCGTTCAATCTTATTTGTGCATGTGTTTGCACCCTCCCGCATCATTGCTTTACCACGTCTATGTCGTCAAAGGCTTGAAATTAAATCAAAGAAGGATTTTGCAAGTGACTAGATTGTGGTTGCGGTTGAGTGTAAGGAAAGGACGCGTTGAAACTAAAGAATCAAAGCGTAGATACGCTACAGTCGTCCTACCTGGCCTGCTGAATGGGAAGTCAGAACGACTTCCACGTGTTGGGTCGGAGGATAGACCATCCCCCATCACCAACAGTTGCAAGAGCAACTCCAGCCATGGTTACTGTAGAGATTACCAACTGGATATGATTGATGAGGGCTAACAGCCCGAAACAGCGCTGTCTCGCTCTGCGGTGACCATGGCTGGAGTTGCTCTTGCAACTGTTGGTGATTGGGGATGGTCTATCCTCCGACCTAACACGTGAAAGTCGTTCTGACTTCCCATTCAGCAGGCTAGGTAGGACGACGTTGTGTCTTACTGTTGTACCTTGGCCACATAGGGAATTTGACTTGAGTGGTTATATAACACGATGTTAGGTACCACAAAGGTTAAATTCTTTTGAGACATACAAACGCGAAGGGGTGCTTGGCTTATCAAGGTCAAGCATGCTCAAGGATAAGTGTACTAACTAAATAAACTGAGGGCGGTTGATGAGGGCAAATAGCCTCAAAACTGCGCTGTACCGCTCCACGGGATGAGTGTACCTTAAGCCTGAGGGCGGCTGATGAGGGCTAATAGCTCGAAACAAGGTTCCTAATGCCGTTCGGCAAGGCACTTAACGCGATTTCCGATGCCCCGCCACTCCTAAGCGAGATCGTTGTAGCGATTTGATCATTTTCTCGTGATATAAAGACAAGCATGCAATAGAAGAAAAAACTTTTGCCGGAAATGATCTCACAAGCCAGGGTCGTGTGAAAATCTTCAATAAAATTAAGTTGTAATTGGTTTGCTCGATATCACGTGGTCAATGAGGAATTGAATCAATTTCGCAAGACTCATTACACAATCAAATCCACTATACACACGACTAAAAATCCAGTGGATCACACACTGCTGTAAAAAAAGTCAGGTCTGCTCATCTTGAGCATGTTCGTTAGTTGCGCATTTATCTTCACATCACGAGAAAGCAATCAAAGCCCTATAACGAGCTCATTTAAAAATTGAGACGGAAAAATTACGCTAAGTGCCTTTCTGTCTTTTCCAAAGATACAATAAGTAAACTTGCGGGCTTGTTCTCGACACAGTCCTTTAATGTTAAGCATTAAGCCGGGAAGCTGTGGATACCAATTTTGAAGTCATTGGTCAGACCCGAATCGGAATCAAAACCGAGTCTACAGCTTCTCAGGCAGGCGCTCCATCCCAATCCTCATACTCCATCCCCATCCTCAAGACAGAAAGTTCATTGCAGCAAAGCAACAGCGTACCCTCGTGCATTTCCAAGAAATTGCAGTTGTTTGGAAACACGTGAGGTATCTGGCTGTGCAAGAATCTCACCATCTTACATCTCCGACTACTGCAAATTACTCTTCTTCTAAATAACGTGATTTCAAAAAAAAATTCGGTTAAGTGAAGAGTTGGGAAAGTGGTAGAAGTCAGAATGCTTACATACCCAAATTTGCTAAAGTAGTCTAAACGATGAAGCTAACGCTTACGAACTCCTATAATAAAGATAATAATGTTCACTCAAGCACCAGAATAGTGTGATGTTAAGCAGAGGCGGGCTCAGTGGAAGGCGATCCTTTCCTCCCCAAAAAATGTCTTTAACAGCGCGAATTGAGATGCGCAATGTCGATACTGCAACAAAATGATGAAAATCAAAACGAAAATGCCGGATTCTCTTGTGATGTTTAAATCCTTATTATCACTTAGTCATCAGAATAGTAACATCAAAACAAATTACTTTAAGTTTAGTTCATCAAATTCTGCTTTTCTGTCAGCAGGAAGACGTTCGGGCCATTCTGATCCTGATTCAACGCAGCCTCCATTCTTCCATAATGCAACATAACAAGGTATTGAGTGAGGACCAAGATAAGACGTGCAACCAGATGGAAATTCTAAATAAGACAAACTTTTTGCCAGGAATTACAATCCATCGAATAAACTAAAGCTGAAAATCGTTAGGCTCTAAAAGCAAATTACATCACGAAATTAAAAACTGTGACTCGTCGCAAATTATAAGCAGCCACCTTGATGGATCATAATATCAAGGTACGTCGTTGGGGACAGCTAATGTCTGAACAAAAAAAGAACAAAACAGGAAACACTAACAGACATTAATTTGAAGTTTGATACCTCTCAAGCAGTAGTTTTTAGCTATTTAATTTAAATTTTCTAATGGTTTGGTCTCTCAGATCAGAGGATGTGGTATTCTATATTTTGGCTCCTTGAAATATTAGTGATTTTTGGCATCTTGAGTAGAGAATTTCTCAACATAAACGTGTACAGAGTTTTGGATCTATAGTAGTTAAGCGATTATGAATAGCTGAAAGTTGAAGAGATTAGATATTTCTGAAGGAAAGACTTGCTTCAAGTGTCGGTGCATGATTTTGACAATCACAAAAGTGTGTAAATCAACTATTTTGAAGATTCCTAAATCATGAAAATACGTAGTGATAGAGCTTCTGCAAAAGCAGTTCGAAGTAATATAGATGGTCATACTTGCGAGATATCAAGAACAGGTAGAACCCCACATCACAATAATGAACAAGAGATGAGGTTGGATAAGGGCACAGTAATGCTGAAGTAAGGTGGAGGAGGGAAAGAGGAAACAATGAATAACTGCAAGTTAGTAAAACATCAATATATACAATCTCCAGTTTCGAAAGAGATTCCTTAGTTCTAGACCACATACAAAATTAACACAGATTTGCTGGATTAATTTGCAAATCATTAACGTCACACCACTTATTTAGCTATCGTAATTCTGTTGTCATTTATTTAGCTATTGCTTAAAAAGACTAGATTTTTTAATAACCATCAAGCAAGTATCAGCAGCAAACAGGCGAGGCTTATTTTATATAGCATTATGGAGGACGCTTATAAGATCAAGAAAAGCAAAGGCTCCAACATTGACTATCGAGAGAGACCGATGGTGAAAAGTTGGGAAGAGAATCGCAGTTGTTGACAGAAACAAATTGAGCGCGGGAAGAAAATCATTCTGAATCAAAGAAAGCGCAGATCCACGGATACCATGGTGCTGAAGTTAGCAATGCAACATTTTGTGAGACAATGTATCGAAGGCTTGCTAAAGATCCATGAGCATCACAGCGCTATAATTTTTATTTTGAATTTCAACATCAGCGCTAGTTATAACGTCAAGTAAAGTGTGAGTTACGCTACAATTTTCTGGGAAGCACAGAACACATTATGTTTGACAAAAACAGCTTGAAATATCACTACCACAGGCTTTATTGAGGTCCAGTGACTTAATATTATAAATTTCAGGCGGTAACGGTTGGTTTTACGCAATAGAATTAGCAACAAAATTAGTTACGTGCGCAACAAATCGGTTCCAAAACCAGCTGATTCAGAATAGCGTGTTGCCAAAGAGTAGTCGATGCTAACGACGTAGTTACTGCAGTGTTTACATATTTCTCACCGGATTTTAGATTGGTTTGTCTTCAATAAGTTGCTTAGGATAGAATTGTTTCAAGTAGTCATGTCTTCGGTAGAAATGACATTTTAAATTAATTTCCGGAGTTTTTGAGACTATTTTTATGCAGCTACAACAATATCTAAGTATAGTTTTTAGCAAAAGTTTTGATTTGTGATAATTTCTTAGTAAACGTTTTGCAATAAAGCTTGTCAAATTCATTACCGTTAAAAAAGTAAGTTCGTTAGAGAAATTGCTTCTTCATTTTAAATACAAGTAACCCCTTCAACAACCAGAGTTTTTGTAGGATTCGTATTTGTTTTCTACATACAAACTATAAGGGGGCATGCCTGTAAATTACATTAGAGATTGCGGTTACAATTCGTTAAAGTGGAAATTTCACGTGGGATGTTTGAGCCCGAAAAGTAATTAGCTGAGGAAATTAAATTAGTGTCTAAATCATTTCGAAGTTTGTTCCCGTTGATATGTTTAGCACTAGGTGAAATGCTTAGCATTCTATGGAATTTTTGCGGCCGAACCGATAATGTGACCCTGCGTGGTTTCGTTATCAAACTTATATAGGCATTAGATTGTAACAGGTGAAGATGCTCTCATGTTGAAATCTCTAATTATCATAACCAGAGCTGGATGTCTCGAGACGTGTCTCGGTCTTGAGACACATCTCGAAACACGTTTTTGAGTGTCTCGGTCTCGTTATGCCAATGTCTCGTCTCGAACCTTAAAAGCCTCGGAAAATGTTCATGTCTCAATCGACATGAAAGCATGAAGGTATTTTAGCTTTTAAATAGCTTTCAGGTCTTTGATACGTAATCAACAACAATAAGTAGGCCTACCCGATGTATTCAAAGTAAAAAATTTGGCATGATTTTGCACTTTCGAAAAACGTATGGCCGCGTTTGTTTGGTGTCTTAAGAGCATTTTGCTACGTTGTTCAGGCCTTTAGACTAAAAGTTTTTGCTTTATTTTTGTGTGCAGCATACATTAGCTAATAAAGTCTCGTGTCTCGTCTCGGGTCTTGTAACTTTAAAGTCTCGTCTCGACTGCAATAAAAGTCTCGTCCGGGTATCGAAGCTATAATGCCTCGTATCGGTAGGTTGGGTCTTCGTTCCAGCTCTGGTCATAACCCGGCTTCTTCTCCGGTTGAAGAATTGTAACTTATTAATATCAAGTGAGTTAATTTTTACAGTTGTTATGGGGGTGACGGTAAATAACTGCGAATCTGTAATTGTCTTTAGTTAGTTGCATACAGTATTTATCCTCCTATCACGAGAAAGCGATCAAAACGCTATACGAGCTCGCTCAGGAGTTGCCAGCCATCTGTCTACCACATCAAGATGGGGGAATCCCGCTAAGTGTCCTTCCCAACGGCACAACAAGTAAACTTGCCGGCTTGTTCTCCACACTGTCCCTTTAATGCTGAGCGTCAAGCAGGGAAGCTGTGAATACCAATGTCAAAGTCATTGGTTTGACCTGACTCGGAATCAAACCAGAGTCTCCAGTTCAAGAGACAGACGCTCTATACCACTCGGCCATCTGAGCTGTTCAAAAAATATCAAGCCAAAGATTTTCACAAGCACAGACCCGAAGTAGTAGAAGCTTGTTTTCAAAAATCGAGTAAGAAATATATGCGCCAACACAGACAGCTTCAGCAGGGAAGGAAGATGGATAAAGGAACAGCCAAATGCTGATCGTTGGTTTGGGATTTATACGTGTTTCAGGAAGAAAAAGGATAGACGGTGGGTGAAATGTATAACAAATGGTGACATTTGTCAAAATATTTGCATTTCAGTAGTACACTTTATGTTAGGATGTACTTTATTCACACTAAAATTCAAAATACTGTAATATGGCGATACTGAAATTCAAAAGGAATGCGTAACAGTGAGAGAGACTCTAGAACTTAACGTTGAAGGAAGAGTGAAGTCGGAGTCAAATTCACAAGATGTCCACAAGCAAACGAAATGAAAAAGCGTGATATTTCATTGAGGTTGATCTGGCCACTTTAGTTTCACAGGATAAGATGAATTCATCATCTCAAAGAAGTTGCAACATTGGCTGAGTGAAGAAAACGTTGAGGCAAGGCTTTCGAGTTCGGATTAGGTTAGTGCGGAATAAACCAAAGTTTGGTGTTCCATGCGAAATTAGAAATATCACTAAAAATCAAATAATTAAAAAGCACCACGACGAGTCGGGTCTTTGGGACGCCGATTTTATGGAAAGCTTGAATGGCATAAATTTCTGCGTCACTCATTGATAAAAGCAAATATTCACTTTACCAATGCCGAAGCAATCAAGTTGGCTGGATTGCAACCCAGACAGAGCAGCTGAGTGAAGCTCCATCATGTACGCAGTAACATCCCTGCAATCACAAACACAGTAATACTAATATGCGCGGCTAAAATTATCTACTTTCTGCTTTAATTGCTTCTGTATAGTAATGACAAAACTGACCACGATAAACATTCACTTGCTAATACCAACACATTCAGGCATGACAGTACGGCAATAACACACCAACATCAATCTGAAGATTCAAGAGACTGAAGAAGACTGCGAAGTGAGCCAGCAGCCACCCGATATATGTCAAATGCAATCAGCTTCAGCCGTGAATTAAACCCGTCACGTAAGATCTGTAATCTGCGCGCGGTACCGTTAGGCTATGTGGTTGACAAGACAAGCTTATTTTTCATGCTGTTCTGCCGGCTTGTTCTTCACACTGTCCTTTTTGCTGAGCGTCAAACAGGGAAGCTATGAATACCAATTTAAAGCCATTGGTTTGACCGGACTTGGAATCAAACCCAAGTCTATAGCTCTCGAGGCGGACACTTTTGCTACTCGGCCATCTGTGGTGTTGAAGAATGCCATGCAGTGTATTCGGCGTGGTGGCGCAGTCTAACAGAAAACTTGCAAATACCTTGGTGATAGTCGTTTTTGAAAACTGTGGGATGCTTGGACCGAACCACTTGGTAAGACTCACTTTTGCAATAAGCATACTCACTGCAGTGAAATCGACAAAAGAGGCATCATATCATCATAAGATATGTTATAAGGATAAGTGAAACCCTCCGTTGTGCAACCAACAGAAAGCCAAGCATTCGCCAAACATTTCAGTGAATGAGGACCTCGGAAGTACGTGCACTCGTCAGGAAATACTAAAAAATAATTAACTGAGGTTATTTTGAAATTGAATATGGAATTCAACTGCGGTGAGAGAGTGCGAAGTGAGCTTGCGCTCCTAGAGTCAGCAGCCGATTGACAATTACATGTCAACCGCGATCGGACCCAGCTAGGGTTTCACATTTTACCGAAGTTTCAACTTCCCGAGAATCGAGAACAATTTTCCCGGGAATCTCGTAAAAGTTTAGGATCCCAAAATTACGCGGGGATCCCCGTATTGGAAAAACTGCCGGGTACTTTTTCCCGAAAAAAAATTCACCGGGCTTGATTGTTCCAACAGTTTTTTTTTGCATTTTCCATTTTTATTCTAATCCTTAAATAAGATGTTCAGATTTCCAAAAATTTAGGAAAATCTAAAATTTTACAATTCGAGAAATTTTCCGAATTTCGAGAAATGATTTTCAGTGAGCCATAAAGCCCATTTACATGGTCTGTTATACAGCCCTTTGTGACGGAGGCCAATTCCATTCGCTGCGACTACTTGTTTACATGCAGCCTTATTTTGAAATAGAAGTACATAACACTAAAGATAATAAATAACGTAAAAACGACTTCTAATGTACTAAAAATGATAGATTACGTAAAAATGACGCAGGCAAATCGATTTAAGCTAAACATGTAAACAGCCTTACAGACTGAACGAGAATTCGAATAGGTTGATGTGCGTTTACGTCAGCATATCAAACCTGTATTTCTGCAAAGATATAAACGAGCATGAAAAAACTTGATTATTTTTCCCTTGCTAGGCTTCTCGATCGTTGAAATAAATGCGAAACGAAACAATCAATTTGTAATCTCGAAACATGTCAATTCATTTTAGACGTAATGATTTTGTCGCAACCAAAATTTTAACGTTCGAAAAATTAATCAGAAAAAAACTGTGCTACCACCAAAATTTTAACGTTCAAAAAATCAATCAGAAAAACAGAAGCCGACCAAGCAATACACTTTTGAAAAATGTATGCCAACACAATAACTTGGACATCAAACAATTCTCGAAGGCAGCAATAAGCAGGGAATTTTGACCTAATAATTTGCTTACACCGATAACCACTTTTATATGTTGTTTTTTGATCTTACGTCACCTCGGTGACGTAAGATCAGTCCTTTATCAATATGTTGAGTGGGCTAGAACTGTGTATGTATGTATGTAAAATCGTGAACACATTTGAGACTTTTTAGAGAGTTTTAACCTTACTGTAACGGTGTCGCGAAATAGGTAAAGAATTGTCCACGAAGGACAAAGAACTGCTTCGCTCATCGCTAACAAGATGATCGATAAATATTCGGTGAGACCGAAGGAAGTAATCCGTACTCTGAACTGACCTCACAGAAGAAACAAAAAAATCTTCAACAAGCGAATATGATAATACGACCCAAGGTTAACTCACTTTGCTACGGTACTCAATACTCACCGTAACCTAAACTTCAACAACACAGGCTACTACTATAAACCAGGGCTAAACGGTAAACCCTTCAGCATACAGCACTTGCTTGACTCTACTCGCGACTAATTGCGCTCAAAAACTACTCGATAATTAACGCCCGCAAAACAGGCAAATTTACCTTCAAAAGTCAAATTCCAGAATGTTCTATAAAATTCTAATAGGAAAGAATTCATATGACATGTAAAAACTCACACGCCAACTCACAACATTATCATTACGTCACAAGAACAAAATTACAGCTGGGTGAAATTACAAAATATCAAGAGCCGCCCCGAATATTCTCGAAGTAAAGATCATTATATCACAATACACCGTGTTTGCTTCTGTGACGTCATCATTTCGGAGGTGACCACACAAAGTAGACAATAGCCAATAGGGTGGGTCAAAGTTGAAAAAACTTTTGAAATCAAAAAAGAGCCCCAGTGGATCATTGCCAAATATGGTGAAACTAAGTTTAAAACCAATTTTGGCTCGTTGCCAAGTGAAATGTGCCAGCAACCGACATCTAGTGGTCAGAAATGAGAAAAAATTGTGAAAACTCAATAACTCCTGAAATACTGTACATGTCGTAGAAAGCTGATGTTGGTGTCAAACGATGCAGAATAATCAGTTTATATCTGCTTCAAGAAAACATTTTGTGCTATTTTGCTTAGAAAAAATGTTATTCACCCAAAACGTAAATTTGTGGTCATTTTATTGAGCAGAATCGCACAAACTCAAAAAAATTATACAAATTGCTTTTTAGAATCAAATTTTTTCATGAGAGATCGTGAAATGATCGTTTGGCGTATTAGGCAATCTCTTCTTTCAAAACCTGTCACAGTAACGGATGCTTGAGTGACCAACTTTTAACGTGGCGTTCAACAACCTGGTTGTGGCGGGGCATCATTTGTTAGATGTTGTAAAACAGGAGGCTCAGCCTCTAAGCAAAGATTAGTATAGTATTAGTTGCATATTTATCCTCCTATCACGAAAAAGCGATTAATGCGTTATAACGAGCTCGCGCAGGAGTTAACGGCCATCTGTCTACCACACCAAGACGGGGGAATCTTGCTAAGTGCCCTTCCCAACGGCACAACAAGTAAATTTGCCAGCTTGTTCTCTACACTGCCCCTTTAATGCTGAACGTTAATCTGGAAAGCTGTGAATACCAACTTTGAAGTCATTGGTTTGACCCCGACTCGGAATCAAACTCGAATCTACAGGTGTAGAGGCAGACGCTCTAACCACTTGGCCATCTGAGCTGCAGATCAACTACCTGGTGATACGAAGTTGCATTTTCGTTCATGAATGGAACCTTGAACGCAGCTTGTTTCTTTAAACGTGTCAGTGCGGCCAGCAGTGAGTGTTTCACGTAGAGACATAATCTTATCAACAGCAATATCTCTGACCGGTTTGTTTTCATCGCCAAGCATCGCAATAATTACCTGCTCAGGATGAACAAAAAAGGCATTACGCCGCAAAACTTTAAGGGCAACATCTCTGACTTGTTTATCATGAAATTAGGTGACTCTCCTCAGCATACAAAAAAATTCTTGGACCATCCGTAATCGAATTCTTTGCTTTGATTTCAAAAAAGTTTGGAAATTATACCTTAATACAAAATTCAGTGAGAAAAACTAACGTCAAATCTTGGGAAACGTAATGTCGTAAAATACGACAACCTAGAGTCAGCCATCTTGAATGACACAAAGGACCAACTTATAGTAATTGCAAATCAGGATATAACGCTCCATGAATGATTGACCAACAAATTTGGTATGCGTAATATTATTCATTACTAACATCACAAAGGGCTTTATCACTAAGCACAGAAAAAGATTCGCTGGCAATTGGCTGAAAATCTTTAGCATCCCAATTAGAAACAACCCCCTAACCATCTTTCCAATTTTTCCAGAAAAACTGTCAGGACCGCAGTTGTTACTCCATCTAATAGTCGGAAAACATGGCGCAAGGGAAGCTCATTATAGTGTAATAAACATTTGCTCCATTATAATGGCCTTCCCAACCGCTCTTCCAAAAAGCGTATCACTCCTCCAGAATGTCCGGTCACGACTGCCGTTCCGTCACAACCAATAACTTGCAAATTCTTTTCAAGTTCGCTACTTTTAATGGCTTCATACAAACTTAATGCTATTGATTCAGCTTTATCATCTTGCGAAGAAACGTGGGACAAGTAGTGTTCACTGCCCACCATGCAGCGTTTTGCTGGTCATCATGCGATTTCTTCGTCTCATCATTTTGTTAAATAATCTCTGATAGCTTATTCTTAATCTTGGCTTAGGCCTACTGATATGAATTAGATCGCTATACGCTGTTATAATGTATACGTTATCATTAGAAAGAAGGTAGGTTATCATGGCTACTTCTTATCAGCTAATGAAGTGTTGATATTTAGTTCAAAGAAAGCTGTGAATCAATCTTAGCGGAGTAAAAGCAAGCAGAAAGCCAAGTTTAAACGTTTTTGTGCAAAATCTATTACCTTTACTTAGATAACTTAAGTTCAAAATGTAAGTTAGGGTATATTTTGGCATGGTAATAATCTGAACTTGATTGGTTGAACAGTTGGTTCCATGGCAAACTGGAAATCAGTATTCAGCGTAGCAAAGTTGTAAGCAAAAGTTGGTTTTCCAGAAACAAATTTTTTCTTACATGAAAGATTTTTTTGCAACTGTATTTCTAAGAAAAGACCTGTTTCGAAGTAAATGTTACATATTTTGTAATTTTTAGAAGTAACTTTTTTTCTAAGCAAAAAAGCGCAAAATGTTCTTTTAAAGTAGATAAAAACTTAATAATTCTGCTTCGTTTGACACCAAAATCAACTTTCTACGACATGTAGTTTAGAAGTTACATTTTTTAAATTTTTTTACCATTTTTGACCACTAGGCGTCGGTTGCTGCCACATTTCAATTGGCAAAGAGCCAAAATTGATGTCATAATCACTCTTTTCAATGGCGCAGAAAGTCCGTGGGCGTTTGCTCCATTAGCTGGAGTTGGACATGTGGACAGGGGAATAGAGAAATTTTCTGATTTTGCTTCAGTAACTTCGAACTTGAATCGGAAGTTGCAACATCGGCAAGAGTAAAAACAAACAAATACGTTTGACGTCATTGCTATCATTAAGTATTGCGCACGTTTTGATGTTGTGTTATTAAATGTTTTAGAGCCACATATGTTCACTTTTAACCGTTCTTTTTTGCGTTTATGTGATTACCTTACGTAAGCTAAGCAGGATTCGAACGTGTAGAATTTGTGAATTCGTTACTGCGTTGATGGACGGTTAGTTATTGCGCTCTATATACACGCCATGCACTTAACTGCTGCTTTCACTTTTAATTTGATCGCGCCTTGTTACATGAAAGGCAGTGTCATCATCACACTACCGGTTGAACTGTTGTACTCAAATAGAAGCGCAATGTTGGAAGCTTTAAAAAAAATGGTTTTAAAGTTAGTTTTACCATATTTGGCAACAATCTAGGGGGGCTCTTTTTTTTCATAATTTTTTCGACCCACCCTAGTGGACAACACTCGTGCCCTGTATGTTGGTAGCTTTTTTTATTTTGCATTAATTTCACACACGTGATACAATTGATACCCTAAGAATATATTTAGCTCAATAACACTTTTTCAACCAAAAGTCCAATTTTTCAAATAGCTCTGTGGCCCACTGCAAAATGCTCCTATGGTCCACAGGTTGAAAACCAATGGTCTAGACTAGAACACGGATGGCGAACCACTGACCATCGGGTCACCAAGTAACCCGTCACTGGCATTTCAGTGACCCACTTGCAGTTTCAAAAATTGTAATAACGTATTATTTTATTTTCACGTACAAATTTCATAAAATTGAGCACCAGGTTTCAGGAATAGTCTCTGCTCAGATTTAAGTGCTGCATATGTTAAGCGGAAAAGTACGCACTATCAGGCTAGGATTACAGGACTTGCAGAGAAGATGCAGCAAAAAGTTCTCATTAATATTATTAAATCTGTGACCTACGCTAAGTCTTATGAATTTGAGGCTCATTTATGATCCACTCAGTTACAAAGGTTTTCCATCCCTGATCTAGAACCTTCTAGAACAGTGCATTAAGAAACAAAAACACTGTTAATTGTTATATCGTTACAACCGGTATTTCGACCATCTTGCACTACAGCTTTCTCCCTCCGCAGTGATGTATTTTTGTATTAGAAATGCTGATAGAGATACCACTAAAATTGAAACATTTCCGCAAAAACCCGACATTCCGGGAGGAAACGCAAATTTCGGCCGTGAATCTAACCTACAACGTAGGATAAATGAGCATGAAATGACATAAAATCAAGCTGCGCACTTTTAATATTCTCGTGTTTATTATACACTGGCCAAAAATCAAACAACAGCAAAATCAATTTTTCAAAGCAAACTAAGAAACACCTGCATTAATATTTACAGCGGAGGATGAGCTGGTTTATTTTAGCTCCAAATATGCGACACCACAAAAATATCACAGAGGCAGAAATTGGAATGTAGCGACAAGACGATAATCGTTTGCATATTATGGTGGAGATTATGCATCACAAAGCTCATTGCAAATCAAAATGAACCTGAAGTGAAAAAATAGTTAACTGATCAGGTAGCCTAGTGAATAGAACGTCTGTTTTTGAAGCTGTAAAATAGGTGGATTCTAAGTCCAAAATTGGCGCGGTAAAATAGGCCAAAATTGGCGCGCGAGCCTGCAGTCGGACCACACTGTTTTAGTGGTAGACAGCTCTTAGGCGAGTTTGTTATAACGCTTTCGTCGCTTTTTCGTGATGGAAGGTTGAAAATGCTACTTATTCATCGCAAGAACACATTCGCAAAGTTGAAATGCAGCAGCAATCGGCCTTCGAAATATTGTTTTTAAGACCATCAACGTCTTATGCGAATCCGCAAAACCTAAAGGGCTCACAAACGAAGGCTGCTACAAACCCTCAAGTTAAGCCTAAAAACGGTCAATATGCTGCTAATACAAATAGATAAGACTGCTTACAAAAAGTTAACCAGAAACAAAAAGCTTTTTGCTTCCAATCAAAAAATAGTGCAAAATTTCCATTGGTGTCGCATAAAACAAATTCACCAACTGTGCCTAGCATGTTTCAATGAAGATCTCACTTTACCCAATTTTTTTTAAGGGGGGTCAGGGGCCGGTCTGGGTTTCTAGAATAAAATAATAAAAATGGAATTATGTCTCATCATGGCAACTAACCTTTTTCTTGAACAAATTGCTTTACCTATACTGCCGTAAATATCAAAAACAACGTAACTGCATTTTTTTCGATTTTGAGTTTTTTGTAGTTTTAGCGTCCTATCTGGGCCTATTTAACACTGAATGCGAAAACCTCCCCCAAATCATTATTTTCCCCACGTTTTCATCCCCTTCATGACGTCATTTTTACCAAAATGCGGCTAATAAATTGCAAGAACAACGTAACGTTACGTTCGTTACGTTGTTTTTGTGCTGCATTTATCTTGACAATATTACGTCGACAAATCACAAAAAGACCGCAAATACTTTACGCTGTTTTTTTCTTGTTCGTAAATCTCTTTAAAATATTATGAAAACACCCTAACGTTACGTCCGTTTCTTTCGGTCTTGCAATAGTGTCGTTTTTTCTTTGATGATAATTTGCAAAAACAATGAAACTGCAAAATATTACTGCAAACCACTGCAATTACGCTGTTCTTTTGATTTATTTCGCAAAAATTTGAGATGTCGATTTATGTGTAAAAGAAGCGAATAAAATAAATTGAAAAAACAACGTAATGGATAGAGTTCAATTTCCACCTCCCAAAACATCATTTTCAAAAAGCCCCATTTTACCAAAAAAATTAATGGTTTGTAGATAAAAGCTCGTTCAGTCGAAGCACGAAAAATGAGCGTAAAAAAACAAACAGAAACGGAAGGGCACGCGTTTGAACCTTTTAACTGCTTTTACTCTGCAACTACAGTTGTGCAGCTACGTTATTCTGAAATTTACGGCAGCATATTCCAATATACTGTACCTCGAAGCTATGGTAGTCAGTAAATTTATTGTTACCTATGCCAGCAGCAGTGTATTTATTTTTTTATACTTTGGAACATGTATCCTACAAATTGTGGATTTTATTCGCAGAAAAATGTATTAAAATTTAGAGAAAACTGTTACATTTTTTATTATTAACACAAAGTTTGCAAACACATCCCTGACAAAAAATTCCAAGATGGGTTGACCGTGTGGATGGAGCATCTGCTTCTGAAACGGTAGACTCGGATTATTACTAAAAAATTGGTATTCACAGCTTCCTGCTTGAAGTGCCGCATTAAAAGGACAGTGTGGAGAACAGCGGGCAAGTTCTGTTCTGGAGCTACAGGTAAAAGCACCGAGATTTTCCCAACTTGGAGCTTTACTTAAGCGGCGAGCAACTCCACAGCGCATCCGTCGTTCTCTGGCGTCAAGACGATAAAATTCAACTAATGATAACTTCCTGTGAATAATTTCGAAACCTGGTTAACGTCTCCTTTCTGATTAGTGACGTAATGTAAATGCGTTTGTAAATACGTAATGTAAAGACGTAATGTAAATGATTTTAGTGAACTGCAGCAAGCGGTTAGTTGCACTTTTTATGATTATCTCGTTTCAAAATGTCAACAGACTGGGAATGTAAGATTTTGTTCTTGAGTGGGCAATATGTTATTTAGTGGTTAACATTCTAAAGCGAATTCTTTCCAGGGAGCTCGTGTTTTGTAATCAATTAAAACCTGATTATCATCGAATAATAATATGCATCATAATTAGATATGACACACCTAAACTAGAGTAGTAAGGCAAGTACTTCGAGCTGCTACTTACTAGTACCAAAACAATCCAATTGCGCAACTTTGTCGTGACTCTGCGTTCTTTCAAACGTTGATTTCATAGTTGAATACAAATCTCTACACAATTAAGAACTCGAAAAATTTGAACATATGAAGCAAGTGTGAGCACGTTAGAACACAGTACCAGCCAAAATAACTCACAACAACTTAGTTTTCTTCAAATTACGCCAAGATCTCGTATGCAAGCTGCAATAGTTTGTATCCAGCCTGATTTGGTGAAGGCAAGGTTTTTGAAAAAAATGTTGAGTTCCTAGGATCACAAACGATAGACCTAACACGTTTTATATCTCGCGCAGCGAACATTGTGCTAAAAAAAAACTTAATATGTGAACGGTAATTTCTGCACGACTTAGGAGATAGGCGGACATTTTTGGTTAACTTCTCATAATGTTAAGCATTAAAAATTAAGCAAAAAGTTCCTTTTCAAAAACAAAAAGCATGAGCAAAAGGTTTAAATGCAAAATTATGATTTGGCTGAATTATAAAAGGTCGTTACTATCTTTACTGTAAAACAATTTCGAACATCTCTGATGCATTGTACCTGATGTTCAAAGAATGATATTGGGCCAGTTCGGCCACAGTCAAAGATTTCGGCCGGTGATAACCCGGAGACGTGCAACCTGCATCCAACCAAATACTTTCATAGCACAAAATAGAATGAGGACCTTCGTAACGCTGACAGTAGGCGGGAAAAACTAAAAAATAAACCCACGTTCTCGTCGGAAGTGCTAGATAATTAAAGCAAAAAAATAAGATCAAGAGACAAAGCATTTGAAGCATTAACAAATGTAAAAATATGAAGGTACGGGACAGCAGGTGGTACACATCGTGTAGGCCATTCTCAAATGACAGCCCATTACAAACATCAATCATAAATGACTGAATGTTGTTAGTCGACATTAACAAAAACCACACACTTAAGCGCGCCCACCTGTACCTATCGCCTGACGCGAAGCAGCCAATAGCAGTGATGTAGTTGAGTACAAAAGGTTCGAGTACGAGTACATTTCAAATCTTTCTTTCATCTTTTGCTGCGGCGAGCTGTCGACCCTGGCAATTGGCGATTGCAACAATCGCAGGATTTGCAGCGAAAGTTTAAACAGTCAACGATTTATTGTCTCTCTTTCAATCCCAGAAAAAGAAAGCTAGATCCAAAATACTCGCATGTACTCGCTGAATATTTGGCTCGAGTACCGAGTACTTTTGCAATCGAGTACTAGTACCAGCCGAGTACCAGGGGTTACGAGTACAAGTACCCCAAAAGTGGTACTCGAGTACTCCATCACAGGCCAATAGTCTGTAGCTTGATGACCGCGAATAAAACCGACAACCACAGCCCATCAAAGCAGGCACTTTTCCAACTAACCAACTAATAAACATCATGTTTTTTCAGCTACAAGTTCACTGCTTTTTCTCGAGCGAATGAAGCTGGCAGAAATTTTTTTCATTGATATAGCAGTCACCACAGATGAGAAAATTTTGACACGATTACATACGAGACTTGGGTTAGGGCAGCCTCTACATCCGCTCTGATGAGATCTTACAAGTCGAAACGTTGTTCACCAACTACAGCAAGTTTGAAACACCTTTTCACGTAAAAAGCGTTCATTTGAAACGACAGATATTGCGGTCTATGCGTGAACTTTGTTGCACATTCGCATAAATTTCAAATTTCTTTTATGGAATAAAGACAATCTTCAACGACAAATTATTTACAGTTGTTTGTGGTAAAGTGGATGCTCATAGAAGCCTCTGCCTCTACGCGGAGCACTTGCAAAAGTGCTTGTCAAATGCAGCAATGCTGGTTGCTTCAGTTCGATTTGCAATTGGGAGTCTGGGTTTTGATACCAGGCCGTCACACACTAATAAAAGAATTGAAACAGTATCCAGTGAACAAGATCACCGCTTAGCACCACCGTCAGTTAGGAGAACGATATGGAAGACGAAATGAAGTTAAATAAAAGGGTGCAGGAAGCTTGCTCCTACAAGTTCTCACAATAAAGCGCACCAACACTTCAAGACCGTCAGCATGGTTGATTGTGGTTCTATTCTCGGTCGGCTAACCCTAAAAAATTTCAAATAGCATTTACAGTGCTAAGGGTTGAGTAAGTTCGTGTGTGTTGTTTGTTTCGCGAATGTCCATTGTCCACTAACGGCACTCGTGATCGGTGTTTGCAACGGGCCGTCATGATCAAAAATGCTCCACACAATTAAACTACCCACTGACCTCTGACCTCTATCTTTCCCTTTTGTCATAAAAAACGACATCAAAACCAACCGTGCTGCAAGCTAGAACATCGCTTTTGACCTTTGATGAAAACCAGAATTTCTTCAGCACAGAGGATAGCAGAGTAAACCAAAACAAAATTCAAAAAAGGGCAGGAGGATTTCTTTTCACAATGATGTTTTTTAATTAATACCAAGTGTTTCTTATAAAATTTAATACAAGTACTAGTACATAACTTTACCTAAACCATAACATTGTTCCTGCTCTTTCCTCTGACCAAGCAATGCCAGATCATGAATTGATTGGACGTGCTTCATGAGTTGACTGAAAATAGAAACAATTCCAGAAAAAAAGCGATTCAACACTGGGATATCTTTATGGCAAAAACATCTACCAACCATTGCGTCAATTTGACGGCTGCTCGGTGCCCATAAAAATTAATAAAAATTGAAAACGTGAAGCAAGCTTCCTCCTTAATATTAAAATCGGCAATTACAATTAAGCTACATAAGAGTAAGCTCGCTAATATGCACTATATGGCAGGCATATCCGACCACTGGCTTATACACAAAATTAGTTTAATTGTTGGTAGTCCTATTCAGGATGCCGGGTAGAATGCATGTAGTCCAGAGTGTTAGATAGGCAGAGGTGGGCATTTGCGCCGCAATTATTTTACTTGCGATAGCGCTTGCGGCGCAATTATTTTTTAAAGCTTGCGGGAACGCTTGCGGCGCAAGTATTTTTTCGGTTTTGAGCGCAATTCCTATACCGTTACGATTAAGATTATTATTTTTAAATAAACTTTGATAAAAGTTTTAAAAAAAATGGAAAGGTTTCAAAAAGCTCGTTAAAGAAGTAATTAGATTTCGTCAACTGCCTGCAAAGCGCTCATTAGATTCACAGCAGGTGCCTTTAAAAATGCTTTGACGATTTTAGCACCTTAGTCGGAAAGCCTACTTTGAAATCTTTAAAACTGTTTTACCGATTTTGCACCTCGGTCAGAAAGTCTGCTTATTCACAATATTGAGACTCATGAGAAAATTACATTTCGTGTACTGGCTACTGCATGCAAAGCGCTGATTGGATTCACTGCAGGTGTCTTTTTCTGAAACTTTTTCTCTTAAATGTTTTCCATTTTCGTTGCGGTAAGAGTTGAGACAAGACTAAATTAAAGCTTTATCAAAATCATTGGCATTTGTATGTAAAAAATGCTAACTTGCTATTTTTTTTTTATTTGCCAATAGAGACACAGCTTTTTTTATTCTACCAATAGAGTCATACGCAAGATGAAGCTTGGGGGATTTAGCTTAGTTTTAAAGCAGGCCTAAACAGAGTACCATAATCAATCTTTAGTGTCCAATGGAAAACATAAGTTGAGCATTCTTTGTTGGCCTACGTCAGAGGTGGAGAACCTGCGTCCCGCTTAAGTTTTAAATGTGGCCCGCGTGTACATACGCCTCATGTAATGCTAGGCTTACCATACGTCCTCTTTTTTAACATTTCGGCATATTGAACAGTGAAAACATGTCAAAACACAGTTACACAGCTCAAACTACGGCCTGCAGACGTGATGACCTTTTTTTTTTGCTCTCCACTAAATTTTCAGAGGAACTTTTTTTGCTCTTTGCGCATGAAACTTAAATATGGCCCGCTGAAAATATCACGCGGGTAATGTGGCCCGCTATGCCTTGAAGGTTCCCCACCCCTGGCCCACATAGTGCCAGTGCGATACGTACATACTAAAAGGCAGGGTTCGGTGGCAAAAAATATTTAAAAAATAGTTAAAATGGGTTTCAACTAACCGAGTAGCGTTGGTCGGATTGCGGAATTCTCTTTTGGTTAAGCAGTTATCTTAAAAAGTCCGAAGAATACTGGCTTGTGATTGGTCAATTTATTCGTGACGTAGTTGGGTGGCAGGTTTTTCCATTAAGCTATTCAATCAGCCAGCTCTAGTCTAGAAGTGATGTAGTTACTGCGTGGTATTTACTGGTAAACGGTGCAAGCCTAGCAGAAAATAGTAAACTCTTCTATTTAATTAGGGAAAGTACAATTACCCTGTCCACATTTCCAATTTTAGTGGGCTTCAAGCCCACGGTTCTTGGTTCTGGTTACTGCATCATAATCAACTTGTTGATGTTAATACTTTCAGTGATGTCTATACTCCCTGCGTCATTCAACCTTCAGTTGTTTTCAAAGTTTACAACTTCTCTGATGTTTGTACTCTCTATATCCTTCAACTTTTTTATACATACCCCAGCCCCTGCAACATCTATGTTGTAAGCCCGGTGGCCGAATGGGTCTGGAGGTAAACTTTCGATCACATGGTCCCGAATTCGAACCTGCAGAATGTTCAAACCGCGAAACTAGTCGGAAGATTGCTTTCTACAGCATTTTATAGTAAGTCTTTCTGGCCTACCATGACACCAGTATATATTTAGGCTACACTTTTTAACTATGTCATAAAGAAATCAGTTACAAAACATAAAAAAATGTTAGTTAGTTAGGTAATTTCTACCAAAATGGTTCATTTTTGTATGGCACCTGGTTGCAATGCGATGCTATTTCTATCTTTACGCATTGCTAGAATTTAGCAGCTGCTCCTCAATGACGTCAACACCTCTCTTGCACCACCAACCACAATTTTTTAAAATTGCAATTGCTGCCAAATCTGTTCGTCAGAGTAAAGTTGGGAAAATGTTTTTTGTGACATAACACTTTTTTAACTCTTTATTTGTTGCCACCGAACCTCTCCTTTAAAGGCTTATGCTATTAAATAATGCCCCGCAGGTCGCAGTACAGTCGTAACTCTATTTTAACACATAGGCTTCGCAATGAAACGGATAAACGAGCCTTAGATACCTTCTTCCGTAAGCAAAGTGACTATTTTTACGGGGGTGGGTGTCTGTGACATTTTGTCACTTGGGCCTATTTTATTACTTCGCCTCGCTCGTTAGCCGTAACCCGGTATTGCAAGTTTGCAACTTAAAACTGCATAGTAATAAAAGTCACAATTTTTTTATTAACACCTAACTTGATCTATGTTTATTAATGTTAACTGTTTGTACAAATGAAATACAGTTAGGCTAGCATACATAGCGTGAATCCAATCGTAATTTATAGGCAATTGTGAAGGTCCATCAAATAACACTGGACAACAAATTTTTTTGAGAAATGTGTTTATCATAAGACTATAATGTTTTTTGGGGCGTTGATTTCGAAAATAGTCAGTTAGTCGCATATTTATCCTCCTATCACGAGAAAGCGATCAACGCGCTATACGAGCTCGCTTAGGAGTTGCCAGTCATCTGCCTACCACACCAAGACGGGGGAATCCCGCTAAGTGCCTTTCCCAACGGCACAACAAGTACACTTGCCGGCTTGTTCTCCACACTGTCCCATTAATGCTGAGCGTCAAGCAGGGAAGCTGTGAATAGCAATTTTAAAGTCATTGGTTTGACCCGACCGGAATCAAACCAGAGTCTACAGCTCAAGAGACAGACGCTCTATACCACTCGGCCATCTGAGCTGTACATTTCGTAGTGTCAATGGTCTTGCCACTATTTGAAGTTATATGAATTTATGATTTCAAGTTTGTGTAATACAAAACTCATGGCTATATAATTCGAAATATTACACACAAATATAAAAACTCACAAATAAGCAATTCAAAAGCACTGCAATGTTATTTATTAAAAATGAACATTTGAATAACTTTTTCGCTTGTATGTGGTGTTGCATTTCCGCACCAAATTCCATGCATAGTCTCCCATCATGGCTTCGTCCCACCTCCCTTGATAGCGCTTTTCCATCACTTGGATATCTTGGTGAAACCTTTCACCATGCTCTTCACTTACGTTTCCCAAGTTGTCTCGAAAGAAATCCAAGTGAGAATGCAAAAAATTCAACTTTAAGGACATGCGGCAACCAAGCTTTTCATAACTTTTAATCAAATTTGACACCAACGTTGCATTGTCGTCTCTTCGATGTTTTCCTAGAAATCCTTCCACAATCATTCTAAAAGTTTGCCAAGCATTCTTTCCAAATCAGACATTTGTCCTTCCAGCTCTTCAGATGCCAACATTCTTCGTATTTGTGGCCCCACAAATATACCTCCTTTGACTTTTGCCTCAGATATGCTTGGGAACATCTATCTAATATAGCGAAAGGCACGGCTTTTCGGTTTCAAGCTCTTCACAAACTGCTTGGCCAGTCCGAGCTCAATATGAAATGGAGGAAGTAAAATTTTGCTCCTTTCTGTAAGAGGTGAGTTAAAAACGTTGTGAAGCCTGGTGTGAGATCTTCGCGAGGTGGCCATTTTTTGACCTCGTAGTGCTGCTCATCCGCTCTGCTATCCCACAAAGAAAACAAAAATGTTTCGTATAACCTCCTTGCAATCCCAAAAGCAATGCTATCATTTTGAAATCTCCACAAACGTCCCAATTATGATTACTGTATCAAATTAATTAAAGTAATATTTTTACGGATTCACGATCTTCCTTCATCCAAACAGAATGTGCTGTTGGAATGGATGGATAAATTGGATAAACATTACCATTATGTAGAAGGACAGCTTTCAAACTTTGCTCAGAACTGTCAATAAATAAACGCCAGTCCGAAGCTGAGTACACAATTCCAATCTCCTGAAACAAGCCCAGTATGTCAGTACAATAACAAAGTGAAGGATGATTCGAATCCGAGGACACTGTATAGAAATTTGCAAAGGTCACATGCCGTTTTCTTGGCTTGGATATCTTGCATGAAGGAGCAAGCAAATTCCACTCCTTGAAGCGGGAAAAAAGAATCTCTGCTTTTGCTTTTGTAAGACCTAAATCTCTAGATAAGTCATCTAATTAATCTTGATTAGGAAAATGAAGATCTTTGCTGGAACAATTAGTGTCAACCTCAAAATCAGGATTGTCATCTTCCGCATCTTCCGATGAGGTTGGAACCACAAACGTAGCACAAACAGTCAGAACTGATTTTGCAGGGTAAACAATTGCTACCAGATTCACCCATCGACCTAGAATAATAAACTTACTCTATCCTGCTGGCTGTCCTGGCACTGCACCTATTCAGACATGTGCATTAGAAGCCCGCCAAAATTGTGTCGAATCACCTGAGAGTGAATGACAATTTGCTAATTTACATCTTCAACACCATTTAGAGAGTGATAAAAACAAAAACAAAATGTCATAAATAATATAACACAAGATTGAAAAGTATTGTAAATGTCACTTAATACTAAAGTTGTATCATTATTTTGTATATCAGGAACTTCAATTGTTGCAAATATTTTGAAAACCGTTGACACTACGCGAAAACTAATTCCAAAATCGGCATCAGCGACCCCTAAAACATAAAGAAACACTAAAAAAAGAGATAAACAAAAATCTGTTGCCTAGTGTAATCATATATTTCTCTAAACAACAACTATGTAGGCAATTCACTCACCACCTGTAATAAGATTTGTATTTGTGGTCGTTTTATTGGACAATTGCCGCAGAAATATTGTACTGGCAACTACACGGATTGCAGATAAATATTTATTCATTGATTACCTGATTAATTGTTGGCCGAACTTTATAATGATTGCATGAATTTTCACAACTGGGCCAAGCAAAACATAAACGAAACGATTAATTATTCGCACGGTGGATTAAAAGCGCTTCAAAATTCTATGCAGTTTACTCGTCAAAAAAGCTGTTGTGGGAAAACGCTTGTGAAGGTGTAAAAATTTTCCTAAGGTGAAAATTTTTGAGCTTTTGAAGGTGCGAAATTTTCGGAACTCTGGGCTACAATCTCGCTTCAAATACAAAACACGCGCAGGCTGTCCATCACACTGCTTTTGTTGGCTTTACTGATTCATTCGTACATGATTAGTAGGCCTAAATAGTGATTAATCAGTACTTTGACTGTCCAATTTTTTTTAACCGGCAACTTAATGTGACCCACCCCTAACCTCCATGCCTTAATTTTCACTTTCCGAGCTCGTGATTTAAACAAACAACTCAGGTTATTTTCAAATCATATTGAACAGAAAATTCAACAGTAATTGAGGGAGACTGCGAAGTAAGCTTATGCTCTTCGAGTCAGCAGCCACCCGTTAAATATGTCAAATGCGATCGGCTCCAGCCGCGAATCGAACACGTCACGTATGATCTGTCACCTGCGCGCGGTACCGCTAGGCCATTTATTTGATTAACAAATTATTTATCATTATCACTTGTGACTAGTTCAAGATGTTCGCATGAAAAAATATTTGCTGGCCCGGGAAAGTAGTGACGTTTCTACTACCGGTACGCTAGTAGCTGCCACTGACTTGACACACCAACAGAAAGCGCCGAAAAGCAAAACCGACATTGAGATAGAAGCTGAGAAGGTTGGGTCTTCCTATATGTTGTAATCGACATTTGGGCATTCTTTGGGCAAGCTGAGGAGGTTGTGATCGAAACTTGAGAAACTTTAGTAAATTCCATATCTTATAGGAATCGAATCTGAACTGTTTTTTCATTTCAGATGTACAGTATATATATTCTGTAAACGCTATCCAAATATAGCAGTGACTCTTCAAAGAAATCCGCACGATGACGATTAGAGATCGAGAAATCATTCCACAATGTTCTAGGATTCCGTACCTGATTATTATATTACGCTAATGTCAAACTTGCGCTAGCGCTTGTGGCGCAATTATTTTCTGGCATTTGCCGAAACACTTGGGGCGCAATAATTTTCGATTGGTTACGCTTGCGGCGTAACTTTTATGACTTGCGCTGCTCATCTCTGTAAATAGGACACTCCTAAGCAAGCTCGTATAGCGCATTGATCGCTTTTTCGTTACAGGAGGATAAATATGCAACTAAATACAAAAAAAGTACACTCACCCCATTAACTTCGCTATTATCGTAGCGCAAGAGATACCTGTTTTGTTCATCGGTCAAATCACACCAGAAGCTTTAAAAATAATAATCACTCTTCCGTCAAAGACTGACTTAACTGCACACAAGTAATTAGACTCGTTGCGAGGATTTCACGTCGCAAGGAGGATGGATCGCACTTACTCAGTGCATACATAAAATCATAAATGTTTTAGATTGAACACAAGTTGCAGTGTGAAAACCAACTCACGACAACGTCATAAAATGAATTTGTTGACTTTGAGTCATTGAGAGATTATACGAATGCGAATAACCATGTTCAATGCATTCAAATTCATTCCAAATAGTAAGTTGGCAAGCAAGAGGATGAGGACCATTGTATGTTCGACAATCACTGGGAAAAACTGAAAAGAACAATGCTACTGAAGACTGGATGAGGATACCAGAAGCTGGTTGAGCAACATGAGTGCTGGCTTCTAGCAACAACCTGAGTCGTAAATAAGAATTCAGAGTTGATGCTAGGACAAACGCAAATACTTCTATGCACAATATCAAAGCTTGGAACAATGAGTTAGATACCCGTCGATGTTTTCATTAAGTTCAAGTACATTAACTTGTACCGTAACTGTCACTTGTGGCTCCGCCATTAGTTTCACGACCTCTGAGTATGCTGGCTAGCAACCAGACTATTTGTTAACACGATCAAATAAAAACGTTGCACGCAAAGTTTGAAATAGCAAGATACTGAGATTGTGGAGAACTTCCCATATATAACATAAATATGCGTAAACAACCGCGTTACGAGTAGGCTTACCACAAACTCATAAAATGTTGACAAACTCACCAAAACCAAAACAATATTGTTGAGCTTCGACATCCGATTGACTCGCTGCATCGAACATTGACTGATAAAATGATGATACTTCACTGGAATAAAACAACGCACAGTAAACCCATAGCGCATTACAAACGTCATTAACGTGACACGCTTTTGTGACCACAATTTTTAACCCGAACTAACCTGGTCAGAAGTTAACATGATTTTACGCTAAATATTTTCTTCATAGCAAAAAAAAAACTGGCATTTGAAAAAGTAAACTATTGCAGCAAACCTTAGTTTATGATCAATGCATAATTACCAGCCGTAGTTTCGGATCAATGCCACAAATTGAAGAAAAAGTTAATCAACGAAAAGTAAAAAAACAAAACATAGTAGTGATCATATCAACACAGGCAGCACATTCAGCAGGAAACAGTACAATTTTTCGAATGGGTTAAGCTGGCGGCAACCGAAGATTAGACAAACTACATCGGCACTCAACCCCATTTTGTCAATGTCCAGATTCCATCGCCAAAACTTAAGTTTATGTAAGCCGAAGCAGAAATCTTGGTCGAGAAGCCCGGGATTTTAAACTTTTAATCCATTGACTCCCAGAAGTTGTCAATGGCTTTGAAAAGTAAATAACAAAAAATATCTTTCGAGAATAACGCACTTAAAGATCGCATCAAAAATCATGGTAAAATGCAGGTTCTGTTCAACGCCCCCTCGACCAGGTTCCTTAGCAAACTGCAAGTTGTGGATAAAGTTGGCTTTTTGATGGAAATCTATAAAAATATCTCACCGCAAGTTGGAGTTAGAAGATGAGAAAACGTGGGTTTCATTCCTCGGGTAACCATGACCAGTAGTATCGCAACCCACTTCAAACCATAAAGACTGATAACATAGTAAACCGTGATATTCATAATACATCGTACAACCGGCAGGAAAAACTACATAGGAAAATTTCGTTAAATCGAACATTCACTGCGGTCTAACTACGCTAGATATCAACATAACATCGTCATAGAATATCAATCTAGTTAACACTGGAATCCAACTCACAAGATCTGAAGTTATCAAACGTAGTTAAAGAAATCTGATTACGCTTTGGAAACTACTCTTGTTCCGCTTGCTGACGCGTCGGCAGCTCATTGGTTGCAGCAGCAGTTACTGGACTCGATAGAAAAAAATTCAATGATCGTATTCTGATGGTGGCGGAGCGCGGCATGAGGTTAGGAAGCGTAAAATCAAATAACAGAAAAGGAGAAAAAAACAAAAATCAGACAAAACTAAAACATAAACAATCAAAATCCATTGCTACTTACCCATTCCGTAACATCCCAATTGCCTGTTCAAGCCAGGATAGTCGGTGTATTCTTTCATATATTTTTTCAACTTACTACAAAAATTCAAAACAATTAGTAGATTGAAAGGTGGAGCAAGTAAGCTTGCTGTATGTAAACTATGTAATTCAGGTCGTAAAGTAACGAGGATGGTACAAGCCAGTCTCCCGATCTCAACCTGTCATAACTACGCACTAAACACATTGGAATATTACAGACGTTGGGGGACAAAATATAAACGGTGCAGATATTTTCTAAACATGGATGGCAAGATTGTATGAGCAACTTCATCAAAGCAATATGAAGTAATGCAGCCTCGTGATAACGCATGGACTTCTGTTTGAGGAGACGTTATTCTGTATTTATTTGCAATATTTATCATCCTCCCATTAAGAGAAAGCGATCAAAGCGCTATAGCGAGCTCGCGTAAAAATTGCCGGGTACCTGCTTACCATTATAAAATGGGAGAACCCCGCCAAGTCCCTTTGCCAACGGCACAAGTACACTTGCGAGGTGGTTCCCCGGACCCTTCCTTCAATGCTTCGCGTAAGCAGGGAAGCTGAGAAATTTTTAGGTGACCTGACTAAGAATCAAACCTCGAATCTATTGCAGCAGGACGCTCTATCCAGTAGGCCATCGGAGTGAGTGGGCCCTATTAAATAATGACTGAAGCGCTTAAAATATGAGTTTTGAACCAGTAAACACTGAAAAACTCACTACAAATCCATTGTATTCAGCGCCGCAAGATCAAACTGGGTGAGATTGATCGGGTGATCATAACCAATGTTTAGACAACCAACTTCCTCCCATATAGTGATCAGGCATCGCAAACTATGAGGACCGGAAAAAGAATGACAGCCGAGTGGAAAATCTGCACAGAATTTCACGATAATATCAAGCTCGGGCAATGATCCTAAAAGGGTTATGTCTTTTACTATTGTTCCCTTCTGAATATTTCACTCTACCGATAAAAAATGACGAGAAGCTGTCAGTTTGGTCAGGGAAATAAAATGCACAACGTCCAGCAATGAGCAGGTAATTGGCGTAGATTCATCAACACCAAACAGAAGTTGAATGTTCTGTACGTAGCAGGCTGCATATTTATCCTCCTATCACGAGAAAGCAATCGAAGCGCTATAACGAGCTCGCTTGGGAGTTGCCATTCATCTGTCTACTACTCTAACATGGGAAATCCCGCTAAGTGCCTTTCCTAACGGCACAACTAGTAAACTTGCCTGCCTGTTCTCCACAGCGTTCCTTTAATGCTGAGCGTCAAGCAGGGAAGCTGTTAATAGCAATTTTAAAACCATTGGTTTGACCCGACTTGGAATCAAACCCAAGTCTACAGCTCCCGAGGCAGACATTCTTACCACTCGGCCATCTGAGCTGTTACATTGTGGCAAAAGTTGAATAAAGAAGTAAAAATACTAAGACAAAAACAGCAGAAAGTTGCCTTTTTTCTACTGTTTATGAAGAGAAAAACATACAAGCTAGAATCTGGGTCAATTGCAATGAAGCCGAGAAAAAACTCGCTGTATTTTCCAGCACGCAACAGTTTTCAAAATGACTACTGACGTGCTTAAATTTCTGCCAAATTCAAGGGCGTTGGAAGTACTTTTAAGTAGGGGGGGGTGAAATTTGTGTCACCATACCAACGTCTGGGGGGGATTCGCCCCCCAGATCCCCCTCCTTGTTATCGCAACTTACGTCAAGCGTACCATGCATTTAATTTCAGCAAAAGTCACTTGGAGACAGCTTGATGAGCTCAAGCTTTTCTCTCGCTAGCATAGCACACAGTAGCCAGTTCGACGTTTGTAAACGAGTAAACCTCCTTTACATAAACTTATTTATCTATTCACAAGCCCCTAGGCAGGAGCGTATATTTAGAAAGGAGGCATTGTGCCATCTTCCCTTCTTTTTTTGACTCTGCCTTTAAATAAAAATGAACAAAACTAATGGTGCCAGGTGACTGAAATATGCCAAACTCTTTCGATGGTTTTTGTAGCTTATGGCCAGGGCTAAGGGGCGGGTCCAGGGGGTTAGGACTAGGATGAGAGGTATGCACCCTCCCACCTGCCATTTTCAAACATGTTTTTAATGTATAAAATTTTCTGTAGTTTCAAACCTCTTCGATAGCGATAAGCCTTAGGCCTTCAGCAGTGGCGTAGCGAGAAATTTTAGAAGGAGGAGGGGACAATAATTTCCACGCATTTTAGGCATATTTCGTTTTGGCAGAACAAATTAAAAGCTGATTGAGAAACAGGAAAGGCTTTGAGAAACGGGGGCAAGCTTCCCCAAAAATTTTTGAAAGTTTACATGCTGTAATGGCTATTTTAGTGCTTTTTGAATAATTTGGTTTAAATTTTTTGACCCTATTTCTGAGTGCTTCGCCAAATATGATACATTTTGTCCGCACATTTTCGGTTGTGCGTGCTTGGCGTAAGACTTATTGCTATCAAAGAGGTTCGAAATTATGGATAAATTGTATACATCAGAAACATTTTTGAAAATGGCTGGTGGGAAATTGCATACTCCTCATCCTACCCACCTGGATCCGCCCCTGGCCATAAGCTACAGAAACCATCAAAAGAGTCTGGCATATTTCAGTCAATTTGTGCTATTATTTTGTTCTTTTTCACTAAAAAGCAGAGTCAAAAGGGGGGTCAAGGCCCAATGCTCCCCACCTCCTAAATACGCTTCTGGCCTTAAGCACGCATAATCGAAAATGTGCAAACAAAATGCATCGTACTTTTTTGTATTTAATTGCATATTTATCTTCCTATCACGAGAAAGCGATCAATGGGCTGTACGACCTCGCTTAGGATAATAATTTGGCGAAGCACTCAAAATTTAAGTCAAAATTTTAAACAAAATTTGCCTGAAAGTTATTCAAAAAGCGCTAAAATGGCCATTTGCAGCATGCAAATTTTCAAAAAATTTTCGGGGGAACATGCCCCCGGATAGAGCTTTTCTTGTTTCTTAATCAGCTTCAAATTTGTTCTGCCGAAAAAAATGCCCTTGAAAATTTCGTGGAAATTGGCTCCACACCTTCTTTTAAAATTTTTCGCTACGCCACTGCTACTAGGATAAGCTAGCTAACTCTAATTTGATATTTTGTTGTTTCGCTATTATCTGCCCAGACGTTTCTACTAAAATTGGAGAAAACTTTACTGTGATATCATAGTAAAACTCTGAAAGCTATGAGCGCGGAGGTGCCAGGAAATCCAACAGTTTTTGCGATTTTGTTCACTTTTGTCACTAAGTTGCAAAAGTTAGTTGGCCTACGTTAGTTTGATGGTATCAATGAAAAAAAGAAACGAACAAGTGACGCCATAAGCCATCGTTGAAGTGCAATAGGGTGTACTGTAGTCATAAATTTTCAAAGAGGGGTCTGAAAATTTCTATGGGGAGCCAAAAAAATACAGGTGGGGCTTCAGCCCCCCTCAGCCCCCACCTTCCAACGCCCTTGGCCAAATGTTACAGCGCCTTTTCAAAACGGAAGAACAAGTGAGAGAAGCGAAACGATTTAAAAATATAAGCCAAAAAAAAAAAGATTTAAAAGCGTATCAGTGAGTCAGGCTCCAGCAAATTACAAGTGGTCCAGATGAGACGTGCAGAGGAAAAAGAGCTGTCTAGTAATGAGCTCATCACATATATTTGGTTAGTTTTTCAAATGGATCAACATTACACGATACAACAAATCAAAACTACAGTGAAATGTGATTAAAGATGCGAACTGCAAAGCGTGTTTGGAATGAGGGAGAAAAAAACTACTTCAGCGACATGGCCTGGCGGTACCGCGCAGGTAACCAATTCTACGTGAAGGGTTCAATTCACGGTTGGAGCCGATCACATTTGACATAATACCGGCTGGCGCTGAAAATCACTGTTGATTTTCCCCCAAAATCACTGTTGATTTTCACTTCAATAGAACTTAAGGTAACCTCAATTATATTTGTTTATTTAATCTAGATCTGCAGAACTATCGCGGTCGCAGAGTCTGCGGACTCTCTCATGTTCAACAAACCCGAACTCACTCCAGTTAATCACCTAGCAACGATTGCTTTGCAGGGCCATTATCTTGAAGCATGAGCATGAAGTAATAAACTACTTACCTTGATAAATGGACACAAAAAAAGCGCTAAAAGATCTTTTTTGCAGCAGGTACATGCTCGTAGCTGAGTTGCTTTATTGTCAAATTGTGAAGGTTACACCAGAAACATGTATTATCAATAGTACACAAAGCGAGAGTAAAGTACGTTTGTTTATCCCACCAACATACTTTTTGTGCTCAGCTTAAACTTAGTAGCATTAAGCAAGCCTTTTCAACATAATAATAACTCACCTAATCCAAAACAATTCAACTGAGCTTCATTCCTCCCAGAATGCGCTCTTTCAAAAATAGTTTTCATGTGATGTTGAATCCCACTAAAAACAAAACTAACGTTCAACAAAATCAAATTACCGAGACGGTGGCGCGCCTAACTCATACAAGACACAAAAGCGCGCAACGACAATAAATACTAACACTGTGTTACAGCTAAGAACATTTTAACCAGACATAGTCAACGAAGCAGAAAGAACAACATGTTTAAAAAACTTACCGTATATCGCGAGTATTAACATAGAAAATACAGTGGTAATCATAAATCGCGTACCGGCTTAACAAAGCGAGACAGAAATTACAAAGAAACAGGAAGCTTTAAATGCTAAAAATTAAATACAAAAAAAAAACGTAATCAAAAATATCGACATCGCTAATTAACTTTGACATGGGAGAAATGACGAACTACGAACATCAAAACTGTACAAGCCACCGCAGGACAGTAAAAGCAAGTACTTATTGCAAAACCAACCTTATATTAAACTGATTAAGAAAAGTGATTTCTTTGAGCGTCAGATCATCGGGCCATCCAAGCCCTCGCCGAATACAACCAGATTCCAACCAAATTGTTTTGTAACAATTTACACTGTGAGGTCCTTTGTATTTTTTACATCCAACTGGAAACACTAAAATATGCATTACCGGTACGCAAAATTTTTAACCGCAATTTAACAAATTAATCATTAATCTTCAAGACCAGAACTTCAAGTTCCTTACAACCTTAACCGTGAAAGCAACTAAGCATGTTAGTTTTATTGCATAAGCTATAAAGTTTACAAGTACTGTGATACACTGAGTTTTTTCTTTTCAAGTAAAAATAATGGAAACAGAGCATATCTGGATACTGAATAGGCTTAAAAAAACTGTCTTCTATAGCTGCACAATGTTATTAATTACTCGTTAAAGCTTTACAAAGAACTCAATAACCGCACTGTAAAATACTAACACGTCTGATCGATTTGTTTAATTTAAAACCTTTTGCTTTGACTAAGTCCTAAAGGAAATGTTTTTAATTTTTTGTAGTTTGAATTGCTTACAGAACGTTTTCTTTAAGGGTTTAAGTTGCAGTTTGTGAACAACGCTTATTCTGTAAATTGTCGAATTTCGCGCATCTTTTTTGCATAGTATGAAACTGCAGTTACTGGCTGGCAGAAGCAAGCAAGTTTCAGTGTTCAGTGTTGGATCATGTAATTGCAAGTTGATCATTTTACTTTGCTAATTTAGTTACGATAAAAACTGTGCTGGATGATATCACCTCGGGTATGTACTGTATGACATTCTTATGTATGTAATTGCAAGTGGGCAAACGTTAATTTATTGCACGTGCTTTGCAGCTGCATGCCCCGACCCCCGTTTTGTGCTCACGTTAAAGCTCTCGTTTGCCGATTGCATAGTTCCAGTGAAACACTTGGTTTGTGTAAATGTCTTTTCTTGAAATGACTTCGTAATGTAATCGTAATTATATTTGATATTGTAGTTGCGTTAATTCCGTCTTGCCGCTTGCTGCTCAGCCAGTCACCTTGTCGTTTATACTGTAGTCTGGATTCAGTCATAGTTCGGTAGGTTTTGCTAAAGTTTACGTTTGGTTTGTTGTGTATGCAATGATTTACTGTATTTTTGTTATTTGCTTTATATTGACATTGTCGAGCTATATGGTTTTGCGTTAGTGCCATGTTGACCGTCTCATATATATCGCAAGTATTTTTCAGAAAACCGCCCCAGTTCGCTCCACTCAGCACTAATTTCGTTCTGTTGTTTCCTCAACAACTCCTGGTAATTTTTACTGCACTTGCTCTCAATATACGAGTCTGTTCAACCTATTTGGTTCGGATTATCTGTCGGCGGACCGGAAAAAAGGAGCGCGTAATCGCTTATTACGAATCCAAGCCACACGCCTTGTAATAGCACTGAGCGCTATCATTTGTTTTCGAACTGAATAGAAAGTTCAGATTGGATCAAGTGAGTCTGTGTTGTTCCTATTATTTTGAGTATTTAACTCATAAAAATGGCCACGTCAAGTTGTGATGACGCTGCAAAATTGAAACAAGAACTTCATAATTTGTAAGTTCGAGCTGAAAGCATAATATTGAAACCAGAAGGTGCACTATCTCTGGAAAAGTTCTTGCTCAAAATCGATCATTGTTATGAAAAGCTTATTGAAGCTTGTGACGCCGAATTAAACAGAGCACCTCACACTGATTGGTGTACAGATGATGTGATTAAAGAAAAATTTTGACACGATTCTGACACGTACGCAATAACATGGTGATCTCATAGAGTCATAATGATGCTCGATCTAAAACGGGATCGCAAGAAAGTGTGAGATCGCATTCAACTTGCAGCTCCACGCGCAGCAAAAAGTTTAGGAGTCAAATGAAGTTGAAAGTGCAACTGCTACGATGCAGCAAGAAACAGCTGAGGAGGCTATATGAAACACGATTACGGGTTAAACAGCGAGCAGAAAGAAGGAAAGTTGCTATTCAAGAAGAAGCCAGAAAAAGAAAAAATCAAGCCCAAAAAGAAGCCAGAAGAATTTGTGAAAAGACCGAAGCGGCGAAAATTAAAACACTTCAAGAATTAGAAGTAGAATTTCAGGAACTTCAAGAATATTTTGATGTGTTTTTTTGAAATTGATTCAACAGATATTTCGCACAGCGGTGGCTTAAAACTTTTTCGAAGAGTTCCCTAATTCAGGCGATCTTTAATTCTTTGCACACTTTGACAAAATTCAAAAGTTGCTTCTTTGTTGCATAACGTTGCGATGTCGTTTTCATTGTTTGTAAATTTATGCTTCACTTTTCTCAAGCCATACACTACAATATACTCAACGATTCCTACAAAGTATTATGCTGATTATTACTTTAGTTGTAAGTCTACAGAAACCACTGACAAAATAAGTTTGCACTTGACCGAACTTAAAAAGGAGTCGCGGCGCGAATTCCGCGAAAGTTTGCAATAGCTACTGTTTCGGTGGAGAATAAAACCCTAATTCCTAATTTTCAAAGCAGACAATTTTAGACCTTAATTGCAAAATATAGTGCTGTTCCTTCTCGTTCCGTAATATTTTCTCCTGTAAAAGCTTCGTCATAACTTAAAACGAAAAGATGTAAAATCGCTAATACGATCAGGTTTATGGAGAGGTCTACCCTGCGGTTTACGTTAACGTTTCATAGCCTATCAGTAGGCTTGAAAAATTTTAAGATCAAGCTCGGTGTGCTAAATTAGTCTAACAATCTTACATTCAAACATGCCAGCAAATCTCGTACCTGTTTGCAATATGTGTGGACTGTCCCCTGTTGAGCGCCTGGGAATGCCATGGACTGACTCGGGAATCGAATCTACCGGTAATCTCCCGCACCAGTAGCAATGTCTCTAATCCCCTAAATTCTCTTCATTAGCTATTGAGGTCGAAATAAGCCCTAATTTGTAATAGCCCTTGTGCTGCTAAGTTGTCTATTCTGTTTGTGTTGTTAAAAGGTTTAAGTTACTTTGCAAATTAGATGTCCGTTGTAATCGTGTAATCAACATACTGCCTGTTAACCTGTTTCGTGTTTGTTGCCATTACGATTCGTCGCGTGGATTGCTTCATTCTTATTTGGTGTAAGCGCAAGCAACAACTGAATTAAAGCCCTACGTTTGTTATGTCTATATCCTTACAGTTTCATGACAGCCCTAATCTGCCCAGATGCCTTGTACGAGCATCATTACATGCGTTGAAAACTTTGGCACCTTAACTGAAGTGTGACTGAACTTTTTATGCCACAATGCAGTTTCCAATCCACTAAGTAATCCATGATCGCACCTTACCAACATCACTGTTGTTCATTTTCATGTTTCAACAGGTCATGGAGGACTGAGCATGACGTTGAACTACTCTTGCAACATTTTTGGATTGTGAAAGCGACTAGTGTGGTGCGACGAGCGATTTCTAACTGTATGCACTGCCGTCTTCGAAATGCAAACCCTGGTCAGCAATTGATGGCTAATCTACCCCATGAACGTCTGCAAGTTGATGCTGCTCCGTTTGCTTATTCCCGGGTTGATTACTTGGAAACCTTAAACATTCGTCAAATGAGAAGTACAGTAAAACGGTACGGATGTTTGTTTACCTGTTTAACCACGAAAGCCGTTCACCTGAAGGTTGCCGCTGATCTATACTCTGATTCCTTCATAAACGCTCTGCAAAGATTTTTGTCAAGGAGAGGACCAGTCTCGCACCTATATTTTGACAACGGCACCAATCTTGTCGAGGCAGAGAAAATTCCAAGTGAGGCGGTAAAAGCGTGGAATGAAGAACATAAATTACACAATTTCTTGTTGCAGAAAAGATTAATTGGTCATTCAACCCTCCCACAGCTAGTCATATGGGTGGCTCGTGGGAGCGAATGATTCGCTCGGTACGACGAATTCTCACTTCACTGACGAGCGAACAAAAACTGACCGATGATCAGCTACACGCACTCCTTTTAGAGGCAGAAGCAACATTGAACTCGCGTCCGCTTACACCTGTGACGATGGACGCTGACGGCAAAGAACCGCTAACACCAAACCATCTTTTGAAACTCTATCCCGTTGAAAACCTGCCACCAACTACTACATGTCCGGGTGACTGCTACGCCAAGCGTCGTTGGCGCCACGTGCAATACCTTGCAGACCAATTTTGGAAACGGTGGTTTAAAGAATATCTGCGCTCGATTATCGCTCGGCAAAAATGGTGTAGCAAAAAAACCAAATTTTTGAGACATCGTCCTAATTACCGACGACTTTGCCACAAGATCGCAGTGGGAGATAGGAAAAGTATATGGTCTTGCACGACAAGTATCCGTGAAACTGCGAGGTAGTGAACTACGAAGACCGATACACAAGTTGTGCTCGATTATTCCCGTCGACGAGAACGAGTCCGAATCGAAGATGAACGAAAGTCAATAAAAACTTTCCAAACTCCGTGAACATTAAATGATGTGTTAATGACTTTGAGTTGATCACTTTTGAACGTGTAAAAGTTATTTAATTATTGTTAAGAGTTATTTAATTATTGTGGGGGGAGTGTAAAATATTACACGTCTGATCTATTTGTTTAATTTAAAACCTTTTGTTTTGACTAAGTCCTAAAGGAAATGTCCTTAATTTTTCGCAGTTTGAATTGCTTACAGAACGTTTTCCGAAGAAACAAAAAAATTTGACAGTTTGTATTACAGCTGCAAATCAAAAAGGTCTTAAACGTCAAAAGATTAGCTATTTAGAGCAACTATTTTCTTTTGACGTTATAGTAGTTACAAGGTAACCGTTTTTCCTTTTATTTACTTTTGGTATTCCGATGCCCACCCTAGCAAATGTCGTCTTTGAGCGACCATTTTGGTGATGACGGTTTTACACTTGTCAAAACCAAGAAAAACTTCAAGCGAAAATCTACCAAACAAAATTCGAAAAGCTCGAGTGACGAGCAATATAGCTCAATGAAAAGGGCTGCTATTACGCAGTTGCAACCGGTAGTCTTGGCTGCTACGGATGAAAACAACCCACTGACTTCCATCAGTCCAATTAAGATTGACAGGTGTCTAAGTAATGCGATTGGCCAATATGAATCGTGCAAACCGATTCGCAACGGAAATTTGATAAATTGCAAAACTAGCAATCAAATAAAAACCTTGCTTAATCTCAAATATTTGTGCGATTCAAATACTCAAAATTCTATTGCAATAAAATCCTCAATCGTTAATCTACCAGGAGCCAAAGGAGTCATTTATGGTGTTCCTTTGGAAATATCTGGCAATAAGTTACTAATGTGTTTAAAAGAGCAAGGTGTCACCTACGTCAAACGTTTTGTCAATAAATCCATCATTGATCACAAGCCTACTCTTGCCGATACCAAAACGGTGCTACTGCAATTTGACAGTACGAATTTGCCCCGCACTGTTGACATCGGTTATATGCGCTTTAACATCAAGCAATATATTCCGCAACCTTTGCGATGTTATAAGTGCAATTGTTTTGGCCATATCTCGGCAAACTGCCGAGGCAAAGAAAGATGTTCAAAGCGTGGCGGTGAACATAAATTCAACAACTGTGAAGCATCAACAATGAAATGTGTAAACTACAATGGCAACCACACTGCTGCCAGTAAGAGTTGCCCAAGGTATTAAAAAGACATACAAGTGCTGAAAATTAAAAATGAGAAAAAAATTACTTACGCTGAAGCTGCTAAGCAGCACAGTGAGCGAACCAGCGGGCCAACTGATAATGCAAATGCTATCCAATTCAATAGTAACAACCTTCATACTGATAAATTTCCTCCTCTGCCAACTAATCACGCCTTACCAACGCACTGCTCTATTATATGGACAGAAAAATGCATTTAGACCCAACAGTGTCCACGTCACAAGAAAACAACGATGACAAACCCAAGTAATAAATAAAGTTCACTTCTCCAGCAACTTCATGTTTGGAACCCCAATTTATTTTATGGCCTTTTTAACAGAAGTTATAAACCAAACAATTACGGCTGCAAAAGCTGACAAAAATATAAACAATTATGAAATAATTTCTGAACCCGCAGGCAAACGGATGGGGATCCCATCGATACTGATCAGCTCAAATCTTTGATTTAATGGCTTTACAAATTTTGCAGTGGAATTGCAGGTCTATTAAAAACGAAATTCCAGAACTTAAATCCTATTTGGCTACGCCCGATATTTTATGTTTGCAAGAAACTTATTTAACTAGAAACATTACACCGGTTTTAGCAGGATACAAAGTTCTACGAAAGGATCGATCAAATGGTAAGAGAGGAGACGGTATTTGCATATGCATTAAGCAAAGCATCCCTTTTTCGGAAATAGTTATCCCTGATTCTCAAAATGACATGGAATCCATGGCTATCAAAGTTAGTGATATTGTAATATTAAATGTATAGGCCTACAACCCTCCCACAAATCTAATTGACAGCAATGTTTTACATTTTGTCACAAAATTCCGTAGTCATTATCTGCGGTGACTTCAACGCCCACCACAAACTGTGGGATGCGGGGTCACCTAACACCAAAGGCTACCGGCTTTTCGATTTTATTGAACAAAATGATTATTCTATTATGAACGCCAATTAGCCAACTCGTATGACCTTTAATGCAGAACTAAATTGTTGGCTAATTGATCTGACATCATGCTCTCCTGCAATTTCGCACAAATGCCACGTAGAAATCTCTGGTAAGTTTTTCAGCACCGACCATTGTTTAATTTTTCTCCAGGTTAATTCAGCTTCAGACGCATTACCATCTGAATAGACATCACGCTGGTCTTTCACTAGTGCTGACTGGATATCATTTTATCATCTGTGCAATGCTGAAATAACCATGAATTTATTTTCTACCAACACTCAACTTTTTTATTACTGGTTAACTTCGACCATTTTTTCTATTGCACAGAGAACTATCCCCAGAATCAAACCACACAATAAGGCATCCGTTCCGTGGTGGAACAAATCTTACCAAATTGCAATTAACAACAAAAGACATGCTTTAAATCGCATGTTGAAAACACGTCACCCTTCTGACATCATAATTTTTAAACGAACCCGAGCTAAGGCAAAGAAAATTTTAAATGCAGCAAAACGATCTTGTTGAGAAAATTACTGCTCCTCTATCTCCTCGAATGCTAAATTTGGTCAGGTATGGTCGACTATTCGAAGATTCACCGGGCAACAAACTTCACCTCAATTTCCTTCTTTGCAGCAACAGGGCATAACAAGTACCAATAACCAGCATAAAGCTAATATGCTGGCTAATCAGTTCCAAGCAACCAGTAGCAATGAAAATTTTACTAAGAAATTTCAAAACAATCTTTAATCTGTTTCTCAACAGCTACACCAGCAATTAAATCATTGCACATACAAGAAAACAGAGTTTTATGCTCCGTTTAATATGAACGAACTTGAAGATGCTTCAGCAAAATCTAATAACTCCGCAGTTTAACGACAAGCTCAACTGCGAGATACTCAAGCACATGCCTTATCATTGCTTGCAAATTTTATTACTTTTATTCAACAGGATATGGTTTACAGGTGAGATACCTTCCGAATGGTTACATTTGGTGGTTGTTCCAGTGCATGAACCAACCAAGTCTGTTAATTTACCGCAATCTTATAGACCGATTTCGCTCACTAGCCATATTTGTAAATTAATAGAAAGAATGGTTGCGGTACGACTCCAATGGTACTTGGAGAAAAACAGGTTTTAAGTAATAATCAGTCTGCGTTTCGTGAACGTAGACAACCAATTGACCACCTTTTAACTTTACACGATGTCATTTATTAGGCATTGGCTAACCGGAGATCAGTTCTGGCAGTGTTCCTTGGCATTGAAAAGGGCTTTGACATGGTGCACAAAGATACATTATTATTAAAGCTATTAAACATTGGCATTCAAGGTTTTACGTTTAACTTCTAAAATCTTTTCTATGAAATTGTACTTTTCAGGTCAGAGTTTCATCAACGCGATCACATGTCAAAGTTTTGCAAAATGCGTTCCACAAGGCAGTGTGTTAAGTCCGTTACTGTTCGCAGTGATGATCAACGATCTGCCATCGTGCTTCACCGCTGGACATAAGACCAACCTCTCCTCTTCGTGGTGTCCGGTGGAAACAACACGTAATGCTGGCTAAAGAGGCTCTGGCATTTTTACTTTACATGTTTGCCAACTTAGTCTTAGCAACGGCCTTACCTGTTGAACTTGCTCCTTGAAGCATTTCGGCCTCTTTTCCTAGCGGATAAGAAGTTGAGCTGTGAAGGAGGGTGTGGATAATGCAGATTTGGCATTAGCGAGAATGCGGGTGGTAGGCACCGGAAATTGTTTATATGGAACATGTTAAGATTGCGTGTTTGGATTTTAGATGATTGCAATGGAATCTCATAGTTGTAGAGGGTACCGGTCTAAAATGCGCTCCGTACCGCGGCCGCAAGATAGTTCAGAGGCCCGCCCCTGATCTAGCCAATTGGGGGGCTGCCTCCGTCAGCTTGTGGAAATCTCCATGCAATTGTAGCTCCAGATGGCGACTGGGAGGGGGCCTGCAGTTGTATTAGGGGGGCATTCCTGAGGCCACTGCACAGAATGACAAGTCCATTGCATATAGTTGCCTGGGTCCAGCTGCGGGACTTGACGTGGCCTAATAACAATTTTTTTTTTCAAATCTGGTCTTTAGGTTTTTCCCAGTTATAAAGAAAAACCAAAACTTTATGAATGGAAAATAAACGAAAGAAGAAAACAGTACGGTTTGTTCTCCTAACAAGGAAAAAAACACTGCCACAGAGAACAGTTCTAGAACTATTCAGCGGCAGTGAGAGTACTCAGCGAGTCAAAGCCTCTACTTTTGCAAGGGTTGAGGAGGAGACAAGTGCGAAAAAATTGCCTTCAGCCTGGACTTCTCTTCTGTAGGAGGAGAAGACTCTGGCAAATCAAGAGGCAACAGTTTCAGCGGCATTGTCGATTGAAAAGTCGAATATCGCTCAAATATCCGGTTCGCCCACTCAGAATCCATCAATGTCTCCGGACGTTGGTAGCAGACTTGGACAACTAGATAATTCTAGTTTTCTAATTACACTAATTAGAGCGAAATGCCGCTAATCTAATTCTAATCTAATTTGCGAAATGTTTCTATGCTCTAATTCTAATTCTAATCTAATTTGGAAAAACTGTGTAGCTCTAATTCTAATTCTAATGTAATTTCCGGTTTTGCCGAAAATGCTAGTTTGTCCAACGGCGTTTTTCAACAAGTTATGCAAGAATATCCCTTGTGCAAGGAAAACCAGTGCCAAGCCGCCATCGCATTGCTTAGTTATAGTAATTGTGACGAATAGTAGCCATAGTGACATAATAACTATTTTATACTGTAGTAACTTGTAGTGTAGTAAGTTAGGATATAAAATCTAGATAGTGTAGAGTAGGCTGGCAAAGCGGCTATGCATGGAAAATTACTAGGCCTACGCTTTTTCGATACACACACAGTGTTTCTGGAAGTTAGTTTTAGAACTAAATGTTTTGCATAGCCTAGCGGCGTGCATTAGCAACAATCTTCATTATCATTGCATCATGACAAGAAACTGTTCAAGATTGCTGTAGTAACGATAGTGCTAGAATAAAAACTTTTATTCGAAGATTGTTTCAGCACCACAAGTTGGAATAAACAATAGTAGGCCTGATAGTACTTGTATGTTGTTTTACATGCTACACTAGGCTGCTATATCAGCACTAAACTACATCACTTATAACCTAGAGTTAGAAAAATTACTGTCCTTTTACTTTTTAGCCCTAGAGACAATCGCTGCATAGTGCATATCACATCACTGATTGTCTGCACAGATATCTGATGATGAGGCTCTTCTCGAACAAACGTGAAGGCCTCATTACTGTACCTACTCAATTACTATAAATAAAGTACAGTATTGGGTGGCGTTAAAAAAACAGAAAACATTTCTAGTTTTCCGTGTTGGGAAATTGAGCCATGTTGCAATTAAGCATTAAATTAAATCATTAATTATTAAATTAATATATCTTCTCATTCCTTCAGTTTTCGAAAGACTAGGCGTAAGCAGCGTTCATCAATACTGATGTGTACGAATAGGTGTCAAAAACTAAGCGTTCATGTACTGTAAACCTTTATCAGCCCAAAGGCGGCGAGAATTCTTTCGTGTAGTACCGCCACTTCGCGGTTTTTCACTTATCGCAGTGGTGTCTGGACCGCATTAACCGCGATAAACGAGGGTTTACTGTATGCCTATTTCTTATTCGTTCTAATTTTAATTCGGAAGTTGATTTCATTTCCAAGTTTTTGCGAATTCACTAATTCTAGTTCTAATCTAATTTGGAAAAACTGTGTAGCTCTAATTCTAATTCTAATCTAATTTGGAAAAACTGTGTAGCTCTAATTCTAATTCTAATCTAATTTGGAAAAACTGTGTAGCTCTAATTCTAATTCTAATCTAATTTGGAAAAGCCGAAATTTTTCTAGTTGTCCAAGTCTGGTTGGTAGCACGTCTGAGTGGCGTCGACAAAAAAAAATTATGAAAAAAATCAGAAGCGGAAGCAGCGAAAAAGGTTGTGGAAGGGGTTGGAGGGTTTGAACCTCACTAACCCTGGAGATAATCTTTAAACTGCCTGCAACTCTGCATCAACGAAAAGGTCGATGGAGTCTTCTAGCACTCAATCGCTTACGTCAGAGCTGCTTTGGAAGGAGCTGAGGAGCCTCAGAACCCTGATCAGGGTTCGAAGGCAACCAGTTCCAACTAAAGTAGACTGACAATCAATACCTTAGAGCAAAATTGTTGTATTTTCAAAATTCATACCGTGTATGAGTAATAGATCTGCAACAAACGCTTCAATTAATCAAAAACAAATCCCAGCACGAAAAACCAAGTCGAATGGATTTGAATGCTGGCAGATTAATCATCACAGAAGTAAGGCCGCTAGCTATAACTTATGTGAAGTAACAAAAAACATTCGTTCAGGTATAGTCCTAATTCAGGAACCATGGACCTATGGAGGCGCAATCAGAAGTAAACTCAGGGGATGGAAACTTTTTCAAGGTAATAAAAAAGATAAACGTCCCCGAGCATGTATTTATGTCACTTCTGATATGACATGCTCTCTCATACCACAATTTTCTAGCGAAGATGAGGTAGCAGTGAGAGTTAAAAATGTAAGACGAGAAGGAGATAGCTTTGTCTTTGTATGGGCTTACATGGCTGTGGAAGAACCAGCTCCACCAGTAATTCTGAAAGAGCTGCTGTCATTTAGTGACAGGGATAAAATTCCTACCGTTACAGGAACTGATGCAAACGCACATCACACAGTATGGGGCTCTTCCAACGTCAATACAAAAGGTATGGATTTGCTTATGTACTGTGCTAGTGCGAACTTGCACATCTGTAATGTGGGCAATAAACCCACCTTCAGAACGAGAAAAAGAAGTGCTAGATCTGACTCTAATAAACCGAAATGCTGAGAACTGTATAAGTGACTGGCATGTCAGCAATGTGCCATCCTTTTCAGATCACATGTACATTAGGTTTAGAGTTCAAAGTGGCACCAAATGAACAAAAATGATCAGGAACGTCAGACGTACTTGCTGGAATAAGTATGCAAACGAACTTTATCACAGGTTACATGATTTGAATAGTACACCAGTTAGCATATCATCAGTAGATGATATACAAAAACTGGCATCAACTGTTCAATCACAGATAATAAAATCTTACAAAGTATCTTGCCCTCAGCGTAAGAATCGTCGTAAAACTGACAATATTTGGTGGAATACAGAGCTAACCTGTCTCCGCAGAGAGGCTCGTAAAGCCCAACGTAGAGCCATCAAATCAAAACTTGGAAACGACTGGGAAGCTTTTAAGCAGGTCCAATTGATTTTTAAAAATGCCGTAAGAAAAACCAAGAGAGATTGATTCTTGGCTTCTTTTTACGGAATCGATGAATAGCTACTGTGCAACCGCTCGGCTGGTTAAAATTATGCGTCGAAACGAAACGGTGCCAGAAAGCAACGTTTTAATACCTAATGGTGAATTCACCGAATCTTCTGCTGAGACTATGAATTGCCTCCTAGACACTCTAGCACCGGGAAGTCAAGAGGTAAACTATAGTAAAGCAGCAGAAGAACCAAATGATAACACTGCTGCGTTACCAACGTACGACGAAATTGTTAGCTCCATCTGTTCACTTGAAAAGATGGAAAGAGCAATAAACGAATTTTTGCCATTTAAGGCGCCGGGACCAGACGGTATTTATCCGGTGCTACTACAAAAAGGCTGGAATAGTATTAGAAATATATACCAAACCATTTTCCAAATGTGCTTGAAGTACAGCTATGTGCCGAAAGTATGGAAGGAAGGGACTGGTATCTTCATCCCCAAACCCGGTAAAGAAAACTATCATAAAGTTAAGTCTTTCCGCATGATCACTTTAACTTCCTTTCAACTTAAATGGTTGGAAAGGTTATTACTGTATCATTTTAATGATGATACTAATTTGCAAGCAAGGTTTTCTGCGTTCCAGTATGGATTCAGAGCAGGAGTTTCAACTGAAACTGCACTGCACGAATTTGTACGACGCATAGAACTAAGCTTGGCAAAGAAAAGAACAGCACTAGGAATATTTCTGGATATTGTTGGTGCTTTTGATAATATCACACATAGTGGCATTGCGGATGCTCTGCGAGAATTGAAGGTGTCGTCTTTTCTCGTCCATTGGATTGAGAATTTACTGAGACACCGCACAGTTCAAGTTGAGCTAAATGGTGAAAAGATTAAAAGAGAAGTAGTAAAAGGGAATCCCCAAGGTGGTATTTTGTCTCCTTTTCTATGGAATTGTGTATTTAACTCCTTGTTGGTAGACCTACGCAACAGGGGTTTTCATGTACAAGCCTATGCCGATGATGTAGCAATTTTGGTCACTGGCACAAATATGCTGTGGATCAAAGGTAGGCTTCAAAAAGCGCTAAATATTGCAAGTAATTGGGCTCATAATCAAGAGCTTCAATTCAGCAGTAAAAAGACTGAAATAGTTCTGTTTACTAACAAAAGGAAGCCAGATTTTGGAACCTTGCGTTTAAACGGACGCCAGCTAGAAATTTCCAAAAAAGCAACACTACTAGATGTAACCCTTGATAGTAAGCTTACTTTGATACCTCACATAACACGAATTGCTCGCAAAGCGACTGCTGCGTTATTACAATGCAGACAAATAGTGGGCAGAGCGTGGGGGTTAAATCCAACTAGCATGCGATGGATATACGCTGCAATGATTCGACCAGTCATCACATACGCGTGTACATCCTGGGTTGGTGGAGTAAATAAAAAATATCTCGAGAAAAAACTTTCAAGAGTACAAAGACTAGAGTGTTTTATGATTTCTTCAGCATTTCCCAGCACCCCCACAGGAGCTTTAGAGATGCTGCTGAATACCATGCCAATTAATGAATTCATACTGTCAGAGGCAGTAAAAGGATCACATCGGTTATCCCGTGTGAGCTTTTGGCCTGCCAAGACAATTGATTCAACAAGAAAGACCAAAAGTCACGTAGACGTATGCAATGAAGCAAAGGAAAATTTGCCTTTGCTGAGTATGCCAGCAGACCTAATAACTAAAACAAAGGTATTTGGAAAACAGTACAAATGCCTCGTTATGGAACGCAAGGACGCAGTGCAGTATGAGAATGCTTTAGAACCAAGCATAATCAGATGCTACTCTGACGGATCCAAGTTAAATGGAAGAGCTGGTGCGAGTTTTTACATAGAATACGCATCAGGCTCTCAAACAGATCAAAATTTTTTCCATCTGGGAAGATTTAGTACTGTCTTCCAGGCAGAAGTCTTTGCTGTAGCTGAAGTAGCATAGAAACTGATAATGGATAGAATTGTAAATGAAAAAATCATAATTTTAGTGAATAGCCAAGCAGCAATTCTGGCAATCCAAAATAATCTTGTGAAATCTAACACAGTATTAACGTGCATCAAAAACCTGAATATATTGGGTAAAGACAATGACGTCACTATTGCCTGGACGCCGGGCCACACCGGCATCCAAGGAAATGAGAAAGCGGATATCTTCGCTAAATCAGGATCAGCATCAAACTGCTTGGGGCCTGAACCTTTTATTTCCATCTCATATGCTAGTTGTGGCGCAGCAATAAAGGATTGGAGCGTCAAAAGATGGAAAACATCTTGGATAGAACGAAAGGACTGCTTGAGAACAAAAGAAAATGTAGGATGGGCTTCGTCCCAGTTAACTCATTTACTTTTGAGGCTCAAAAGACCTAGAATAAAAGAAGTGTTGCAAGTCCTCACAGGTCACTGCAACTTACAGAAACACAGGTGCACCATGGGACATGACGTATCATCGACATCTTAAAAATGTAACCTGGAAGAAGAAACTCCAAATCACCATGTTGGAGAATGCATTTACTACCAAGCCCTACGTAAGAAGGTTTGTGGTAAAGAAAAAAACCACAATTAAGCCAGTGGTCGAAAACTAAATATAAACCTACTGGCTAAGTATTCACAGCAAGCCGGAAGACTTGCTGAATACGGCCAGTAGTACATTGAAATATTGAACAAACGAGAAAGCGGTGAAAGTTGTAATGTGCCTAATTAATGGCCTACACAATGTGCCAGTGAGGATTGAACCTAGTCAGTCTTCTCTGGCACCACCGCCCTTTAATAATAGTAATAATAATCGTGCTTCACTTCGTCAGCTGCTTTGTTGCTGATGACTTATGCTTATGGGAAGTGGGCTCTGATATACAACACTTTAATAAACTCACCCAAGCATCATTAAACAAAATACAGACTTGGTGTAAAAATGGCTTAAAAATTTCAGTCAATAAATCTGCAGCATTATTGTTTACAAAAAAAAACGAAAAAATAAAAATGTATTACTAATGCTTTACAATAAAGCATTGGCGCTGAAAAAACAAGTAAAATATTTAGGTGTTATTTTTCCGGAAAATGGACTATATTCTGCGCATGCAAAGTATGTTCAGGAAAACTGTTATAAACGCATTAACGTTCTTCGAATCTTGAAAAGATCCAACTGGGGAATGTCGAAAGACATCCTCTTATCTCTTTACAGGGCATTGATTCGACCAATAAATAGAATATAGAATGGAAATCTATTATTTTAATTGTTCAGATTCCACACTTAAGCAAGTCGAAACTATTCAACATGAATGTCTACGAATATGTGCTAGTGCTTTACGAAGCACTCCCATCGACTGCTTGCAACACTACTGCAATGAAATGCCCCTAAAAATTAAATTTTATCAATTGTGTTTATACTACAGAGCCCATCTTTCTACCTTTACCGACCACCCCACTTCAGCTGTTATTACAGACAGTTGGCATGAAAGATGGCCGGACAATTATGCAAACTTTCGTTCGTTTAACATCCTAACCAAAGATTTTTTTCGGAAGTGCTGCAAGCACAACTGATAAGCACTTTATTTCAGATACGCCTCCCTGGTTAATTATTAAGCCTATTATCAATCATATTTGATTCAACTGCAAGAAATACGATGATCCTACATTGATTAATGCTTGTTTCTTAGAAATTAGTAACACTGAATGATTAAATTTTACGTTATTGTTTCCTGATGGGTCTAAAAGTCAACTCGGTTCAAGTTCAGCTCTCTTCGTTCCAGCAACCATGAATAGCAGTAAACAGACACCCAAAAATTTACTTTTGCATCACCGTTTGACTGTCTCTGGTTTGATTGTTCACTTTCTCTGGGTTCCTAGTCACTGTGGAATTATCGTAAATGAAACCGCTGATAGCTTAACAAAATTTGTTTTTAGATCAAACAATCAATCATTAGTTGAAACCGGTGTTCAAACTAAAGAAATTGCGACTAAACTATCTTACTCTGAAGCCAAGTCAATTATTCGTGATCACCGCTTGGAGAAATGGAATCAGATCTACATTCATTCCACTACTGGCAGTCAATACAAATGGTTATTTCCTCAAATGCAAACCAAGCAAAATCATCAAATAAATTCAATTTTTCGTCTTCAAATTGGTCATTCTCGGTTGAACTATCATTCACATCGTATCGAAAAACACCCAACTGGTTTATGCAAAGCTTGTAAAGTCCCCGAGTCGGTTCAACACTTTCTATTTCAGTGTTCGAACCACTCTCATTTTCAAACCGTTTTGAAAAATCGTATAGAACGAATGGGCTGAAAATTCAATCTTTTCTTTATCCTGACTAACAAGTGCGCTTTTGAATGTGTCTACCGTTTTATTATATCTAGCAAAAAGTTCACTTAATCATTCTGATTTTCCATCAAACATTTTTGTTCAGAATTAGTTATTTTTCTTTTAAATCGCAATTTTGTACATGTAAATTTTACTCTTCAGTACTACGTCTAGGTCTTTCACAAACTTAACATATCGCCTTAACTGCTAAATCATGGTGTTACTCAATTACATACGAGACTTCTTTCTAAGTTGCTAATTTCTAAGTTCTCTGCAGTGACTCTATGGCGCCTGGTGTCGCTTCAGAAAACGTTTTCCTTACCTTCCCAAATCAGTTCTTTTTTGACGTCTCGTACGTACTACAATTATAACAGTTGGTAATTTTGTTTTTTTCCTGATATGGTATATTTTTTTATGTAACATGTCCAGGCGCGAAAAAACCTATGCAGTTAATGTACACCTTTTTTATATTTTCACATATTAAACAAACAATAAAGGTTCAAGTTGCAGTTTGTGAACAACGCCTGTTTTATAAATTGTCGAATTTCACGCATCTTCTTTGCATAGTATGAAACTGCAGTTACTGGCTGGCAGTGGCAAGCAAGTTTCAGTGTTCAGTGTTGGATCATGTAATTGCAAGTTGATCATTTTACTTTGCTAATTCAGTTACGATAAGAACTGTGCTGGATGATATCAACTCGGGTATGTACTGTATGCAGGGTTGGGAAAAATCGATTGTAATCGATATGCGATTGCGATATTCTTAACTTTTGTTCATCGATTGCACTAAAGCCTTCACTTTTTTGAATGAGTATCGAATATGGCCTCGTCTTTACATTTTTTTCGGTGCAATTCGATATTCCATATTCGATTCCTTTTGTCCAGATTACTTTATCTCACTTTAGTATATTTAAAATAATCGTCGGTATGTCATTACCTCGTTTTTGCTCATAATTTTCTTTTGTGCCAAGAATAACCAAAAAATAGGATTTTTTAATAGCAAAGTTGCTTCGCATATACTATGTCCGTCGTTTGTCTGCAAGTTACCGCATGAATGTGAGGACATCACAAAAAATGCTTAACGTATACCGCTAAATGCTCCAAGTAACATCGCATATCAATTGCAATATTCTTTATTCTTTACTTTTTAAACTACCATCGAAATCGATTATTTCTTTATTTTTTGGTGAACTATCGAATATCGATTATTTCTTTACTTTTTTGGGTATTGATTCCCAACCCTGACTGTATGATATTCTTATGTAATTGCTAGTGGGCAAACGTTAATTTATTGCACGTGCTTTGCAGCTGCATGCCCGACCCCCGTTCTGTACTCACGTTAAAGCTCTCGTTTGCCGAGTTTATAGTTCCAGTGAAACACTTGGTTTGTGTAAATGTCTTTTCTTGAAATGACTTCGTAATGTAATCGTAATTATATTTGATATTGTAGTTGCGTTAATTCCGTCTTGCCGCTTGCTGCTCAGCCAGTCACCTTGTCGTTTATACTGTAGTCTGGATTCAGTCATAGTTCGGTAGGTTTTGCTAAAGTTTACGTTTGGTTTGTTGTGTATGCAATGATTTACTGTATTTTTGTTATTTGCTTTATATTGACATTGTCGAGCTATATGGTTTTGCGTTAGTGCCATGTTGACCGTCTCATATATATCGCAAGTATTTTTCAGAAAACCGCCCCAGTTCGCTCCACTCAGCACTAATTTCGTTCTGTTGTTTCCTCAACAACTCCTGGTAATTTTTACTGCACTTGCTCTCAATATACGAGTCTGTTCAACCTATTTGGTTCGGATTATCTGTCGGCGGACCGGAAGAAAGGAGCGCGTAATCGCTTATTACGAATCCAAGCCACACGCCTTGTAATAGCACTGAGCACTATTACACGCACAAAATTCACTGTATAAACAATATCGCAGATCAAGAAGGAAAAATACAGGCACGGCAACCGGCGTCCATGGACGTTTCGACAACATTGATTGAGTCAATTGTATTAACAGAACAAACCTAGTGCTGGACATACAACGCTGATACTAACAACTCACTGTCCAATCGCTTAGTTACCACATGAACTTTGGGTTTATTTTTCCCCTAAATAACAAACATAGCTGAAAAAAGCAAAAATAAGGCAAAAGACATGATAAAGTTCATAACTTGAAAATGTGCTATTTCATGTTGGGTCCTCAGTATCTTAAAACAAGCTTACCAAAACCATAGCAATCCCTTTGCGCTGAAAATACACCACTTAAAGCTGCTTCCAACAGGGACCGGAACGAATTTCCGATATCACTGAAACAGATCAACCGAAACAATAGTTGAAGGCGATACGTTAGGATAAACAACTTCACAAAAAGAAAAAACAAAATTTTATAAATGAACTACCAAAATTTTTAGGTCCTCTGACGTTAGGACATCTTACATCTGTCTTCAATGTTAGGGTCCCTCTATATTTTTTCAAAACATTTTGCCTTGCTTTCAGACAGACAGCTTACATGCTGTCAAAACGCCAGCATGCTCGTAGCCGTTCTAGCTCATCGTTTCATTTTCACAAAATCTTACAAAAGAGGTTTTGTGCTGATACCACAAATGATCTATTTGTATTTCATAAACTTTTCTTCTCGGGCCAATAAGATAATGAACGGTAGTTTTGCATGCAAAGAGGCATATGAACAAATTTGGCCTCAGAATTGCTAATAATCAAGTGGACGTTGACGATAAACTGCTTGCCCAGTGGCTGATGCGTGGCCGTGTCACAATGGTCACAATCCAATGAGCCCCTCCTCCTTCAGGCACGTAACCTCTCGGCCTTAGGGTGGGAATCACCAGTCTAGAGCAAGCAGTCTCGACTGGGCGATTCGTACAAGCTGATGCGGTAATGTTCATGCAAGAAATATAGATTTGACAAATGGATTAATTAAGTGATGACTGTATGAGAAAGACGACTAAAATTGCAAACTAGTTTAACCGCGGGTTGTGCAAGTCTTGGGATCAACTCACGTGAGATTCATATTTATGTCAGCATCATTATTTTGAGAAATACCGGGATTTCCCACGCCTTCAGCTAAGCAGCCAACATTATACCAAATAGTTGATAAGCAAGTGACCGAGTGTGGCCCCTGGAATGTTGTACAACCGAACGGAAAGACTGAAACATGTAAACAAGCTTTAAAATAAGTGAACTTATGAACTTGTCTTTTGTTCAGTGACATGACCGACAGTATTGTAGTAACCTAGAGGATCTTCCATGACGGGTTCGATTCAGAGCTAGATCGAATCGATAGTATTTGTCATTATCTCGGTTGACTGGAAAGTGCATTCTCACTTCACAATGCCGCTTCATGCAAAGCTGAAGTATCTACTAAGTTCTTTGCAAAATTGCAACGAAAAAACACGTTGAAAGATGAAGCAATAAGCAAAGCCAAACCCTCAATCATGCGACACAAAAACCAAGAGCATTGCTCGATTCAGAACAGTGAGTTAATGATTGCCTGGTGGCATTAAAACTTGAACTGTGGCGCATAGAGCAGCTTTGGAGGGGTTATGGTATGTCACGTGGACATCGGTCGCTTTATACAAACAATAGTATTTTGTTCATGCTGTGACAGAATTTTTACTGATGACGCGCTAGCATAGTAATAAAATACTTCTTTACCATTATCAGTAACTTCTCTAGATTTATTAAAATTAAGCTCATGTTACTTATCCCATTGTGAAAAGCTACAAACTTGCAACGACAAGTAGTAGCAATATCTTCAGTTATTCTGACTGCATGATTTTGAGAGAAACTTATTACGCATCAAAGTTTATTGCCTCCTTTTCTTTGACCGTAACAATATTTATCCATTCAATATCGTGTTGGTGGAGCGCAAATGCGATATTCGCGCAATTCCTAGATCTATCCTATAAAGCTGCTTACCCAGTCCATAGCAACTGAGCTGTCCGATTCGACCTGATGTCAAACTCACATCATGTGAACTTTTATACATCGTTTCAATCTCTCTACAACGAAATAGAAGTTTACCCTGTTGCTTTGTGACCAGCAGCTTTGTTGCATCACAACCACACATCGTTGACAAGATCAGGAATGCACCAGTTTAAAAATATTGCCGGTTTTGATTCTCAAACAATTACTAATACCAACCAATGGCAATTTCGCTCGTTTATTGCCATTTGAGGCATCACTTTCTATCTCTATTTTTTTACAAAGACTTGCTTATGCTTATTCAGTGACACATCCCTTCGCATCATCACAATTTTTATTGATTACGTTGAAAATGTGTTTATAATGCAGAATGGTGATGGGCTATAGATCCCACAGAAATAGATTAGTGAAGACTGCGTGTACGAAAGAAGTGTCAAAGCACAATGCCAAGATAACAAAGTAATGAAGATACAGCTTATGTCAATAAATACTGAAAAAAATCATATCTTTATTAAACTTGAAGTATTACGCGGAAGATTGTAACGAGTGGCGGGGTCCATCGCCATGGCTTACCGCGTGGGCAACACAAGCTGCAGTGCTGGCGAACTGTTGGCGACATTGAGTTCAATTTGACCGAACAGGGATTGAAACCCAGGCCTCCCGCACCAATAACAATGTTTTTAACCGCTACCCCAACTGGGCGATCCCCTAAACCAGAGGTTCTTCACCTGAGGTTCGCGAACCCTTGGGGTTCACAAGGAAGTTTCAGGGGGCACTTGCATGCAGGGGCGTAGTTGGCAAAAAATATAGGGGAAACGAGGGGTGGATTTATGGAACAAGAGGGCCTGTCTTCATTGACCCTTAGCGATCGTTTCTAAAACAAAGTCCTATACGTCAAACAGAGAGAGTCAAAGCCTCGGTTCCCCTCCCCCTCGGCGACGCCACTGCTAGGAAAGTAAGAAGTTTCAACGTATTGTCATTGCTTAACATCCCATACTAGAGAAAATGTTCATTGATTGAGAATAGTGCGTACATTATGTCTGAAATTGCGCACTATTGCCAAACCCACGGCTTGTTGAACTGTTACTCGATACTCTTATCACCGAATATTAAAGTCTGAATTCAAACAAGAGACCATTAATTCGGTGTCACCTTACTGGGGGGTCGGGTTGATTGTTTCATCACTCAGAGAATGCTTAACGCGGAAAAGGTTAAGAACCTCTGCACTAAACATTACCTTAGATTTAGCGTGTGCAATCGATCAAGTTCAAATTGTGCTGATGAATCGGGAAAACCTCGTCCATCTACTGAGCATCCACTGCGCAACCACATAGTCTGGTAGCAGGACACATTATTACGACCTCGGTATGAAGTACATCCGTTTGGAAACTCTAAAAACTACATTAATCAAATTCAACTCCGCAAACCTCACTTTACGCTACATCACCTCTCTTCAGAAAAAGAAAACATATCGACGTCACAAAGGAATTTATGATGAGTGACCGACGCAATCCCATCATTTGCACTTGATTCATATCAAGATTTATTTTGGTGAATGAAAATCAGTTTGTTTTGCAAAACTTGATAACTCAACTTTTTTAATCTTGCTTAGTCCCTGCCCAGCAAATGAGTAAAATCCTGATTATTCATGTGATCAGCTAGCTGTTACTTTTGATGATACTTGTGTTTTATCAGTCAGTGAACAATAGCATACTCAAATAAACTTTAAACAAGTCACTAAATTAGAAGAGGATTGACCCTACAAATCAACAAGTATCTTATTAGTCATTTATATATCGAACAGTTATGAAACGTTGATTTCATGACGCATTTAAAACAATAGAAAACATGCAGCAAGGACATAATTATTCTGGCAGCATGTTTTCCATGAATACTTGTCAGAGGTTTCAAGCATTACGCTCTGGACAAAAACACGCAAACATACCATAGCCGTAGCAATATAACTGGTTTTCAACCAAATCCGTCGCTGACGATAAATTCTTCACATAATTTTGAAGCCTCCTTAAAATGAATGACTAGTTATTTAGTGCTATGAATTAAAGAAGTACAACTCAAATAATCAGAGCTTTCTATTTCTAACTAATCAGAACTCTTTCTTTCCTTTATAAATCAGTTCGGTTCACTTATTCTTCCTTCTGACAATTGTCTCTGAAGAGTGTCATATGGGGCGCCGTTGCGAAAAAAACGATTTAGCAAATTTTGTATGAAATTTCAGCAACATTTACACAGTTTCACAGCTATTCAGCTAAAGTGAAGTGAACTGCAGCTAAAACGCTTCGAAAAGTACAATAACACCCAAAGTGTAACGACATTTAATAAATAGCAGCGATGTTTATGAAATAGCGGCGATGTTTAATAAATATTGCTGCTATTTATTAAATAGCGGCAATATTTAATAAATAGCAGCAGCATTTAATAAACAGCAGCGACATTTAATAAAGCGCATCGACGTTTAGCCAAAGTACTGCGAAAAATTAAAGTGCTGCGAGTAATATGCTAGTGAGATCAACAGTGTTTTCATTTCTCCAATTTTCGTAACATCCAATCGCGGTTTGTCAGGTCTGAGCCGTCTCATGTCCTAGGTTATTGCATCATTGCAACCAGCAGTTAATCGCATTTGGACAGAAGAACGCTTGCGTATATGCAAAGTTGTAACTATTTTGGGACAATAGAATCAATATAGCGACTTGTGTTAAAATTTTTTAGCTGATAAGGCATTATGAACGGATGAAGCTTAGCTTAGACTAGACCTAGAGCAGTAGAGTACATTAGCTTGTCTTGGTCAAGGTTTTTCACATTAAGAAAAGATTGTGTATTTAGTACTGTAATTTATGATGTGCATTTGAGTATGTGTAGCAGTATAATACAGTTTACAGTAACTTATACCATAGTCTACCAACATGTTTAGCCATAGACCACCGCCGCCGGTATCACCTGATTATGGCATTCCAGTCCAGGCTTAGAGCTAGTCCAGTACGGTGGTTCTTGCAATTAAGTTGGACATTTGAAAAAAAAAAACTTGCTGTGACCAGCTTGTCTGAAGTACCAGTACTGAGTATCGGTACCGTTTTCCCTCTCAACTTTTCTAAAGTCGAAGATCTATTAGTATCTCTTTTGTGAAAAGCAGTTACATCTTAAACAGCTCAAATGGCTGAGTGGTATAGAGCGTCTGTCTCTTGAGCTGTAGACTCGGGTTTGATTCCGAGTCGGGTCAAACCAATGACTTCAAAATTGCTATTCACAGCTTCCCTGCTTGACGCTCAGCATTAATGGGACAGTGCGGAGAACAAGCCGGCAAGTTTACTTGTTGTGCCGTTGAGAAATGCACTTAGCGGGATTCCCCCATCTTGGTGTGGTAGACAGATGGCTGGCAACTCCTAAGCGAGCTCGTACAGCGCATTGATCGCTTTCTCGTGATAGGAGGATAAATATGCAACTAATCTATAAACTTACCTATTTATAAACTTTGCTATTTCAAGAAAATACAAAAGGTGGTAGGCTACTGGTATTATCTATGGATGATATTTCCCTAATTTTTACTGGTATCGGTCCGGTAGTTTGCTGTAAACGTCTGTGAACTTAGTCATTGCTTTTCAAAGTAGTGGCTATTATCTGTGCGCGTTGTTTCAGACACATTTTTGTTCTTATTTATATACCTATACCAATAAATAGCTATGGATAATATTTTTATGACAGTCAAAAAGATTTATTGCTTACCGGTATCTAAATCCAAAAATTTTCTTGCTTGTTCAAATTTTCATGCTTGTTCAAAAATTTACTAGCAGCGGAATATAGTAACCGAATACCGGTATCACAAATGATCGCATGGAAATGTGTTGCAAAAGGTTGTGGCGTGGAAAGACGAGATACCGGTACGGTATATAATGTATTGTAGATTGCCAAAAACGGCTAATGCTTACTGGTATATATTTCATATTTTAAATTTATAATAATATTTTAGCTGTTGGACTTGTCTTTGTCTTTTTGTTTAATAGTTCTGTTGTTATATTTTTTGGAGATACCGGTATAAGCTGGTAATAACCTTTGCTGGTTTAAAATCAATGCAGAAGTAGAATGTGCAAGACCTGTGTGTGTGATGTTAAACAATCATAAACTGTTTGAAAGGGGAAATAATTGAAAAATTGCTGAAGACTCTTCATTTTGCCAAAGAATATTTGCAGTTTTGAGTATGGTTTAATTGCTTTCTTTTGTTTTTTATCAATTTACATAACTATTCTACTTGCATTGAATGTATATAATTAATTAGGGCGACACTTTTTGATGAACTTGTGATTGTCATTGTGATTTTGAAAAATTATATGGCAAATTACTTTTAACACATTTTCAAAATTGTACCACTTTCAATTTCACAAATTGCTTTTCTTAACCAAAAGCAGTTTTGCCTGTACCATTTACCTTTGAAAATATTCATATAAATATAAAAATATAAATAACTTAAATTATTTTTCAAAGTATTGTGAACTTAATTTAACAGTAATTGAGGGAAACTGCAAAGTGAGCTTGCCCTCTTTGAGTCAGCAGCCACCGGGTATAAATATGTCCAGTGCGATCAGCTCCAGCCAAAAATTGAACTTGTCATGTGGGATTTGTCATCGCTAGGCCATGCCGCTGAAATGAGGTCAAGCCCCAGACCTCTCGTGCCAATAGCAATGTCTTTTACCAATGTGCCAATCAGCTGGTACAGAACAAGTTTTTCAAATTTTAGATTTTTTAGATACTGGTAGAGCATGTACACATGCACTAGAGCAGTGGTTCTTAAACTGGGTTCGACCGAACCCCAGGGGTTCGGTGAGACTGTAGCAGGGGTTCGGCTAAGATCAGAATAAGTTTTTGCAAAAAGGCATACAGTTGTAGTAAATGACTATCTCTGCGTGAAATGATGCATCCCCCCACCATACTCTTTCAACGCTGTTTTTGATGAATACAATTTTTCCATAATTTCAAACCTATTTGATAACAATCATCTTTACGCCTTAAGCACGCATAAATCAAAAATGTGCGAACAAAATGTATCATATTTGGTGAAGGACTTAGAGTTAGAGGCAAAAAAATTAAACAGAATTTGCCATAAAAATTGTTCAAAAAGCGCTAAAATGGCCATTACAGTGTCTAAACTTTTGAAAACTTTCCGGGGAAGCATACCCCCGGACCCCCCTAGAGCCATATTTTTGTTCCTCAATTTGCTTCAAATTAACTTTCCGGAAAAAAAATACGCTTAAAAAATGTAAAAATTTTATGCCACCCTCTACCGCCTTAAGAATATTCTGAATACGCCCCTGACGTGAAACATTTTCAAAAAGCTTATGCCCTTTTCCGGTTTAGACGTCTAGTCTTTGCACTCCTTTAACATTCAACCTAATTCAAAACTGCATCCCCCCTCTAAAATTTTCTGGATTCGCTCCTGGTTATAATTAAGGGTTCGATGTATGCTTGCATGACACCTGTTGGGTTCGATACTTCCGACAAGTTTGAGAACCACTGCACTAGAGCATGCACATTTAGGTTTTTTAGGTACTGGTAGAGCATGCACTGCAGTACCTAAAAGGTGCTGCAATGCCTAATGAATAAATTGTGTAGGTATACAATATTTGTGAATTTAACTACCTGTCAAGCTATTTCACTTGATTTCATGCATTTTGTGAATAGTAAAAAAGCTTTCACAAACAGGCTCTTTTGAACATATTTATTTTTTTTAAAGTAATGATGAAGAAAATTAATGTTTTAACTTTTCCTTTTTCCAAAGTTATGATTGGTTGCAAGCTAAATAAAATGAAGTGCAAGTAACCAGAAAGCTTAATTTATAATCATCTGCTAATATTTTGCAGAAGATATGTGCAAAATCGCATGGAAAGGCATGCGTGAAAAATGCAAAATAGAAAAAGAGGAAGAGGTGCTGATGATCTGATCAGGTGATGCTGGCTCCGAAAAAGTCCTATGTGGCTTGTGCAAATCAATGGGCTTCCTTGAAACGTACTCACAGTCTCGATCCCAAAAGATTCGGTTCCACAAACCGAAGAAGTGGAGTATTTCGTCGAAAGCGTTTCCCCGGCATGCGGGACAAATTCTTTTATAAATAAAAAGAAAAAGGTTGGTGCATTATTAAAATTTAGAGTTGGACTATAGCACTGCATAGCAAGCTTTACGGAAAATGTTTTAAGTGGACTTTTTCTGTATGCTTTCAGCGTGTCATGTTGAAACAACAGAATATGCATGGTATCATAACTTTGTGATCATATTTGTTACAAAATTATTTGAACTTGCTTCGTAGCGTTTCTAGTCATCAATTTAGTTGCTGCATTGAAATGACATTACCTATTTCTTAGTACCAAGAACAAGGAAAAGATGCAGAGCTTTAGAAGGCGATAAGACATACGCTCTTATTGAAGCAATTAAATCAACCAAAAATTCTTTTTGTGGTAAGATGCTTTGTACTTTGATTTTGTGTATTGTACTCTTTGTGCAAGGTTTTCGTATCTTCCACAAATAATTTTTCTGAGATTTCCAGTGCCAGCACATGGCGCAAGAAGTGTGTGCCAAATTATGCAGAGCGTGAAGTCCACCATCTTGGCACTACAGAACTAGTGTAGCACTTGTTGGATGAAATGAACATTAGTAAATTATTTTATCTTTACTAAGCATTTGCACGATTTTATGTACTGTAGATTTGATGATCACTGCCATCAGTAAATCCTTCTACTCTTGCATCGCCGCAACCAGACCAAGTTATTTAAGACCAAGACCAAGTAATTTTTTTTTGCAAAACAAAAAAAAAATTGCAAAGCTGAAAAGAACTGGGATTGGAATTGGGGAACAAAAAGAATATTTTTAAACATTCAGTGTGAATTGCATCTGCTGCACACACGTGTTATAGGGACGGACAGACCACTGGACCCGCTGCAGCAACGTCTTGCTTGCTAATTCACTACGCTGTTTTTTCCAGAATGTGAACAACATCGTACAAAAGTTTTCTTTAAAAGTGTGGGCATTGTCTATGCTGTTGCTGCAATGCTTGCTCCTGATTTGGCAAAAACGCGCTTTGATGGTGTGTAGCGGTTTTCTATTAACATAAGACACATGCATTAAGTTAATGGTAAAGCAAAGGAAAAATAAATACATAAGTACGCGCGAACTGAGGTGAACTCGTAATATCTACGAGAAATAAAAAATATAAGCATGCACAAGAAATATAAAAATAAATAACATACACTGCAAAACTACCGCAAAGGAAACGAACTAATTCATCGGTAATAAACACAGGTTAAGTAAAATTACGTGATGAAAAAAAAAGGGTGTTAATAAATAATGATAATTATTTCATAAAGTAACTTATACAAAATAAGAAACGTGAGACTTACCGATTGTTTTTATAACAGGAGCAATAACTTCAAAACAGCTCGTAACAGTAACTAATATCAATGATATTGCAACAACTAGCACAGACATTCGCAACAGTATCTGTAACTTATTCAAATAGAATCAATCTTTCAACTTCAATAACGGTTATATGGTATTTTAAAATACATCTTTCTATTTCTTTACACAGTGGAAATCTAACAGCCTCAAACAGTCACATAAATTAAGAATAAAACCTGTTGACTCTACTGCAAAATAGCATTATTTGCTTACTCTGAAATTACGTCCGGCCGATGCAACGGCGACTTCAAACTGACACACAAAACATGTAGAACACTGTTAGGTGAACTAATTATCAAAGAAACATCGAGAATCGGCCTGTGGTCGGAAGCCATTAACTTAAAACATATAAGAAAAGCTTTTTGGTGGTACAGAATTTCAAAACAGATTTAAAAAGCGCCGAAAACATCTTTTAAATTTAGGTAGTCTTGAAAAAGACTGTTTAAGAACCAAACATTTTCGTCTCGCTCTCTTCAGGGTTCAACGCGAGAGTTAATTGAGAAGGAAAGAAGTGGTCTATATATTATCATCAGCTTCATCGAAAAATCTGCAACAAAAAGGAAAAAGGGCTATGATTGGTTGTTAAAAGACGGACGGATTGTGATTGGTCGAATACGGATGAATTTTAGAATCTAACTCAACTATCGGAGAATTTGCAGTGAGTAGACAAATTCCTTTTGACGGCACAGAATAGGTTTCAGCGTTTTGATGAAAGTTGCCTCCAGCGCCCCCAAGTGGAAAATTGTTCTCGCTTTGGCTAAAACCGAAAACTGGTCAATATGATAATGAGAGGCACAATCAGGATGTTGGATTAAGTGCAGACCAATAGCTGAATCACATTCTAGTTGATTGAGTGGAGTAGTAATTTTGCAGTTACGTTTGGGAAGAACTTTGGTTGGATTTTCTTTGTTTCTAATTGATTTTGGAATGTGTTGATTGATTCTATCTTGCAGTCGTAGGGATGTGCGACCCACGTACCGGCAATCACAGCGGCACACGTATTGGTATACGACCATACTTTGATGAGTGATGGGCACAGCATCCTTATAGATTGAAGGCAGAATCTTTCTGGTTTGGAAAATGACACGAGGATCGACGGCTCTAAAACAATTTTGAACGTTAGATTTTACCTGTTTTTCGAATTTACGAGAAATATTGCCAATCCAGGGTAGTTTTAGATACACAGGGCATTTCTTTGGTCCTTCTTTGGGCAGTAATTGAAAACGGGAAATTTTCTTGGAAATGCTGAAGTTGATTATTGTTTCAGGGTAACCATTATTCTTCAGAATGGAGCGAATGCAGTCCAGTTCTTGTTTAACTTTACCAGGTGAACAGATTACGAGGGCTCGATGAACTAACGTTTCGATTAGGTTCGTTTTGCGCTTGGAAGGTGCAAAAGAATCCCAACGCATGTAGCGACCAGTGAATGTAGGTTTTCTGTATATTGATGTTTGAAATTGTTTTTCGGATTTGTCAACTTTCACGTCGAGAAAAGAAAGTGCTTGATCGGCTTCTTTTTCCATGGTAAATTTCAAAGCTGGGTGTAATGAATTGAGAGCAAGAAAGAACTGGTCTGCATCCGCTTCTGTTCTAAAAATAGAAAAAGTGTCGTCAACA